>JAROYE020000014.1:5654787-6854787 GCA_029619315.2 Dynastes maya
TCGTCGGTGGAGGAGATGCAATCCGCAACATATCCGTTTGACTCCGCGATTCTGGAGTCAGTGATTCCAATTATGGAGAAGCTGGAAGAGGAAAATGTGGAAGCTTTTTCTCCGAATTGCCCAGGAAAGGAATTTCGTCCACCTAGTGCCGTCCAGGCACCAGGCGGACATGCTGTACATACGGAAATGTTTTTCGGAAGATACTCTTCGATGTCTGTGATGTTAATTAGAAAATTTTAAATAGTATGTACATAATAGGAGCAATTTTACAATACCAAAGGGTTGGAACATCGTGTATATCACCCACAATTCATATCTATAAACATATGTGATTTTATTCAAAAGAAAATAAGACCGTGTTAACACCAAAACATAAACGTTACCTCAGGAATGCATGTGGATCCACCGAGTTGCATAAACGGGGCTACTATTTGCGTCTCGTCGGTGGAGGAGATGCAATCCGCAACATATCCGTTTGACTCCGCGATTCTGGAGTCAGTGATTCCAATTATGGAGAAGCTGGAAGAGGAAAATGTGGAAGCTTTTTCTCCGAATTGCCCAGGAAAGGAATTTCGTCCACCTAGTGCCGTCCAGGCACCAGGCGGACATGCTGTACATACGGAAATGTTTTTCGAAAGATACTCTTCGATGTCTGTGATGTTAATTAGAAAATTTTGAATAGTATGTACATAATAGAAGCAATTTTACAATACCAAAGGGTTGGAACATCCTGTATATCACCCACAATTCATATCTATAAACATATATGATTGTATTCAAAAGAAAATGAGACCGTGTTAACATCAAAATATAAACGTTGCTTCAGGCATGCATGTGAATCCATCGAGTTGCATAAAAAACCTGACCTGGTGATAGGGAACCAGGGAATGTGGTCGACGTCACAGTTCGCCGGGAAGACGATGATTATCTCATTCAGGGACGATTAGACAAGTTACTGAAGTATTGCCACCTGCTACCCTAACTTAGGAGAGATTTAGGAGCGTCACATGTAAATGTTCTGCCGATTGTGGTAGACACGGGGGGAGCCATACCCAAGGAGACGGTAAAAGCTCTGTCTGAGAGTGCAGTAATTACCTGTATGGTACCAGATTCTACGACCATGTCAGTGGAAGAGGATCGTTGATCAACTAAGTGTAGAAAGTTATTTGTTAGATATAAAATTGTGGTACCCACTGTCGTGTATTGACACACGGTATAATTGCCAATCTTATGTATATTGTTATGTTAAATATTTAGATCGGAAATATCAGCAGTCACTTTAAAAACGTTTAAGGTATTCAGTATAGCCACCCGATAGAAATGAAATTCCCTCTGGCAGATAAAAACTAATTTTCGTAGCCAGAATTTTCCCAGCCCGACTGGCCTTGGAGTGTGGGTATTAAATAATTTGTATAAGTCCAGTCGATGACGATTTTGGTGAATCGATGCCGAAACTACGCTTCCTTTTATTGCCCTCATTTCGTAGATCTTCAAATTAATGTAAAATTCTCCTAAACCAAACAACACGGTAAATTCAAAGGTATTTCGTATATTAAATATATTCCGTTAAGGTATCTTCACTTACGTCAGGAAAATTTCGTATTTTAGGGTTTGTCTATCACGGAGTCGTCTAGTTTGTGTCATCTACTAGTGTCACTACATTCATTCTCTCGTGCTACTTCAAAAAAAATTACTTTATTCATCAAAATTCCTCGTGAGATTACGTTCAGATAGAAATCATCAAAATTTGCTGTGGAGAGAAACAATCGCCATCGCGATTAAAATAAAGGGGAAAAGGGCTGCTAATAAATTCATTAATCCTGGTTAAGCTTTCTTCGAGTTAACTAATATTTTGCTAGCGATCCCAATTTAAAGTGTCCGATATTGAAATTGAGAATAAATTCGAGGTGGAAGAGAATGTTGGAGGTTAGAACAGGCGGATTTCCTGTGAATGTCATAAGGAACATAGAGTTTATATGACATCTTCTTAAAATCAAGGTTAGTTTACATTTTTCAATTTAGCATTCGTTAGTTTTCATTTATTGACATAAAAATTCATTAAAATTTGCCCAAAGAGTATCAAAGAATACTCCCGAATCCTACAAAAGTGTTAAAAATTTAATCAACCTACAAAATTCCAATTTTTAATACAATCTCTGAGAAAACACATTTCAATATGCATCTTGCATTTCAACACGTATAGAAGGAATACAGGAAATCACAGGAATGTGCATGTATTATGATGTTATGATTTAACATTTCATAACACATTGCTAACGTGATCGTTCGTTGGCGACTATAAGTACATAGCATAAGGCTACGGTTACGCTGGATACGAATTCGTACGAAGATTTATACGTACGAGTTCGTAAGAAATTTGGTCGTACGAATTCGTTAAGACAGAGTGTTTACATTGGATAAGAATTCGTAATACAAAATAATCAAACAAATTGCAGTATAAGTATGCGATGAAAGGGCAGTGGATCAAGATATTGAGTTGTGCTTGATAAAAACCCCTTTAATAAAATTTCTTTTACTAGAGAAAACGAAGCGCATTTGGGTTGACAATTTTTGTTTAGAACTGAAAATGGCGATTTTAGTAGATCGTATGTAGAACTCAGAGAAAATGACAAAAAATTCTTTGAATATGCGAGAATGATGCGATCTATATTCGATTAAATTTTACAATCTATTGAAATCAAACTTCATATACACTCAAATTTTCGAGAACGCATTTCAAAATGTCACCATTTATGCCCTATGAGGTTGAAATTGGGAGAAATATGCTGTTGCCGTTTGTGATACATTTTCTGCTTCAGAGTATACGTTTCTACTGACTGTATTGCATGTAGAAATATCAGTCGCTTAAAGTGAAGGTCCATTCGTATAATCAGATGAAAGGGTAGCATATGCCGATGAGGGTGTTGAAGCTAGGGTACACTGATCAGAATCATGTTCTTGCGTAAGTAAAGGGTTTTCCATTAGAAGCGCTCGATTTTTATAACGCAATAAAACAAATTGTGAGAATGATAGTGATCTATTTTTGTTTTTATTATAAAGTACATGTGTTAACATTATGTTTTAAAAATTATATCAGGTAAATGTCCGCCGCGGCTTTGCCCGGTTTGTTGAATCCTGGATACCCAATTTGTGATGACGTTATCGCATAAAAGTGGCTCAATTTCAGCAATAACGCGCCTAATGTTGGCCTTTAAGGTAGCAACCGTTCGCGGTTTGTTAGCATAGACTTTGGATTTTAGAAAGCCCCAGAGAAAAAAATCCAGTGGCGTTAGGTCGCAGGATCTGGGCGGCCAATTAACGTTACCATTTCGCGATATAACGAAACCTTCAAATTTCTCATGCAATAGTGTCACTGTATCACGTGCAGTATGGCACGTAGCACCGTCTTGCTGAAACCAAATGTTTGTTAGATCGATTCCATCCACTGAAGGCCAAAAAAAATCTCTTATCATCGCTCACCGTTGAGAGTAAGTGCCACTTCTTCGTTTTCGAAAAAATACGGACCGATTATTCCGCCGGACCACAGTGCACACCATACCGTAACTTTTTCGGAATGTAGTGGGACCTCATGAATCTCCCGTGGGTTTTCGTCGCACCAAATTCGGCAATTTTGCTTGTTAACAAAGCCACTTAACCAGAAATGAGCCTCGTCACTAAACATTATTTTTCGGCCAAAATCAGGATCGACTTCCAACTGCTCTAGCGCCCAATTAGCGAATGCACGCCGCTGCTTATGATCGTTGGGCTTTAGTTCTTGGGTTAATTGCACTTTCTAAGGGTGAAGTCCTAAATCCTTATGCAGGATTCGCCAAGTTGTCGTCGAAGACAGGCCAAGTTCTTGAACTCGACGCGGAATGGTCAGTTGCGGATTCTCATGCACATTTTCCCGGACTGCAGCAATATTTTCAAGAGATCTTGCGTTTCGCTGACGTACAGGCACTTTCCGATCTGCCACAGACCCAGTTGTTTCGAATTTGTTTATTAAACGGCGAATTGTGGATTCTGAAGGACGAGCGTTGACACGATAAATTGCACGGAGTGCACGAAACGTTTGACGAATAGAACATTGGTTTTGATAATAATTTTTTACCATTTCGACGCGTTGCTCGGTCGTGTAACGCTCCATAATGAAATGCAGAGACTAACTGAATACAGCTGCCGAAGATATCACCTGTGTGATTATCGACTTCGTCATGCGCCGTTGCCAAACATCGAGCGTTACTATTGGAAAACCCTCTAGTTCCTGGAATTTTGTTCTAATGAATAATTTTCCATCAGTTGGCGGTTCTCTAAGGTAGGGGACAAGACTCATAGCAAAATAGTAATCATCGTTCCGTTGGTGTACAAAACTTTGTTTCAAATGACCCAGTTTTTGTTCTTCTAGCGCTAATAATCTATTTATTGTAATATCTCTTCCTGTTTTCTGTTTTTTTTAATGGAGTACTAATCTGTTGCGAATTAATCTCAGTTGGAAATTGTTTACTACTTATAGACGGCTGTTGTTCTTTGCGATTGCTCATTATCTCTTTCTGTTGCTTGTAGAGGTTCATTTTCGTTTGCTTCATCACAAATGGTGTCTTCTTGTTGGCTGTGTGCTGGAATATTGCCGGTTATTTTTCGGGGTACAAATTGGTCTTTAACAAATAGCATAATTGCAAAACTGAAATAGCATTTAGAGCACTAAGCTTTTCATACAGAATATCACATACTGCAATACGACAAATAGTTTATAACATGTGTCTTTCAATATGGAATATTTTCCTAGAGAAGCATATGCCGGTACCTACCAATGATCATTTAAAAAGCATTGCAAATGACTACTTCGAAAAACGGGATTTCCCTAATTGCGTGGGCTGCAAAGGTGGGAAACATTCGATTCAAATGTCCTACGAATTGGGGCTCGTTATATTATAATTATATCTTCCAGTTGTGTTGATTTCCCGGTATGGAGATGGCCTCCGCGTTCTCCAGACCTCAGTATGTGATTTCTTCCTCTGGGGTTACTTAAAATCTCGTGTTTATGCGGACAAACCTCGCACATTAGAGGAACTTAAACATGCGATTCGACGTGAGATGCAACTGATTGATTAGCATACATTGGAAAGAGTGTGGGAGAACTTCAAAGGCAGGTAAATATCTCTCAGACATTATTTTCCAAACATAACGTCAATGGCATACATTTTACTACATTTTTATGTCAACATTAACCGAGTATTATTTTTTTTTAACGCCCTATTCCTCGTGGTTACCCTGTACAACGTATTTGAAAACCTTTTATTATATATCGTTTGCTAGCTTTGAAAATGTTGTAAAAATTACTCTAGTTGTCTTCATTTTTATCATATAATTTTTGTAAATTCGTGTTTTCAAATCAACATTCAAACGCGTTTATTTCAAATTCACTTCAATGTTGGATACATGACTTTTACTTAGGATGGCAGAAAATGGAAAGAAATTTAATAAAATGCTTTGTAAAACTCGCCTAATCATAGAGCAAGCCTTTGCCCATCTTGGCACTTAGATCTTCACGTTTTCCTAATAGGATGAACCTTATTGATATTAAGGATCAATTAATGGCAGTATATGTTTTATACAATATACGACTTACAGAGGCTTATCCACTCGAAGAATTGCACATTGACGAAAAGGATGATAACTAGAGCTCGGATTATATGCAAAATGCATATTTGGTATGAAAAGGTATATCAACAAAATTTTGAGGTTTTTGGATTAATTGAATGTTTTCTAATTAAAATAAGCCAATTAAAAAATGCATATAATGCATATTTTTCTAACTTAATGCATTTTTTAGCGAATGCTGCATATTTGTGCATATTTGTCTTAAATTGGAAGTTTAACCGAAAACTAGGTACCTCGAATTCCACTTAACAACTAAACCGAACCCCATTAAGCCGGATGCCGACAAAGCGCCCGGCTTATGTTTATACGATTATTCTGGGAAAACTCTAATTATCAAACGTTTAAAATGGTTTGCCTAAAACACATTTCCTTCATTTGATCTCTTTCATTCGTTGTGTCTGTTACATCCATGTACCGTAAAACCTGCAATATGCCGAAAGTTGAAAGTTTAGTGTATTCCTGGATAAAAAGTTACCCAGAGTTAGTGTTCGACCAGAGTTCACAAAATAAAGTATTTTGTACAGCATGTGGAAAAAACGTAAGTACCCTTACCGATATTTGTGTCATTTAATTATTTTTATGATTTTATAATTAACAGTTTCAAAAAATATGTTCATAATTCTATCAGTACCGAATTATATTCAATCATTTCTAACAGTATTTCTAATTAAATATTGTTTTTCTCTTTAAGGTGTCATGTGAGAAGAAATTTTTAATAACGCAGCACGTGGGTACCGCTCTACACCAGGACAAAGTGAAAAAACTTAAATCTGGCAATAGTTCTCAAAGTCGTCTTTTTAAATCATGGAAAAGTATTCAGAAAAAGACGGCCCAACAAGAATTTTCCAAGGAGTTGTGCGAGGCATTCGTAAGCGCCAATATTCCACTAGCAAAATTAGGAAACCCGAAGTTAAAAAGTTTTCTTGAAAAAGTTTGCCGGAAGCAAGTTCCCGATGAAAGTTCTTTAAGGAAGAATTACGTCGACCAAATTTACACCGAAATACGTGCTGAGATCCGGGCATTGATAGGTAACGAATTAATTTATTTTGAAGTGGATGAGACTACAGATTCTTGTGGTAGATACATTGCAATTGTTAATTGGCTGTTTAAATGCCGAAAAAGCTAGAAAATCATATTTAATAAGTTGTAAACAATTAGAGAAAACAAATAATTCTACAATAACTCGATTTATTCATGATGGATTAACAAATTTTTTCCTTCCTAATCCAATACCACAAGACAAAATAATTCTAATGTTGTCCGATGCTGCCCCTTATATGTGTAAAGCCTCGGTGAATCTCAAAATGTTTTTCCCAAAATTAATTCATGCTACTTGTTTGGCTCATGGTATTAACAGAGTTGCAGAAGAAATCAGGAACCAATTCCCCCTTGGGAATGAATTAATTAGTAATGTAAAGAAAATTTTTCTAAAAGCACCATTACGAATTCAGCTTTACAAAGACTCATTCCCCGATTTGCCGTTGCCTCCACAACCAGTTGTCACTAGATGGGGAACATGGTTAAATGCCTCAATCTTTTATTCACAAAATTATCAAAAAATCAAAAATTTTGTTTTAGAATTGTCTGATGATTCAAATGCCATACAAGAAGCAAAAAAATCTTTCCAAAATAATGCAATACCAAATCAGTTAGCATTTATTGCTTGCAATTTTTCCGTAATAGTAGAAACAATTTTTAAATTAGAATCAAGAAAATCGCCTTTGACTGAATCTGTAAATTTAGTAAACAAATGCCATAAAGATTTGTCAGCTGTTAGAGGAACAGGTGAAATTATTTTTAAAAAGCTAAACTCAGTGTTAGAAAAAATGAAGGATTCAAAATTCTATCCAAAGTTTCTAATATTTTAAACGGGGAATTTGTAGACGATATTGAATTAGACCCAGATATTGTAGCCAACTTAAAAAATGCCCCCATTACCTCCGTCGATGTTGAACGATCTTTTTCGATGTTTAAACACTTACTAGATGACAAACGTCATTCATTTAAGATGGAAAATTTAGAAAAACATCTGATAATCAATTTTTTTAATAATACTGAGTAGGTTATGGATACTTTAATAATTAATTAATTATTATCTGTACATAGTTAGGCTCATAGAATTATATTAAATGTTAACATTTTTGTAGCTAATACCTGGGTGTTGTAAAAAAATTGTAAATATTATGTAATGTAATAGTCTAAGATGTAAAATAAATTTATTCTTCATAGAATCACTACACTTGTTTTTATTTTCGTTCTTAAAAACTGACATTTTGAGGCATATTTGCATATAATGGTGCATATTTGTTAAAAATTTGTGCATATTTTCTTCAAAATATATGCATATATATGTGCATATTTTACCGATTTTTCCATGCATATAATCCGAGCTCTAATGATAACTATGAAAATGTGAATGCAGAAGATAATCTTGCTACTGACAATGGGAATTAATTACCGAGATAATAAAATCGAAGTTGTAATTTGATACTTTCATCAGTCCAGGTACATGTGCCCCTTATGGCACTTTTCTTAATTTCATAGTCTCGATACCATCATTCTCTTGTTCCGCTTCACCATGAACTCTTTGTCAAATTTTTCCATTTCATTTGCATCTACAAAAACAATAATTACTGATGTATTGTGTAATCATATCATTACCATTTATTTTTTCTCCATTGTATTCAATACAAAATTGAACAGTTTCAATACTTTCCATTTTCAATATTTAGAAATTAAACACTACAATATTATTAAACGATTCTAACCTGTACAAATGTGCGGATTACTACTTCTACTACCGCATTCCATCTAATTTTAACGATGTCTTCGGTGCGCTACCGTTGACACACCGATGTATTTAGGAACGCTTTTGGAAACTTTCGAATAATGCACGGATTGATTTAGGGGCAATGAAATGCTTTCGGTTAGCACCGATGGAAGTTTAGGAACGCATGCTACCCCGCAAGTCGCCTTATCTACACGTGCATAGATCGGCTCCGCATTTAAGGAACCGCTCCGTGTGATCGGTTGTATAAACCGCCCAGATATATTGTGCCACCGCTTAGAGTAATCGTCTGATATCCACCGCTACGGAATCGGCGAGTGTTTCGCTGCCCCTCATTGTATTAATTTGCACTGTCTACATTCTTAACGGGTATCAATCAGTCAACTCTATAAAAATAGCTGAAATACCACACAATATATTGGTCCTTCGAACCGCATAGAACTAAATCCAGCGTATTTTAATTAGTAAAAGATTATAATCATATTTTCTTTTGTAAATGAAATATCTCCGAGGTCATTGACCTTTTAGGCATAGTGACGCAGTTACGCTTCCACGCATCTCTAGTTACGGCAACCACCTCTGCGCACATGTACCGCGCTGCTTAAAATAAACTTCTTTATTGCCTATCTGCAACAGATTTCTACATTACCAGCAACAGATATTTCTTCTTTGATAGTTTCTGTTTATTGATGTAGTTGTGAATTCTGATACAAGATGGCCATCTTGTTAAAAAATGGAACTGAACGTTTACAAATTCATTTGTTCGATTTACGAGAATGCATTAAAGATTTATCTTTAGGATTTCAAATTGTTCACGATCTAGCTACGTTAGCACGTTCTGATAGATTAAAAATACCCTATGTTTCTGCTCGAATTTCAAAGAAAGATCATTATTTTCAAGAGTTTGTAGATGTTCAATCTCAAATCCGTACCGCTTGCATAAAATTGGGCGAATTAGATGACTACGAAACAGATAAATAAATTGTGAGAGAGTTAAGGATCTGTATTATTCTCTAGTATCAATAAATACACAACAAAATCCAAATGTTTCATCACAATTGGCTGAACGTCGTGCTTCGACCGATGCATCATCATTTGGGTCCGCTAACGTAAAACAATGCAATCTCCCAAAATTAAAGCTGCTTATTTTTAACTGGAATTTGTCAGAATGGCCTTAGTTTTTTGACGCATTCAAGTCTTTAGTGCATCAAAATACATCACTGTTTGGTATCAAGAAATTCTATTATTTGCGTAGCTATCTTTCGGGTTCACCAAGAAATATAATAAAAACAATCCCATTAATATCCGCTAATTACGAAATTGCATAGAATGCACTTGATAGGTACGAAGATAAACGTATTTTAGCTAATAATTATTTAAACAAAATCTTGAAATTCAAAATATCAGATGGACAACTCTCTTTCTGGCTCGCAATTTTTCTTAGATGACTTTTACGAAAATGACTGCTTCAAACGGAATTAATATTCCAAATTTAACCGATTTCATTATTACGAATTTAGCTCTTCGATCTCTAAATCCTTATACTCGGACTCCGTTCGAAACCGAAAATCCTGATGACGAATATCCTACATTAGATCAACTCATAACTTTTGTTAACAATCAGTGCCACATTTTAGAAATGTCTAAAGGTGATAATACGAGTCATTACCAGAATGTTGTTCCCAAACCTAAGTCACCAGCAATGCATAAACGATCATTAAAGAAAAAAAAAAGGCAATTTAAAGAAATTTTTGGCGACAATCGCTGTCAGTTAACTAAAACAGGTGGTGGACCAGGATCAAGCATTGAAATAAGTTTTGTTGATGAAGAAATTAAAGAAATATTGGGGGTTCGCTTAGAAGGGCTATCTAATTATCTCGATAGTGATGCTGATAAAAGTATGTTTCCCACTTATTCTCTTACAATTGTTCTATTTTCATGTGCTGCGGAGGGAAATTATAATTGCTCAAGGTGATGCTATAAACTTGCCATCCACGAGTGGAGATGCGTAGGTTTGGAATAAATGTACGCCGATAAAACTATCTGACGCTCTGTCAGTTCCATTCCAGATTAACGCTGAACCGAATGGAACTTCTGAAGGAAAGACAATAAAAAAAGAAAGTTACCGCAGCAGTAACGGATGTTGATGAATGACCGGTAACAAAATAAAATAAATAAGATTCTGCCCAACATCAATATACAATTATATTAAAAATACCTTGAATAGATTTTATGCGCTACACTCTAATAATAATTTTACTTGCTTAACCTGAACAAACAATTATAGTAAAGGTGACAAACTTATTTATTTCGTTATATAATACATATATAAATAACTACAAAAACTATTCATACAAAGGTATTTTATAAAATAATTATAGTTCAACATTAAAAGCACTACGCAAATAATTGTTTAAGTAAAACTCTTTTAAAATATCAATATTTTTTGCCCACTCTTCATCTTTGTCAATTATAAAAACCTCATGGTCATTTGAAGTTTACACGAAAAAATAACATCTTGTACGACCCGTTATATGTAACAGTCCTTGGACTTGGTGATAATATATGTGACTACAATCAATAATTATATCATCATTTTCATATCTAAAAAAATATTTATTTTTTTCGATGTAGTCCTTAATTTTTACATTGCGCATTGTATAAGGGCACTTTACTTCTGGTAAGGCGTCTTCGCCTACTAAGCCATCAGGACTTCCTCCTAGAAAGCCACAAGGATCTAACCAGAGACCTGTTGAAACCACTAACGCCCGTTTGCACCGTATATAAAATAAGCATTACTTAACGAAGTCATTCTTAAAGTTAAGTATGACTTAAAAACGGTCTGTGTTGCATCGTAGAACGGGACGATGTTGCTTAGCAAAGTAACACTGGATCCGACAACAATGTTATAAGTTGGTAACTCCTACTGACATGTAATATTTTACGTTGATTCATTCCGAATATCGCCCAAGTCTGTGTATATTTTAACTCAACCTAATTTATCAATTGGGTAACCACATTAGTCTTATTGGAATTTTTTGTTTTTATTAGTGAAATTCTAATTAAAAATGTATTCAAAAGTAACACTGGATCCGACAACAATGTTATAAGTTGGTTTATATTTATTATTTTAATAATTCTTTTAGAACGACACAGAAAAAAGAGCGCGAACACCTAATTTCTCAGCAACCGAAAAACAGGTGTTGTTGAGAATCATCCACAAGTACAGAAGTGTTGTAGAAAATAAAAAAACCGATGCTGTCTCGAACGACGACAAGAATGAAGCTTGGAACAAAATTACTCGGGAATTTAACACTAGCTGTCCGGATATGCGCCATAGAACAACACCTTGTTTAAAGAAATTTTATAATAACAAAAAGAAAGATTCGTAAGGAGGTTGCTGTTGAAAATAAGGAAAAAGTTCTAACTGGTAAGTGTGAGACAAAAGAAAAGAAAAATATGACGGGTATATCCTTATAGGAGGAGGTGGTGTGGCACCGTTAAAGGACATCGAGGAGAAGGAGTTGTTATTATGATTGATGAATCGTAAAACCGTATACGTGTTACACAACGAATTCGACTCGGATCAACCACTGACGAGTATACTTGTAAGTATACATATAATCATTAATTAAACGATTTTTTAACGTAATTGTTCTAGGAGGAGTACGACATGGAGGAAGAAGTTTAAATTAATGTAAGTGATTTTATTAAATGATTATTGTCTTCCAAGAATAATTAAATAAATGAAATAAAGGTTGGTATATAAGTATTTCTAATTTGTTCAATGTTTTCTGTAAAAAAACATTCGATACAAGTAATCGGTTCTGGTAAGAAAACAAAACTCATGTTAGGGGCAAAAGTCATATACATAATTTGGCTGCCATTAAAGCTATTTTGTATGTTATGCTTATCAGCATGTTTTCTCATTGTTTATTGGTGGAATGGTGTTGTAAATAGAGAAAGTAACAATCAAGTTGAAATGCTTTATGTGTAGTATGTAATAAAAAATAGAGCAATCGAAACATTTGTATTATTTCAGGCAACAGAAGAAGCAGAATATGTGCCTAAAAGGCAAAAAATGGAACGTTCAACTGAGGAACCCATACCTTCATGCTCCAGGGTAGGTGTTAATATAGTGAAAGTAAATCGAGCTTATTATTTGTTTGTAGATGCAAAGTACGTGGAAGCGTGTTACTCCCACCGTATTTTCTACTCCAATAAGCGTACCACTAAAATTCGGAAGTTTTGTTGGGCAAGACACTCCACGAAAGGTATGACTTGGTTATTTACCGGAACGTATTATATCAGTTCAACTTACAGGTGCCAGATTCCAGCAGACGTCGACCAACAACTGTCGTAAAAGCATTGACATCTTCATCTATTGCGGAGAAATATGACATGTTGCTGGAAAGACGGCTGGCTATATCCAATATGGCGGCGAAAGAAATAGAAGAAAGACTCCAGTGACAGCAGAAAATGCAGTAGGAGCAGCTGCAGAAAATGCAATTGGAGAAAGAGAAAATCCAATTGGAAAAAGAATTGTTGTTACAGTCGATAATTTTACTAGCATACCATACGCTAATACTGGAAAGCGTCGTTTCCAATTCCCAAGCAACCTTTCTACTGTATTACGAGTTCTAATGTGTGACTCATTATATAGATTTTCTGCTCGTGTTAATGGATTTGCAAGGGGCGTTAAAAAATCAGGTCTTAGGGGATATCCACTGTAAAGTTCCAGGAAAGTCTCCTCTAAAGTGGTTTGCTTTGTAACGCGAAATCGTCTATAAAAGCTTAACTCGTCCATGTCGTGAAAGTAAGTAGACCTTGAATAATAATTTAAAACATAATAACGGCAGCTAGAGAAATATTAATTAACTAGACCTTGTATAATATAATCTAGGAAACCCATAATCTATTATTTCCAAGATATCTAAATCATCTTTAAAAATATCATTCCATTGAAACGCCATTGTTTTTATCGAAATGACTGTAAACACGATTAGTAATTGAATCGTACTCGTTGAAACTACGTTAGCTGTTTTTAAAACTAGGTTAAGTAATGCTTAAGCCGCCGTTTTCGACGGCTTAAAGTTAAGCATGACTTAAGGGATTTAAGCAATACTTAAAATTCGGTGCAAGCGGAATTCGCATTTTAAGTCATTCTTAACTTTAAGCATTACTTAAGTTATACGGTGCAAACGGGCATAATTGACCAACTACTTCCAAAAATTTTTCAACGGCAATCTTCTCATTCGATAGTCCCCATTGCACAGCATGAACACGCTCCATATCATATCCTTCTAGCAAAGATCTGTTGAGGAACGGAGGAAACTTGTTTCGCCTGCATGCCTTTAATACTAAACCAAATTTACTGGCTGTTGGCTTATGTTTCCTTGCGATAAGCCATAGCTCATTTTTATTTTGGTCAATAGTTGCATTAGCAATATCTACAATTTTGTCCAATGATAATGCACATTTATTACTAAAAAATAAACGCTTATTGCTTGAATATAGAAATTCTTCAGAATATATAATATCCTCTATCATGGGCAACTGGTCGCAGCAACCATGAAAATCCAACTAGATCCAAATCACCCAACTTTTCCCTGAATTTCATTTGGTCTACTTTGCTAAGATCTACTATTGCCTTATAATCTTCGTTGTTATTGAAAAGTTCTTGAATAGTTTAGATTTCCTCGCTCTCACATTGACCACTTTTTGTTACACCCCACGAGCGTTCGGAATCCGTGGAACTTATATCGTGGTATGCAAAATATAATACGGTAGCCATGTGGTGACAAACATCCAATCAGCACACAGCATTTATGCTGGCAGACCTTCAGAAGGCATTTTTGACAAGGTTTAGACCGACGGCCTCGTACACAAGTTGTTCCAACACAAGTTTCCATCGCCACTTGTGAGAAGATTACGCATGAATTTCGTAGAAGATCTTGCTTTTCGAAGATTAATGCGAATATTAGCGCCAAAGTATCATCTCAAACTTTTTCACTCCTATGTACATATGCGATGATTTATACAATAAAGTAGCTATTACGGTGAAACAATTACGTCAAATATCGAATGAGTTCATTCAAGGAAAAAATCAGTAGCGTCATCTATGTTTGGGTTACAAGAAAAATGTACTTTGGTATCCTATATTCCGAGGCGAAATAAAAACGGCCTGCTATTATCCACACTTCATCATGATGATTCCATCGACCCAGAAAGAGGAAAGCCGGAAATAGTAACTTTTTATAACATGACGAAGGGGGGAGTCGATGTTATAGATAAGCTCTGTACTTCTTATAATACAGCAACAAGAAGATGGCCCACGGTGATTTTTTATAGTGTATTGAATGTTGCCGCTGTAAACTCATCGGTTACATACAAAGCAAACAATTCTTCACTATTAGCTCGCAATGAGTTTTTGGAAAACTTAAGTTTGTCGTTGCTGGATAAGCATTTACGCGGAAGGTCATCAAAACATTGTATTCCAAAACTGCTTCGTTTCAGAATAAAAGAACTATTCAACCTACCTTATGAAGAATTTCCCAGCAACAATGTACCTAAGCAAGATGTTTTTATTGTTCATCGAAAAAGAATAGAAAGACTAAATATTTCTGCCGAATGTATAACAAACATTTTTACCACAACACTAAATGGACATTAACTGAAGTTTTCTATTTGTTTCATAAAAAAAAACATTTTTATGCAAATATTTTTTTTTATAATTTGTACTCTTTTTTTAAGAAAAAACGAATAAATTACATTAAAAACATAAATCAGTCACCAGGACCGACGTTATCACCTAAGTTATGAAATCTCACTTGATCACTGATCCCACAGTAAAATACCATAATCCTAATCACAAAAGTTAGGTTAGAGTCCACTGTGTTTTCCTGCCAGAAAATAAATAAAAGTTAGCACACCCTTCAGAAAATTGGAATAATTTAAATTACTACAAAACATATTGAGTGCTGACTGTCAGCTGCTGCGTCCAATTACTATCTGGTAAGTAGTTTTTCACAGATATACCTTTGTTATTCATCTAAACTGTAACATAATTGGATAATTTTTATTAATACCGTATACGTACCACCGTGACACAAATCCATTACCCTTTAAACTAGTTGGTATGACACGAAATGAACTGCAAGAATTAAATGTAATTTTTGGCGACATTCCGCCTGATGACGATTCAGTTGACCATGATGAAGTTAGTGATCCAGAGGAACAAAATCAAACGCAAGAAGTGATACAAGACATTTTGCAGAAGGCGATACTTCAGAGGGTGACCACCCCTTTCCAAGCTTGTCAATAGACTTAGAACGGACCAAATGCACAATGTAAATATACAAGTCAACAGTAGCTTTTATCCCCCTCCCACCGGGAATAACGCTAATGTCATTGAGGAACTTCAACTATTTCTAGAGCTTTGTGAAGTGCTTGATTTTATAAGCCATATGGAAGACAAAAAATTTGGTGATATCTTTAGATTGTTTCTTACTAATACTTTAATCGGACTTATAAAATATCAGGCTAGCTTATATGCTCAAAAGGAATATTTAAAATCAGGAAAATATACCAACCACAAAGAAGGAATTAGAACCTTTTATTGGATTAAATATTCTGATGGGAATTAACCTCTCCCGAGTTACAAAGATATAACTAATAATAATAATAATAATAATAATAATAATAATAATAATAATAATAATAATAATAATAGTATTTATTGCTAGAAGAAAAAGAAAAGGTCAACAGAACAATGCATGTAAAAAGTTCATCATTCGACTTACATGATTCTTATATCAGTAGTAAGATGTCCTTCAATAGATTTAGTTGGTTCTGGAAAATATTCAGAACTCACCCAGATTATGATAAACTATATTCTATAAATTGAAGCGATTTCTAGACATAATGCTTAAACATTTTCAAACCAACTTTAATCTTTCAGAAAACATTGCTATTGACAACTCGATGATGAAATTTGGAGGTAGGAGCACGCTGAAGCAGTATATGCATAAAAACCTGTGCAGAAAGGATGCAAGATATGGGTTTTGGCTGATCAATCAGGATATCTTCGAAGCTTTCCAATTCATACGGTGAAAGTAAAGAATTTAAGTGAGAAATGTGTGGGTACCGCAGCTGTTAAGTACCTTTGTAAGGATTTACATAGCAAATGCCATCGTTTATATTTCGATAGCATTTTTCAAGTGTGCATCTCTCGAAGGGTAATAATCTAGATGTCCAACGAAGGCAGTGGCTGATTTGAATTCGGAACCTACACTTCTGCGTTATGTATTGGAGGACATTGTACTCAATACAAAGATTATGCAGAACAATACATGAATCAACTCCCCACAAATTTAAAAGAATCAATTTTTGGAACACAGTCTAAAGAAATATTGTAATGAAGAAGTAATCAATATAACACATGGGCTGAAAAGTCCCGGGCCTAACACATAGATGGCGCTAGTTTTATTGCATTTACCTGTTTTGCAGTTAGTACTAACCTTAAAAAGACAGCTGTTAAAATTTCATGATATTCTATTCATTAGTTTGTGAGTTATTGTGCTAAGAGTGGCGCTACTTTTGTTATTTCCAAAACAATGGATCAAAAACAATTTCGTGTTTTAATTTTACACTGCTTCTTGATGGGAAAAAATACCGTTCAAGCGAAGCAATGGCTTGAAAAGTGTTATGGGGACTCCGCTCCATCAGAAACAACAATAAAACGTTGGTTTGCTGACTTCAAACGTGGTCGTAGAGACACCGATGATGCAGAACGCAGTGGACGTCCAAATGAGGCGGTAACACCAGAAAACATCAAAAAAATCCACAAAATCGTTTTGAATGATCGAAAAGTGAAGTTGCGTGAGTTAGCTAACATGGTAAAGATATCAAAAGAACGTGTTGGCTTTATATTGCATGAGCATTTGACTATGAGAAAGCTCTGTTCAAAATGGGTGCCGCGTTTGCTCACTGTTGACCAAAAACAAGAACGTGTTGATGCTTCTGAGCAGTGTTTGGCCATGTTTAAACGTAACAAACCGGAATTTTTGCGTCGATATGTGACAACGGATGAAACATGGATCCATCACTTCACTCCGGAATTAAAACGATCGTCATCTGAGTGGACAGCAACTGGTGAACCTCGTCCAAAGCGCCCGAAAGCACAACAATCGGCTGGAAAGGTTATGGCCTCGGTATTTTGGGATGTGCGTGGTGTAATATTCATCGACTATCTTGAGAAGGGAAATACTATCAACAGTAAATATTATATAGCGTTACTGGAGCGTCTGAAGGCCGAAATTGCAAAGCAACGTCCGCATATGGCGAAGAAAAAAATTTTGTTTCCTCAAGACAACGCACCGTGTCACAAGTCAATCAAAACAATGGCAAAACTACATGAATTGAACGTCGAATTGCTCCCACATCCACCGTATTCGCCAGATTTGGCTCCCAGCGACTACTGGCTGTTCGCAGACCTAAAAAAAATGCTCTCCGGTAAGAAATTTCGCTCGAATGAAGAGGTTATCGCTGAAACTGAGGTATATTTTGAGGCAAAAGATAAATCGTTTTACAAAAGTGGTATTGAAATGTTAGAGCGGCGCTGTTCTTGATGGAAATTACGTTGATGAATAAAGCTAATTTTGAACAAAAAAAAACGTGTTTTCTTTGTCAGGCCCGGGACTTTTCAGCCCATATGTTACCATAGTTTGACTTATATCTAGTAGTGCGTTCTTTTAAGATACATATAAAAGCCCAATACTTCTTTCGATAATGCAGCTTGCAATAGCATGAGCAGCATTTGTCCTAATAACCAGGGCCGAATACTCATAGTCTCCCTATAAGCCAACATCTTTCTCTATTTCTGTATAGCTGCTACATCAGTGGCGTAGGGACCCTAAACGCAAGGGGGTCCAAAGGGCCTTCCGATCTTCTATGTTTTTACTCCTGTTATGATAAATAAATCTTTGAAAGATCTTGCGTGGTTGGTAGTTATGCCACCGTGCTACATCCATCTTTGAACAACGGAATACCGTCAAATAAAAGAATCGTTAGTAGAACCTCCAAAATTTGCATTTATGTTTAAACTTTTCATGTTGCTGTCACAAATGATTACTACAGTTAAAGAATGGTATCCTTTTCTATTCATAAAGTTATGTTTATCTGATAGCTTCATAATAGCAATATGGGTTCCATGAATGGCACCTGCAATTTACAATTTAGTGTATTTTTAAATACTGTTCACAACACAAATGTGTGTTATTATACCTATTACACTAAGAAGATTGAACCGATTCATAAAATTTGCACGAACTGTATTACGTTCTTAGGGTGTTTGTAGGAATTTTATATATACGTCTGCCAAATTGTCGCAAATTGTTGTTGTAACTTCGTGCAGTGAGTGTCACAGGAAGAGCTATTGGGATGTATACAGATTTTAATTGGAGTCGTATCAGAGAAATGTTCCCTGACGAATGGGCTAACTTTACATTAATTGTAGTTGCAGTTGGAGACAATCAGTGGTATGGTTTCGAACATGATTTAGATCCTGTCAAAAGTACTAAGTACAAAAATCTGAGTTATGTAGCTAAGAAGCTTCTTATTAAAGTTGCAGGCGAAGCATCTCTAGACAATATGCAGGTTGGACTCGTGGTGCAAAATAACAGGCTGTTGACAAAATAATAGCGGATTATGAAACTGCCAAAAGTGCTAATGTAATTGATGGTGGGGCTATGCCTGAGATTATGGATCATGATGTCGAGGCTCTTAGAAAGCATATTCTTCATCACCCCAACCCATATCAATAGATTATGAAGATACAATAGATAATCATTGCATATATGTACATCTTGTAATGGTTGAAATTTTATTTAGTGGAAAATTTAAATAAATTTGTAATATTTAATTCAGATTTAATACTGGTTTAATTACTGGCCATCTCTGTTCGATTGGCTTAAGCTCGTATTAATACATTTTCCAAATTAATTTAATATTCTTATTTATCATCTATTTTTCATCTTTTGGGTCATTATTTATTGTTATTTCTTTTTTTACGATAATTCTGGATCATTATCGGTATTGGGTTATATCATTTTTTGTTCTTTGAGTAAAGTTTTGATTTTGGCAGTTCTCTTCTTAGACGTAAGTGGAGTACATGTTGGGACGTTGAACGTACTTGGTCGTCTTGGTAGAAGCTTCTTTTAAAGTGTCTTGAGAGACTAGTAAGTTTCGTTAAATGTTACACACCATTTAATCTATAAAATTGTGTTCACGTAAGTGAAGTCGTACAGTTATTAATTTATAATTTCGGTAAAGCATATATTTATGCTTATATGAAAAAGTTGAACATTGCTTTCGGGAAATTGACTATTTCCAACCCAAATGTACTAGAAAAGAAAATGGTTAAACATAAAACAAAAATTTATTACATTGATCATTGTTTATTCTTCTTTTACTTGCTCATAAAATTAATTATTAAAATTAAATATATCATTTTATTTCTTGTTTATTGAATGTAGTTTTCAGATTCAATAGGCAAAAAATAAAATGATTTTATAAAACAGATTTTTAAAATACCAATAAATTAATTTTATCTTGCTCCCCACATACTCTAGATGGCACCGATTCACTTAAGTTTTATGTACGGCAATTGGCATTCTAGATTATTTTCTATGCGTTGCAATCTGTACGCACATGTTTGGCTTATACCAAAACGAAAATCTCCCTAATACTTCTCTGGCAACCTCCTGTTGCATAGAATCGTATAGCAACTAGAAGCCTAATTCCCAAAGGTACATAACTGCCTTCTGTATAAAACTAATCGTCGATTATTTTCTGTATTAGCTTCAAGTAGCATATTGTGGAAAATAGGTATTATTTTTGTAAATATTTGTATTCTTAAATGACATACATTTTTTTTCAAGACCGTCAAAAACTGTAAATACGAGTAAAAGTATCGTATCGAGTACCAGCTGACGCATGTATTGGGATTCTATTTCTGTGAAACGTGACAACACGCTGTTTCTTGTTTTCTAGACGATAATGTTACCGTAAGGTCGACTTCAAGCAATTCTGGTGCACCTATCGCTAACGTTAGCAAAAGACATCTGTAGTAATCTCCGTGAAAATGAACACTTTGGTCCTAAAAATCCGATGTGCTTGGTGAATTTATAGTCGCGAACTTATGCAAAGTATATAATTTTAACACAAATAACACTGGAACAGTTGTTCAGTTGTAACACAATTTTACGTTGGCATGGACGGATTTAAAAACACGCACAAAAGAAAGATCTGTGAAATTGGCAAAAGCCCAAAATAAAACTGGAGAGGGTTTTGATGAGGATGAGGGGTAAAGCGGTATTGAGCTGAGAGTATTAGATTAGATTTGATTCATTCTCGATGTGGTTCTTGATCTATCCCACTGCAACCTCTTCAGATCTATTGTGGTTCCTCCATCATTAAATTAATTACGCTAGTTTTCCTTTTTTCACCAGACCTAACCGCCTTGTGGGTGATCACTCTGTGTAGGTTTCGGGCTTTTGGATATTCCGATCCCACTTCTAAGAGCCGTATTCCTGCTAGTGCTGTACAATCGCACAGCACGTGGACGGCAGTCTCTTCTTCTACCTGGCAGAATCTCCACGCTGGTTCCTCTGTCAGGCCTAAGTTGCTCATATTAGGTTTAGGTAACGCCCAATACAAAAAGAAAATTCTCCAAAACACGAAACTAATGAAATTACACATTCAAATCAGCAACGAATTCAACTCCCAAAGATGGGAACGCATAGAATCTGTCGCGAAAGAAGAAGTGCATAGAAGCATGCAAACAAAATACACAACACGACAAAAAATTCAACAGATTACTAACAGCCAAATGACCTTCGTCAACACACAACACCACAGCACACAAATTTCATGACGCATTAATAAACTTCACAGAAATACAGCTCATTTCACAGAAAGAGAACCCACTACGGAAAGGGTTAAAACACAACCTACACAAGAAATTGGAAAAGAACATTGAAACTCTCATCATAGACACCGAACTGGCCATACAGAAACTACCCACAGATATACAGAACAGGACGGAGCACATAACCGCACATGAGATTGAGAAAATAATATCCAAGGAGAAAAAGCACAAACACACAAAAATTCTGATAACAACACCATCAGGTCTAAAACAGAAAACTAAAACACAATAACGCAATAGTCAAGAAAGCTGATAAAGGAAACATCTCAGTGATTATGAACAAAGAAGAATACATAAACAAAACAGAAGACTTCCTAACAAGCAACAAATACAAACCACTAAAAACCGATCCAACAGATAAATACCAACTACAAATAAAAAACCTCATAAAAAATAAAAACCATTGATGAAAGCCAAAAGTACTTCCTCGCAAACATGAACCCAAGAATACCATACCTGCAAGGCCTGCCGAAAATACACAGACCGCTCGTAAACTGCACCACAACGCCAGCTTACAAAATCTCAAGACACGTAGCCAACGAATTAAGAAATCATACACAGTTAAAAAATAGATACGCTATCAAGAACATAGATCTCATGAACAAAATAAAAGGCACACAAACAACGTCACGCACAACTATGGTCAATTTCGACATCACAAACTTGTATACAAACATACCGATAGAAGAAACCTTGAACATCATCCAACTTATTGAAAGCAATACAGACAAATAAGAAGAGTGAAAATAATCATCAGGCACCAACGAATGCTATTTTTCGGATAATACACTGACAAGAGAAATCATCAGTACACACTGAAGGTAATCTTCATATTGCTTTAAAGTAATTTCAATAAATGTGTAACTTTCAGTTAACAAATAAACACAAAAGGGGCCCTGTAGAAGAGATGAACATGGAGCAGACAGAAGCCCTCAAAAAGTTTGAGTCATAAAGTGAGGCTACAATTTACTTAATAACAGAAATTTAATAAATTTAACTTGCAAAATGTCTGTACATTACATTATTCCTAATTTATTGTCCCTGATTTATGATTTACATTTAGGTTGGTGACATTTAGGTTGGCAGCATTGGAATGCAGCATATCAAGGGATTGCTTGGCGTTATTTTGTGCATTATTAGTAATTATAAATATTCGATGTAGACATACTTGAATAAACGTGAGTGTTTTCGTTACTTGGTATGAACTTCCGCCCTCGAGTACATAATAATTTGCAATGTTGTTCTCGATATTCGTAAAGTGACCGTACTCATGTACAATCATCAGCACGGCTTCAGGAAAAATTATTCAACGTGAACTGCTTTACTACAATTCTATAATGAAGTTCTGTCGTATATTGAAATGAAAAAAGCACTCATTGAAATCTTTTGCGATTTACGTAAAGCCTTCGATTGTGTTCAGCACGATATCTTGGCAGCAAAGCTTGAATCATATGGTGTAAGAGGGAAGATAGCTTGGACGTGACGACAAGTTATCCATCCATAGCAAGTTACTATTGTACAATCAAATTCTCAAGCCCGTGTGGAGTTATGGATTACAACTTTGGGGTTGCGCCAGCGAAAGCAGTATTTCGATAATTCAACGTTTCTAGAACAAGGTGCTAAGAAATATCGTTGATGCTCCTTGGTATGTCAGGAACAGTGTTACAAATAAGATTCAAATCACATTATGTATATAGATTTTTAGTCATAGTACATAATCAGAATTATTGTGTATAGTTCTCACACTATCATTATATTAAACATTTGTCATAACGATAATACTTGAAAATATTCCATTCCTATCTTAATTTCTTTGTCGAATTGTTAATCATCCTAATCTTGCTCATAAATATATTCGTATATTTGTATAATCAATGACCAACATCCTGTTTGTAACTTTACTATCTATAGACAAACTGATATCATTTATTTGCAGACATCGATATGCTATAGTATACCTAGCAGTAGAAGTTAAACAAAACAGTAGTAAGAGTTGAAATACAATAAGAGTACGAACCGAAATTTGTAAATGAAATATACATATTTTAATAATAAAAACAGCTAGGAAAATCGTACGTGTTCCAATTCAATGAACATAGCAACAGTAACATCCACAAAGATCTAGAAATTGATACTGTCAAGCTCATGGCTAAGTATGCTCGGAACCATGAAGAAAAGCTCCATCAACGCGTGAACGTCGAGGCCCTCCTGCTCCTGGACTTCACGAACCAAGTGAGGACCAAGCCTTATGCGTTAGTGCAGTGAAGTGAGTTCACAAAAAAGCAGAGTACAGTACGGTAGTGTACACGATAAAATAGTGAATAAAGTAGCAATAAAGCTAATAGAAAAACTAAAGACTACTACTGCGTAAGACTTTAGACTAAAGGACCACGTAGTAACTTAGGTTAGAAACAAGTCACTCATTGTTCAAATTGTGAACAGATTGTAACATCATAAACACTTGTACAAGTGCTAATAACAAAAAAAAATCGTGAATTACCATAGGAATATCTACTAACAGGTCATGATTATTACTCGATATTTATAAAGAGATTATTTAAACAAACAGAACGTAAACAAGGTCGAAAAAAATACCGAGCTGATGGCCGATATTGACATGCGCAGTGTGCGCGGCGATAACCCGAGCGAGGCCAACAGAGTAAGCCAGTGGCGTAGACTTGCTAACTTCTCGTTATTTAATTGCCACACCTCGTACTTGAACAGTGGATCGGGTAACTCTGGCCATATTCCGAAATGCGCGTAACTCATTTACATAAACAATTAATCTAGTAAATAATAATTACATCCTTCTAAATATAGAAATATGTCTCCATTTGACCAATTTGAATGTTTTTTACGGACGACATTACAATGAAGAATTGCCAAACCCCTCACATAATTCATGACGTGCCTTTTGGCTATACTCACAGTGTCAGGATACTACAAAAAACCATCAAAGGAAAGCTATTGGGATTCTGGAGGAGGTCTCGGAAATACTGCTGTGTACAAAGCAATAAGACGTGATAGATTTATCGAAATAATGAGATTTATGCATTATGCAGAAGTTTCGGGTATAAATGTTGGCGAATGAATGAATATAAAGGAATCAAGTGTGGTTATAAGATGGATAGACATCAGTTGTAACTGTTGCATCAACCATACACCCCATATTTCCCTTGTCTAACGCCCAGAGATATTTAGCAGCAGAAAAAAAAGAAAATAAACAGGTGTCACTGCATACCTCTACAATGAGCTCATGGGTGGCACAGACCAGATGGACGCTAACAACTGTTTACAGGATCGCCGCAAGGAGTGAAAATGGTGGTGGTCAATTTTCACGTGACTTATAGATGCGACTTCTCAGCTAACTTTCAAAAGAGAAATTGTACAGACCCACCTGAAGAAATTACAGAATTTACCGAAGTAATCAGGAAAACCACCATCATATTCAACGAATTCCAAGATATCTCCAGCCTTGATGGTAAAGACTATCTAGTTGAATATGTCCCAAACAATAAACGCCGGTGATGTGTAGGACAAAACCACAAAGGCAGCTTTGTTGTATTGAGTGTTTTATTTATTTTTATACGAAATTTCATTTATATCGAAAAGCACAACTTATTATTTTTACATTTTCCACACCATAGAGGACTAGTGTTCCATATATGGAACACCCTCCATTTTTGAAATGGAAGGTAGTCAAGCATATCTTTTGATCTACTCATGTTTCTAACGTTATTTGAAATAGGAATAAAGATCTTATATTCACAATTTCGCAAATTTATAAATTCAGTCCTTAAGGTGAGGGGAACAGTATACCACCAAGGTCGTAACAATGAGTCGGAAATAAAACGTTTAATTAATGAAACAAGGGGAAAATTATTTGCGTCGGGATAAGACTATCTATGATAATTAGAGTTGTTCAATTTCCTTGTCTAATAAACTAAACGGTAGATTACATGCAATAAAGGTAACACATAAATTAAATTTAAATTTGTCATAGTGTCGTGTGCAATTTTTTTTTTAAGAATGCTGTTTATTATTTACGTGACGTAGACAATCCCTTTTAGACCAACATATTAAAGGGATATTACAAACTACACATTGAATTTTAACGCCGTCATAATTTAGGTCAGGCATTTCTGCTATAAATTCTGTAACTTTGCCAAACATTGGTCGTTTTCGCGACGTAGGCAACATTTTTAAAACAAACGTAGAACTACGAAATAGTATTTACGGCAGCGTACATGTATACACAACAGATCTGGTTGAGACTCGCGGTTATACTGAGGGTTGTATCGAACCTCCGCCACTGCCCGTTGGCGCCAGTGGGCAGCTCTAATGATAATACCGCGGAACAAGCCGTTTTGGTTATCCAAACGTATTACAAAAACGGTCATTCTATAAAAACAAGTTTCCTTAAACTTAAACGTAATAGTAATTATTCCGTAAAACTAAACGTAATAGTAATTATTACTCTTGACGTTTGTTCAGAGTTTTGCTGAACTTCGGGAGAGATTGAAAAAGCAAAGAAAAATTGTAACAACATAACGTTCCGCTTCATCTATTTGGAATAGTTGTAGGTAGGAGAAGCTGCTGATATAAATTCTTTTTATATTTACGTTAATGGGAGTATATATCAATGTGATACAGCAATAAGGTGCCTTGAGTCACTGTTCAAGATTTTTCGTGCACTTAACTTAGAGTATCCGTGCGAAAGTAAGCGCATTCGGTTGTTTATACAAGAGGTTGTGTTTCAAATGCCGGCTAGCAGGAAGAGTAGCAGCACAGCTTGCGTTATTGTTGACATAAATCGCCATTTAATGAATTTGTAAAGATATTGGACAGACTCATTTATTTAGATGTTTATTTAAACATAGTAAAAATGTTTATTTGTTGTATATGTTCCGTGAAAATATTGTTTATATTTGTTATTGTTATGTTTAAAGCCCGGATGTTTAGCAAAATACCATAAAATGCCATAAATGTCTATTCCACGTAATTCTGCCTATATTCAAGACTAAAGGCCATAAACGCCTATTCACGTAATTCTGCCTATATGCTAGACTAAAGACAATTCTAAGAAATATCAAATACATAACCCTACAATTACCGTTATTCTATTCAATGTTATTTAGAACTATAAATTATAATTCTAAGTAACATTAAGTAGAATAACGGTCATTCTGCTTGTGTTCATTAGTTTTTAGAAATATTAAATAAATAATAATTCCCGACAATTCTTCCTAATTCTAAGTAGCATTATATACAATAAATTCTATTCAATATCACCATACAGTCGTCGTTTGTATATCATCGCATAACAACGCAAATATGCCGAAAGAACGTGCTTCTGCTCAAACAACATACTTAAACTTATTCGCGAATTCGGTAACGACATTTTTAGTACTGATGGTACCGTATTATTTTGTAAAGTGTGTGATACAAAAGTGAATTATGAAAAAAAGTACTTTGTAACGCAACATGTTGTGACAGCAAAGCACAAAACTGGCGCTAAGAAAGTTCGCGACGGTAAGGAAACGTGTCTACTACAAAATTTTGCTGCAATTTCGCAACGGCAGTCCCAATTTTCCTTTGATTTATGTAGGCATTTATAGATGCTGATATTCCATTATGGAAACTAGAAAACCCAATGCTTAACACATTCCTCGAAAAATATACTAAAGAGCGCATTCCTTGCGAATCCACGCTCCGAAAAATTATGTCGATACAGTTTATACGGAGACAATGAACCGAATAAGGAAAGAAATACACGAGGAAAATATTTGGGCATCAATTGACGAGAAAACAGACACACTTGGCCGATACGTTGCTAACGTAATAATTGGAACTTTGGAACCATTGTGGAAATCGAAAGTTTATTTACTAACTCGTGAAGTACTCGAATCTACTAACAATTCTACAATAGCACAATTATTTACAAACGCGCTATCCTTGCTGTGGCCTGGTGGAGTAAAACACGAAAGAGTTTTACTGTTCGTTACTGATGCTACTCCTTATATGAAGGCTGCTGCTAAAGTCCTTCAAATCATATTTCCCATTATAAATGATACGCGTCACATGCATTGCTCACACATTCCAAAGAGTCGCTGAAGAAACGCGCACTTTACTTCATGACGTCGCTCTTTTAATTTCAAACACGAGGGTAAGTCAAATACTATCTACACTTTCGCCATAACAAGCTTTGAAGGTTATCGTAGTGGCGGCCGCTTGCACATGCGTTGAGTTGACGCCTCTGTGGTCATGTGTGAGGAATTTAATCACGATCGCGTCATTTGTCTGCTAGTTACAACAGCATAAGCATGTCAGTCCCGCTATTAGTTACCAAAGAGGAGCAACGAGCAGTGATTCGATTTTTGTGGTCAAAGGGTGTGAAAGGTGCTGAAATTCACCGGAGACTTTTGTCACAATACGGGAACAGTGCTTACTGGATCGCTTCAACGCGGAAGGCGATGCATTTTTAATCAGAATAGTGACCGTTGATCAAACGTGGGTTCATCACTACGAGCCCGAATCGAAACGCCAGAGTATGGAATGGAAACACCCAGGATCCCCTAGCACGAAAAAATTCAAGAACTCGCCATCGGCTGGGAAGGTAATGCTAACCGTATTTTGGGACGAAAAAGGCCCTATAATGGACGACTACTTGGACAGGGGGACTACCATAAATAGTGCGACGTACAGTGATTTGTTGGCGAATAAGCTGAAACCAGCAATTCGAAACAAACGCCGTGGTCTACTCTCAATGAAAGTTTTGTTGTTGCAAGACAACGCCCGTCCGCACACGGCCCATAACACCATAGAAACTATCAACAGGTTGGGCTTTGAGACCCTAGAACACCCTCCCTACAGCTCTGATCTCGCTCCCTCAGACTTTCATCTCTTTGGACCGTTCAAGGAAGCTTTGAGAGGTCGTCGATTTGCCTCAGACACAGACGATCGGGATGCGGTGCAGAAGTGGCTTCACGACCAACCGAAAACCTTCTACCAGGAAGGCATACGGAAGCTTGTGGCTTGCTGGACCACGTGCATTGTTAAAGGTGGAGACTATATCGAAAAATAATGTATCTATTGTACACCTATCTTTGTTTAATACGGTTGTAGAACTAATAGTGTGAGTAATTTTTTACTTACCCTCGTATTATACTTTTGGATCCAAGAAAAAAAAGCAAGTTGTTATTTATTTTAAACAATCCATATCAATACTTGGTGTATGTATGTAATGCAAGAGTTTATTGCATGAAAATGGAAAATAAAATTATACAGGCCGTGTTATTTGGAGGTTAGAACGTGTAATGTATTACATATTGCTTTGTTATAACTATAAGTGTATATACTAAATCGGCAGTAATATATCATAACAAAACCTCCTACTTTTGCATATTTTGATTAAACCAAGCTATTTTTGTGATTGACAATTATGTGTGTACATATAAATAAGAACAATGTTACTCATTACATATGTACATACAGTTGTGGCCATAAAAGATAGGCACCCAAGCAAAACATTTGTTTCGCACAACGAATATTTTTTCTTAGAAAGACAATACTGCGAAATTGTTTTGTAAGGGTTTTTATACAATTTTAAGTGCATTTCTAAGAAATCTGGATTGAGTTAGGTATTTAACGTGATTATTCCGTATATTTTAAAATAGTTATATGCAGTCCGTGCGAATGTAATGTTTGCAGCAAGAAGTGAAACCTACAGTTTTACATAGTGTTTTGTGTAGTGATAGGTATTACATTATAATATCAAATTATGACAAAACAACCGCAGTTGTCAGATGCGGTACGTGGACAAATTGTTTTGTTGCATGGAGAAGGCGTATCGCAAGTCCAAATTGCGGAAAAGTACGATGTTCACGATGTGCTGTGCAAACCTCACTGATTCTGATTCTAAACTTGGGTTATGTATAGTCCATTAGGAGACAATCATAAATACGTAGAAATTTTAGCGCGTTGACATTCCGGAGTGTAGATATTAGCGTTAAAAAATATGAAAAATTGCCGCCATGTTTAGAAAGAATCTACTGGGTTTGGTAACTTTTCTTGTTACAATGTTGGTCACACTTAGCTGTTGGTATGGCAACAGCTGTTCATCGGTCTCGTAGCCATTTTCGTTCATTTTCTAATAGGCTTCGGTTCTGTCTAATGAGATCTCTTGCTGTGCTTTGCTTGCTTTTCAATATTTTGTATCTTTTTTTATTTCGCGTTTTTATTTTATAGTTTTTTATCAGTGTAAAGTGTTTATTTTTATTTTAACATTTGTATATATTTTGATTTTCGCAGCTATTGCTTTTTGGTTTTATTGTTTTAGTTCGGTGCTGGGTTTGCCTTTGTAGTTTTAGTTTAGGTATTATAGTTTTAGTTTAAGTTTGCTTTGAGAGTTATTTTTTTGCATTTTATTTTTACGTTTTTACCTATTTTCTGTTTTATTTCTGACTTTTCCATTTCAACTGTTGCTTTTCCTTATTTTCTTCCTACTTTTCTTTTGTCTGTTTTTTCTGTACCTTTCCTTTGCTTCTCTACAAACAGTGGTTTTTGCATCTTTAAGAAATTGTGAGTTATGAACACTATTTTCTATTTACAAGTGTATACAATGTACTTTGTTGTAGCGATGGAGTTTCTCAATTTAAGAAGAATTTTAGAGATATGCCGGAATCCTGCAACCTTGGTGGGGCAGCTGCAGAACTGGGAATTGATTCCCCGGGAAGGGAAGTACAAGTGGCCTTCATGCAAGAACTACCTTGTTCTTTCGAAATCCCGCAATAGGTAAAATCTATGTTTACTTTCTATCAACTTTTGCAAACTTGTTTTTAATGTTTGAGTCGTGACGGTTACCTTTGGGTTTGTACAGCGAAGGTGTCGATGCGTAAGCAGAAGGCGAAGAAGTGTGCGAAACAATTGGAGTTTCACATAGGCACCTTCCTCGCAAAGTCCAAATTGGAAGCCTGGCAGATACTAGGATTTGTCAATTTACGGGTACGTTGCGCCAAGCTAAATACCAATGCCATGCAAGTGGAAATTTCACCAACAAGCGCTGTTGATTGGGCCTCATTTTGCCAAGAGGTGGTATTGGATAGTATATGTATATGTAGTGGTATTGGACGTAAAATCACCCCAACAGTTAGGGGGAGAAGGAGTGATCGTCGAAATAGACGAATCCAAGTTTGGAAAAAGGAAATACCACAGTGCCGTTGAAAGATAGTGGGTGTTCGGAGGATATGAGAGGGGCACTGGCAAAGTGTTTATAGAGGTAAAACGCTACAACTTTCACTTGAAAAATTTTTTTGAATGTATTTATCTATTTTAAAATTATATAAGATTTGGATGCGACACATTTGCACAATTATTTTATTTCATTTTTTTTCAGATTTTGTGTTCTGTATAATGAAAACGGATTTTCTTTTGAAGAATGGCTGAAACACCCGAAGGAAAGCAGGAATGAAAGTCTGGTTCTATTTATTTCTTCGAAACCATATATTAGGGCTGCAAGTGAGCATTCTTTGAGAAATATCAAGGTCATTATTTCGCAACATTCGTCCAAGATATTTGTAAAGTGGACTAGATGTGGAAGGTGTTACAGATACACGTAGATATACACTGTTACATTTAATATTTGAATGTCCCACCATGAATTTGGGGGATTTCAAGTAGAGAAGTTGGGTTGGGAATACAGTTACGATGTAGAAAAATGTCATACGAACACACGTTGCTTTAGCAATTAATAAAGTTAGAAGTTGAAGCGAAGTGCTTAATTTATTATACCTACTACTACACCCTACAAACACAACAGTGGCGACGAGGATGGAGCAAATTACGCTACCGTCATTCAATTGCAACGAGGAAAGTGCAAACGTCGGTTCCAAATGGGAAAAATGGCGACGCAGTCTTAACATTTTTATTGAAGCCAAGGGCATTACGGATAGTAAAAATAAGAAAAATTTACTATTACATTTAGCAGGACCGCAGATACAAGACATTCTTTACATTACCTACATAAAAAATCTTATAAAAACATTTATAGTTCTATTAAGCCCGTCATATCTCATCAGCAACATGGTTTTGTGGAAAAATGCTCGGTCATTTCTAATTTGTCCTGCTTTACTCAATACGCGTCGGAAGTCTTAGATGAACAGGGTCAAGTGGATGTCATATATACTGATTTTCAAAAAGCATTTGACCAGAGAGATCATTATGTTCTGCTGAATAAATTACTAAGGATAGGATTTTCTCCATCTCTTATCTGTCTCATCCAATCGTACCTAATCGGAAGTATTTACCCCCACATCTGGCGTCCCTCAGGGATCCAACTTGGGCCCACTCTTGTACTTACTTTTTATTAACGACGTTGTAGATTCCCTCGATTGTCACTCGCTATTGTTCGCTGATGACAAGAAAATATTTTGTAGCATAAAATCTATGGATGACTGCCAGAAAATACAACGTAATTTAGACAAAATTAACGGCTGGTGCCAGAGCAATTTTTTAAAATTAAACATCAGTAAGTGCAAAGTCATGACTTTCACTAGGAAGAATGTTGCTATTTGTTGAGTTAAATAATACTGTATTTGAACGCCGCAATGTTGTAAAAGATTTGGGCATATACAGTAGAGTCCCGCTCGAGGGAACTACCCGAAATAGTGAACACCGAAAAATTTACATTGGGATCCGATTTAGTAAACAGAGGAAACCTCGGTAGAGTGAATTCCTTTCTTTGGTAGTTCGGTAATTACCCTAAATATGTATTATAGGAAGCGCATCACCACGAATGATCGTAAATTGGTTTAGTACATTCTTCTATTCGATTTGTATGAGATCGGTGTGTTTGAACGCTCCATTAAAAAACTCAGGGCAGTGATATATGGTGCGTCGTGTTATGAGAAGTGTTATTATTATGTATGTATATGTATGTAATAAGAGTTTAAAATAATGTCGAATAATAGGAAACATTTAAAGCTGAGCGAGAAATTAGAGATATTGGAAATCTTAAGTAAAGGTAAATGTGTAACAGATTTAGCTAAACAATTTGGAGTGGCTAAATCTACAATATCTGCTATAAAGAAGAGGCAAACATTAATTTTAAGAAAAACTAATCAAAATGTTGGTGGTATACGTAAATTTAAAACACTAAAAAAATCTACATATTCAAAAATGGAAAAGGCATTATACAAGTGGTTTATTTCATTGCGAGAGAGAAATATTCCCGTTAGTGGATTAATGTTAAAACAAAAAGCTATAAATTTGCAAAAATCAATCGATGAATCGTCAACATTTATTTGAGGGAGCGCGTCATATAATTAACAACTTTTACACGCACGGTTGGTTGTATCCCCGGAAACATAAAAGGGAAGCCCCACAAAATGCACAACGTACAAATTAAACGAACGAAATATTTCCAAATGACAAATACGAAAGTTTGATTTTTGTAAGGTCCTTGTAGAACGCTGCAACAACAACGAAAACTTTGTAAACCATATATTATTTATTGATGAATCCTCTTTCTTCATACGTGGAAAAGACAACTCGTCTGTTGCGCGATATTGGTCTAATAAGCACATGATTTACGAACGCAATATCCCCAAAAGTTTGTTTGTCCAGGCCTTATAGGAGATCGTATAATTCGGTCCTAGTTTTTTGATGGCAATTTGAACTCACAACAGTATTTAGCTCTTTTGTTAAATAGTGTTATATCTTGTGTGTAAACCATACATTACATAATTTGGAATTTGGTATTTAGAAGCCTCTACAAATTCTACAACAGCCTAATGATAACGAGCAAATTTCTACTGCTTATGTGCCATCAGAATTAAGACACTTGAAAAATCCTGAAGATAAAAAAATGTTGAGGCGTCTTATTAGTCAGGCAATAATACAAGTTTGTGATGTAGACTTGAGCGAATTATTGTATTACTCAACATTGCGCAATTCAAATGCAGCTTCACTATATTACTCAACATCCACTCCTTGTTCTTCCGAAGGAGTTGCTGACGATTTTTCAATACAACAAAGTGCAACTGACTGTGGTGTTAACATTACCTAATTTGAAGTTTAGGAAAAACACACACAGGTACTATTTAACAATATTTTTCGTTTCGTTAACAAACTCACATGTGTACAAAGCGTCTTATTTCTGAAATATCGGACAAAAATAGTTTGAAAAGAAGTTATTAGCTTGACATATTGCTCCTTAAATTCCTGAAATCCTGAATGTTGTCTCTGTACACTGACTAGGGACTGTTCATTCCCGAGGGGTTTATATAGGGCTAGTTTAGTACATCAGTGAATTATAAGAATCACTTATAAACAATATTATGCCAACATGAAAAGAATACAATATTTTAAACTTATCGGTAGTTAAGAAACGTAATGTAACAAGTAAACGTTCACCAGCAGCAATAGAAGCACGTGAATGAGTATCTTGTTTCTTAATTTTATTTCCCACCATCATTAAAAGGTTCTCTAAATCAACTGCGGTCATACGAACAAAGCCCTTGAATTACTGAGCACCTTCTAATCTTAACTCTGTAAGTAGAATTTTGTAGGCTCCACAAATGTCCCTTCTTAATATCCAATCTATAGTGCAGTATTTTCTTTTAATTATTCTTGATGACGGCATGTCGCAAAATAAATTTACTCTTACGAATTGAACTTGCAGAAAGCTTTCTTGAAGCTTTTCAAGTGTAAACGCATACGCAAGCAACACGTAAGAATATCCTGCAAGTTCACTTACGCGACAGAAACTATAGCGATTTATTGGGGATAATGTAAATTGTAACGGAAGTCACTTGCGACAAATATCGCGCAAATAACTTGCCAGTATATTTGTACCTTAAAAGAGTAACGGGGAGAAGACGTTAGTTGGCCATATTACGACAATTTTCATAATATCTTCAAAGATGACATACCATGAACATTGGGCCTACGATATCTTCTATGTCAGCCAATAAAGGTAAGTTAATTTTCTCATGGTTTTCTTGCTTTACGCTATTAAGCCATTTATTTAAAAACTATCTACTATACAGATGAACGTTAGTTGATTAGCAAAGAGGAAAATGCTTTAGACTCAAACCAACTAAAAAGTTTTGCATTATAGGCCGATCTGAATATTTTAAAGGCTGAGGTGTTTGCTAGTTTAAAAAATAGGTCATATAGTGTAGAGATATGTACAGGTAGCCCTCGGTTTACGACGATTCCATTTACGCCGATTCCATTTACGCCGATTCCATTTACGCCGATTCACAGTACCACATGCCTGCGTCTTGAAATTCCCCGGTTCGACCAAGTACGTACTGGATTGTCCCCGGCTTGACTGGGGAAATACCAAAACAACTAGACTGCTTGTTGCTTCAGCGATAACTTATTTACCGAGCTGCTACGACCAAAAACGATATTAAAGAAGTAAAACTCTCGATCAATTCTTATATTACTAAGGTCAAGAGGACTCTAGGTGTTTGCGATTCCCTTATAGATGATAGACTTAAGAAAGAATTATCACCTAATAACACAATGACACCTCGAATGTATGGTTTACTCAAATTGCATAAATCATAGATTTTCACAGAAATACCCATTAGAACGGTAGTTGCCTTTACTAATTCAGCAGTTTATTCCCTCACTAGGTGGTTGAATATTCAGTTAAAGGAGATTTTACATAATCATTTTACCTATACAGTAAAAAATTCCTTGGATTCAATTACAAAAATTAGCAACCCACAAGCTACTCCCACGGACATCTTTCTTTCGTTGGATGTTTCTAATCTTTTCACCAATGTACCAAGACTCCTCAATAAGCTACCCATCTAGAAAGGCCAACGATCTATTAGACTTACTTAACGTATGTTTACAATAGAGTTTCTTCCAATTTAATAATAAAGTATATAACCTACTGCAAGGTCTAGCCATTGTTTATGCATTACTTTGAGTCCGCCTGTGTGGTAGCCAATAACCACTTTATTAATTATATTAAATTCTACGCAAAATATGTAAACGATATCTTGGTTGTCTGGTCGGGCAGTCGTGTGTAACTGTATGCGTGGCGTAAATTTCTACCAAAATTTATGCACGATTTCGAAGAATTAGAGCATGTAGAGAATGTCGTTGAAGGCGTTAGCAGGCTTGGGCGAGAGGTAGGATTAGACAATGTGACAGCTGAAGATGTGATAGAAGTTGTCAAACTTCTTGTGACACAACACAACAGTTAAGCTCGTTTGTTTGGAACGCGTTGTTATGGCGTCGCCTATCCTACGTCACTAATGACGACATAACATGTGTACTCCACTAAAAAAAGGAATCATGCAAAATGCATAGTGGGGTATGGATATGAATGTTTTCACAGTAGTCAAAAATAGTTTTTGCTAGTAGTAGTGTTTTTTATGCTTCAAATTAATATCAATTTATTAAAATACATACAACTGGGAAGTTAATTACGTGTTATGGCATTGGAGAGTTATCTATTCCAGCAGTTATTATGCTATTTAATGATAAATTTCCGAAAACAGTATTGGTCGAGTCTACCGTCTGTATCCAGACTCGTTCAAAATTTCCTCACTACTGGCAGTATACACAATATTCCAAAGAAAAAGCGGAGTTATGATGAAAATAAGGTAGGTATTAATATAGCGATCAATTCAGTAACTGAGCAGCTCAAGGTTACCATTAAGAAATCGTTCCAGAAGGACCCGCATTAGTAAGTCACATTTGCAACGCGTGTATAAAGCAAATAATAAAATCATACAATGTTCGAATTCGTCATACGTTGGAAGAATGGGATGATCTCGAAGAATGGAATTTTGTGTTACTTTGGGTGACAACATTTTTACGAGATAGAAATTTCCACCAGAATTTCTCGGATGAATCGATTTTTACTACCAATAGTGTACTTTCGCCGCAAAATTGTCGATACTGATCTAAGCATAATCCCGATTATGCAATAAATTCCAGACGGCAGTACTTTAAAAAAGTGAATATCTGGTGTGCCATTTCTTACCGCTGTGGTATAATTGGTCCATATTTTATTGAAGTAAAACTTAATCAGCACAAATATTTAGAGATTTAGAATGAGTTTATTGACGAGCTGCCATATGAAACGAGATGCTCTTCATGCTTTCAACATAACGGTTGTCTTGCTTACTCGACTTGGTGGATATGTGACTGGATGCTGGAAAAGTTCGGAGAAAAGTAGACAGCTAATGTTGGTTCTATTTGATCAATCATAGACTTCTAGTTTTGGAATAGAATAAGTGTATACGGAGTATATTGTTTTGGCTTACGTAAATCTACACCCAACGGCATCGACTCGAGAAATTTCACAATAGGGATGCAACGTTAACCACTATTCCGTTTGGAGTATTTAAAAAAGTATAAACATCGGTCGTTCAAATATCATCTACATCAACACTTATATGAAATTGATTATCAAAAAAGGCAGGCATACTGCAACCAATACCTACAAAATATGGCAATTGATCCAAGATTTCCCCATAACACCTTGTGTTCAGACGAATCTCGATTCACTAATAATGGGATGTTTAACAGAAACAATACAAGAAAGGGCCAAAGAAAATCATCGACTGCTGAGAAAAACAAATTTTCAAGATCGGTTTGGATTTAACATTTGGGTAGGTATTATTGAAAGTCGTCTTGCATCTTTATAAGTACGTATTAAAAGTCTCAAGGAAAGAAATAGACGAAGGCTTAAAAGGTGGTGATAATAATCCACGTACATAAGCCCTAAAACCTGAATACCTGCTTGTAGATTATCTCAAAGTTAATTCTAACATACATCATTCTTCTGCATTAATGTTAGAAAAATTAAGCAGAATTATTCATTCATTCGTAATATCATTCCAATATATATACCGTATATACCCTACAAACAAGCCAAGTATGGTTTGAAAGTCTTTGGCCTGCAAAAACGTACTACTGCCTCAATATAGAAGTTTACGTTGGCACACAGCCAGAAGAGCCATTTCGACAAAACATCGAGTAGTAAAAGAGGCAGAGAACGGAATTCCGAAAAGTCTGAGAAAATCTTTAAATAAGCAACCTACGAAGGCATGCGTTGATTGTTTTGAGGAATACATAAAAAGTGACACTATTTTCAAGTTTCATGCAATTCATGAAGCTCTTCCTACTATGAAAGGGGTTTATAATGCAATTGTGTAGGATGATAAGGTGGACTTTCAAGGAAGTTTATCTTTCTTCCGGAAAGTAGTTAAAACAATAGGGTTCAAATGGTGTCGAGCCACAGATAATCTGAAAATGCTAATTGAGAAACCTGAAATAAGAACGTTGAGGTACATATAAAAATTCATATATATCAATATCAATATATTCATAAAGTACGGGAGGGGTTGATAAATTCGCGGCCTAAGGTACCTAAATGACTCACGATTAAAGCGTGAGAAACGGTTGCACAGAGTCGCCGCGAAAGGAGTTGTGTTTACTATGTACATGCAAAGAATCGAGTGGACGTTCGGTTATTATCGGTTGATCGGTGTGCGTGTACTATTTATATTGTTCGAGAAACTAGTGGAACCGTCCGGAACGTACCACGCAAAAGTAGACACAGTAATAAAAAAATAATAGATTATTACCTTTTATTGATGTATCGATGACCACTACGGTAATGTGCGACTACCATGGTACGCCGCGTAGTACAGCAACATAAGCAATGCTTCCATTGTCGATTCGGTCAGGCCTCGACGACGGTCTGAAAACATTCTCGTATACTTTGCAAATGATCGTTCAGCATCTAATGAAGTAAGATTTGCGAAATTCAAATACTCTTGTATCTCTTCTGTGCAGTTTTGAATTCTAGATATAGATGGAACCTTTTCTAAATCCGGATTTTTATTTAAAACTGCACGAAATTTTTGCGCGACATCTAGTCCTATAGAATCCGTCAAGCTTTCTAGAGCGGCTGCTAAATTGTTGATGTTATTTAACGAGTCTTGTATAGATAAGTGAGTATTTTCTAACTGCGAAATAGTTTGTGACACTACAGAATACTATAGTTTATGGAAATGTCATCTATTTCTTTTTGAACGTCCGAATCGGAAAAAAGTTGCTGACTCTCGCGAACCGCTTGAGAATTAGAAGAATTAAGTTTGAAAATGACATCTTTCAATTGGGAATAATATTTGCGATAGGAAGACACTGCCTCAATCCATGTTCCCCAGCGCATCAATACAGGCTGAGGTGGTAGCGGAATTTGCGGATACAATTGCTTGAATACGCGGATATGTTTAGGAGATTTCACAAATACTTTTTTGTAGATGATATTAAATCATTGCCCCCTAGGATACTAGCTTCGAATTGTTTCTGCTATGAGATGACATGCGCGTATGAGGCATGTCTTGTGAAGAAGAGTCGGAAAGCATACTTTTAACATTCTACCAGCTTTCAGCATTGTTGCGGCTCCGTCAGAAACTAACATGGTGATTTGGGCTCCTACAATACAAAATTCTCTTAACATATTTTTTATTGTTTACAACGGTTTCGGCATCAGTTCTTTCAATCCTTTTACTGGCTAACAACAAGGAAGCTGCTAGACCATTACGTTTTAAAGGACGCGCCACAATATGAATCACGCTGTGTCTCAGCATCAGTAGTTTCGTCCACAGTGAGCCAGATTTTTTGATTTCTCAACTCGTCTTATATACAGTCTTTTACTGTACTTTGCACATGTTGTAAATTGTTCCGCAATTGTCTTTTTGTTGGTAGCTTCCATGATGGAACATATTTATCCCAAAAAAGACGAGTTTTCATTATCTACTGGGTGTTGTAGGATGTTGCACGTGCTCAACATGAAGATAAAGTCATACTAAAATTGCCAGTACGGAATATCGTTTCTTAAATTTAATACATGACGTTTACTTTTAATATGACTTCTACATTCAAATGTCGTGCGACCTAGCAACCCTATACCGCAAAAGAAAACTTGCAGCAAATAGAAAAAAAAATAAGTGAAGGTTACGGTAAGGTACGCTTCGGAAACTTGGAATTTGAAAAAAAAACATAAAAGGAAACTAAAAGCCATCAAGATGATATTCTTAAGATTGAAAATGAAACGAGAGTAGACAAAATAAAAAATATACGACGGGAACACCAAAAATTTCTGGAAATTGCCATTAGATGGCATTTACCGTATGTTTTAATATAATTTTCTTAATATTTGACATTTAGTATGATAAACACCAATAACAGAAAACAATCGGCTGAGTAGTTTCGTTTTAATAGCGTTTCAAAGAAATCAATTTAGTGAAAAAATGGAAATTTATCGGGAACATTTTCGTGCGATGACTTTTTACGATTTCAAATGTGGCCTAACTCAACAACAATGCATCGATCGACTTCATTTTGCTGGTGATGAAGCACCATCCAAAACCACAGTTGCTGCACGAACAATGATTGAAGTGGATCGAGAGATAGAGATATCCTTGGGTATTACAAGCAATTTTACATGAGCATTTAGTAGTGAAGAAACTTTGCGATCGTTGGATTCCACACAATTTGCACACAACCGAGGCTCAGAAAATAGGTCGTCCGAGTTGGTGCAAAAAATGCTTAAGAAATTCAATCGCGATGCTTCTGCAAAGGTATTCAGTATCGTAACAGGTGACGAAACTTGGATATATTCGTACGAACCAGAAACAAAACAACAATCGACTATTTGGATGCTCCAAAGTGAACCAAAACCAACAAGTGATTCGTTCATGAAGCACTTCAAAGAAAAATTCTTCCGTAAAACTGGGCCAGTTGCTACCGTTGCTTTTGAGGATCGAAATACAGTAAATGCTGATTGGTACACAACAATTTGTTTGCCTGAATCTTCGCAGAAATTAGAAAAAAAACAACAGACATCAGCGCATCATCCTTCACCAAGACAACATCAGCTCTCACATAGTACATCGAACAGTCGATTATTTAAAGGAGAATAACATTGAATTCATGAATCATTGTCCGTATTCGCCTGACTTATCACCTAATGACTTCTTCATCTTCCCTTTTGTCAAAAACAAAGTGTATGGTGACCGTTTTTCAACACCGAAGGAGGCCGTTGAAGCATTTAAAAGACATGTTCCTGAGATAGCCAATTCGGAGTGGAATACATGTTTCGACAACTGGTTTCTTCGAACGCAAAACAATAAAGTTTTTTTTTCTATTAAACATGTTTTTTTTTTCTTTTTCCGGAAATTTTTCCCCTCGTAACACATCGAAGCAACTTAAAGGATGATTTGTAGAAGTTGTGGCCTGTCTGTGGAATAAACAGGTACGCTGTTGTGTGGTATTGCTTACGAGCGAGTGATGTACTCAATTACTACTGCTGTGAAAAATTATATTAATGTAATATTCTCGTATTATAGAAATGATATAAATATGGAATATTCTAAAAAAAGATAGGGAAAACGTGTGTGTGTTGGTTAAATGATCTATGCTAAGAAGGGAGTAGTAAAAAGGAAATCATAGAGTATATTAAATAACACAATTTATTTATCAGAATAGTTTCTTATTGTCATATATGTTACAATGGGTTCGTTCCAACACACCGATAAAATCGTCAGATACCTTCGCAATGCAAAGAAAGTGTTCGAACTAGCTTTGTGCCGTACAAGTACAGACTGTCCGAAAAGGTTTTTGGGATTTCTCGGTTAGATTACTCGAAAACTACTAGGAGTGGGAGGATCAGACCGGTTGCATTCGAGAGAGTGCTGCTTGGAATTTCAGTAATAATGGAACGATACACGGGACTGCAACGCGCTTTTTGTGTAAAATCATTTTATGAGAATAACCACTCTTACACCCAAGTTCGTCGCCTTTACCGTGCACATTTTAATTTACACTACATTAATCAAGCCTCGTCACGTGCTTTAATCAGATACTGGGTTAAAAAATTCGAAGCAGAAGGCACAACAGTGAATGACAACCAAATCGGTCTGCCCAGAACAGGTAGGAGTGCGGAAAACATCGTGCGTGTGCCACGCCTTTCAATAAGAAAACAAGCTGCTGCTTTGAATTTAAGGAAATCGACTGTTCACACGATGTGAAAAAAGGAATTGAAGTTGCATCCTTACAAAATTCAAATGGTACGAGCATTAAAAGAGGAAGATTATCCTATTCGACTTAAATTGCAGAACGTCAACAATTTCAATAACATCCTGTTTAGTGATGAGGCGCATTTTCATTTGAACGGAGCGGTAAATAAGGAAAATTGCCGATATTGGGGCGATGACAACCCATGCCAGAAACATCAGTAACCCCTACACAGTCCGAAAGTTACAGTTTAGGCGGCAATGTCCACACATGAAATTATTGGCACCTACTTTTTTGAAGATGGAAATCATCGCACAGTCACCGTTACCTTTTGGCGTTATAGGGCAATGCTCAAATTTTCTTGAACCACAATTGGAACAACTTGGGGGATTCAACCAGCAAGATGCCAGTCTGCTTACACTGCAAATGTTACCATGGGAGTCGTTCAAAGGATGTTTCCAAGAAAGGTCATATCGAAGAATAGAAATGTTAATTACCCCCGCCCCCCCAAGCACCGATTTAACCACTATGGATTTTTTTTTATGGGGTTACCTAAAATCAAAAGTTTTCAACCCAATCCCGGCAAATTTGAATCAATTGAAGCAAAGAATTCGCGATGAAATTCAAGCAATTCCAGAACAGCTCTGTCACCGCGTGTTCACTCATCTTAGAGGTTCTTTAGATGAGACAGTGCGCAGAGGAGGGCAGCACCTTGATGGAATAATCTTTCACAAATAAATTTCCATAGCTTGTAGTTTATTTTGAAAATACAAAAATGTTAATAAACCTTAAACTTAATGAGTTATGATTTTTTTAAATCGCAAAAACCTTTTTGGACACCATGTATATTACCGTACAGTGGAATCAGTACATCGTATCAAGCAAGAACCGTTTGTACTGACATGAGCAGTATGTGTCTGTACCAATAGAATTCATCCTGTATGTTGCATCCTTGTCGCGTTTCAACATCTACATCATTTACTAATTCACAAACGATGGATATTTGACGACATACATAGTAATCAATGCGTGAACTGACACGAGTGCTGTGCAAAAATCGGTGCGATGGTTAAAACAAACCTTATGTTAGCGATGTGGTAACCAAGAAGGTGATTGACTATTTGTAGAACCTCTGGCTTCTTGCTTTGAAAAATAAATAAATTTCACAAAAAGATAAAAGAATTTTCCAATAAATTAACGATAATATTAACTACGATATGAAATCAGACGCGAAGCTATCTCTTTCTGGTACGTACCCGAGTCGCACGGAAATTCTACCAAGGGAATCAAATTCGCCGTTAACATAAATGTATATTCCCTTTCTTTAAAATCAAAAACAACTACTTACGAACAATGAATAACACCCTGTTGTTCATTTTATGCTTATGATTTTGTATTCATTAAAGGCGAAAGAATTCGATTGTGTATTCGCCTGTCGTTACCGAATGAAAAATCATTCAATTCTATGCACTGTTAGTTAATTTCGCTGAAACGTTTGATCGTATTAAATCGATTATTGAATTCCTGAATGTTGCGAAAAAACTGCTACTACTCCGAGTTCTTTAACTTATTCTAAATATTAATACAAAGTGGCGTGAATCCGCTCAACATGTGAATTTAATGCAGCTAAATTCGCAGCTCGATAATGGCACTTGCTGCACGGGTAACCATTCCCTACGTGAGTTTGAAAGTGTATTCGGCGTTTACGTTTTTCCACAAAATCACGCTTACAAATTTGACACGTATGCAGATTCTCTCCCGTATGAATTCTAGAATGTGCTTTAAGGGAATCTTGCCAGGCGTACCTCAGGCCACAATGTTCGCATTCATAGTTTCTTGCCATAGTGAACAGTTCGTATGTGCATTGTCAATGCCGCCCTTTCAGTGAACTCTTCGCAGCAGTTTCTGCATTTATATATTTTCGTGTCTGTTCTGGGATCGATGCCATGTTTGTACATGGAGTGCAAATTGAAGCTTCCCCTCCGGCTGGTCCTAAAACTGCAATGCTGGCAGGAGTACGGTTGCTTGTTCTTGTGTGCGTCTATATGCTTCTCGAGATTCGCTTTGCGCTTGTATACGGCGTCGCATATGGTGCATTTGTATTGTTCGGGAGTCTTGTAGGAGTTAACACGTGTTTCGCTAGAAGATACAAAATACCAAAACCAACGTTTAAACGTCATTTAGAACTCAAAAACAAGGTAGCAAACAATGCAAAAAAAACATTACAGCTTTATGAGTAGACATCCCGAATTATCGCTTCGACAGCCAGAGTCGACATCTATTGCTAGAAGCTCTGGATTTAATACACAAGCTGTTAATAATTTTTTAAATATTTTGGAAAAGATTTACCGAGAAAATACTTTAACGCCACAGAAAATTTATGTCGATGAGTTTGGATTTTCAACGGTCCAGAAGGAGTCAGAAAGTTGTAGCAAAAAAAGGTAAACACCGTGTTGGATCAATCGCTAGCGGAGAACGAGGTGTAAATACAACTTTGGTCTGTTGCTCCAGCGCTGCAGGAAGCTATGTCCCTCCTATGCTTATTTTCAAGCGAAAAAGGATGTGTGATGAATTAAAGAAAGGAGCTCCTCCTGGAAGTATAGTACAGATATCAGACACAGGTTACATTAACAGTGAGTTATTTGTTGAATGGCTTCAGCATTTTATTTCGACGGTCAAACCTCGCCAAAAAGACAAAAGCCATCCGGTTTTAGATGGACATACGACTCACTCTAAGAACTTAGAGCCATTGACTCTAGCCAAAGAGAATCGTATCATTTTGTTACAGTTGCCAGGCCATACCACCCATCGCTTACAGCCATTGGATGTTTCCCTGTTTAAAAGCCTTGAATCACACTATACTCAAGTGGTTGAAAGATTTTTAAGGACACATCCCGGTAAAGCGGTAACTCAGTATGACATTACACAGCTATTAACGGAAGCATATATGAAGTCGGCTATAATGCTAAATGCCATAAACGGTTTTAAAAAGTGCGGAATTTGGCCGATTGATAGAAATATTTTTGAAGACGTAAATTTTACTCCTGCAGATCATCTAATTGGGGCGAAAAATTTGGATGGTAGTGAACAAGATCATGCTCAGGCTGAAATTGAAGATGTTCCTAATGTCAAGCAGATGAACAAAAAGAAAACGGTATTATAAAGTGTACAAATAAAGATACTCTTAATGTGTCAGTAGAAGTTATGTGCCTCCCAAAATCAAAAAAACAGCTTGAAGAAGAAGCGCTCAACCAGCAGTTATATTAACAAGCACCCCATATAAGGGAGCAATATTGACCAATAAAGGAAAGCCGCAAAAGGCAATCAGTTTTGAATATAACAAGAGCATTGTTTGATGCCGAAAAGTCAAGCTGTTCAAACCAAGAAGAAACAATATTGACCAAGAAGAGATGTTCAAATAGGCAGAAGACAAGAAAAGTTTCGGATGTAAGAGCCAAGTTGCTCAAACGACCCCGTTATAGAGGTAAATAGTCGATGAATGGTACTGTTATATATGCGAAGAGGCAGTCTTCTTAGATATGACCAATTGTAAACGATGTGGTAAATGGGTGCACGAGATATGTGCTGGCAAGAAGGAATACATATGTGATTTTTGTAATTAAGAAGTGCTTACTTTTAGGTATTTACTCAATACGTTCCTATTACAAGATTCCTCAGAAAGTTTTTTGTTTTAAAAATTTTACATAATGTAATTTCAGAATGTATTTTTTGTTATTTTTTTAATGTTGAATTTGTATTTTCTTAAATAAAAACATTGACTTATTAAAGTACCTATCATTATTCTTAATTTTTAACGAAAAGTGTAGCAGGTACGATTTAAGGAACCCTGGAACAATTTAGGCGACCGAGCGGTACAATTTGGGCAACCAATTTCGTAAATTGTACCAAAAGCAAATATTTCTAATAAGTGTTCTGTAGAACTTTCTGTTAACAGAAAACTTTCAAAAAATCAGGTAATAGCTAAAACGCTAAAAAAAGTATTAGTAATTTTTCCTGCTATTTGGTGACATTTCTGAATATTTACAACAAAAAATGTAAAAAGTGGTACAATATAGGCTACTTTACCCTATACATTTTAGTATACAGTGGCTTTATTTTTTTTTTATTTTGAGATGAACTTAGTTTTATATTTATGGTAAGTATATTTGTTCAATATCACTTCTGGCTTTAGTTTGTACACACACCTTGTGTTTAGAACAATGATCCGTAGATGTGCAGTGTTAATATGTACCTTAAGAGATGGTGAGGTACCTCTCCACAGATGTTCATCGTTGAAAAACAGCAAAGTGTTTATACACTGGGTGAGTTTATGTGGTAATGCTTCTCTTCTATATGAAGATCCAGATACAATCCTTAACTTAAAGCCGGGTGTGCTCGTGACATTTTTCTGAAGATTTTGTTGGGAGCAGAATTCGACATTGTGCTTTCCCAAAACGAAATATGCCAGGTAAATAGAATAAATAATATTTAATAATTAATTTTGAACGATTTTATTAGTTTCATGTCGTAAAGCTAATGACATACAGTGGTGTGCAAAAAAATAGGTACGAACTACGTACTAATTTATTAAGCAATGTTTCATGCTGTTTCCATAATAATAATTAAGCGACATCTAGCGCGTGGTAGGGAGTTTATATGAATTTGGGAAGCTGCTTTGTTACTTTCTGATCTAATACTGAACTTCCGGGGAATACCACTTTTTCTTCCTTACGGCTTAAAATTGTGTGTGCAATAAAATAAGTGTATTAGTGTGTTGGGAGTTGAAGAATGTATTTATTTCTAAAACTTGCGGAATTCTCTTGTTGAATAAAGAGGTAAAATATAAAGGATTAATTTATCGAAACAATATTATAAATTTCTAAATATTTCCGTAGATATGCGTCATGCCAAGCAGTGCAGTACCGAACAGCGGAAGTTAATTAGAAAACTGAGACAAGAAGGGAAAACGTATAAAGTTATAGCAGATATTTTAGGTTGTTCACAAAACATGATTACAAATGCTCTGAAATTGAAAAATTGACAAGAAAAGCGTGGTAGAACTAGAAAAACAAGTGTTCGAACAGACAAAGCAATCATAAGGTTAGTGAAGAAAAATCCTATTATAACTTCCACACAAATAAAGAAAGGGCTGCAGCTTAATATTGATACATCAACAGTTAGAAGACGATCATTAGCAGCAAAGTTGCCAGCAAGATGACCGAGAAAATGTCCGCTATTATCGCGGCGGAACGTTCTACGAAGATTGGAGTTCGCCCAAAGGGATATTCTCTGGCCGATCGAAAAATGGCACAGCGTCTTATGGAGCGATGAGAGCAAGATTAATATTTTCGGGTCTGATGGTGGAAAGAGCTATGTTAGAAGACCGAAATACAAAGAATTTTCGCCGGAATACACCATAAAAACGATCAAACACGGAGGGGGGTATTTCTCCTGATTCGGCATAGGTCCGATATTTCGTAATGAAAACATCATGACGCAAGTAGAATATACAAAAATATTGACAGAAGTGATGTTGCCTTATGTAGAGTGGAATATGCCGCTGCGCTGGACGTTTTAGCAGGATAATGATCCTAAACACACGTCCAGAGCAGTAAAAGCGTGGTTCGAAAATCATAACATTAACGCACTGCAATGGACAGCTCAGTCTCCAGACCTAAACCCCATAGAACATCTATGGAGTGATGTCAAACGTGCTATAAGCAATATTCCTTTTAAAAATAAAGAAGTTTTGTGGAAGGCAACTGAATCTCAGACGAAGTACAGACATATAGCATCGTCTGCAGTCTAAACTACGTGTCAATTCAAGTGTATTGCTCACATTGCTACGCTGCCGTCAAAATACGGTATCAAAAATCTTCAATTTTTTACTTTCCTATAACTACGGTCTCCGTTCTAATATATGTCTGGACTCCAATTGTATATCTATTTTCGAAGACTCAATTTTAGGGACTCCATATATTTTTTCAATCCATGGTCATTGCGGATTCCGATTATTTCCTCAGAGTCATAGATTTCTCATGTTTGGCCTCCATTATTTTCATCGGCGCGGTTTTATGGAGTATTTACGTTTTTTAAACCATGGCAATTGCAGGTGCAACGTTATCATGCCAAGTTAGTAAACCGTGGAAGGTACAGGGTGACCGACGGAAACCTGACGTTTTTGGGATGGCTAGTACTCTGGCGGTAGGAGTAGGGAGCCGAATTACCATGCATTAATCTCGCCATTCGATGCCGTTTCAGTAGCTGTAGATCGGTGGACGGTTGAGCATCGCATGTTTGCGTTTGGCTCATTTGTGCAGAATGGCGGGTCTGTTATTACCGTGTAGCGACCTTTTCGTGTACGTTTCAACCGTGGGCGTCGTGGTACCGTTCCCAGCCGCAACACGATTCTCAGTTGGGTTAATAATCTACGGATAACAGGATCTATTGTGAAAAAGAAGCCACTAGGTCCGACTAAGACAGCAAGAATACCAGAAAACATCGAGCGTGAGAGCCGCAACCCTGGGCGCTCTGCACGTAAACACGCGTGCGAACTAAGAATGTGCCGTGAGTCTGTGCGAACAATTTTACAGAAAGACCTACAATTCCACCCTTACAAGATGTGTGTTGCTCAGAAATTTGAGGAAAGAGATTATGCGCAGCGGCAGCAGTTTGCTTTTCGAATGCAAGTACTTTTGGAAGACAATGAGAATGCAGTTATTATTATGAGTGACGAGGCGCATTTCCATTTCGATGGGAATGTTAATACACAGAATTTACGGTACTGGTCCTCTGAAAACCCCCGTATCATTCACGAAAAACCTCTACACTCAGAGCGTGTAACGGTTTGATGCGTAACTACTCCATTCGGTATCATTGGTCCCTATTTTTTCGAGGGCGAGAATGGTGCAACTGTTACAGTGAATGCCGAACGTTACTGCCGGATGCTGAACACTTTCTTGCGTCCCGAACTGCACAGACTGCAAATGGATTTGGAAAATGTTTTTTTCCAACAGGATGGTGCCACCGCACACACTGCTCGTGTGTCCATGCAAGTGGTTCGAGGCATGTTCCCAGAAAGGTTAATTTCGCATTTTGGCGACATCCAATGGCCCCCGAGATCACCTGACTTAAGCACTTGACTTTTTTTTGTGGGGGTATCTGAAATCACGTGTATACTCTTCCAGACCCCGCACATTGGCAGAACTGAAGGAGACAATCAAGGAAAAAGTGGCTGCAATCGATGATGAACTGATGATTCGTCTGATGGCCGATTATCTGCGAGGGCTGGAAAATTGCATTCAGGAGGATGGACATCACTTACAAACGCAATCCTTTACAAATGATATTCAACTTCAAATGGCATATAATGACAAACAATTTTGTATATTAAAATAAAAATTTCCGTAAAAAATAACTGTGTATTGTTCATTTCAAAAACGTCAGATTCCCGTCGGTCACCCTATATTTGCAAAAATAAGATTTCGTAAAATATAAATAAATATATTACATATTGTTTTATTTATTTCTATAATTTATATACAATTATTTACAATCGTTGCAGGACGCACTTCACCGTAGATATCAACTCCGTAGAATTCAAATCTCACGTCAGAATTGATCAGCGATCCCCCAGAGGCGGCGCTACGAGCGAAGTTTTCAACATGTGGACATCCGAAGTATTGCTCGGGGTCCCGGAATTACGAGCTATGGCGAGTTCAAATTTAGTACGTATACTCAAAAAGGATCCTTATATACATACAAGAAAGTGTAGCATTGTAGCAGTCCTCAATTGGTCACAGCACCTCGTCAAAGTCGACCTACAAGTTGAGGTATAGACTTTAACGAAACGCTGTAACCAAATATCAGGGTCGATTGTACGGAAATCATTTTCAGCACTCTTCGACGTCTGGGAAACTGACATTTTCCAAATGTCAGTTTTCCCCACAATTTGCGAACGGTATCGGATACCGAAAATCGTCGAAAAGCGCTAAAAACGAGTTCCTTATTGGAATTGGCACCGTGAAATTCGAATCTGGCGTCAGAATTGTCCCACGATCGCAGAAGGACTGCTACAGGGCGGTAAAATTTTCAGAATGCTCGGGTCCCCGGCATTACGAGGTAATAAGGTAAGTAACAAAATAAACGTAAATAAGCAGTGAAGTAGGTATAATACGTATGAAATATGATAAAGTAGCCAACTTTTCTATAAATAGAGCATTCCTGAATTAAGCAATTTGAAGAAGACATAATTTGTAGATTTTAGCATATTTATCAGATTTTAGGTGAATGTTAATTTGGTCGTTAACAATTGCGACACAAAAGAAGTGGCAACTGTAAGGGTTAGTTACCATTCAGCGCTTATCTACCTAAAAACTTGGCCCTTCCTATATTTATTTTGGATGAACACTTTTATTTTCGGCCAATCTTTATTAGCAAATAACAAAGGATGCAGCTTATGCAATTTTTCACACTCTGCCTTTTTCGGAGGCTGTTTCTTTGCTATATGTCCTTTAAAGAAATCACACACAACTTTCTTCTGTTCGTTAGTCCAATGAACTAATACTCTCTTTCTATTTTTCTTCACAGTGAACGGGGATTTTTCGCTTTCCTCCTCACTTCTCTTTCCTTGTTCAACTATATTTTCATCTACCTTTTCCTCCAACCGTTCTTCTACATCGTCTTCTATATTTGTGCCTGTTTGCATTAAATCTTCTTCTAAATCAAAATTTATTTCGTCTAGTCTCGTTCCTTTGAGTTGCCCCGCTTCACCTTTTTCCATTAATAATAACAATTTAAATATCTTGACGGTTTGATAGATATCATCTGGTAGACGATATGATGACCTATGTACACTTAATGCGTGACCCATATAAGAAGCCAACTGTTTCATGTCATTTTCAGACATATCAAATAATTGCGTTAGAGTAGCGAGATGTTTACGTAGTCTTGTGCACGTAATGGAGGAAGGATTTTTAGCTCCGCAAGCATGTGCATATTTATCTAATACTTTATAACCTGTAATGGGTTCACTGGTATTAGGATCACCAAAAAGCCATTGGTTCGGCTTTTTTATAATTCCATCTCTGTGATTCAGTAATATTTGTAAATGATCCTGCACATCTTTAGTGAAAAGCACAAGCGCATCTCTGCCTCGCTCTCCGCGAATAACAATCTTCTTAAAGTTATTTATTAATATTCTTTCTGTTTCAGTGACTGCTTCTGAAAATTCTTCATATTCACTTTTGCCACTCAATGAAGCTTCATACATTTTCAAGGGAAATTTTTGTAATTCACCAAGGCGTTTTCTATTTAGCAATACTACACGACAATATATAGTTTCTAACAGGTTAATATACGCTTTCTGATCCGAGCAGTTCTTTTGCAGAGCATCCGCTGACTGATTGGCAATCTTTATAAGATATTCTTTTAAAAGTTTTAGGTCACTGGCTAATGGAACAATGGTCACCTTGTTCCATTTTTTAACATTTAAATCCTGAAACATTTGACTCGAAATATCAAATCTCCAATGACCTTCTATTAGGTCACTTATAGTTTTGATATCTGCCTCTAAACTGTCAGTGGCGACTGTTTGTGCTATATTGTTTCTTTTCAGAATGTGAAGACGTGCAACATCACAACATTGTTTTAATGATGTCCCCATATTTAGTGCAAGAGAGGGTGTCCGGTAGTTCTCGTTTGCATTGTCATATTTGGCAATTTTCCTTGTGGCTGCAACAAGATTATCATAATATTGCGGTCTTAAGCAATCAAACAAATTTTTGATAGAAGGCACGACATTTTGCATTTCTATAACAATCTTAGCAATTTCACGCATTCTTCTTGATGCCACATTAACAAAATGCTTTTTTCTGTGACTTTTAATGTAACGTGCAGCATAAGCGCAAATGAGGAAATCTTTCTTAGCAACTAAAGATATTTGATCTGCTCTCATCCTCGGAAAAACAATGTTTCTCAAATGAGGATCTATTTTCACGTTTCGTACTAAAAAATTTTGAGCATCTACCTGTGTGGACTTTCTTGTAGGATTTTTGGAACAATGCTTACGATGCTTCCATAAGTTTTTTGCGGAGTAAAACCCGAAACAATCAGTACAAGGCAAGTATTTTGTATACTTATGCCTTCTCATGGGTTTACCACCTTCAGACTTATCCAAGTAATTTCCTTTCTTCCTTAATTTTTCGAGTAATTGTTTTCTTTTCTTACTACCAACTGGTTCTGCAAGAATATTTTGAGTTTCAATTTCACAGTGATGATTGCGGAGTATATGTCTGGCAAAATTAGATACAGGTGATTCACAAAAATAACAAAAATTGCGATCCCTTTTCCTTTTGGGAGGTGTTAGTTGGATAGCTATGTATGTATTTGCTTGATCTATATCTTGAAGATCCGTTCTCCCTTTCAGTATATTATGCTCACCATATGAAGATTCGCTACCAGATGAAGATACCTTGAATAAGCTACTGTTGACATTAAAGGTAAGTAGTAATAATACCATTCACTTACCACAAAAGTACTGGAACCCGGTTTGTATTCGGAATCATCTGAATCCGAAGTGATTGAGTCTAAATGAAATACATTTTTTGACTCGTTTTCAGGCAACTCCTACCAAAACACTTAAGTTATTATTGATGGCAAGAGAGATCTGAAGTTTTCGTAAATAAGACTATTCCCTAAGTAAAATTTGATACTGAATTTAAAGATGAGATGAATTTATCTTACCTCCATCGGTAACGTATCAACAGAAAGGCTTCTATTATAGACCCATTGTTTTGTTTCCTTAGTGGCACTTCTGGTATAAACATTACAATATTCCGGATCAAATATTCGTGAATCGTTAGCCTCAATATATTGTGTATTACTTATGTACTTTTCTTTATTTTTAGCAGTTATAAATCTGAAAAAATGTGTAACAGCTAAATCTGCAATGGAAACATTATCAATAATGTATATCTTGAATATATGTAGTTGCAAGCAGGGTTGACAATAGTCATGATTTCGTCGATTGCATTAAGTATCTAGCTATGCACGTAGGCAAAAAATTTAATTGGAAAAAGCATATTTTTGCTAAAAGGAAAATTAACACATGTTTGGAGTTTAACAAGTGATACTGGATGATAGGAAGAAAATACCAACTTTCATTAAACAATAAACTATTAGTGTATAAATCTTTTTAAAAATGTTAGAAAATCAAAAATCATTGATTTTTTTTAAGTAAAATTAATCATGATTTTTTTTTAAATGATCTGTTGGTGCTACTGCACCTTTTTAATTGTTTTAAAAGCAATATAAATGTTTTACTTCATAAACGCAAACAAAATCTGTAATAAAACCCAAAAGAACGCATTTCAATTTTTGCTTACGTAGTATATGACGCATTCACACGCGTTTAATTAAACCACGCCTCAACAAAACAAGTCAAAACATGTAATTTATTAAAATTCAAAGTAACTGCACACACCAAGTTGTAAAGCATGTTGATGGTTTCGTAACACGCTAAGTACCTTCTATAATCAGTTTTTAGGTAAGAACACCTACAACCAGGGTGCGGAAAATAAAAACAAAATTTTGATTTTTTTCGTTTTCTATCGTTCGTTAGTGCAATATTGTGAATGACGAAAGGTATCACTCGTGAGTGGCAAAATAACAGCTTATTTTTAAATTCGATTCCAAAAAGGGTAATATTTTACAATATTCTCCAACGAATTTTGTGGAAGGAATTAAAATAATTTTTATTAATAGAATAATGGAATTTTAAATCCGACGTATGCGCATTGATATTAATACCAACATATCGTCTGTAAATTGTGAAAGGTTATAGCGGTTCCTGGAACATGTTTGATAACTCTTCTGATTTTTTATAAGTAGAATTACTCAATTTGCGCCAACAGCCAGTGGCGGGCTCATAAAAGTTTACACAAAATAAGTGGTCAGAAATAAAATATAATACGTGCTCAAACACATATCGTCTTAAGAGTCTTCCGTGAAATCACAAAGTGAATAATGTCTGTTAAATATCTGCAACATTAGATATGTTTCCACAGTTGTTTCGGCAAACCGAGTGCGGCGCGAGGAAAAAGTGTGTTTATATGCAGAAAGCGAACGTTCTACATCTAGTGACGTTATATTTGCGTAATTAAAATAATCTTTGGAACAACTTAACGGTTCTGTTGACGCACCTTCACAAATTTGTCTTAATGTGCCAAAATCAGAATCTTTCTCTAAAACACTTTCAAACCTTTCTAGAACACAAACATTTTTTGCGTCTTCTACCGCGCATAGCTGTGCGTGAATATGTTGCACTATTTGTAGAGATTCCACTAACGACACCGAAGGATTTTGTAATTTTTCCATTGCCTCCACTAGTCCGAAGTAACTGTTCTGAACAGTTTTTAAATCCGTTTTAACCTCACTATCTTGAAATTTCGACTGGCTTTCCTTGATAGCCGCAGCTTCCTTTGGATCGAATTGTAAAACCACGTTCTTAATATTCTCAAAATATTTATGATAATAAAACACGGCCTGTAACCATGTTCCCCAACGTGTAAGAATAGGTTCTGATGGCTCAGGCATACGGGGGCACAGTCTGTGAAATTTGCGAATTCGTTTCGGGGATTTGACAAACACTGCTTTTGTATGCGCTATTAAAGCGTCTACCTCAGGATAACATTTTCTAATACCATCTGCCACATGACTGAAAGCATGAATTTTACACGTAATATGTAACAAGTTAGCACAATGTTTTTTAAGAGACCGGCCTACGGAAAGCATGTTTGCGGCACCATCACTCATAAACATCAAAAATTGGTTTGTTGAAAGTTCAATCTTTTCCAATGTATTTAACACTAACTTTGAAATTACTTCGGCAGTACACTGTTGTACTCGTCTGGAAGCTAACAGAATTGAAGATGACGATTGATGTGGTTCCATTGTACGTACCATTACATTAATCGTTTTTTACGATCTGTTGTTCACGAGCAAATGGCGCAATTCTTTGTAACGATGCCCGACTCGGTAATTTGCAGTCCGAATATTTATCCCAAAATAAAGGTAACACATAAATTAAATTTAAATTTGTCATAGTGTCGTGTGGAATTTTTTTTTTTAAAGAATGCTGTTTACTATTTACGTGACGTAGACAATCCCTTTTGGACCAACACATTAAAGGGATATTACAAATTACACATTGAATTTTAACGCCATCATAATTTAGGTTAGGCATTTCTGCTATAAATTCCGTAACTTTGTCCAACATTGGCCGTTTTCGCGACGTAGGCAATATTTTTGAAACAAACGTAGAACTACGAAATAGTATTTACGGCAGCGTACATGTATATACAACAGATCTGGTTGAGACTCGCAGTTATACTACGCCACTGCCTGTTGGCGCTAGTGGGCAACTCTATTTATAAGTGACTGCTGTATACATGGCCGTACATCAAATTTAAATCAGCGCTCTAACCTCAATTTTATCTCTCAAATCACATTGACGATAGAAACTGCCATATAATCGCATAGTTCACCAAACGATGTCGCACTAAACCTTCTAGCCATTTTTATCGTCCGTGGTAAACAAAGATCTTTAATAGATTCGGGGCAAATGCTTGGCAACGCATGCGCTTTCAAATGCAAGGATGTTCTACCCTGAATATGTTCCGAATCGTTACCGCGAATAAAGCTATTATGAAGTTAATGAATTTAATTTTTTTCTGATATTACCAACGAGGAATTATTTCCGGTTTTACCGGTAGTCGCATCAACTTATGTATTTTAAATCAAACACAGTGCGATTTATGTAACTTTACCCGATATCTTTTTCTGGTATTTGGATGATCCTTTAAATTGATGGCGCATTTGGACAAAAGTAACATAATATATGTGATGGTTCCCATTAACGCATGGCCCGTCAACTACATTGCACATTAAATCAATACGATTTATCCAACTTTTCCCTGCTATAGGTGTCGTTTAAATGTTAGAATTTCAATAAACGTAGTAGAATAATTCAGAACACAATTTGTCACGTTCTTAGTTGTATAGGAAAAAAATTTCATTCTATACAGTGATCTATTATACCGATTCCTCGCGGTCAACTGTAAGAGAGATTAATGTATTTCCAAATGCCTCACCTTTTATTGCTAACACAATTCTTCTCGCGGTGATTTTTATGATGTTCCCGATCGTAGTATATCAGCTCACAACGCTTGCATTGAACGAGATCTGTAAGAATATTTTATTTTTGTTAAATACACATAGAATGATAGCAAGAACTATGGGGTAAGCACTAAGATATCGATAGACGGCAAGATATCGGCACACATTGCACCACACAAAATATTCAATTAATTCGGAGCATCGTTTCCGGGAATCCCCGGATTCTTATTGTCAACCGTATTTCAACTGGATTCCATGATGTGGGAAAAATATTTCAATTCTAACATGCCTCGGTCTATCCCTACTCTGAAATATATTTACAAGTACCTACATTTACCGCTTATATCGGGTGTCCCAGATTCAATGTAACAACCAATATCTTCCTTACTTGTAGAGATATAAGATCGAACAAGGTGTTGTCGAAAATGGTTTACGGAATCTTAAAACATATACCTTTTAAATCTACCGTTATTAAGCCACCCTCTAAGAAACCTCCCCCAAACCAATGTTTTTAAATTGCATCCTTCATCTTTTTGACTTTATGATTGAAGTACCAGAAGTTAGGAATACAACAGTATAGATAAAAATTCCATTTAACAAATAGGTACTAATAAAAACATATTATACATTGTTAGTTTAAATTTGGTTGTACGTATACAATCCGTATAGGTTGTTCGTACGAAAAAGGTTCAGATATTTATTTCTTTTTATTTTTTTATCTTTTAATTCTCCAAATGATTGTGCCGATATGTTATTAATTTATGGAGAGTGTCATAAAAATTTTCATGAAGCAGCAACACTTTATGAAGAGTGATTTCCTAACAGAGTGGTACTGTCACATATGGCATTTCCTCGTGTTTCAACAACTTCAGTTAACACATTGTTGACCGGTGACGAGTTAACTCGTGTCGTCATACCCAAACGTTGCCGTTGCGCGCCAGCATCCTTGGGTCAGTGCGTTCTCGGAGTGTAGTTGTTGTTCAGCATACTGCAAGCTTCTTTAGCTAATAAAACCCGTCGTGTCTCATTTGCTATAAAAAAGAAATTTCAAATGGAAATCTGGGCATTGGTGGATTCTAGGATGTATTATACTTCTAATCTAGAAATTTATGCTGGAAAGCAGCCCGATGGTCCGTATAAATTAGACAATTCGGCTAGCGCTGTCGTCAAACGTACAACAAAACCAATTGTAAACACCGGCAGAAACATACAAAGGACAACTATTTTACCTCAATACCTCTGGCCAAAGATATGTTGCAACTGAAAACAAGCATAGTTGGAACACTTAGAAAACATAAAAGGGAGTTGCCTCCAATTTACTGAACACAAAAGACAGACCCTTGATTTGTAGCATGTTTGCTTTTCAGGAAAATATGGTCTTGGTTTCCTACAAACCAAAACATAACAAAAGCGTCCTAGCGCTTTCGACACTTCATAGCAGTGGATATTGACCCATAATCTGGCGAATTATTCAAGCCCGAAATTATTACGTTCTACAACTCCACAAAAGGGGGCGCCGACGTAGACGAAATAAAATGTTTGTATTCTGTATCCAGATTTTGTTGTAGATGGCCCCTCAGGTTATTTTTTACAGTGTTGGACATTGGAGGTATTAATTCTGAAATAATATACAAGAGCAATAATACAGAAGCAAATATTGAGTACAGAAGACTATACCGAAAAGAGCTAGTACAACAACTAGCGAAGCCACATTTAATTAACCGGACCTCAATAAATTACTTGCCATTCTCATTGCAAACCCGAATAAGAGAAACTTTGAAGCTGCGTCAATCGGAACGTGTTGCGAAAGTACATATGGATTTCCGTAGTTTTTGTCCAAGAAGGAAAAACCGTAAAACCAAGAAACGTTGTGCCATTTCCGTTTGCACAAAGCGGTGATATACTCCTGTGCAAATTGCGCTGGTAAAAATAACGAAGATGATAATTTATAAAAGAATTTTGTTTTAATTTTATCGTAAAGTATCGTACATGTAATTAAACCTACGTATTCTATTTTTTATAAATATTTTTAAATACAAACTGTTAAATAAGGACTGCAGTCTATTTTTAAGTTGAAATTAATATATTTTTATAACTGAATAGCGTAAAATATCACTCAAAACTATATGTGAGAAGAACATTCACACGTGAGCTCTCGGGCAACATTGTACCACGAGAGTGCTCCAGGGTTAACTACATAATTGGAGGTCTCATTGAAAACTGGCAAAAACCACCAAACATGCTTCCACAGAAGTCCTTACTAGCTACACTGTGATCTCGCTATATTCATTTGATAGTCAAAAAGGTTAACTTACCTCCAACAAACTTTTTCTTGTTATTAACGCAATTTTTTACATGTTTCTGTAGATATCTTTCGGATTTGAATCCCAAGCAACAAGGAATGCATGCATAAACATGCGGAATGGTTTCTTTCGCTGGGTAATAGTACTTTCCAGGATCATTTGAAAATTCCTTAACCAATTGCTGGTCTAAATGTGCTACTAGCTGTTCTTTGCACGCGATATTGCGAATAGTTCGGAAATATAGTAGGTGGTTAAATTGAAAAACGCTCACATTGCACCGGAGTTTATCCGTTGAAAACGGTATGCACTGCAACCAATTGTAAAGACGTATATTATGGATTTGATCATTGCTATCAGGTTGAGATTGAAGGCCGGCGTAAGGTCCGAATATTACGTTTTCAGGTATGTATCTGAGGGCCGAGACGTTCCGGTTTATTTCGAAAAAATTCTTTGGTACCGTTCTGCATAAATCGTTGGTTGTCGTTGCACCACCATTATTTAAAAGGAGGAATAGGCCCTCGTCCAATTTGTGACAGCAATCTGCGAAGAATGAAATTGAATAGTCGCAAAGTACATTTTGTAGGGATTTTTAGATTTGTTGATTTATTTTAATATGTAACTATTAAAGTTACTTAAAATTGGTTTTGAGCAGCGTTCAGCTAAATGTATCTATTTGTGCAAAACGAATGAATATCGACAATACCCATAACTAATGAACAGAACGTTCCATTTAATTATCCAAAATTGAGTTTCACCTTACTTATTATAACTCTATGGGAACTATATTATGTTAAAGTAAAGAGGATTGAAAAGATGACAAAAATATGTTGTTCTTGTAGTTAGTGTAGCCTATAGGAATGAATTGAATTATAACTGCCGAAGTCTTAATATCACCACCCTATAACTTTGATACCAATTGCCACCGCCAGCATCTTGTAAACTTATTACTATTTTAAACTCGTTTAAAATACACACAGTACCGCAGTGCTACCAATAGTGTAATAGTGTGCAAGTAGAAAATGTGTGCTCTAAAAGGTTAGCACCATGAAATACCGTACAATTAAAACTAGCGCCCAGTTTTAATTGTGTGGTATTTCATGGTGCTAAATCATCTATTCGAAACTAAATATATGCAGGACATACCCACAATACAATTTAAACAAAGGAATTTAGCGAAAGTATCTGCTTCATTCCAAAGAAAGAGCAATTAATTCTTCAAGTTATTCTAAAAAAAAATTAATAAAAAAAAGTACATTGCCTTTAATATAACGATTTAATTATACAATTATGAAAGGAAAGGAAAATCCAGTAAGTGTAACAAATTGTCATAACCCTCTTAAAAATGAGGAAATGAGAATCCAGTAAATGACGGAACCTCTCTATGGATACCTCAAAAGCACCATGTAGTTCACCAGAGCCAGGAAATCGTAAAATGTCCATTATTTCAAAATCACCAATGCCTGGTTGTTCACGTGATATACTATATTATGACAGACCCTCAGATATACGACCATTTCCAAAAGCTGAAACACGCAAAACTGCTATCCTAACCGACACTCCCATATAGAAGAACTTGAGCTGGAACAAGGAGCACGAAATGCGAAGCAGAAGAAACCAATGGTAAAACGCAGCGGTGTTAAAAGTAATCTTACAGTAAACAGAAAAGCGAATATGGGACAGCGATGTTTGTATCGATGAGTTACCATAGGTACGGACGTAAGAAAAATGAGAAGACAGTGATATATCAAAGTCAAGTATTATTTTGGATTTGAGAAAAGTGACACTGTTATAATTATGGAGAAGTTTTTGTGAATATTGCCGCAAAGAGTAAAGCCACTGTTAATAAATTGTGTTACAAAAACCTGCTTATGTTATCAGTACTCCATCCGGTTTAAAAAACGGTTCAAAAACAAAAAAAAAATTAGAAAACATGTTGCACTTGAAGATGAATGAAGTGATGACGACGATGCATTTTGTTTAGTTTGTTCTGAAACTAATTCAAAATCTAAGCCAGGGCGAGGGGTGGAATCAAATGCACCAAATGCCATGGATGGGCTCATAACCTCTGTTTAGATGCTCATTTGTTTTTTTGTCTGTCAAAACTGTGACTCAGATGACGATGTTTGAACTTGTAACAACCAACTCCGCTAAGGGGTAATTTGTTACAATTGACGTTACCTGTTAAAATAATTTATACTTTATTTTGTGTTTGATATAAATTTATTTTACTTTAATATATTTGGCTTCCGTCGGCAATTATGAAATCTATAATTTTTTCTTGGAATTTTACCGTCGTAATTAATTACTGAAAAAAACCGTCTACGGCGAGGAATTTTTTTGCAAGGAGAGGGCGTATCGCAAGTTCAAATTGTGAAAAAGGTACGATGTTCACGATGTGCTGCGGAAAATATAATTAAACGCTACAAGGCAACTGGTTCCTATTCGAATCTACCCAGACCAGGACGAAAATGCAACCGCTCGAGAGGACCGATTGATGGAGCGAATTGCTTTGCGAAATCGTCGAAAATCGGCAAAATGCATTTCTGCGTAACTTGGAGAGGGCCACAACGTCAATGTTTCGGTGCGCACTGTTAGAAGACTAGTGTCAGTTACTTTACATGGCTGGAAACCGCGGCACAAACCGCTGTTAACTCAGCGACACAAGAGCGTTTTGCGTGGGCCAGAAAATATAAAAACTGGAGCGTCGAGGACTGGGCGAAAATAATTTGGTCGGACGAATCAAATATAGAAGTGAGTTTATATAACTCTTAATCTGTCCAATAAATGCAAAAAAGCATGCTATAATTTATTTGTTTCGCTCAGGAAAAAATAAATTTTAAATGCAATACTTTTGCTTACATATTACAGATACACAGCCATTCTGGAGCTCGTTATGTGCGTAGGATAGTAGGAGAAGCGTTTATACCTGAATGCATTGCCCCTACGGTAAAATATAGCGGAGGTAGCGTGATGATTTGGGGCAGCATGTCTGCTCGCAGGGTTGGAGAGGTGTACATTGCTGAGGGACGAATGAATAGTGCTCGCTATATTGACATGTTGGAGGTGTTGGAACCGTCTGTCGTCAAGTTGTTTGAGGATATTGGAGAAGAATTCAACTTCCAACAAGACAACGCTCCTTGCCACAAAGCACGCCAAGTTACCAATTGGTTTAGTGACAATCATGTTAGCTGCATAGATTGGCCGCCTCAGTCAGCGGACATTTAGGCTATGGCATATTTTAAAACAAAGGATCCGTACGCAGTCCTATTCATCAAAGAAGACACTAAACGAGGCGATATATCGCGAATGGGCTGCAATTTCCGCAGACACATGTTTAAAGCTCGTGTCTACTATGCCTAGCAGAATCGAGACAGTCATTCGTGTCAAAGGAGGCTCAATTAAATATTCATTTTCATTCATAAAATAAGTTTATTAACATCTACATGCGTTTTATTTTGGCTTTTAATGCATCGTTTTCTAGCAATCTAAAAAATCTTGCCCTGCCTATCTTCTATGGCCATGACTGTACATACGAGACAAACTTAAATGAGTCTATACATATAGATAAAATAAGTATGTACTTGATTTTATTGAAGATTTCATGTTATAATTTAAATTTATGTCGAGCCATAAACATTTTCAAGCCAGATCCGGCTTGAACTAAATAACTAAAAGATAACTTGAACATTCCCTAATAACGTTAAAATTTGATAGGCGCGTTCAATTGTTCAATTTGTATTTGAGCAAACCCAAGAAATTGGTCCGGAAGCTGAGCCACAATCAGGAACCTCATCTGGAGGCGAAAGGAGTCGTGTCCGTGGTCGTCTAGCTTTAGAATTTTCTGCGAGCAGTGAATTAACATAATAATAAAATCATATAAAAATTACCAGTATGGAATACTGTTTCTTAAATTCAATGCATGGCGTTTACTTTTACAATGTTTTCTACATTCAAACCTATCGCGACTTAGCAATCCGCTATTGCATATTGTGCAATAAATATGCGGACTTCTATATTCTAATCCAGGGAAATGCCTGAGATATTTATTCACATTCGAAGGGAACGTAACACCCTTTGGGCGTACTGTCGCTTTGAACTCACTCGCGGTACTGTCGAGATCGACTACGAGTTGAAAATTACCCCAACCCACGCCGCTACCGCTACGCTACTGCCATCCGGTACCACCTTTCTAACAAACTCTACACATTACTATGCAAACTTGAATAACATGTACTTTGGGCATTTAGTGGCAAGTACTTTGTTTAGTACCAGCTTAAATTATTTTGAAATTAAAAAACGTAAACTAGGATGCATAGAATATTACACAGAAGCAGCTCATCAAATATATCAGCAATTTCCATTAAACAGGGAAATATCATTAATTTTATAAAATATTAATATTATACACAGTCCGACAAATAAGTTCCGAGACTCGAACCATATCTGAGTAACTAGTAGCGCCATCTATGTGTTCAGATCGGCGTTTGAAAGCTGTGATATTCCTCTTTCTAGTAATACCAATTTTGCTTCAATCGGTTGACAAATAGCAAAGTTATGACAGTTCTCCCAAAACAACTTTGTTCTCGATGTTGAAATACTAACATAGAACAAAGAGCAATTATCAAATTTCATGCAAAACTTTGCAAAAATGCATCAGAAACATTCCGGTTGATGCACCAAGTGTACGGCGATGATTGTTTGAGTAGAGCAAATGTTTTTCTGTGGCATAGACGTTTTTTGGAAGGCAGAGAGACGTTAGAAGATGATAAACGTGAAGGAAGACCAATTTCAGCTCGGAACCCGAAATGATCGAAAAAGTACGTGATTTTATTGCAAATGATCGCAATGCTTCGCTCAAAATGATAGAAGAGGCTTTAAACATCAGCAGAGAAACGATCCGAACCATTCTTCACGAGGATTTGGGCAACCCGACCCGAATAACGTGATCCAGAGACCTGGTCTCTGTTGCACGATAATGCACCGAGTCACATCTCACTCATTATTCGTCAATTTTTGGCTCAAAATCAAGCCTGTGTGTTGAATCAGCCACCGCATTCACCTGATTTGGCCCCGTGCGACTTATCTCTATTCCCAAAATTAAAATTGAAGTTGAAAGGATGTTTTTTTAATGACATTTCAACCATCAAAACAGCTACAACACGAGCACTAGATGCAATTCCACAAAATGAGCTAGACCACGCATTTGATTCACTGTTGAATCGCTGTAACAAGTGTATTGAAACTAGAGGAGAATATTTTGAATAAAAAAATCGAAAAATATTCAGATATCTTGTTTCAATGATGTTTTCCACGGCCAGTCTCGAAACTTATTTGTCACATTGTGTAGATCCAGAATATTTCAACGAAAAGGGACCCCATCAATATCGCCTTTGGCATCACATTTTCCTCATGTTTTCAGTAATTTGCATACACTTGATGCGAAATTGCGGGTAATGAGAAATGACCCATTGGTGGACGAAACTGATCAAAACGACCTTAGCTTATTTTTGAGCAAATTCCGAAATATCCTAAATGCAGATGGAACAAGAAAGTATGCAGAAGTACTTAAGTTAATAGAGTTAATTTTAACTCTACCACACAGTAGCGCTGCTACTGAACGCCTCGTTTCTACCGTTAATTTAAATAAAAGGAAAATTCGAAATAAGTTGACTACCGCCACACTAACAATTACTATTCTTTTAAGATTCCGGAGGTTTTATTAACCCTCCAGTACTAACACGCCGTTTGAGAGACCGACCTCCTATTCTTTTTGGTGTAAAATTTTAACGACACAACATAGCCGCTTTTGCTTTTCAGTAGCTTCAAGTTAGTCGGTTTTCTACCTACACTGAGAGTGCGCGTCGAGTAGGATCGCATTTCTTTAGAATATGCGTAATTTGGTCCAGTTGTTAGTACTATTGTAAGATTTTATTTTTCGCCGTAGGTAAGAAAATGTTTAACCTCTAACATATTGCAATAACATTTACACCATAGTAACAGAAAAATATGTAGTAATAATATATTATAATAATAATTCTTCTTTCTTATCTTTGTTCGATTGGGTGACTTCTGAAAACAGCTAGATAAATAATATTTAATCATTCTAGTAAAATGTTTGCGAACTTCTCTCAAAAACTATTTTGACTGTGACCAATTATATAATCTAATATATTTATACAAAAAATAAAAAAGTAACATAATTTCTGTATAAACGGTTGCCCAGGTTTCCATAAGGTGAACTCTTATTTCTTATTATAATATGTTATTGTAGCACGCCATTCAGAATTTTAAATTTCCCACCAAGCTACTCCCGCCAACTGATGAGAATAGGTGTGGTAGGGATAGAAGTAGTAACGGTTTAACGGTCATTATGCACGTGAGTGTTGTAGAGTTATGTTATGTATACTAAAGTATTAAGAACAGTATTATGTTATGTTCGTTATGTACTTTTTTTAAATACACAAGCAAACTAAAACTTACAGCGGTTTGTTTGAATTAAAATACTCGCCTCCTACAGATTCAGAAGTGGGATAAGTGCAATCGCCCGAGTTAATTATCGCTAGGAAATAAATTACGAAAAAAAAACTATGGAGGAACGCCGGGAGGGGCCAGCCATTACAATAATGGATGAAAATGATGAGTTTCAGTCAGCATCACTGAGCGTTCGAGAACTGATAGCGGCGACGATAGATGCTGTTAAAGGCCGGGAGAAGAATAACAGATACCCAACAGAAGTTGCAGCCCTAATTCCAACCTTTTCTGGTAAGACCGATGAAGACATCGAAAATTGGATGCAGAGAGTTAAAATGACTAAAACTGTGTATGGATTGTCGGATCAAACAATTGTTCTTATGATAATAAACAAGCTAGATGGTTTTGCGAAGAGCTGGTTTAACTCAAAGCCTGAGTATGCTAGATTATCGTTGGAAGAGTTAGAAAGAGAAATGACAAAGTTATTTAAGTGTAAAGATGATAAAGTTGCAGCTACACGATTGTTTGAGGCAAGGAGATGGAAGAGAAACGAAAAATTCTCCAATTACTTCCATGACAAAGTTTTATTAGGAAATAAAATAGGTTTAACCGAAGAGGATTTGCTTAGTTACCTGATCGATGGATTTGACAACCCGATGCTACAAACTCAAGCAAAAATGAAAGAATTTGGTGATCTGTCACATATGCTAAGTGTAATGGGGGACATAACCAATTTAGAACGACAAGGCACATCGGCACACCAGCATAGAAATGGAAGGAGTAATGTACCTGTACCTGTTACCAGATCGACTACTCGGTGTTACAACTGTAATGAAGAGGGACATTTGGCAAATCAGTGTTCACGTCCTAAAAGAGAGAGAGGATCCTGCTTTCAATGTGGAAGTAAGGAGCACCTGGTTGGTAGATGTCCACAGCGAAGATCCCGAGTAACTGCATCGGCTGATTCAACAACAATGTATATACGACCAACACCTATACCAGCTTACATAGTAGATGTTAAATTAGATAAGTATTCTTTTGTATCGCATGTGGCCATTATAGACAGTGGTAGTCCTATTTCAATTATTGATAAGGGTATTGTAGCAGAGAGTGATATATTACCTTTTACTAATGATAATATGTATGTAGGAATCAGTGGGGTTCCATGAAATATTATTGGCATTTTAGAGACTGAGGTTCTAGTAAATAATATTAAGTTGAAGTTAACATTTTATATTGTGCCTGAAAATACAATAGGTTACAAAGTACTGTTAGGTAGAGATTTTATCTCAAGTGGGGATATTAAAGTTTCATTTGATAATGGGGTTATCATAGAATCTAAGGAAAGCACACAAGGTAGAAACTGTTTGTGGGATGAAATATTGTTAATTGAGGATAATTTATGTGCAGAGAATATTCTAGATATTGATCAATCTTTGAATATACAGCAAAGGAACAAGGTAATAGATATATTTGAATCAGAGTACTGCAATGGGCAAAAGGATTTAAAGTTGAAGGTAGATTTTGAAATGAAGGTTTATCCAATATCAAGTGCGCAACCTTTTTATTTTAAGCCTAAAAGGTTATCCTTTTTTGAGCAACAAGAAGTTAGTAATTCGGTAAATGATCTTTTACAAGAAGGTATTATCAAACCTTCTGAATCCGAATATAGCTCTAGGATTGTATTGACCAAAAAGAAAGATGGTACTACGCGGATGTGTGTGGATTTTAGACAATTAAACAAAATTGTTCAAAGAGATCATTTTCCAATTCCTCACATCGACGAACAAATTGATAAATTAAGGAATAAATCGTATTTTACTAAATTAGACCTACGTAATGCTTTTTATCATGTCAAAGTTAACAAGGATTCTACCAAATACTTGTCTTTCGTTACGCCATTTGGACAGTACGAGTTCTTGCGCATGCCTTTTGGATTTTGCAATAGTCCAAGCGTATTTATGCGATATATTAACGCAGTATTTCACGAGTTAATCTATTCCAAGGAAATTCTAATTTACATGGATGACTTGTTGATTGCAACAGATGATTTTGAATCGCATATAGAGATTCTGGCTAAAGTATTTAAGATATCGGTTAGTAATTCTCTAGAACTTAGACTAGATAAATGTTCTTTTTGCCAAAAAGAAATAGAATATCTAGGGTATATCGTGAATAAAGATGGTATCATTCCCAGCCCAAATAATATCAAAGCGGTGTTGAATTTTCCAATTCCGAAGAATAGACGAGAGCTCCACAGCTTTCTTGGACTCATGTCGTATTTTAGAAGATTTATAAAAGACTTTTCCATAATAGCGAAACCGCTTTATGATCAAATAAAAAGTAATAAAGATTATGAATTTGGAGCAAAAGAATTAGACATTTTTGACCGATTAAAACATGTTTTGGTAAGTAAACCTCTACTGAGTATATATTCACCATCAGCTGAAACTCAGCTTCATTGTGATGCGAGTAGCCTAGGATTCGGCGCGATATTGCTGCAAAAACAAAGTGACGGGCTATTCCACCCAATTTCATATTTTAGTAAAAGGACGACCGAAACTGAAGCGCGATATCATAGTTATGAATTAGAGTGTTTATGTATCATATATGCGATTAAACGATTCCATGCATATCTTAACGGCATAAAATTCACGATTTTCACTGATTGTGACAGTTTCCGGTTAACTTTAAATAAACGGGATATAGTTCCTAGAATTATGCGTTGGGCCTTATTCTTGGAGTCTTACCATTATGCTATTGAACACAGACCGAGCGCTCGTATGAAGCATGTGGACGCGTTGAGTAGATCTCATAATATTTTGATCTTAGAAGGGAATACCTTTGAGCAAACATTATCAATCAAACAGTTAGCAGATCCCGAAATTAACGATCTTAAAAAAAGACTAGAAATTACTGAACTGCCTTATTTTGAATTGAGAAATGGGTTAGTATATAGAAAGAACAAAATTGACGACCACCTTCTTTTTTATGTCCCAAAGTCCATGGTAACAAATGTCATCCAAACGTGTCACGACAATTACGGGCATGTGGGTCCCGAAAAAACAAGTGAGTTAATACAGCGAACTTATTGGTTTCCAAAGCTTCGTACGCAAGTAAGCGACTATATAGCCAACTGTTTAAAGTGCATCGCCTATTCACCTGCATATGGTAAGCCAGAGGGGTATTTATTTAACATACCTAAAGGCAATCAACCATTTGCTACTGTACATATCGACCATTATGGTCCTTTAGAAACCTGCAAAAATAAGGATAGGTATATATTAAGCGTGGTCGATGGATTTTCGAAATTCACGAAATTGTATGCATGTCGCACTACGAAGACCAACGAAGCTATAAAGCATATGCAGTCTTATTTCCAAACATATAGTAAACCACTTAGAATAGTTTCGGACAGAGGCACTGCCTTCACCGCAGGTAATTTTGAGGATTTCCTGCGTAACGAGGATGTTCAACACGTCCTTATAGCGACGGGGGTTCCCAGAGCTAACGGACAAGTAGAGCGAAGCAATCGCACAATAGGACCAATGTTAGCTAAATTGTGCGAGGATGGCAAAGAATGGAATAAGTGCTTATACAGAGTGGAATTTGCGCTGAATAATACAGTGCATAAAAGTACTAAAGAAGCTCCGAGCAAGTTAGTATTTGGAAAAATGCAAAGGGGGATTGTTAACGATGATTTGAAAGAATACATTGAATCTATACAGACTAATGACGACGAAAGCTTGGAAGAGATTAGAGGAAGAGCCGAGAAGAATATTGAAAGAAGCCAGAAATATAACAAAAGTTATTATGATAAAAAACGTAAAGCGCCTAGAATTTACAAGGAAGGAGACTATGTAATGATCGCAAATCATGTTACCACAGCTGGAATAAACAAAAAGCTTACTCCGAAATTTAAAGGACCTTACCAGGTAGATAAAGTTCTTCCAAATGACCGGTATATTCTTCGAGATATAGAGGGGCATCAAGTGACACAAATGCCATACCACGGCACCGTTTGTGTATCACACATGCGACCTTGGTCAGACAATTAACTTTTGATAGAATTACGGTAAATAGGTATTTATTTTGTTATCCTTACTTTATTGTTTCGTTATATTATGTAATTTACGTTATTTTGCATCTTAAACTGTATTATGGTTGATACTTACCTTATGTGCCTTTTACTTATGTATTTATGTACGTTGGTTATGATTCAATATGAAATTATGAAAAGCAATTGTCCTTATGTGCAATGAATTATGTACTAGTTATTAATGTGTGACGCAATTGATAAATTTATGTATTATAAACTATAGACCATAGTCCGTACCTGAATAATTATAAAATAGGTATTTATGTATGATCCTGTTATGTGTTGTTATGAGAATGGCTAATATATTTCGTAAGATCGAGGACGATCTATTAGTCAGGATGGCCGAATTGTAGCACGCCATTCAGAATTTTAAATTTCCCACCAAGCTATTCCCGCCAACTGATGAGAATAGGTGTGGTAGGGATAGAAGTAGTAACGGTTTAACGGTCATTATGCACGTGAGTGTTGTAGAGTTATGTTATGTATACTAAGGTATTAAGAACAGTATTATGTTATGTTCGTTATGTACTTTTTTTAAATACACAAGCAAACTAAAACTTACAGCGGTTTGTTTGAATTAAAATACTCGCCTCCTACATTATGTTATTTCTTATTTTATTTTCTGTATAAACGCAGCATAAAATATAGGTCAGTAAATTGTCAGTATAAAAGTAATAATTACTTTAAAATTAAAAGTCAGTTGAAAATTTCTTTATCTATTATTGTAAAAGTCGCACCTTTTAGTTAGTTCTACAGCAAGAATTATACTTTTTTTTCAGAAATGAGTTACGAAGAAGAGCAAAGGCGGCTTGAAAAATTGTGGGCAGAACTAGATAATGAAAATAGTGATCAAATAAATAACGTGGTGATGGACGATGAAGAAGAATCTGAAGAAGAAGCCAAAGTCGAAGAGAGAATCGAAAATTCAGAATCTGAACAAAATTTGGAATCTGAGGGTGAAGAAAATAAACCACCACCAAAGCAGGCTTTGATTCACGGTCCATTTTTTTGGGGGGAAAAAATATAACTAAATTTAGTAAACATCAGCCACCACAAAGAATCAGGACTGCATCTAAAAATATTGTCGTCCGTTTACCAGGAATAAAAGGGCCAGTTCGCGCGGCGTCTGATTCCATACTAGATATCTGGTCTTGCTTCATAACAGAAAAGATGATAAATACCAACGTCGAATGCACAAATCTGTCTATAAGTCAAAGAGAATATGCTAAAGAATATTGTACAGCAAAACCAACTGATGCAGTTGAAATAAAAGCCCTTATTGTACATATGTGCTGTGCGTAAAATTAACCATGCAAATTCAGAGGATTTGTGGAAAACAAATGCGACATCGATTGAAATATTTAGACTTACATATATGTATTTTAGTTACAATGTTAATATATTTTTGTTCTATGTATATAGTTTTTCCTCTACAATAAATATTCAAAATAAATCCTTCATAAAACAAGACTCTTTTCAGCAGATAACTCTCTTGTATGGACAAAACTTTGGCGACCGTCGATGTCCGCCCAAGGGAGCTTTCACTGTATATGAATTTTCTTGGTGACATCGTACTAGCCACTAAGGCTCCTCGACACCCACAAAGCGTTTACGACTTCATGTAATTTCGGTTGCATATACATATTGCAACGCTTGTACTTTGACAGATGTGTCACTCAGCGGGCGGCTCAATAGTTACCACCCCTAATAACCGAGAACATGCAAAAACATGGTAGGCGTGGCAGTGATATGGGGTAGAGAAAGAGATATTTAAAACTGCACTTTATGTATTGCAGTCCTCTCTGCTACAAGTGCTTTACGTATTTTTGTACTTTACTTTCTTAGTGAAATTAGTCTTTTTCAAGACTCTGAAAAAAGTAATAAATATTTTAAATAATATCTTATTAATATAAGGTGCAATTAACAACATATGTAAAACATTATTTTCCAGATTAGTTGTGTAGATTCCGTCCACTTTTATTTTTTTTTTACCCGAGGGCAAGTCATGCAGTTTCAAAAAGCAAGAATTCATTTGATCCTGAAGACTTCGGTGCAAATATATATAAGGCAAGTATAACAGGTGCAATGTCTGTAGGTGTAGGTTACATACAACTTTCTGAATTCTGTGCTGCCCTAAATATTCCTCAAATGTCCAGAAAAACCTATCAAAAATACTCAGAGAATGTGCACAATTCCATAGAAGCATGTTTCTCGGAAGAAATGTCTAAAGCTGGGAAAGAAGCCGCTTTCGCTATTGAAGCTGGTGATATGATCGACGGAGTTCCTATTATTACAGTTATTATAAATTATAAAAGATAGAAAGCCTACAGACAACATACCTGATAAAAACGAACAAGAACTAAAAATAATAAAAGAAAAGTTTACAGAAAATATTATGTCAGTCAACATCAACATTTAAAAGAAAAAGTTATCGTTTAACGGCAAGTAATTTCGGAAAAATATGCAATATGAGGAAAAGTACCAGTACAGCAAATACAGTTAAAAATATTTTATATGCTCCGAAATTACATGATAAAGTCAAATCTCTTCAACATACGATCGAATCTTCCACAGTCCGCATGGTATAGTGGTTATCACATCTACCCGGCAAGCAGGAGATGTGGGGTTCGATTCCTCGCTGTAGACAGTTTTTTTCAGTAATTATGTCGGAAAAATTCCAAGGAAAAATTATAGTTTCTTATTCTAAACTTTTTTCATTATTTCGGCGATTGGGAAATCTCCCTTTTGCAATTTTTTGTAACATGTTTGTTCAATATTGTACTTGAGTTTATTGTTTTTTTTTTTGTTTATAAGCTGTTCTTTTAACAAGGTTCTTTAAATAAAATTAGATATGGAAAATTTGTTTTACATGATTTCAGCCCCCCGCCACCGAAACACAGTCCTGCTCACAGCCCTACCTATACACCTTTTTTTTAACAAATACAATATATTTTGATATCGAATTATTATAAAAATAAAATTACAAACACATTCAGAAACCTTCTTAATTTTTTATTCATGTTAAAAAATAAGTTTAGGTAAATTTATTGCGTACATACATAAACGCAGTCCTTATGCAAAGATCGAATTCAGGGTTATGTCTCTGAACTATACCTGCTATTGTATTATGCTGGTTGACTAGTTCTTTGCATCTTGCTTACACTTGGTTCACGCATCACCGCAATTCAAGAGGACACGCCCACAACATTCGAGCTAACGAGGTACCATAAATCATACAGTTATTGAGGGTTTTCAGTAAAAATTGTAAAAGTGGTTGCCTAACATTTTATTTTAAATAATGCAATTATCTCTAAAAATATCAATTTTGAAAAAAAAAAGAAATCAGGTACATCTGGAGTGTGGAGATCTGTAGATGTGTTTAACAAAATTGTTTCTAGCTTCACGCATAATCGTGTAAAACGAAAAATTTTCCTGGACGTTTTCATTTTTTTTTAGTCAGAATACATACTAAAATTTAAAAAGTAATAATCACGTATCTACATATCGTCAATTTACATTCGTAAAAAAATTGTATGGTGCTTCATCTTCATAATTACGTCCAGGAAAAATGAAAAACGTTGCAATGTATTAACCATAGGGCAATATTTTGGCAGACAGGAGCCTTAAGTGACTATGAATAATGCCATAAAACCTGTAGATGCAAGCAAGGTGGTAAATTTTATTGCTATATAACAACTAGAGCTGGGAATTTTTTAACTTTTGTCATTCGAATAGTCATTTGGAAATCTTATTCAAATATTCAAATTATTCAAATATTGGGATACGTGGATATTTGAATTTATTAAGATATTTATATATTAATTTATTATATAAAGATGCAAGAGAAATTAAACAAAACGCATCAAATAAAGCAAAATAAATATACATTCAATTGATTCATGTAACAAGAAAATATTTCACTGTGGGCCTCCTGCATGCAATTATATATATTGAAAGAGAAATTTTGTATCTTTTTGCGGCATCAAGTTATAGCAGGGAATATTTTAGCTTAAGTTACTTGAATAGTAATTTGCAAACTTATTCCAGTATTATCGAATTATTTGACTATTCGAATAATATTTGGCTATTTAAATATTCAAATATTGAGATATACTATTTGAATTTAGGGCATGCACCAATTCGAATATTATTCCCAGCCTTAATAATAATCAAGAAAATAATGCTACTATCAATAACATATATTACAGGGTTATTAACCTATTTGCATCATTTGACGGAAAAATCCGCAAACAATGATTGCGGATTCTTCTGTCAAATGATGCAAATGGGTTAAATATAGATTTTCAGATCCTCTTTCTTTTCAAACAAAATTAGTAATAAGAAGATGTGAAATATATATCCACGTTATAAGTTACATATTAAAAATAGTTTTATACATACTCGAACAAGGTACTTCAGCTTTACAAATACTGATCTCTGCCGGTTCTTCTTTAATATCATCCATATTAATGTCCTCCAGTTTTATGTCTATCTCGGACCATTCTTCCACAATTTCTGCATCAACATAATCTTGTTCTTCATAGTTTGATTCGCTTTTAACAGTTGTCACATCAGCAAAAGATGATTCAAACTCCAAAGAAATATTTCCTGTGCTTTCCACAAAAGTTTCCATTGTATTTATTTGAGCTGTCTATTCTTCCAAGTAAAAAAGCATTAAGTTTAAACAATACTAAATAATGAACATGATATAACATAATATTTTCATTTGATTTACTTACATATACTAGCCCATAAATCAGTTTCTTTCTAAATCTGAGCAATGGTAAATTATGATTAAACTATTTGATCTTGTCCATTTGTGGCCCTTCAAATCGTAATTTTTATTCATTTTAAGATAATTTCAAACTAGCAATTGCGCCATCTTTACCTAAAAACAAAAATAATACGTTTCCACTTTTCTTGTCTATCATAAATCATAAGTAGAGCGGGCCAAGAGCGCCACGCGCCAGGTTCGCAATCAGGCTGCCGGGCGCATATATGTATGTAAACATAGGTAATTTAAATATGCAATTATTAGGACGAGGACCAAAACCACTGTCTATTACGTCGTGAAGACGCGCAAATATACACCTGCAGTTTGGGTGTTCGTTGATAAATAGGGCGTTGTTCACAGTGGGCCACTACAAAAAAAAAGTTCATTCATCGACGGCTACGAACTAACAGCGCGCTTATTCATTTACGGATGACGCGCTCCATTCATCAACAAATGACGAGTCTGCAGATGTTACGTTTGCACCACTTCGTGGCATACTAGAAACAAGCGTCGGTGTGCTCGCTTTAGTGATTATGTCTAACGTAACTATTAAAAATAAACGGCCATTACCTACGAAAGTTAATAAATTTCTTAGTGAATTTGTGGATTTACACTACAATGGGAGTACAATTTTCTGTAAAGTTTGTAAAAAGAAACTACTGTGCTGGAGCAAACGTGATTGTGAAAGACATATAAATAGCGCACACCACAGAAATAAAAGAAATGGTGTGTCACAACAACGTCAATTTCAATTAGAATTGCTTTTAACGTTTATGGTATGTGGTCTACCACTTCGTATACTTGATAAAAAAGCATTTCGAAAATTCTGGGGTACATACAATACCGAGTGGATACTACCATCTCGGACAGCGTTACGGAGAGATATTCCATGAATACGTGAGGACATTGAAAATCGAATTAAAGCCGAATTAAAAGATAAACAGCTGTGGCTATGTCTTGATGAGACGACAGATTGCAAAAAAAATTCTATTTTGAATATAATAGTGCGCGTATTAGATCCTATTAAACCAAATTTTGCAATTCTATTAGCCAGCAGAAGATTAAAACAGTGTACTAGTAAAGCAATTACGGCCGTAGTTCTCGAAACGTTACAAAAATTTCAAGTGTCAACCAGTCAACTGTTGTTGTTCATGAGCGATGGTGCAGCAACAATGTGTAGTGTAGGCCGTTCCCTTAAAGAAAAGTGTGAAGGACTTTTACATGTTACGTGTAAAGTCCATGCTTTACATCTTGTGGCACAAACTATTCGAGGGTGTTACCCGGAGGTGGATGCATTAATAGCAAACACAAAAAAAGTGTTTCTCAAAAGTCCTAAGAGGACTAGGGCATTCCACAGGTTATGCCCTGGTATTCGAGAACCACCACAGCCCATTCTTACGCGTTGGGGAACGTGGTTAAAAGCCGCTTTTTATTATAATGAACATTTTCAAGAAGTCAAATCCGTTATTTTGCAATTCGTCCCTGCCGAAGCTAGAGCTATTAGAATGAGCCAGAAGGGATTTCTCGATATTTCTGTTGAAACACATTTAAAGAATATTAGCAACAATTACAAAGGGTGAATAGACGCGATAGAAAATTTGCAAAATTCTGGATTGTCGTTGGTAGAATCAGTGCAAGTCGTGGACGAAGTTAGTACATTGTTACACAGTATAAACGATGCAACAAGTGGACGAGTTTTAGCTAAGTTCGATAGTGTTTTAAAAAAGAATCCGGACTACACGAGATTAAGACAAATGTGCGATGGGGCATCTGCAGATTCCTTGACTAAGTCTAAAGATTATTTTAATTACGCCTGTCTTACTTCGGTAAACGTGGAACGGTCGTTTTCGAAATATAAGAACATTTTTTCGTCTCGGCGAACATCCTTCACCGAGGCAAATGTGGAAACTTATCTGATGGTGCAACTTTTTAAACAAGCCTATCCGCATTATTAAGAAGGATAGAATTTATTTATTATATCTTTATTTACAGTTACATTATTAAGTACAACAGAATAAAAAAAGCGTTCAGTTTCTCAGTTATTTCCTTATTACATCCCATTTACAACGCATACCGTTTTCAATCAAATAAAAAATCATAATGAAAATAAAAACACCTCAGCGTGTACATATATATATATATATATATATTATATATATATATATATCCGCTCTAATTACTAAACATTATTATTGCGTCAGCTTTTATTTTTTTACTCTTGTGTATTAATTTCGAAATATCACATATCTGCTGTGACTCACATATACGCTATTTACAATAAGCGGCCGTTGCGCCTGATTCCGATTCTGTTGGATGGCGCAATTTGGCCCGCTCTAATCATAAGGGTTTCATAAAAACATTTTACAAATACACAACGAAAAAGTATGAGTAAAAACTTTGACATAAGTATTATGTATGCAGGATGTAGTTGAAATTAGATATATTTCTAAAAGAATAGTTTTCATTTGCATAGAATAATTTACAGAAAAATTAATAACATTAAAAATGAAAGCAAAAAAATGATACAAACATGAGAAAGGCTGTTACGCTGTATAAAACTTGTCTGAAATGTGTTTCCCTTTTTTTCAATTCGCAAATCGGAATACTGCATGCTATGAACTAAGATTAATCGTGCCCGAAGATATTTGAGCTGTGATATACGAGGGTTACCATCGCGTACGATATATAAGATTTAAAAAAAGACTCACTTGAACTCACTCATCGAAGCTGGAAATAGCAATAATGTGTTTTCATTAAAAGCTTGCGACTTTTTATAGCTTACACTCGTATAAATGCGAAAAGCGACTCTAGACTCTAGAACATACTCATCACAACTAAAATTCAACTGCACTGCAAAGTGAGCATAGAAAAATTAATACTATGGATGGTCAACGTCAATGCTTTAGGTAAAAGGCTAGTTACAGAGTCATCAGTTGTAGCTTACACGTACTAACCAAAAGAAGCGGTAACGTTGAAAAATATATAAATACCATTTAAATTGGAATATTGTAATTGAAAATAATTTAATTCGGTAATTTCTAAGCAAAAAATTTAGCAATTACTAAATTATACCAATTTTTAGTTACAACATACATTAGGGTTTTTAATATCAGCATTTTTGGCGAAAAACTGAATGTGTTTATTGCAGACCCGATAAAAAAGTTTGTTGCGTGGGAGAATAGTGTGATTCAAGAAAACAAGTTAAACATAATTATCAAATTACAGTGCGTCTCATGTAGATATCTAAAGAGATGATTGGCTCCGACTAGTTTGTGATTTCTGCAGAAACAAAGCTATAGATAATATTATATCCCTGATCGTTCCAAAGTAACGATACTTTATCGCGGTGTTTTGGTGTCCCGGTCGCGAGAGGAACGTTCCATGAGTGGAACGGTGTTTCCCATCACCAGTTCTAATGCACTTTCAACGTGACTTACTATTCGGCTACGGCAGTGGCGTACTTACAGGGTATATACATTTTTTTCAATGTGCTGGAACGGGCTTAGCAGTATATGTACTGCAATTAACGTCGATTTCGATCCTCACGTCTTTTAGAGTATTTCTTAGATCATTATTTAGTTCGCATTTACTCCATTTACAGTTCGTTTTTGTTTTTTGCATTTTTTAAATTTCGCGGACGATTAAGTTGGTTCCATGCATTGCGCTAAGGAATTGGCTAATACAAATATTGCCGGAACTACCAACTTGAATCATCCACGAAATTAATTTGTCCCTAAAAATTATTTTGTTAAGGTTGCTTGGTTTCAATTTCTCAATATTTTATTTTCTTTCGTTTAGACTGTTTACATCTTGTCAGAATTCATTTTTATTTTTTAATTAAATTTAGGATTAGTTAGTCGAGTATAGGAAAGATTTATCTTTGGGTCGGTTCAAACAAAACAAAAATTATTGGTCTGTTAAAATCAGATATACCAACAAAACTACATCTAAATAGTAAGTAAGGTTTTTGAAGGAGTAAATACAAACTCAATGTGTACCTTACTCTGTTGTAAGTAATTTAGGCAGTTTAAATAGGATACACAATTATAACCAAATGTAAAACCATTCTCGAGAAATTAATTTCAATTTTTCGAAAAAACATTACAAGATTTGCCTAAAAAATAAATATTTCAAAACACGCCATAAAATTAAAAGAGGGAATTGAGATCTTAATACTCTAAATAAACTCAAGAATATATCCAGTAATGTTGGTACTCCTTTGAGTAAAAAAGTAATGAAATCTTTTACTTTTAATTTCGACTTAAACATATTTAAAAGTTTTTGCAATGAGAATGTTGCATGTAACAAAATTGACAGATATAGTAAGTAATTTTATACCTCTTTTTAGTATGCATCCCTCAATAACGGTGATAAAGATTCTTTATAATTAAAGGTGTTCTAACTAATAAACGGACCCACTATAAAGAAGAAAATTAAGAATTAACTTAAATTAATATGAATAAATCATGCCCAACGTAACTTACGTTTGTATTGCTTTCATTCTAAGTGAAATACAATTTCATGTCTCGCGTATACAAGTATAAATTTAACACGCATCTACGGCACTGAATAAATCACATTTTGCTGCGTATTTTTACGTCCAAGGTCGGACAAACGATCACACAAGTAGTAGGGACTGATGCCCTCTAACGTATACCGTACGAGCGAGCGTACTATGATCACTCGATTTTACACGAACTCGGCGCATCTAAACGTGTGCTGTGTTGAATGTCATTTGCTTGACCATAGAATGACTAGACAGTCCAGACAATCCACCCAGTGATTTTCACTTGTTTCGGTACTTAAAGGTGTTCCTTGGTGATCAACGGTTCAATAACGACGATGTGAAAACTGCAGTCATGGATTGGGCCTCTTCACAGGCAACAGACTTCTTTGATGTCGGAATTAAATTACTTGTTGAGCGGTATGACAAATGTTTAAATAAAAACGGAAATTATGTAGAAAGGTAGATAAAAGTATGTAGAATATGGCAAAAAAATATATTTTGATATTTACAGTATTTTTCTTCTTATTAAAAAACGGATCTTATTTAAAAAATACACCTCGTATAAACGCCTGTCAAATACCAATTTACTACTACTTTACCGAATTAGATATAAGTAAATCGAAACGCTGAAAAATTTTCTGACCATTCTACAGTCGTACAGCACCAAATGCACAATTCGGAACGCAGCCTTTGAATGCAAAAAAAAACAAATGTAAATTGAGAAAGTGTAATTATAAGAATTAAACAATTATGAGAATTATGTACAAAACATTAATAATAAATAAATTTTGACGCTTGTCGTTGGTATAATCACATGGCTATACTTTTTTTCTTAATCCTGCTCATATGACTTGATTGTATCCGTTGAAAACGCCATGAGTTGCACCCTATCAAGCAAATACTTGTCTTTAATTACCGTCCCATCAAGGTTACTCACAAGAAAGAAGACGCCCTCCTCTAGATTGCGATGGAAACCTACAAAATACCATCTAATAAAATCACTTCCATTAATAACTAACAGTAATAAAGATGAACAATATATACTTTGTTTTAGCCAGTTTGCATTAATCGATTGACTTTAAAATTCATTAGCGGCTTGTGAATCACTGTTAAGATTTAACTACAAAATCTGCCATTTGTATCATATCAATTGATCAACTTCTTGGTGGAATAAATCATATAAATACATCTTTTCTCCAAATAACATGTTATTTTAACTTTTTTGACAAGGTAAATCAAAAAAAGTTGATTCCATATGTGTATGAACTCAAAAAACAATTGGACATATCTTTACAATACATCCTTTCTTCCTTCGGATGTTTAAAAAGAATGGCATTCGTTTTTAACAATAAGTTGATTGCTTGCGAACAAGTTTGGTATGTAATTAATAGAGCGGGCCAAGAGCGCCACGCGCCAGGTTCGCAATCAGGCTGCCGGGCGCATATATGTATGTAAACATAGGTAATTTAAATATGTAATTATTAGGACGAGGACCAAAACCACTGTCTATTACGTCGTGAAGACGCGCAAATATACACCTGCAGTTTGGGTGTTCGTTGATAAATAGGGCGTTGTTCACAGTGGGCCACTACAAAAAAAAAGTTCATTCATCGACGGCTACGAACTAACAGCGCGCTTATTCATTTACGGATGACGCGCTCTATTCATCAACAAATGGCGAGTCTGCAGATGTTACGCTTGCACCACTTCGTGGCATACTAGAAACAAGCGTCGGTGTGCTCGCTTTAGTGATTATGTCTAACGTAACTATTAAAAATAAACGGCCATTACCTACGAAAGTTAATAAATTTCTTAGTGAATTTGTGGATTTACACTACAACGGGAGTACAATTTTCTGTAAAGTTTGTAAAAAGAAACTACTGTGCTGGAGCAAACGTGATTGTGAAAGACATACAAATAGCGCACACCACAGAAATAAAAGAAATGGTGTGTCACAACAACGTCAATTTCAATTAGAATTGCTTTTAACGTTTATGGTATGTGGTCTACCACTTCGTATACTTGATAAAAAAGCATTTCGAAAATTCTGGGGTACATACAATACCGAGTGGATACTACCATCTCGGACAGCGTTACGGAGAGATTGCACGAATACGTGAGGACATTGAAAATTGAATTAAAGCCGAATTAAAAGATAAACAGCTGTGGCTATGTCTTGATGAGACGACAGATTGCAAAAAAAAATCTATTTTGAATATAATAGTGCGCGTATTAGATCCTATTAAACCAAATTTTGCAATTCTATTAGCCAGCAGAAGATTAAAACAGTGTACTAGTAAAGCAATTACGGCCGTAGTTCTCGAAACGTTACAAAAATTTCAAGTGTCAACCAGTCAACTGTTGTTGTTCATGAGCGATGGTGCAGCAACAATGTGTAGTGTAGGCCGTTCCCTTAAAGAAAAGTGTGAAGGACTTTTACATGTTACGTGTAAAGTCCATGCTTTACATCTTGTGGCACAAACTATTCGAGAGTGTTACCCGGAGGTGGATGCATTAATAGCAAACACAAAAAAAGTGTTTCTCAAAAGTCCTAAGAGGACTAGGGCATTCCACAGGTTATGCCCTGGTATTCGAGAACCACCACAGCCCATTCTTACGCGTTGGGGAACGTGGTTAAAAGCCGCTTTTTATTATAATGAACATTTTCAAGAAGTCAAATCCGTTATTTTGCAATTCGTCCCTGCCGAAGCTAGAGCTATTAGGATGAGCCAGAAGGGATTTCTCGATATTTCTGTCGAAACACATCTAAAGAATATTAGCAACAATTACAAAGGGTTAGTAGACGCGATAGAAAATTTGCAAAATTCTGGATTGTCGTTGGTAGAATCAGTGCAAGTCATGGACGAAGTTAGTACATTGTTACACAGTATAAACGATGCAACAAGTGGACGAGTTTTAGCTAAGTTCGATAGTTAATTAAATCTAGATCGTTAACAAAAAATTTCACACATTTTTGTCCAAAACTTTAAATCAGAGATGTAAAGTTTCGTTATTTTTGTGTAGTTGTACCAAAGTGTTACTTTCGGTGCTTGTATAAATAGAAATCGACATTCTTTTTTCTAAAAACGCTAGCATATGTCGTTCAAAAGTTAGTATGGGAGGAGATACTTTTGAGCCTCAATGTATACACTACCGGCCAAAATTATTTACCCACCCAAAGAAATACGCATAACCAAGGTAGTGCTAATTGAAAAAGAAATTGAAGTTTTACATTTAATAAAATACTTAAAACAAAGTAGTTGATAGTCGTCTTGATTCAATAATCAAATTTAATTGACACAAAAAGAATAAACCTTCGTTTCGTCGAAATGTTCTCCTCAATTCTTAATAATTGCGGTACACGCTCGCGGTATTCTCTCTATCAATTTCGTCAGAGTAGCGAGTTCTATTTTAAGCCAAGCTTCTTGTAGTTGTTTCCACAACGATTCCTTGGAAGTTAAAGGATTTATTTTCAATTGCCTGAGTTCCTCCCATGGAATTAGCATTTGGGCTTTGAGAAGGCTATTATTTTGATGTTGCTTTCGCGTTCCACCGGTTCTAAAGATTGGAAGCACAGTTTAGAAGTGTGTTTCGAATCACTATCATGTTGAAATATACAATAGTCATCAATTATTCTCATTCCAGATGGCATAGCATTTGTTTCCAAAATTTCCCGGTAGCGCTCTTTTCTTAAAATTCCATCTATTTTAACCAAGTCCCCTACGGATGCGACGCCTAAACAATCACAAACCATTACCAAACCGCCCCCGTCCATGACTGTAGGTACTACACATGACTCTGCTGCTTGTTAGCCTTTCGACCTTCGAACGAACGTTCTTTTCTTGGAACCGAAGAGTTCAAATTTCGACTCGTCCGTACACAAAACATTTTTCCACCCATCATTTGTCCAATGTTGATGCTCTCCAGCCTACTGCAGCCGTTTTATTTTATTTTGCTTACGTAAGAGTGGTTTAGACAAATTTAGGCTATTCGGGCAAATAAACCACCCTCTCTTAACCTCCTTTTCACGGTGGTCAAACAACAATCATTGTGCGAATTTCTAAAGGCAATATTGCGTTGCGACGAGATGAATGTTTGATTGAATGAATGCTTAAGTTTGAATGAATTCCAACATAAATTGAAAAGGGAGCTGGGCAGATCTTATCCTGATCGGAAAAGATTAGAGAATTAATGTCTAAGTGCTGTAGCCTTCGTTAAAAGCGAAGCGGAACTTCTGGAATGTCCAATATGGATTTTGATCATCAACGTCGTAGCTATCGAGACGTTGAAAGCTAAACTTCCTCCCACAGAGAAAATAATAGACATTAAAGACAAGCCTAGGATCCCAATACCCGGCGAAGATACGTACAGCGTTCCAGGAAAGTCTACCAACACTTTAAGCGTAAGAGATCTCTTTTTACAACACCAACAGAGTGACCATTGTGATGAAAGGCCTCCTAGATTGCCTCCGCGTGAAATCGTCAAAGAATCGAGACAGAATTCCGCGAATAACCCCCCCAATCCAACTCGAGAAGCTAATAGACAAGCCTCCGAAGAATGGGATTGAGGTTGTACGAACAAGGTATTGTTTAACTTAATGTTACTAGTTGTACACTACGGTGGTAAGACCCATGATAACTTATGGCTGCCTGGTTTGGTGGCCTAAGATTACACAGAAGCATGCGATAACTAGTCTCTCGAAAATTCAGAGACTGGCATGTCTGTGTATAACAGGATCTATTAAAAGCACTCCAACAGCTGCTATGGAAACCATGCTAAACCTACCTCCTCTTGAGATTTATATCAAGGGAGAAGCTAGAATGGGTGCATACAGACTGAAAAATACTAGCAACTGGAGATCCTACAGTGGATCTGGGCACACCAGAATAGAAACAGTAGTAACTAACCCTATCTATGATATGGGTAGTGATACAACAATCTCCAGGATCTCCTATGACAAACCTTTCAAGGTTCTCTTGAAATGGGAGGAATGGAGGGTCGAAGAGGGGAGAAAACCGAAGACCCTACTCTGGTACACAGATGGGTCCAAAACGGGCACTACTTCTGGCGTTGGTGTATATGAGGAAAACCAGGGATACAAAGTATGTGTATCACTTGGGCGATACACCACGGTATTTCAAATAGAAATTTATGCTATACAAACCTGCGCGTGGGAGAGTCTGCGTCGGCGACCGCAGGGTGAGATGATTTGCATTCTCTCTGACAGTCAGGCAGCCTTAAAGGCACTAGCATCCTATCGTATAACCTCCAAACTAGTATGGGAGTGCCTGCAAACCCTAATGGCTCTGTCTAAACACAACAAGGTCACTTTGGTGTGGGTGCCAGGGCACAGGGGCATAGCGGGCAATGAAATTGCTGACCAGCTAGCGAGGGAAGGTTCAAAAATGAATTATATAGGCCCTGAACCGGGTCTAGGTATTACTAAGAGTGCAGTGCGTGGTGCAATTAATGAATGGATCATAACACAACACCAATTAAATTGGAAGCATGCAGCTGGACTAAAGCACAGCAAACGGATGATGGGAAGACCGTCGCAACATCTGACTGCTGACCTGCTTGAATTAAGCAAGATACAGCTTAGGGCAGTAACATGTCTATTAACAGAACATGGCTGTTTGAGAGGCCACTTGCATAAGATGGGGATCTACAAAGATGAGCCCTTATGTAGACTTTGCAATGAGGAGGAGGAAACAGCCCCTCATATTATTTTCGAATGTGCAGCGTTAGCTCAACGCAGATTCGCTATGCGAAGCACAATTGAACTACCAATGGAGGAAGATTTACTACATAGGCTCTTAAACCTGATTGCGGGAACTAACCTGTTCGAGTAAAACAAAACCGAAGCAGGAATAATACAATAAGCTACTAAGCTTCAGTGTTAGGGATGTAAAGACCAGCCCTGCTTTGGTAAAAAATCAATCAATCAATTTAATGTCACTTTAAAATTGTCTACTGATTTACGTTCTCTGTAGACATACACACGAATTAAAATATATATTTTTTTGTCCAGGAGTGGATAAACTGACATTGAAGACAGCGTTATACATACTTGAATAAGGCACCTCAGTTTGACAGATCTCTGCCGGTTCATCTTTAATGTTATTCACATCAACATATTCTATGTCTATTTCGGGCCATTCGTTCGTAACTCTTGCGGGAACGTCTTGCTCTCCTTCACAGTCTGATTCCTTTTTAATAGTATTCAAGTCGTCTAGAGGAAATTCATATTTCAATGGAATCTCTGACATGCTTTTACTTCGGCTTTCCGTGACTCCCTGCAAATACAATAAAGTTACTAAATGATAAAAATGAAATCTGTAGCGTTTTAATTAGATAGGCATGGCTATAATCCCAATTAAAACGATGAATTCGGTAATTCCATTTTTATTTTTAAGATGTTTACAAAAATATTGATATATTGATTCGTTAATTTGCTTTGGGGGCAGATAAAACGTTTTTATCTGACAAATCAATTATAACAAAAGGAACGACAACATGTAACGATTTATGCCTGTTAACTTGCACCCCTGGCAACTAGCGTCCTCTGCTGGAGATGGGTAAAAATCAAAAACATCGAATATTTGACATACTGTAGTTTTAATTGACATCCAGTATTAACACCATAACAATATCAATAAAAACAACAAGTAACATAAAATAAATTTATTTCGTTTACTATAAAGTTAATTTTAATTTAAAATATAGTACTGGATATTTCATTAGATAATGAAAAAAAAGTTATTCATATTCAATATTAGATGCTTTCACGAATATTATATTTTAACATAGTCTTTGCAGGTTTCCAGCTACTATATAGCAGATTCGTGCTGCTTCCGCATTTCTTTAACATGCAGCGTGTTGGAATGTTTAGTTTATTTCTAATTTTTATTTCAATGAGGAATAATACTAGTAGTACTAGTATTGTACTTTTCCAAGTTGTAGGCATCTCTCATAATTTGTATATTGCATACCAAGCATACACAATGATTTGTATTATTTTTCTTTTTTAAACCACTTATATTTTACAGTCGATAAATCTTTAAATTAAATTAGCCGCGCAAATCCAATGGTGAGATTACTAACGTACTGACCGTGTTATGTTGGTGAGACTGTGTGTAACGAAATGTAACTAGATACGTCAGTCTTGAAAAAAGGCGGGAATATATGAGTTTTGTAACCGTGGTTAATGTTGTGTGGTGCAATAAATGAATTAAAAATTTGTTTAAGAACAGCGTTTAATATTTCGCCATTTCCCTTACATGTTAACAGCTAGCGACTTACTACTGGACTTGTCCTAGACTTTAGACAACCTATTCTTGATTGGCGATTCGCGCCTAACTCGATTCTATATGGACATAACGGTATTTGAATAAGCAACTTCAAAATATAAAATAACTAGCTATATTGATGCAAGGATACCAATGTCAAGTATTAAAATAACTATTAATAAAACATAGCGCCAACTTAAGAATATATCTTTCCTTAACTTATATCCTTAACTTTAGCTTATTCTATATACTCTAGATGGCATAGTTTATATATAACTACGAGTTCTGGCTAAAAATGAAAATTTTAAGTTTTTTTATTTTCTTTGGCGTTTTTAATTTCCATTAAATTGTGGGAGATTTACTTTAGGGATGGTACCATTGTAGAAAACTGCGGGGGAAATCTCCCACTGTCATGGGAACTATAACATCCCTGAACTACACAGTAGTCACACTTAGACAGACTGCAATTTACAACCATGTACAGACTTCAACAAGCTGCTGATGTAAGCAACTTGCTGCTTAATCCTGTTGTGTACTTGAGAAAAATTCATCTTCAATTTATGATTTTTCTTTGTCGTTCTTGCTCAGAAAATTGACAAGCTGTCCACCTTAATTTGAAGTTGGAGGCAGCTGTTGCAACAGACAGCTTGTTGAAGTATGATGAAATAATTTGGTAACTGTGTAGTCATCATCGATTCTCATAACTCCTTTATTGCACTAAGCATGTGTAAATCGGTATAGATTATTGTATGCATTTTGTAGAAATTGTAATGGGAAACATTGTTTTGTTAATCTTTTCCTCGCATTCATAAATAGGTGCAATAGGAAAGAAAGCAACTATCGACATCAGTTAAACATTACTTGGACGAATAAGTTCTCTATAGGGACTTCGACAAATTTCTTAAAGTTTCACAAATAGTAAAACTAGTCTCAGAAAATGAAAAAAATTGATAATTCATTTCTGGATGTAACAGAAGCAAAATGTTTCACTAGTGGCAATGTTACTAATAAGGACTTTTGTTAACAATTTTGTAGCTTTGCAAGCAAAGTACATTTTAATTTGTTAATAAACACTTTGCTTTGATGATGTGATTTTAAACTATCTACAACCTAAAAAACAAAAGAACGAGAGATGTGTATGATTTCGATGTTGGGGTGTTGAAGCAGGTAGCTATTGAAATATCTGTGCCTTTAATGTATGTAATAAACGCATGTATTAACCAAGGAATATTCCCTAAGGAGCTAAAGTTAGCTAAGATTATTCCTATCTATAAAGCTGGAGAAAAGAACAATAAAGAAAACTACAGACCCATCTCTTTACTGCCTATAGTATCGAAAGTGTTCGAATGCACCATGAGGGAAAGAATATTATCGTTTTTTGAAAAGAATGAACTGTTAACTGACGCACAGCATGGATACAGACCAGGAAGGTCTACTATTACAGCAGCGATTAGCCTTGTGGAGAATATCTTAGCAGCCCAAGATGACAAAAAAAGAGCAGAATTAATACTGTATGATCTCAGTAAAGCTTTCGATACTGTTCCGCATGACATATTACTACAAAAATTATATTACTACGGTATTAGAGGTATTTTCTGGAATTTGATACAATCGTATCTACAGGAAAGGAAATATGTAGTGCTGTGGAACAATCATTGCTCTTCTGTGCGGCATATGTCCTGCGGCTTGCCACAAGGCTCGATTGTCGGTCCGGTTATGTTCATCATATACCTTAATGATCTGCCGGACAACATAGGAGAGAGTAAGATTGTTTTGTACGCCGACGACACTTCGCTTTTAGTAACGGGCAACGATGAAGAAATGAAGTATAGGAGAAAGTCAGCTACTTCATCGACAGAAAAATGGCTTAAGACCAACAAATTTAAAATAAATGAAAACAAAACACAAACTCTTATCTTCTCTGGTGCGCGCACGGAGGAATCGGTCTGTTTTCTGGGTCTTCTCCTAGACCCGAAACTGGGTTAGAGCTACCATATTGGCAAGCTATGCAATAAATTAAGCTCTGCAGTTTATACAATTAGAAGGATTAAGTCAGTCTCAACGTTTAACGCAGCTAAAGCAACCTATTACGCAAACTTCCATAGCATAGCTACATATGGGATCCTGGTTTGGGGCACGTCGACAGACGCTGATCATGTCTTTCTCCTTCAAAAACGCGCTATTAGAGTGCTGTTTGATCTACAACAGAGAGATAGTTGTCGTGATTCTTTTTGACGCGGGCGCGTACTTACCATCGCGAGTGTATACATCCTAGCATGTGTGAGGTTCACACATAAGACCTTATCAAGTTTCAGTACACACTCAAATTTCTACAACTATCAAACTAGGGGCAAGGACGCTTTAGCGATTCCACTGCACAGACTCTCCGGTACGCAACAATCGCTTGACTACTGGGGTCCAAAATTGTATAACCATCTTCCAGAAAACATCAAGGGAATGCACTTAAAGAAGTTTACCGGCAGTGTAAAAGAACTCTTACACAAAAACGTTTTTTACAATATCGCTGAATTCATGTCCTTTGCCTTTTAAAGAATACAGCGTTTATTTGCAATGTTATTTTATCTATATTTTTTATTTATGATTTTATCTATACAACTTGAATGTCTTGTTTGTCGTTAATGTTTTTTTTCTGTTTGTTGTTTATTTATTACAATTATTTTCTTTATGAAATGTTTTAATATAGGCATACGTACCTACTGTATAGACATACTTATAGACACACACATACATTTATGTATATAATTATATTTTTTTGACAGACCATGTAAAATTGATGGCGCAATAAACTCCTACTACTACTACTACTAACCTGAACAAGCTCTTCTCCCGATATTACTTTTCCAACCACACTTTCTCTCGGTTCTCTAAATATTATTTTTTCTTTTAAATTACTTTGTCCATTTTTCAAGACTTCAATTGCTTGTACTTCAGTAATGGGTTCCTCAATTATTACTAGCTCTTGCTTCCCAGCTGAATATTTTCTTTCTACAAACCGTCTCTTTCTAGATGTTCCAGATTTCTGACATTCAAACTTGTGTGGAGCAACGTTTGGCTTTAATCTCGGGGAGCATTTCACTAGCTTATGTCGAAAATAGTTTGCCATATCTTCATTTAGCTGTAAACAAAATATGTGCATTAATTAATGCAGATCTGAGGAAGACAAAGGTACCTAGCATTTACTTACATCAAAATGATCCTCGCAACAGTGATGGTTAGTTTGACTGCTACAGAAAGGCTCTCGTTTCATTAATTTACACCATAACGTTCTAACCTTTTGGTGTCTCGGCACGGAGAAAAAAATTTTATTTGGTGCTGTGATAGTGGTATTGGTGCACGTCGGAACGCAACAATATTTATAGCTTGGTATCTTTTGTTCCTTCATAGTTAAACGTAATATTACAAATGCGTCCTAAGTAACTTCTTCTAAACGGTTCGCTTCGTTAAAATCAGTATGCAAACTACGAAAATGGTTACATAAAGCAGATGTTTTGCTTACCGCCGAATGGCGTCACAAAATGGCTGACAACTGATGAAGACGTTGTTAATATTTTCTCAATAAAGCAATAGGTGGCCCCACTATAAGTAACGAATAGTTATTTATATTTGATAATGTTGGCTGGTTGAGAATTGGTCCTTGTTATCGTTAGCACACACAAGGAATAAAATAATCCATACATTGGACACGACAATATATTTAGTAGGGTAATGTAGACAGTGCCACCATGTGCTCGTAGTCATGTACTATTTCAATTTAGTATTGTACCTTCCCTTATATTTTATTTAGACATTAAACAAAATTAAGTGCATTTAGAATATTTAATTAATAAGAATAAGGTTCGACAAACGAGTGCAACGTCAGAGGCGTATCGCGCAAAAGTAGGTACGTGAGATACAGTCTTATTAAAAAATAATATATTCTTAACTTTTGTCGACGTCTTGCTGTCCACTTCGACATACTACTTCCCCAAGACGTCAATAAAAGGTAAGAATATATTATTTTTTAATACTGTATCTCACGTACCTACTTTTGCGAGATACGCCTCTGACGTTGCACTAATTTGTCGAACCTTATTAATTAAATAACCTTATATTTAATGCTGGCCATGAGCGGTACCGCGCATCGGCGTAGAATCAGTTCGGACCGAGAGGAACGGTAGTATTACTTCGTCTGCGGAGCAGTACGGACATTTTCGCTGCCGGCCATTTGCGCAATTGTTTATCTGTCCTAGAAAAATTATGATTTCGTCAGCAAAACGACCGCGATCGGACAAACTTCGAAAATTTATTGCAGAAATTCCAGACTTAATATATGAAGGTGCTAAAATTAAATGTGTAATCTGTAAAATCCGTTAATGTGTTGGTCCAGACAACATTGTCTACGACACGTAAATAGTGAAAAGCATGTCTCAAAAAGAAATTGCGCACGAGACAATGAAAAATTTATATTTAATTTATGCGTTACGTTTATCGCATGTAATATACCGTTTAATTTACTAGACAAGGAACCATTTATCTGCTTTTGGAATAACTATTCGGAGTGCAAATTACCAAGTCGAACAACGTTACGAAGAATTGTGCCATCTGCGCGCGAACATATTGAACAAAAAATAAAATCGGAGTTGAAAGATCAAAAATTGTGGTTATGTGTCGACGAAACAACAGATCGGAGGGAACATTCTGTTCTTAATGTAATGGCACGCAAATTCTAACCTCATCAATCGGCACCTTCAATTCTATTAGTCTCCAAACGAATACAACAGTGTATTGCCGAAGTAATTTCAAAGTTACTGTTAAATACATTGGACAAGTTTGATCTTTCAACAAACCAACTCTTGATGTTAGTGAGTGATGGTGCTGCAAACATGCTTTTTGTAGGCCGGTCTCTTAAAAAGCATTCTGCTAATTTGTTACACATTACGTGTAAAATTCATGCTCTCAATCTTGTGGCGGATAGTATCAGAAAATGTTATCCTGGGGTAGACGCTTTAATAGCGCATACCAATGCAGTATTTGTCAAATCACCGAAACGTATTCGCGAATTTCATAGACTGTGCCCCCGTATACCAGAGCCACCAGAACCTATTCTAACTCGTTGGGGAACATGGATACAGGCCGTGTTTTATTATCATAAATATTTTGACAATATTAAGAACGTGGTTCTACAATTCGATACAAAGGAAGCTGCCGCTATCCAGAAAAGCCAGTCGAAATTTCAAGATAGTCAGGTTAAAATGGATTTAAAAATCATTCACGACAATTACTTCGGGCTAGCAGATGCAATAGAAAAATTACAAAATCCTGCGGTGCCGTTAGAAGAATCTCTACAAATAGTGCAACATGTTCACGCACAGATATGCGCGATTGAAGACGCAAAAAATGTTTCTGTTCTAGAAAAATTTGAAAGTGTTTTTGAGAAAAATTCTGATTTTGGCACATTAAGACACATTTGTGAAGGTGCGTCAACAGAATCATTAAGTTATTTGAAAGATTATTTTACTTACGCAAATATTACGTCACTAGGTGTGGAACGTTCGTTCTCTGCATATAAACGCATTTTTTCCTCATGCCGTACTAGTTTTACCGAAACAACAGTTGAAACATATCTAATGTTGCAGATATTTAATAGACATTATTCACTTTGTGATTTCACGGAGGACTCTTAAAATGGTAAGTGTTTGAGCACGTGTTATTTAATTTTTATTTAAAAAATGAGCGAAATTATTTGCGGCAGCAAACATCTCTATTAGCAGAATAACTCTAGTGGAACGCGAGACCTGGTCGACTCTACGCTACTGCGCGGTACCGCTTGTGGCCAGCTTTACTTATATTACATAGTCAGGTCCTAAAATGCCGCCTTTCCCCTCCACCGCGCCGTGCTAATTTTGAAATAAACTTAGCATAATTAATTGACTGCAATAAACTTCGATAAAGGAGAAATAACAATTAACAAAACAAGTTAAAATGACAAAATAATGAGCACAAAGAACGAAAGTATGACAAATGCGGGTTATAATAACAATAAATAACAAGAATAATTTACGCTTTTAGAATTGAGATTTGACAGTTTGGCAATTATGATTATGATTACTTTGCTTAGTGACGAACTTTTTAGATCACTTACAGTACCGGCTTTGGGGTCGCCCCGGGCGCCAGGGCCTAGGAGGCGCCTACTTGGCTTGAATGTCAATAACGCCCTCGCCACTACAAAACAAGAGAAAAGTTCAAAATTTGGAGAATCTTGTGTGCAAGAATTAATTTTTTAGTTAGAAAAGATTTAATTTATTGAATTACGTATATGTTTTATAAATCACAAGATGTAGTGGAGTAAATATATTCTTCATTGGTTCATTGGTATTAAATAAGTAAACCAGGTTCAAGTTGGACCAACGTAAGCTATTAAGTTAAGAAATTCAATCGGATAAAAAGAAAGCAAATGTTCGTAAAAAGTTATTTTTTCCCTGTGTAGGGCGTACGTAGAGTTTTGTACTTTTTTGGTAGATGCTATTAATTTATCCACCATCGGATACTTCTTTCGAATGGTTTCTGCTACGAGGTGACATTCGTGTACGAGTCATGTTATGTGAATAAGAGTCGGAAAGCATATTTTCAACATCCTACCAACTCTCAGCATTGTTGCGGCTCCGTCAGTAACGAACATTGTGACTTGGGTTCCTGTGATACAAAATTCTCTCAACGAATCTTTTATTATCTTGACAACGGTTTCTGCATTAGTTTTCTGAATCCTTTTACTGGATAACAACAATGAAGCTGGTGGACCGTCACGTTTTAAAGGACGCGCTACAACATGAATGACGCTGTGTTTCTGTGTCGTTGCGTTTACTTTCGATGTTCCCTGATATTCCGTCAGCATCTTCAGAAGGTTTCTAAAGAAAGAGTTCTTTAGAAAGAATATCTAAAGACTGACTAGTCTTTAGAAACCTTCTGAAGAAGCTGGCAATATGATTAGCGACACGTCAAAAGTAAACTCAACGACACGGCAACGCCCTGAAGATTGCTCCACAGTACAAATAACACTGGTTTTGGCATTGCGCTAATCTCTTCTACGGCAGGATTTAATTGAATATCTTTAAGTCGTTTGCAAATGTGGAATACGAAGAAGGCTGCTATTGTATGTAGCTACAACGTATCGAGTGCCTAGTACCGTTATACAAACGAATTTCTCTAAAACGTTCCATGGCCTTTGTCCCGACAAGAGGGGCATCCGTTTAAGAGGGTGTCGGTTTAACGTTTAACGGTAAAATTGAAGAAAATTTAACATAAATAGGGCGCGTGTTCTGTTGATAATTTCCGGTGCGTCTACGAGAGGCATCCTTATCCGAGAAGAAGGCATATTTCGATTTTTATCCTTAAAAAGCAACCGTCTCGACCGGGATATGAGCCAGCGTCGTTAGGATCGAAAGGAAAGTATCCTAACCGTTCGACCGCCGAGACGATCTAGAAATTGGTTAGGTTTAGGATTAATTTTTATTTATTTTTTTTTAATTCTGCATGGTCTAAAACCCGTAATGGTTATACATTAAATTTATCAGTCATATGTTAATATTATTTTCTCACTTTTTTTCTTCAAACCAATAATAAAAAAGTTATGTGTGTATATGTAGCCAACTTATGTAGACAGACTGTATATATAAACAACATCCAATATTTTTGTTTGCTTTTTATACAGAAAAGAAAGAAAACTTACATTTTAAGATAAGAAAAATTTATTAACAGAAAATAAAACAAATACATATATATATGTACGTATTTTATATACAATTTCTTGTTGTAATACTTGATCGTAAATTTATTAAACCACATACAATTTTTAAACACGATCTACATACATATGGGGTTGTTTTATTATTATCTACAATCGCATGCGGTTTCATTTTCTATTCTCGCTTTGTACTTATCAGCCTTAAAACCTCCGTCTTTGTACTTTTTCTTCCTGCTTATACACATCCAGTAATTTGAAAATCATACATCATAGCAGAACATTTCTTCTTTTGCAACATCAATCAGCCATAATAATAGAACTCCGTGGCAAAATATTTAAATCACTCAACACGATACAAAATACTTTATACTATTGGCTTTCTTGTACTCTGACCAAGTATAAGCTTGTCAGAAAGCGTCAGAGTGTTTTTAAATTTTTACTTCAAAGTAGCCTATAATACTTTACACATTCAAACAATTTGCAATTCTGATAATTCAAAATCCCCAGCCAACTGTCCAAAAGGTAAATTTGTTTCTATTTTCTTTAGTGTTAGATAAACATCCATTAGTTTTACAACGTGTATGCTTTTACAGTAATGATACAATTACACATCAAGGGGATACACAACAAGGACACACGAATCTTCAGGAATTCCTAAATATAATTTGCTTCCATATTTAACCAGAAACGAAGTTCTCTCTACATACATCAATTTGTGCGTTAGTTATAAGTTTTGTACCTGTATCTGATTTCCTAAAATTCTCATCTGATGTAATATTTCCATATCATGTTGAAAAATGGCGTTAACCAATGTCGCTTCCTTGAAAACTTTCATTTGTGTAAACTTACTTCCTGAGTATGGTTTATGTATGTATGGCAATTGTTCGACAACTACTATAAGTTTGTATACAAGCTTTATACAATGTCTCAAAACGATCGAATAACTTTATTGTTTGAAAAGCTTTTTTTTACATTTGATATGGCTATACAGTGTGGCTATACCTAGTGCGTGGACGGATGATAATTCCCTTCCTGAGCAATTTAGAGAAAAGGTTTTCAAATAAAAAATATGTTGCTGTTTCTTTAATGGCTGATATCTCAAATGCCTTGCGCGCTAGGGTGGTGATTCGATTGAGTATTTCTTGAAGTTTCGGGCAATACATCGACAAGTTCTTTATATCAATTGGAGTCTACAGGATGGCAATCGAAATCGTTACCTTGTTGGATTCATGCTAATTCATTTTTTTTTTAAAGGAACACTCTGTATATTTTATCGCAATCTAATAGAGAAGCTGTAATAGAATTGTTTCCCTATACTTAAAATGTGCCGTTCTTTAGTAAATAAAATGTAAAGCTATACGGATAAGTTTTTTTACTAAGATTCATAGAATGCTATGACGAAATACTATAAACTTTTGTTTTTCTAAAGATATTCATTAAAAAATTTAATTTACGCACACAATTTCACATCTATTCGAACAGCGAACACCATTTTGCTTCATATAAATTATAATGCGATTCCCTGTAAAGCAAAAATTTATAGTATTTCGTCACAGTTCCTTACGTTTTTAAACGAAAAGCTTATCTGCGTAGCATCATATTTAATTTACTAAAGAAGGACGTATTTTAAGTACAGAGAAATGTTTACAAAAAAGATTCTAGAAGAGCTTCTCTATTATATTTTGTAAAAATATACAGGTGTTCAATTAAAAAAATTGAAAGAACACAAATCAAACTTGGCAACGATATCGATGACCTTGTAGACTCTGATTTATATAAAAAATCTTTCGTCTCGCCAGAAACTCCAAGAAACAGTTAATCGAATAAAATTTGAATCACCACCCTAGCATGTAAGGGGTTGAAGATATCGGCCATTAAAGAAATAGCGACATTTCGAAAAAATCTCAAATTATAACAATTATTTCAATAACGAAGATAGATAGGTATAGAGAATATTGATCGCAGATGCCATAATTTGAAGAGAGGTATCTAAAATCGTAATCATATACAGGGTGTTCCATTTAAAAAACCCAATTTGTACTGTGCGCAGCGGAAACTGAACAGCCTGTATATTTCAATATAATTTTATGTTATACAGCATTTGTCTCTGAATATTTTTCATTTGAAAACTTTTTCTCTACTTTGCTCAGGAAAGGAATTATCTTCCGTCCACGCACTTGGTGGACACGTTGTATAGTTAAAAATCACAAATTTATTATAACATATTCACATTTTTTTCGGTTCCGGTTTGATAGGAAAAGCTTCCTACTTATTTTTTTTTTAATGGGACAACCAGTATATAGTTACATTTTCCGAAGCAGGCTAAAAAAAACTACTTTGAGAAATATCGACATGTTTAGGGTAAAGTTGGGCGAGATGGCGAAGCTCATTTATTTTGCTTCTATTGTGGAAGATGGAGTTGTATGTCAATTTTATTACCGTGTCAGCGTTAAGTGTCACGTTTGACGTGTTGGTGCTCAGGCTGCATGCGAAAAAAAACACATTTTGTAGAAATTCGGTGCTTTTTTTGGGTTAAGTATATGTAAAGTACTTTCCCTACTAGCGTATATAAACAATGATGTTTTTATCATAAGCTTTCGGTAATTTTATTTCATATTTTTAACCTCAATTTGCTGTTGAAATTTCTTATAAACAGTGAAAAATAAGGTGCGCCATCTCACCTTCTACTGTAGGGTGAGATAGCTTGTGCCATCTCTCCTGCCTTTTATTTATATCGCTGTATGTATCGATTTTGGTTTTAGATGCTAAGCAACTATAAAAGAAAGGACAGCTGTACACGCACAGAATGAACATAAGAGCAGTTTTTTCCAGGCGATTCAATATTCCTTGCACCACTTGCATAGAAGAAAAATTGGAACTGTAGTGAAAGAATTTTAGGGCCATCACCTTCAATAGAAGCAGAAAATGAGCGTAAAATCGCAGATCATATAAAAAAAAATCAGAAATATGTGTTTGCGCCCCCACAAACAATGGCGCGGCAATGGCATATGAATTGGCAGAGCGAGTGAACATTAAGCATACGTTTAAGTAAAGATAAAAGCCGTGGAATGCAAAATAATCACACTGGTGTCTTCATCGGTTGCTATTCTTGGGCGTCCACTTCTTGGGAAATCCTTTACTTGGCGAAATGCTTCGTACGAGGACGAATCAAATATTAACCGGACTTTTGTTTTAGAACATTTATTGGTACAGTAAATAAAATTTTGAATACACCATATTTTTCTATATAATCTCCACTTTTATTCACACATGTTTCCCACCGAATCGGAAGTTTTTTAATTCCGTCATCAAAGAATGAATGTGGTCGCGTCTGTAACCAATTGCGCACGAACGTTTCTACACCTTCGTCGTCGTCAAAGTGATGACCTCCCAGTTCTTCTTTGAGTGGCCCAAACATATGTGGTAGTCACACGGCGACAGATCCGTCAAGAGGCGAGGAACCCACCTTGCCGACACTTTTCCGTAATCCGAATCATCTGAAATGATTGATTGGGCACTCCCATACGATATTCCGACGTGTTCAGCAATTTCCCATATTGTAAGGCGGCGGTCTCCTTCAATCATCCCACGGATCGCAAGAATATTCGTCTCACTGGTGCTTGTCCGCAGTCGGCGTGCATGGGTCTCATTTTGCACTCTCGGCCACCGGAAAATTTTTTGTGTTAGTCGTAGACTTGGGTCCTTGAAAGCGTTTTTTTCAGCGAACTATGCAGTTAGTCGACGCAAAATTTCGGCAGGTTTTACGCCCTCCCGCGACAAAAATTTAATAATAATGCGTTGCTCAACAGACGTGTGCACCTCTTGCTCAGACATGATGCTACTAACAACCAATCTGCTCTGGCGAGCCGAACCGATTTACTCTCCTCCACTTTACATCCCCATCCAACATATATCAACACGTCACGTTACTCACTTCACCTAGGGAGCGTTAAAATGAAAAGTCCGGTTAATATTTGATTCGCCCTCGTATTTTCGATTGTCCGATACACCGCACTTTTACTGATTTGGCGATTGGAATAAATAGCAATAGTCGACGGTCATCATATCCATGCATCATCAAAATGTTAATTCGCCCAGATTCTGTAAGTTTTACTGCCATGGCAATTAATCAACAAAACCAAAAGATCGTGACACCAATAACTTGCGACAATCTGACAATTCTTGTTGATTTTATCAGCTATCGAAAAGACCGCATTCGCCTTTTCGATAGCTTATAAAATGTTAATAACAATTTTAAAAGTGTCCTGTTGGTCGACATGTTGATATTTCTGAAAGTAGTTCTTTAAATCTGTTTCCGAAAATGTAGAAGGAAAGAAAAAAAGAAAGTAAGGAGGAAGCGTTTCTTGTGAAACCGGAAAAATATGTGGATATAAAAAATCGTTAATTGGAAGTATGTAGGACTACTAATTAAAAGAAAAAACTTCTCAAACAACAAAGGTATTTGACTCTTCTGGAAGTTTACATTAGCCCTGTATATTTATCACTTATACGAGCACAAACTCTGTCCGGAAAAAGTGTTGGTTTGCCTGTGCTTCATACGAGTCAGGTTGCTCTTCAAAGGCAGGGACCTAGATGCAGTGGTGTCTAATAAGGTATTTTTAGGTTTGTTTTTAAAGCGCTAGGTTTTCCAAGTGAGTCTGACATATGATTCCTGCGTGGTTGGCATTTAAATATATGAGGTACAACGTGGTCTTTCAAAAATACATTCCCACCTACTAACCTGTATTTCAAATAATTCACCATATCTTCTTCCAACTGAAAATAAGGTGCCTCACAATATAAATACATATTGTAATAAATGTACGTATACAGATATACTCACATTAAAATGATCTTCACAGACAAAACCCCTTGTGTTTTTAGATAAGCCATATTCATGACGTTTCATAGCATGTAACCATAACTTTCGTTTTCCCACATTTTTTTTCCCAGATGGCAAGGATATAAATAGCTTTTGTGGAGTTCTATTTGTAGTTGATTCGCATAGCGGTACAATGCAATATTTAGAATAATGTTTCTGAGTTTTATTTACCACATTCTTCAAAGTGCCAAGCGTTTCGTCGTTTTCACCTGTCAGAAATGTGTAAATAAATATTATAACGTTTCGCATTTTTTTTTTATTATTAATATAATCGAGTTAAAAAGTTGTTATTTATGTTTACAAGTTTTGCATAGATGTTGGCCAAATGAAGTGCGTTTGTTGTTGTCCAATATAAAAAAAAATCATAGGAGTGAAGAAATTGAATAACTTCAAAACGTCGCAACGTAAATAAGTAAATGACACATGGTTGTCAAGCGAAAAACAAGACAATATCTAATAAAAAGTATGGCTTGCCATTAAAGAAGCAATTGTTTTCACTGGACAATTTGTGGACCATCCTGTATTACTATCATAAGATGCACTTTTAAGCGTATTTCCTACCAAAGATTTTCTTTCCAAAAAAACAACCTATTTATTAAAATAACCAGCATATTGGCTGAGCAACAAAATCTGGGGCCTCCGGTATACCGTACGAGCGAGCGTACTATGATCGCCCTATTTTACACGGACTCGGCGCATCTAAACGTGTGCTGTGTTGAATGTCACTGTGAAATGTCATTTGTTTGACAAAATTGCGTAAACGGAAATTTATTCGTGCATCTTAGTCACGTTATAAACGGCGTATTCGTTCACGTACATGTGCAAGCCACGACTTCGCTCTTGCATTACCGAAAACACCTTGCTCACACTATAAACGGCATATTCATTCATGTACATGTATAAGACACGACTTTGCTCTCGCATTTCCGAAAAAAGGCCGATTATGCTAGCCGATCATAGTACGCTCGCTCTTATGGTATAGTGTGTCTCACGGAGCACTGCATCGATCGATATTTGAAAGAGTATATATTGAAAAATTCTGAAAACGTGATAATATACTATAGCCTAACATGTCCTAGTAAACTAAAATATTTTTAATAATCTGACACATCCGGTTATTCCGGAAATATTTGTCAACTTTGTTATTTTAAATGGAACATCTTATATACTATTACATCTTTGAATTATTCATTCAATTTTAAGTTTGTTTGATAAAACGACTATGTTGCTATTTCTAACCATATTTGAAATATTTGCATTATTTGAAAATTTTTGACAGATGGACGAGTGCATGTGAACTATTATAATTGTGAAGGCGTTTAACTTGGAAATTGTTTTTTTTGCAGAACTATTAATCGTATAGGGCAGTATTACAATCCGAATCAATTTTTCGAAAGGAAAATGTGTCAAAATTCAATTTTTTTAGATACAACTACATATCTATTTTTATCTGTCTTATCAAATTGCTCTTACAAAAATTCAAAAAATTGTCATATTCATTACGCATCTAAAATTAATACTAAGATATTTAGGAAAAGTATATTATAGTACAATTTTTTTATAAAAAAGTACCCACGTATGTACGGTGTAAGAATGTAGGTTACGTCATTTTTAAAACTATTCCGTAGATTTAAGTTGGTCATGACCATTAGGAAACAATCCAGCATTGATGAAATGTCACAAAGTTTTCAGTTATAAACAAATGCCGACACGTTTAAATTATACGAACGAAGATTATATAAATTTGTTTATTATTTATGGAGAATGCAATAAAGTGATATCAAGAACATACGACACCTTTGCCGCTCAATATCTACAAAAACAGAAGCTGTCACCAAACATAGTTAAACGAATTTAAAAACTTTGAACCCGTCAAGGCAAAAATTTAAAATCATAAACCTATTGTTGATGTCAACATGGAAACCATCATTTTTAAATACTGCACAGCATATGCAACAATGTCTCTAAAACAAGCTGTGCTGGGAACAGGGTTATTTAAGTGCTCAATACATAGAATACTTCATCAAACATAAGTTTCGCCCATACCTGTTTTCCATAGCTCAACAACTAAAAGAAATTGATTTCCCAATAAGAATGAGCTTTTGTGAATTTATTTTAACGGTTGAAGCCAAATTTACACGAAATGGTCTGTTTAACCGGCACGATTCTCATTATTGGGTGCGATTCGAATCCCCTTGTATTTAGAGAGCAAATCTTCCTGGAGAGCTGGCAATTCAACGTTTTTTGCGCAATAAGAAATGATGTGGTGGCACTTCATTTCTATGAAGAACATTTAAACGGTAAATATCAAATAAGTGATTTGTTAATCATAAAATGTGCACCTTGTTTCTTTCTAGCTATTTGGAAATTTTGGAAATACCTACTTAGAAAACTTGCCGCTGGCCGAACTTAGACAAATCTTTTACCAACATGACGGCGTACCTCCTCATAACGGTTATTTGGTTAGAAATTTTTTGCAACAAGTATTTTATGATTAGTGAACACCTAACGATGTGGCTACCTCGGTCCCCAGATTTATCATTTCTTCATATGGGGCACAATAAAGAATCGAGTATGTTGTACACCGTTAACTGCTAAGGAGAATTGTGTGCTTCGAGCAAGGCATGCATTTGGAAGTTTGAGCCAAGAATCAATTAGAAGGGTTAGTCATGAAGAATTAATTCGGAGATGTGAAAAGTGCCTGGAAGTTCAAGGACGTAACTTTGAACATTTGTTGAAATAAATATTACTACGTTTTTTTACCATTTATTTTGCCCTTTTTTGTAATCTAAACATGATGTATTTTGTTTTTACGATGAAGTATGCTAAATTAATTTCCATGTTTGCATCATCAACAATAGGTGTGTTTTTTTTTAATACCTTATTATTCGTTTAACTGTATTTAGTGACGATTTCTGTTTTTGTAGATATCGAGCGGCAAAGGTATCGCATGTTCTTGATATCACTTTATTGCATTATCCATAAATAATAAACAAATCTTCGTTCGTACAATTTAGGCGTGCCAGCATTGTTTATAATTGAAAACTTTGTGACTTCATCAATGCTGGATTGTTTCCTATGGTCATGACTAGTCTGGGCAAACAGCGGTAACAGTCAGTGTAGTAGATATGTGGTGCGGAGTCGACGGTTATTTATCTCAAGCGTTCACAGCGTCAGTACCAAATCGATGCTGTATGCGAGTAGTTCTGTGTATATGTAGGCTGTCGTAACTTATTTCGTAATTGAACGCTTATGTTTGCTTTAAAAATGTCGCAGTTAGGTACGTCGCGAAAACGACCAATGGCAGACACAGTTAAAAACTCTATAGTGGACATGCCGGACTTAATTTTTGATGGTGCTAAAATTCAATGTCTAGTTTGTAAAATCCCTTTAATGTGTTGGTCCAGAAGCCATTGTCAACGTCAAATATTTACATTTGATTTATGTGTTACTCTTATTTTATGTAATCTATCGTTTCGTTCACTAGACAAAGAAGCACTTGTCTCCTTCTGGAATAAATATGCGGACTGTAAATTACCTAGTCGGACATCGATACGAAATGTAGTGCCATTTGCTCGTGAACATATAGAAAAAAGAATGAAAACGGAATTGAAAGATAAAAAACTGTGGTTGTGTGTGGACGAAACAGATCGTCAAAAACATTATGTGGTTAATGTAATGGTACGTACAATGGAACCACATCGACCGTCATCCTCCTTCTTACTTGCTTCCAAAAGAGTTATGTACTGCCGATGAGATTTTAAAGGTGGTGTTGAACTCATTGAACAAATTTGAAGTTTCAACTAGGCAACTTTTAATGTTTATGAGTGATGGTGCCACAAACATGCGTTCTTTGGGCCGATCTCTTAAAGAACACAGTGGTAACTTCTTACATATAACGTGTAAAATCCATACTCTGAATCTTGCGGCATAAACGATTGCTACATGTTTTCCACTAGTAAATGCATTGATTGCTAGTACAAAGGCAGTGTTTCTAAAGTCCCCGAAACGTACCCGACTATTTCACAAACTGTGTCTTGATTTACCTGAACCACCACAGCCGATTGTTACACACAAATTGGTGTGTAATACGAAAATTTGAAAGTGTTTTAGAGAAAGATTCCTTTTCTTATATTCAGACAAATTTGTGAAGGTGCGTGTGAAGATGCACTAAGTTGTTTCAAAGATTATTTTAAATATGGAAATATAACATCGCTAGATGTCGAACGGTCATTTTCGGCATTAAGAAATATTTATTCCGCACGTCGTACTCACTTGACTGAAACAGCTGTGGAAACATATCTAATGATTCATATATTTAACAGATGTTACCCAGTTTGTCATTTCACGGAAGACTTTTAAAACGGTAAGTATTTCAGCACGTTTTATAATTTATTTCTTACCTTCTATTTTATGTGTAAACTTTTATGCGCTCGCCACGCCTCTGGCTGTTACCGTATATTTGTCCAGGTTAGTCATGACTAACTTAGATATACGAAATATTTAGAAAAAACTACGTAAGCTACATTCTTACATCGTACATACATTGGTGGGTACTTTTTCATAAAAAATTTGTGCTGTAATATACATTTTCCTAAATATCTTGAGAAGTATCAATTTTGGATGCGTAATGAATATGATTTTTTTTTTGTATTTTTGTAAGAGCAATTTGATAGGACATATAAAAATAGGTTGTTCTATTTAAAAAAATGAGTTTTGACACATTTTCAATTTGAAATTTTAATCGTAATTATCGGACACGCTGTATAATGTTTTCGAAAAATTGAATCGGATTGCAATGTACCCTATACGGTCAATAGTTTCGCAAAATTTCAATTTTCCAAGTTAACACTTTCACATTTGTAATAATTCACATGCACTCGTCTATCTGTCAAAAATTTTCAAAAGATGCAAATATTTCAAATATGTATAGTTAAAAATAGCAACATAGTCGTTTTATCAAACAAACTGTTGGAAAGGAAATCTATTTTATCAGAAACCTCGCAGAGATTATTGGAAGAAAGCCAACAATAACAGTTTTCAAGGGATAATCAAAGTGCGATTAAGATTATTCATAATCACCAGCATCACAAAAGGACAAAACACATTGAAACGCGACATCATTTCCTTAGACAAGCCGTAGAAGATGGTGTTATGAAAATATTGTATAGGCCAACAGATACGATGATAGCAGATATAAAAAAGCTTTATCAAAAAACAAACATAATTTTTTCTTAAATAGTTTAGGTGTAAAGGAGATGTAAAGATATTTGATTATGTGGAGGTGTTGAAAAGCGATCTACACGTATATATTTAATCAAATATCTATCTGCAGTTTTGTAATTCTATATAGATACAATGTATGTCATGTGACTTCACTCATTACATATATGTATGATTTTCTTCTTCGTTCGTATGTACTGTCTGTGTTTCACTAGTTAATAAATGTATTGTTAAATAGTTCCATAAAAGTTGATTATTAGTTGTTATTAGTACATATAGCCCCTCATTGCTAACACAAACCTTAAAATTGAATGAATAATTCAAAAATGTAATAGTATATAGGATGTTCCATTTAAAATAACAAAGTTGACAGATATTTCCGGTATAACTGGATGTCTCAGATTATCAAAAATATTTTAGTTTAACAGTATATGTAGACTACAGCATATTACCAAGTTTTCAGAATTTTCCAAGGTATATTCTTTCATATATCGATCGATGCAGTTCCCGCTGAGACACCCTGTATTTCTAGAAAGTAATTTATTAGTTCTTTATTCCACAGTCGTATATCCGTATTAAGAATATGAATAAATTACTCGAAGCACACAGAGAGGGCGAACAAATCAAAATTAACTTTATTACATAAGTAGTTGTTACCACATACATTTGGGAATAGGGTTCTTGTTAACATTCGAATTTTCTGATTTTGCAGAACATAGGGCTGACCCAGGTGTCATGGCAACATAAACTAAATAAATAAGCCTTCAATCATTCAAATTTGACATTGTATCATAACCATTGAACTCTATACTACGTAACTGGAACGGTGTCTGCTAATATACGATATTATCAGGCGTTGAAGCCGACAGAGAAAAAACATAAGTAGGTATTTCTGTCGCAGTCATTTACATTGTATGTTACCGACATTGGAGTAGTGTTTCATGGTTTTTAATGATTTCTCTGTTTATTAGAATTTAAAAAGTATTATTACAATGGTAATAAGTAGTGTTGCATATAACTGCAATAACATAGCAGATAAAAGAAGCGATAAAAGTTCTCACAGGTAAGTTTACTTCATTAATATTTTAATCATAACCTTACTAAAGTTAATCAACATTAATGCAATGTGTTACTTTTAGTTTTCCATTTAATAGACCGGGTATTTTGAGGGAATTGGTAAGATTTCTTAGAACTGGAAACCATCAAAATACAGTAAATTATGCAGTGATCATTTTGTATCTACTGATTTTAAAAACTCTATAACTATTACTGGTAGAAGATTACTAAAAGAAGATGCTGTGCCATCTATTTTCAATATACTAGTCCATTTAAATAAAGAAACACCTCTGAGAAGATCACTGAAATGTTCCTTGGCAGATACCATATTAGCAGAACCAAGTACATCTGAGGAGATTCCTGCTGTAAGTATTAAGATACATTTTTATTTAACAGCATATTTGCACTATATGCCTAAACATTTTAGAAAATAATTGCAACTGGAGGTACTTCTGATGCAACAACATTGCCAATTAAATTTGAGAATACAGAGAAGATATTGTTGTCTAAGAAAGTGAAAGTGTTGCAGCAAAAGATTCGTCGTAGAAACAAAAAGATTGAATCAATGACAGAACTTATTGAGCAATTAAAAAAAAATGGCAGTAGTTCAGACAATTTGAATACGGTTATGGAACGTTATTTTAAGGGTTTTGCATTAGAACTTGTAATTCACCAACATGAAAACAAACAAAGCACCACAAAAAAGGCAATACAGCCAAATCATGAAAGAATTTGCACAAACATTGTACTTTTATTCACCGAAGGCTTACAAATTTGTGAGAAATGAAGTGCTAGCATTAACTCAAACTGTATTGACTTTAGGAATATATCATCTCAAGCATTTGAATTTCGTTCTGATAAAAGAAGCATTGTTCAAAGAAGCGAAAACGATACTGATGACAATATATACATATATTTAGAACAAGTAGATAGATACTATTTGACTGAATTTCAACACAATGCGCTCTTTTATATTGCAGGGTATGTTGTCAAAAAGATGGTAAATTCTACTACATGTGAGCATTGCATCAATATAATGTTTGTGAGAAACACCAATAATGTGAATGATCATCTATACAGTGGTGACAGCAGGAGTTATTCCAAATTTATGAATATCATAACGAATGGAGGCTTAATTTATGGATCTGACGTAATATATAAAATAGTAGAATTTGCTGAAAGGCATTTCAGAATTCTTCAAAATTATAAAAAAGTATACAAATAAAGGAAATAATAACTACTGTAGCAGTCAGACACTTCTCTAATTTTTTATATTTATTTCAACCACCACATCCAGCCACCAAAGAACTTCTATTTGAAGAAATTCACGAACGCCAAATATGAAGCAGGTTTTAAACATTTACTTAAAATGTCGCTTGCATGCATTCGGAAAAAAGAGCACAGAAAAATTATTATGGAATCAATCTAATACCAGACAAAAAATGACAAAGCTAATTCTTTTTAAAAATTTGTAATTTTTGAATTTAATTTTATACTATAATGATTATTCTGTAGCATATCATGTTCTGTATATATTGTTGTATTATTTCCTAAAATACATTCTAACCGAAATTTCTAACTAAAGTTCGTATTATTTTTGAATTTGTAATGAAAAGGAAGTTTTGGATGCAACGAAGTTACATACATGTTATAAATAATATGTATCTTATATATGTTTAACGTGATAAAGTAAAAATCTAATATCTTACTTGTAAAATTGAACCTCATCTTAATCTATTACCTTTTTAAAATTATTTTAAATTAAATTTTACATTCGCTGGAATACGGATAACAGTGCATTAGAATGAGATGGGAATACCTACTACTAGGCTGGTTGCATAATCAACGCGTGGCTTCACTAACGCTGTATGTAGTCACCTTTCCAGTTACGTATAGTATACATTTCAATGATCATAACATGCTACTCAGATTTACATTTCCTGTCAAATTTAACAGAAGTTGTTGTTGTGTATTGGGCGAAGCGTCGGGTTACGGAATACACCTCGCACTTCTAGGCATCGATTACTATGATCATTGGCCAACCCCACTAGAATTTTGTCGAATCCAGAGGTGTTGTTAAGTTAAAAAAAAGGAACAAAGCATTAACATGGTTCAGATTCAAAATTCGAATTGAAATCCAAACTTTGAATTTGAATTTAAAAATGTTTGAATCTGACAGCCCTAATTTGGAAACACTGTCAAATTATAGATATCCATATTAACGAAGGACAAAACCAAATGATTTTCCTAATAATACAATTATTTATTTAAAAATAGTACTCAATAAAAATCATTTGTTAAAAAGTAGTAACCAATAGAACCATCGAATTAAAAAAGTAGTGGACAAAAAAGTTTCATTAAAAAGTAGTGATCAATAGAACTCCTAAATAAAATTAGTAAAGTTGAAGCATAATTTTTAAATGAATGGTTTTATCAACTACTATTTTCATGATAGTTCTATTGACTACTACTTTTAATGAACGGCTATATCAGCTACTATCTTTTAACAAATGATTCTTATCAACTGCTACTTTTGGTTTCTGTCTATTTCTAATATCCTTTGAATATTTAATTTAAATATTTTAACTATCGGAATAATCAAATAAGTTTATATTGAGTATTAAATAGAATACCAAATACCAATGTATATGTATTCTAAATTAAAAATAGCATGATACATACTTGAACAGGGAACGTCAGCTTCACATAGAAACTCAGTTTTACAAGTAATCTCAGTTTCACATGAAATCTCAGTTTTACAGGGAACCTCAATTTCCCACGGAATCTCAGTTTTACAGGGAACCTCAGTTTCACACGGAATCTCAGTTTTACAGGGAACCTCAGTCTCGCGCAGAATCTCAGTTTTACAAGGCAGCTCAGTTTCCAATGGAATCTCAGTTTTACATGTAACCTCAATTTCGCACAGACCTTCACTTTTACAGGTAACCTCAGTTTCCCACGGATCCTCAGTTTCCCACGGATCCTCAGTTTTACAGGGCACCTCAGTTTCCCACGGAATCTCAGTTTTACAGGAGACCTCAGTTTCGGACAGGATCTCAGTTTTACAAGGAACTTCAGTTTCCCACGGAATCTCAGTTTTACATGTAACCTCCATTTTGCACAGACCTTCACTTTTACAGGTAACCTCAGTTTCCCACGCATCCTCAGTTTTACAGGGCACCTCAGTTTCCCACGGAATCTCAGTTTTACAGGGGACCTCAGTTTCGGACAGAATCTCAGTTTTACAAGGAACTTCAGTTTCCCACGGAATCTCAGTTTTACATGTAACCTCCATTTTGCACAGACCTTCGCTTTTACAAGTAACGTCAGTTTCCCACGGATCCTCAGTTTTATAGGGCACCTCAGTTTGCCACGGCATCTCAGTTTTACAGGGGACCTCAGTTTCGGACAGAATCTCAGTTTTACAAGGAACTTCAGTTTTACATGTAACCTCCATTTTGCACAGACCTTCGCTTTTACAAGTAATGTCAGTTTCCCACGGATCCTCAGTTTTACGGGGCACCTCAGTTTCCCACGGCATCTCAGTTTTGCAGGGGACCTCAGTTTCGGGCAGAATCTCAGTTTTACAAGGAACTTCAGTTTCCCACGGGATCTCAGTTTTACATGTAACCTCAATTTTGCACAGACCTTCACTTTTACAAGTAACGTCAGTTTCCCACGGAACTTCAGTTTTACAGCGCACCTCAGTTTCCCACGGAATCTCAGTTTTACACTCAATGATCTCTGCTGGTTCCTGTTTTATATAATTCATATCAATATGTGCCATCTCTATGTCAACCTTAGGCCATTCTTCTTTAACTTCTGCTGTAACATCGGGCATTTCGTCAAAGATTGGTTCCTGCTTAATAGCACTGACATCGACAAAAGGAAATTCACACTTCATAGAAATGTCTGCCTTACTATCTTCAAGAGCTTCCATTATATTACTCAGGCCCTCCGTGCTTCCAAATAATATTTAATAGGTCTGAAAGATACAGATTATAAAATATAACCTATACTGTTCATGATTTTATTTACTTACATATACAAAATAGTCAACAGATCAAAATTTTTACCATCTAAACAACGAAGAGGTTAAATTTATTTGAATTGTTGGTTTTCCTGGGCGAGACTTTCTATTGTAAATTAAAATCAAATTTTAAAATGGCAATAGCGTCATCTTAACGTCACTTTATGGACATTTGCTTAGTTTTCTTACAAAAGTTGCCCTTATGACTAGATTACAGAATTCTGTTTGAATGAAATATTTAAAGAAATCAATAAAATATGTACTATAGAAATAATCCACCAACAGATGGTACCAGTAGAAAACTAAATTCGCAAATTTCCATTATGTTTGGAATATTTTTAATTTGTTAATAGGACATTAAATTAAAAAAAAAATCCAATACAAAAAAAATACATTTTCTAATTTATATAAACTATAACAGTATGCTTTATTTCGACAATGCATTTTCTTTTATCTATATTTTTTAAAATAATTAGTAGATTCTTACCTTTAAGGCTCTTCTCTAGTCCAGGCCTCGTGCTTAGTGTACGGGCTGATTCCTTCCGATTAAAGTTGACGACATGTAGACGTACGGTAGAGAGTTTGTATGTTTTCGAGGAACAAATTATGTTCTCTATCGCTAGAAAATAATACTGTAAGTGATTACCTATAAAACTATAAAAATAAAACATTCAAAAAATCACAGTATTTCGATTTTATATATTCATAATTTGTATATATTTAATTTCCTAAAGTAGGTAAGTAACTAGCAAATTATGATTATATTTTTTAGTAAATCACCCAGAAGTATGGCGGTCGTTAGAACTAACACGTGGTTCTAAGCTGTCGGGATGACGACCAGGTTTCAAAAAATGTAACTCTTTTAAATTTTCACTAATATTTCGCTTTTATTTAAAGCTTCACCAGGGTCAATAAATGAGTTGAGTAGAAAAGTTACATATTTTTAAACCTGGTCGTCATCCCTACAGTTTAGAACCACGTGTATATTTTTTAGGAGAATTGAGTAGTTAGTGCTTTTCAGCTTTAGATGTTTTGTTATTTGTATGTATTATACTTACCTGTGAGATGTAGAGACATGATAGAGCAGTGATGCCAGATTTAGGGATTTTTCCCTATTTACGGGGATTTTTTATTCAATTAGGGAAAAAGGGAATTTAGTACATAATCTAGGGAATTTCGAAGTCTAATTGCGCCTTTATATAAAAAACTATAGAACAACAAAATTATTATCTTTATATTTTACTAAACTTAACGTAATAATGAAAGAAATCCTGACAACGTTGTAAACGAACTGTTTATCGTATTTGATTGGCAAAATTAAATTGTTTGCTGTGATTGGCCGTTATTTGTCAAGCTGTTTACCGCCAATACATTTAAAATTCAAAAATGTCTTTTTGTTCCGTTATTGTTATATTGCACAGAACGTTTACCTATTATAGTATACAGATTTGTTGTAACAAAAGATAAATAAAACTAAAATATGTAAGAATATTTAGTGTCTCTGTAAAACATCTGGCAAAATATTGCGGAAATTTCACATAGCAAAACTTTTATGATTTTTATTGTTTTATAACCCCTACAAAGGGAAGATTCATAATATAACCCAAAACAATTAAAAACACATATTTTTGCAATAACAAGGATATTATTTCTGTTACCAACCCCTTGGATACCATTGGACGTCTTCATATTTCATTTGTTTCTTGCTTGTCTTCGACTGCTAGTGCTACAAATATCTTATACCTTAAGCCTAGTTCGCACAGATAATCAGATATTTGTACGATACGAAAAATCAGAAAGGGTTAATTTTATTTGGTGATAGTGATTGATGGTTGATGCAACTAAATACGAATTATTATACTTAAATAATTTATATATTTAAAAGATAGCTACATCATCGTTTAAAATGTAAGTATTTATATTTAATTATTTTACTATTTCTAAATAATTATTTTTTTATACAGGGCACAACCGTCAACATCACAGCTAACTAAACAAAAGCCATACTTACAAAAATTTAAAGTAGAATGGCTAGAAAATGCAAAATTCAAGGGATGGCTTAAGGAACACACAGGAAATAAATATCTATGTAGATGTATTGCATGTGGTGTTGATTTAAAATGTGGGAAGTCCGATTTAGAAAAACATGCAGCAACAGAAAAACACAAGAAGAATGTGGTAAAAGTAAAAAATGTGCGAAGTGTCAATATGTTTTTCAGTAACAAGACTCCTCATATTCTAAATGTCAGGAAAGCCGAAATAAAATTATCAAATTTTTTTGCACATCATAACGTAGCTTTTCAAGTAATTGACCACCTGGTTCCTATTTTGCAAGATTGTTTTTCAGATTCATCAGTAGCTAAAGACATGCAATTAGGTCGCACTAAAGTAACAGATATTATAAAAAACGTAATTGCTGCAAAATGCACAAATGATCTGGCTAACAATCTTCAAAGAAAATATTTTAGCATATTAATTGACGAAACTACTGATATTTCTGTGAATAAATTGCTTTGTGTAATAGTAAAATTTGTTGACAATTGTGGTAAAGTTTGTGATAATTTGTTAGAACTAATTACAGTTAGTGCTACTAACACAGATGCGGAATATTTATTTGCTTCTTTTAAAAGGTGTTTGGAAACAAAAAATATCCCAATTAAAAATATTATAGGATTTGCATCTGACAATGCTAATGTTATGATAGGAAAACATAACTCGTTCATGACCCGTCTACAATCAGAAACTAATGCATTAATTGTAATACCTTGTATCTGCCATTCGTCAGCATTAGTAGCAAGTAATGCATGTTCTAAATTACCTAGGACACCTGAAGAATTTGTTAGAAGTGTTGCTAATTATTTTTCAGTGTCTGCGAAAAGGACAGCAGAACTTGCCGAGATGCAAGAATTCTTCAATGTGCAGCAAAATAAAATGCTTAAATTATCTGCTACCAGATGGTTAAGCATGCAGCATGCAGTTAAAAGAGTGCTTGACAACTGGAACATTCTTTATGAATATTTTCAGGTTGCCCATGTAGAAGAGAATTCCAAGGTAGCAACATTTATCTTTGAAGAATTAAATAATTGTTGCACAAAAGCTATTTTATTGTTTCTCAACTACATTTTAAATTTTTTAATACATTTAATGCATTATTTCAAGGGAAAAAACTGTTGGTGCATGAGATAGCAACTGAATGCAAAAAAATATTCAAATTTATACTATTACATTTTGTAAAACCGGAATATATCAGTGATTTCAAAATTAATTGCAAAAATCCCAGGTATTTTCTAGATTTAACGTCAATAGACTTGGGTTCAGAGTGCAACTCATATCTTTTGAATTTGCCAGAAGATATTCAAACATCAATACGAAAGTCATGTCTTGAGTTTTTAATTACTGCGGCAACTGATATTCAGGCAAGGTTTCCTTTAACAGACATTTTTTTCGATTCGCTGAAGTTTTTAAATCCAAATATTGCTTTGGACTTAAACAAGCCACACAATTTAACATCTCTTAAAACAGTTTGGAGCAAATTCCTTTTAATAGATGGTATCGATGGTCCTCAGATTGATCTGGAATGGAAAAAAATAGCAATACACTTCAGTGATGAAAAAAATGTTCTTTTAACTAAAACTGTTGAAGAATTTTGGTTTGATGTAGGTAATTATAAAAATTTTAACGATAGTTATGAATTTTGTAATATAGGGAAATTGGCAAATTTATGTATGTCTCTACCACATAGCAATGCTGAAACAGAAAGAGTATTTTCGGTGGTTTCAGATGTGAAAACAGAGAAACGTAATAAGATTGGCAGTGAGGCTTTGAATGCAGTGTCGGTAATTAGATTTTCAAACAAAGATTGCTGCCAATCTTTTGATGTAACTGCGGAGTACAACAAATTAATGCAATCAAATAATTTATATAAGTAATAGTTAATAGTACTTGTTAATATTTTTATTTATTTAATACGTTTTAAGTTTTATTAAATGTTTTTTTTGTTTAAGAATAATATTTTAATGTATTGTAGATAGAATGATATTTAATTTCACAATAAAATATACCTATTAATATGATTTTACATTTGTTTGAAGATTTTTAGGTTAAGATATTACTCAATTGCATTGTATACAAATATAAAACGTACCTAATATAGAATTCATATAAGCAGCTTTCTCTTATTTGTAAAATCCAGTGAATTACTACAAATAAAAATATCTTGGTTACATATTAGCAAAATCAATGCTAATATTTTTTTTGTATATTATATCAATATAATGTTTTTAATCGACCTAGGGAATTTCAGGGATTTCTCAATTGAACTAGGGAAGTCCAGGGATTTTCTATTTAAAATATAGGGAATTTCAGTTCCTCGCATCTGGCATCACTGTGATAGAGTCAGGGGGTGGACCAAAATCGAAACACTGGTTTTCTAGGTCTCATAATTTCTTTAAAAAACCTAATCAATTTATATAAAAATTGCAATGTAATCATAACATAGTATTTTTATTAAGCCATAAGCTATCTCAGGATCATATTGAGCAATTGTTTGGTGTCTTAAGAGGGCGAGGAAGATTTAACAACAATCCCACAATAAAACAGTTTCAAGCATCATACAAAAGGATACTTCTTTATAATGAGTTAAAAGGAACTGAATATGATAATACATCGTTACTTGGAACATTATCTATATTACCTATTCAGCCCACTAATTCAAATACAATTTCCATAGTTCATGAGGTAATACCAGAGGTCGATGATCATGATCATATAAACAATGATATCGTTAACACCTTTCATTGAGAATATTGTCGTGTACATAGGAATTTTTATTTCCAAAAAAATTATAAATGTTATTCATTGTGCAGAATGCAGAATGTACTCAATTTCAAAGAACACAGGTACAAATTATGGGCTAATACATTTAAGAAATAGGGGCGGCTTAACTATTCCGTCTAATTGACGTAACGATTTGTCGTGTTTGTGAAAAAATTATTAGGGAAAATGAAAATATAATATTTTCAAGAAATATTCATAATATCCTTCGGATAACCGGAAAAATAAAATGTATATGGAGGTCTTTAATAATGTTTCACACCATGATGAAGCTGAAATAGTTAGTCATCGAGACCAATTATTTGATTTAATTAGCAAATTATACATAAACATACATGCCCGGTTTGTCAGTGTCGGTTTAAACTAAAGTTCAGCTGACCCTCTTGAACTCAAACCTTAAACCCGTTACATGGGTTGCACCGTTACCAAATTGAACCAGTTCAGATGAACCAAAAAGTGCCATTGTTGGTTAACCTGGCAACGCGACGTTTATAGTGGAAATGCTTTTCTGTTGCTGAGACCCCTTTATCGTTTAAAATATAATTCAAATTTCAACCAATAGAAATCATACAGAGCAGGCAAAATGTGGAAACTTCAAACGAGGAATTTATCCACATTTGGTATGCAATGAAACAATAAATAGTGTTACCTGTAAAATATTTCGTTCATTCTTAAACCGTAAGTAGTTTGATACAGATTAAATACTAATAAATAAAATGTCTGAAGAAGTAAGCAAGTGTGCAGCTAATTTTACGGCAGAAGTAGATTTGCTTATAGATCTTGTAAATGTAAGCAACATATAATAGAATGCAAAAAAGCGATCATTTACTGTGGAAACAAAAGGATGCAATGTGGAATAAAATTGCACAAGAATTTAATATGCGGTACGGTAAAATTTACCGCAGCGCTTGCTGATCAAAAGGCAAGTGTGCTGGGTACTGGTGATGGTCCTGCGACTAGTACAAACATCACGCCAGTGGACGAACAAATTAAAGAGATTTTGGGTGTTAGATTGGAGGGATTTCCTAGCTACTTCGATTCAGATGCTGATAGAGGTATATTACCTTTTAATTACATTGTTTTAAATTTCATTTGCATTATTGAATCTTAAACGTTTACACGTGCTCCCAAGATATATTTAAAGTAACCATTATGTTTATAATTCAAATAACTGTGAGGAAGAAACTATTATAATTCAAGGGGAAAGCGAGAACATCGAAAACTGGAAGTACTATACTCCAACATCACTCACACAGTCGATCTCAAGCCCTCTCCGTAACGAAAGAACAACCAGCCAGGGAGTAATTGAGGAAGAAGCTGGACCATCAACTTCTGATGATCAGCCGATCGAGATAGATGAACCAACACCTAAAAAAAGAAACGTTGCGAGGGTGACTAATGAAAAGTGGTGTTCCTTAGCCGACAGAAAAAAGAATTTCGTTGAACTGCAGGAGCGGCTATTGCTTGAGGAATACTAACCGAAAATGGAGCTTCTCATGGAAAAGAAATTAATTGAAAAATGGATAGAAGAACAGGATCACAAGAATAAGTTACCACTGTGTTCTTTAAGAGATCGGCCCAAAGGACGCATGTTTGCGGCACCATCACTCATAAACATTAAAAGTTGCTTAGTTGAAACTTCAAATTTGTTCAATGAGTTCAACACCACCTTCAAAATCTCATCGGCAGTACAATTTATAACTCTTTTAGAAGCAAATAAGGAGGATGACGGTCGATGTGGTTCCATTGTACCTACCATTACATTAACCACAGAATGTTTTTGACGATCTGTTGTTTCATCCACACTCAACCACAGTTTTTTATCTTTCAATTCCGTTTTCATTCTTTTTTCTATATGTTCACGAGCAAATGGCACTACATTTCGTATCAATGTCTGACTAGGTAATTTACAGTCCGCATATTTATTCCAGAAGGAGACAAATGCTTCTTTGTCTAGTAAACGAAACGATAGATTACAAAAAATAAGAGTAACACATAAATCAAATGTAAATTTTTCTTGGTCTCGTATGCCACTTTTTGCAGAAGAATGCTGTTTGCTTTCGATGTGACGTTAACAATGGCTTCTGGACCAACACATTAAAGGGATTTTATAAACTAGACATTGAATTTTAGCGCCAAATTAAGTCCCGCATATCCACTATAAAGTTTTTAACTGTGTCTGCTATTGATCGTTTTCGCGACGTACCTAACTGCGATATCTTTAAAGCAAACATAAGCGTACAATTACGAAATAAGTTACGACAGTCTACATATACACAGAACTACTCGCATACAGCATCGATTTAGTACTGACGCTGTGAACGCGTGAAATAAATAATCGCCGATTCCGCACCACATATCTACTACACTGCCTATTACCGCTGTTTGCCCAGACTACTTATAAGTCATTAAAAGATAATATAAAAAAAGTGGAAAAGGACCCATAAAATTTCTATTTTATGCCAGATTAGATGAACTGGGCGATAAACCCAATAATTCTAGTCTACATTCTGTTGATGTAAATGCTATGACGGAATCTTGTAATGATTTACAGAGCACTGTGGTAACAGAGGATTTTGTCAATGCAGAAGACAGAAATACCACCAATTTAAGAAAAAGAAGATATGCACACACTGACTTTATCAAAACCAAAATGGAGTATTACGTAAACAAACAAAGAATTTATGAAAATAATAGTGCAGAATTTCAAGATTACTTGAAAGAAAATTTAAAACTTAAGCAAGAAAAGTTAGAACTAGAAAAGAGAAAACTAGAAAGAAAGTAAGCAGAAGCTGTTACAGCTAAAATAAAAAATAATCTGCCAAACATTCTCACTTATACTTACTTTCTTATATGTATATTTTGTTTTTTATGTTGTTATTGTCCCTTATTGAAATTTCAAGGAATAAAAGTCACTTTTAGTTAGGAAACATTTTATTAAATATTTAATTTCTTTTTGACAATTCAATTGCATTGTTACTCTCAACATCAAAGACGTATTCTACATCATTATTTCGATTCTCAAATTCTTATTCAATTACTACATCATTATAATTTACACAAATGTTATCTAGCACTGTAGCAGCGCAGCTACCACACATTTAACAATGAACATTATATTATTGTTTTCAAAATATTTTAATTTCCGAAAACGGCCTTTTAATAGTCCAAAAGCATTCTCCAATAACAGTGCGAGATGAACTTAACTTGTAATTAAATAACTTTTGGTTGGCTGTTAAATTACCATTGTCCCTAAATGGAGCGATCAATCAACTCAAGCACGGATACGCTGAATCTCCCATGAATATATCATCTCCAAATATGCCATCATTACCATTTTGATAGAGTGATGATCGTTTTAATAATCGGGCGTCATATATAGATCCGGCCTCTCCGCAAAATACATCGATAATTTTTTTCCTATGATCACATAGACCCTGGAATAAAATAGAATATTCAGATTTACGGTTACCGTAACATTCTGGGTGAGAGAGAGGTTTTTTTATATTGATGTGGCACCTATCTAGCGCACCTATTATATTGCCTATGGCAAACACAATATTCACGACACACTCCGCACCACACAAATTAACTCGGGAAGGCTTTTTCGAAGACACGTGGGTCATCACCATCAAGCCAAGTACCGATTGATGATGATGACCCACATGTCTTCGAAAAAGCCTTCCCGAGTTAATTAATAATTTGTGTGGTTAAAGCTTTAAATCAGTGATTCCCAAAGTGGTCTGGACCCCCAGGGGTCCACGGGTGACTCGACGGGGGTCTACATTGGCGCGAAAAAAAAATGGGGGTTCACAAGTTGTAAGTGGGAGTCCACGAAAATTTATCTGGTTTCGATAGTAAAGAACAAAAATGTTGGCTTAGCTTTACCTATCAATGTAGGCAGATAATACACTACTCAAAAAAAAGGGAGCAAAAAAAAATTACATATTTTTCGGTAATATTTGACAGGCTGTATTTCGGTGAAAAATGGTCGTATTAAGACTTTGAAAAAGCATTTTGAAACTTTAAGATTCTAATTTTCAGATTTTTTAGCTAAAAATTTTTAGGAGTTACGGTTCTCATACAATCCTAACTGATAGCGCGAAAAAATAATTTTGCAATTTTGTTTTTTTTTTGTCCACGGTCACAGTCACATCTGGTCGGTACATTGACATGTTACAGAACTTGATGGGACCAAACCTGAACGATCTTCATCTTGGCAATGTTTTGTTCCAACAAGATGGAGCGACAGCTCACACAGCCCGGCGATCGATGGAGGTTTTGAGGCAGATGTTTCATAAGAACCTCATTTCAATGACGGGTGACGTTCAATGGCCGACTTGATTACCAGATCTAACCCCTTGTGACTTCTTCCTCTGGGGTTACCTCAAGGCTGAAGTCTAAAAACACAGACCCCGTACTTTGATGGCATTGAAGGCGGCCATTCGCCAAGAAATCCAGCTCATACGAATGGACGTCTTACAACGGGTGACGGAAAACTACCGACTTAGACTTCAGAATTGCATTTGCAATGGCGGTCGTCATTTATCTGATGTTTTGTTCAAAACCTCTTAATGTTAAACGGGGTAAAAGGTTCATAGAATAAGTGGATATCAATAATTTTTTTTTACTTTCGTTTAGTTTGGCCTCCCTGAAATTATAACGGAAGTACTGCCCCACCCTGTATCAAATGAAGAGCGAAACGAACAAATTAATAGTATATGAGCAATTTCGCAACTACAAAATAAACATCAATGACAGTGTAGCATAGCATATTTCCAAGATTGAAAATTTAGCTCTTGCAATCAAAAAGAAAATAAGCGAAATGGCCATTATAACTAAAATATTAGGCACTTTACCAGCAAGGTACAAAACATTCAGGCAAGTTTGGTTATCATTGGATGAGAGTCAGCAGATCCTGCAAAACTTAACTGCACAATTCATTGATGAGGAAGCAGGCCAAGCACCCCCTGAAGACAGAGAGGCGGCATTGGTGGCATTTGGCTCCAAGAACAAATTCTAAAAGGCTTTTAAATCAAAAATCACATGCTTTAGTTGCTAGAAAAAGGGCCATATGGCAAAAGAATGCCTTGCACCCCGCATAAATGCCTATTCAAAACACCAAAATAAAAGTAATCATGAAAGTTTGAGTCACTATTCAGGATTTAATGTAGAAACCGAAAAGTATCTTGAAGACTACGACAAGCCAGTATGGATACTAGATAGTAGGGTGAAAAGTATCATCAATGATGTATAGTATGTATCTGGCTTAAGCAAGAATTTGTTCTTTGAAAGGGTAGTTACACACAAAGGTACTTTGTGTTGTTAAAGAAAACAACCAGGCGAAAATATATGAAAAGGGATTATTAAAAACATGCGCTATTCGTGAGTCGAACAATTTATATAGGTTGCTGATACGTACAAGTGTTCACGTAGAAGCGAATCTAACAATGATCCTGGATTTAAAAATGTGGCATGAACGGTAAGGTCATGTTAATCCCCAAACAATAATTCAACTGGCACAACGAAATATGATAAAATACATAAATTTAAACGATGAATTCTTTTGTGACGGATGTCAATTCAGAATGCAACATCCATTACCTTTTATTATCAACCAGGTGAATTCATTCATGGCGATCTTTGTGGGCCTATGTTTGTAGATTCTATTGGGGGCAGCAAGTATTGTGGGTATTGGTGTAGCATGTATCCACCTTTGAAAAACCGTATCCTTCTAGGTGCAGCATGTATCCACCTTCGAAAAAATGTGTATCCATTTTGGGACAAAAATGTTTCTACTTATAATTTGCTGTAATTTTTTGACACAATGACACAAAAAATAATGGAGATTGTCATTTACACATTGTTGCGCCTATGCTTGAACAGTTTACGCTTTCGAGGGGCAATTGGAAGGGTATAAGTACAGTTGCGAAAGACGACCAAGTCATTCTTAATTTGGTGAGAGCCAGAGAAAGGTGACTTTTCTGGAGCTCCAGTAAGAGTTACTTTTTGTATAGCTGCTAAGCTATCGGGGTTTATGATATCAAGCTTCGGCCAACTAGCTTAGTAGTTATTTTTAAGGCATTAATCCGGTTATTTTTTAGCCGCACCTCGTATTATTCGTAAGTTACCTAAGTCAATTCAACTCTTGTTTTGATTTTGATCATTGGCAAGGCGAGCGTTAGGGTACTTAAAAGGAAGCGTAGATAAAAGCTTAGTCTTTAGCAAATCTGAAAAAGGCATTTTCGGATATGTAGATGTAGATTTTTGAAACGATGTAAATGATAGGAAATCCTATTGGGGATATGTTTTTAAAATGAGCAATGCTGCGGTATCCTGGAAATCTAAAAAGCAATATTGTGTTGCGCTTTCCAGCACCGAAGCAGAATATGTAGCCATGACAAAGGCTAGTAAAGAAGCGGTATTTATTGCTGGTTTTCTTAATGAGCTTTCAAAGCAGGATGAACCACTAATTATTCGCAATGATAGTCAGAGTGCTCAGAAACTCGTGAGAAATCCAGTATACCATACCAGAACAAAACATATTGGTACAAAATATCACTATATCAGAGAAATTGTATATTCCAACTGAAAGAATGGTAGTTGAAATAGAATAGAAAGAGTATCATTCTGTTTGGTTATTTTAACTCCCATCATATATCTTGGGGGAGTTCCCATAACAATGCAAAGGGGATGATTTTGGGTCAGGCGATGAACGATTTAGGACTATTGTGAACGATGGAAATTTTACTATTGTTTTGCCTACTTAATCTCTAATTAATGTAATAGATCTAATTTGTTGCTCTCGAGATTTGTTAAGTAATTTAATATCGCAAACTCTAGATGACCCTATGGCAATCATTTTCCAGTAGAACTAAAGGTGTCCTTGTTGATACTAAGGGACGTGGTTTGTTCGCCAGAGCCTATCAAATTTAATACCAAAAAAGCTAATTGGATTGTTTATAATAAAAGATTTTCAGAGCTACTTGACAATGAGCATAAAATGGAGTATTCTGAGCTTATTTCATGTATGATAGAAGCACCGAAAGTATCCCTAGAGAACAAAAAGTAACTTCATCCGTCAGAATTTGTCCTTGGTGGGACAAAGATTGTGAAAGAATTGTTGGTCTTGGAAAAATGTTATATAGACGTTATAAAATTGATAGATCGTTTGATTCCTTTTTAATTGCTCAAAGATATAATGTTATTTCTAGAAGATGCCACAGGGGGGATCCGAGTGATTAAGGATCGTTGGAGACGAACGGTCATTCCTTTAATTTTTCTTGATCTGGTCTATGGTGGTGATTCTGTTTGTTTACCCTTTTTTTGTTTTCTAGTGGTGTATTGGACTTAGGTATATGAATGTCCGAGTAAGCAAGTAATTTCCCTTTCTTCCTTCCCCAATTGCTAGTCCAAGGGCATTAGTTTTTGTAAGACGGCAGCTAGCAATTCAACCACCTTGATTTTACCACTTTCCCTCTCTCCTTTCTTGCTTGTACACTCCTTTCTTTACATTGCAAACACATTTTGTTATTTTTCCTGAATATACGAGGTAGGCGCGATAAATTCTTGGCCTGACAGGCTTATACAGGTACGAGCGTGTTCAAACTCCTTTGCGTCATAGTTCCACTTGTGTGAAGCCTACACTATATATATATTACTGTTGTGAAATCTATAGCTTAAAAAAGCTATAGAGTTCATAACAGTATTGTTAAAGACAAAATTGTTCGTAGAACCATTTTATCGTTATTACATCATTTTGTAAAAGCAGTTAATAATATTTTATATGGTGAAAAGACAGTTTCTATTTCATCAAACAAAAATTTGTTGGACAAGATATCAACAACATTGCAATTTAAAAAAAAATAAAGAGTATTTTTAAAAAAGGTATTTGTTTTATTGTTTTGTCACCTTTATTAGGCAATTAAGACATTTGTAATTACAGGGTGACAGTTAAAAAGTGCAATGCATTGTATTGTGCGATAGAAGAGCTCAAAATAAGAAAAGTCTCTATAAACCTGGTTTGTTCAAAGATCAACAGTTTCCCAGTTATTAGATATTTGTGATTAGTAGAGACCACCACTTGGTTTCCCTAGCAGCGGCGTCAATGCGGTGGCTTTAGCCAAATAAAAATCCGAGTAATATGCACAATATAATGGAATTTATGAAAACCTATTTATAGTATAATAAACAACTTACGCAATACGCTTGCATATGTATAAAAAATCCGCAAGGGCGTGGCTAAACACCTGCAGCATTGCGTACGTTTGCAATTGTATCTTTGAGATTCGATGTATGTAATGTTCGCGTAGTTAACTTTCCAAACAGATGACCTGAGATCTCTGCATGCCTTGTTTAAGTCGACTGTGTACCTTCTCAACTTGTGTGTGTGCTGTCCGCGCCTATCGCCGGAATCTTTCCGGTAGCCTTCCCGTTGGTGAGAGTCGTTAGGCGTAGCTTAGCGATACCCTTACAGCGTAACTAAAGTAAGCATAGGAGTTGAACCTCCTAGAGTAAGGCGGTTTAGAGGGCGAGCGAAAAACAAAAGTTAGTACATACATTCAGCGAGATTTACCAGTGAGACCTCGGCCCAAATATATATAATGAATTCAGATGATAAAGTCCCTTATAAGTGTGGCAAAGAGTGTGCCAACGAAGCCGGTCTCAAACAGCATATAAGGCGACGATACTGCCGATACAGGCCAGAGCAACAACAATAGGGAGAGGCGCCAGCCGCCGATACCCGTTGGTGCACTTACTGCCCGGGCGAATTCTCTACCTTTCCCGGGCCAGGACAGCACGTACGACTTGCGCACCCAGGTGATTACAATGCAAAACTGAAAAGGCAAGTAGAGAACCCCATCGGAGACGCTAGCAGACGGTAAAATGAGGAAATAATTGATATGGCAAAGCATGAAATACAATAGAAAAGGCGTTACATTAATAAACATCTGAACAGTTTGTTTCAGCCAGCAATAGAGCGCGTGGTGGGGCCTTCTCTTTCGCGAAACTTGTCGAACTCCGTGATACTGTCGCAAGAATCGGTGGGGACGGGACGAGTAACACCTCCCGTCAGTTCACCATCTCACTCCACGGACCGTCCGAACAATGCGACTGTTGGTGGTGACTCCCTAGTAATTGTCATGAATACCTGTCCGTCAATTTCATCAGACGATATTTTTGCAGTCAGAGATCCGGTACAGTTATACGTGGCCAGTTATTTCGGTAACATACAAGGCGGGTCAGATGAGGACATGGTCCTCTATGATCTCGTGTGCAAGCCCTCTGTAAAGAAGAATAGAGCAACCATTAACACAGGATTCGAAAAATGGCTCGAGCAAGTCCTCAGAATCTTAAATGTCAGCAATAACAGCAGCGCTCGAGGTAATAATGGCAGGTACATACAAGGGAAATACAGGGCGCATTTGTACAAAATCGCGCAGACCAGGTACAAACGAAATAAAATAAGGCTGGCAGAACACGTGTTAGATAGAAAACCGCTAGATCCTGCCCAGGCCTTTCCGCCTATAGAGACAATACAGTCTCGATATACTGAAATTTTCAGCACAGAATCTCTTGACGACCACGCCATCACCAACCGGGTACAGCATACAGTCGAGACGTACATGCCATTTACTGAGCAAGATATAGTTAGAGGGTGTGCGGAAATTAAATCGTCAACTGCTGTTCTTGACCTTCTGAAACTCCGCCCACACCTGCAACGCGTTCCCGTTAGGTGTTTTGTCCTGATGGTGATATTCAGCGAATGTCTCAAGCCCAACCGAACGGTGGTACTGCGTTACTTGTGAATAACTGGCGACCCATCACGATCTCTTCTGTTCTCCTGTGTTCGAGAAACTAGTGGAACCGTCCAAGGCGTACCGCGCAAAGTAGATACAGTATTAATAAAAAAATAATAGATTGTTACCTTTTATTGACCTTCTATTGTCGACTCGGTCAGGCCTCGACGACGGTCTGAAAACGTTCTCGTATACTTTGCAAATGATCATTCAGCATCTAGGCCGGTATTTATAGTCGGCGTTGAAACCAACCTTAAGCACCACCTTGCACAAGTACGCGTTTTCGCAACCTTCGCCTCAAGCACACGTTCTGTTTTATAAAGCGTGCTTCGGGTATTTTCGCCTGAGGTTGTATTCAAGCATGGAATTTTGATGAATTGTAGTAACTTTTGCAGCTTGGTAGGTTCTTTCCAGGTTTTTTCGCGCCAAATGGTGTTTACAGCTTGATCTATCCAATTTTGTCGCTATCTTAAGTAGTTAATTTTATATTGAAAGTAAGTATTAAAAATATAATGGACTATTATTCCATCGGATGTATATATATATATATATACATTTTATGTAAACACTTTTAGATGAGTAATAAAGTGTACAACAATAAAGAAAAAATCCTTCTGGCCCAGCTTGTAAAAGAAAATGAGGCAGTAGAGAACAAAAGGACAGACGGTGCTACATTGGCGGAGAAAAATAAGGCCTGGGAAACTATAACAACAATTTATAATGCCCAGCCTGAAGTAGACACTCCACGGACTTCGATACAATTCCGAAAGCTGTGGAATAATTTAAAGCAAAGGTACTATAATTTCCTTCAAATTTCTAATTTCTTCGATCTTTTGCATTTATTAAATTTTAGAAAGCGCAAGGAGACCACAGCACTGCGTCACAGCATGCTCTTAAAAATCCGCAAGGACGTGGCTAAACACCTGCAGCATTGCGTACGTTTGCAATTGTATCTTTGAGATTCGTCCGTTGCGGTGTAAATATCTGTCATACGCAAAAAAAGAACGTTCGACATCTAACGATGTATGTAATGTTCGCGTAGTTAACTTTCCAAACAGATGACCTGAGATCTCTGCATGCCTTGTTTAAGTCGACTGTGTACCTTCTCAACTTGTGTGTGTGCTGTCCGCGCCTATCGCTGGAATCTTTCCGGTAGCCTTCCCGTTGGTGAGAGTCGTTAGGCGTAGCTTAGTGATACCCTTACAGCGTAACTAAAGTAAGCATAGGAGTTGAACCTCCTAGAGTAAGGCGGTTTAGAGGGCGAGCGAAAAACAAAAGTTAGTACATACATTCAGCGAGATTTACCAGTGAGACCTCGGCCCAAATATATATAATGAATTCAGATGATAAAATCCCTTATAAGTGTGGCAAAGAGTGTGCCAACGAAGCCGGTCTCAAACAGCATATAAGGCGACGATACTGCCGATACAGGCCAGAGCAACAACAATAGGGTGAGGCGCCAGCCGCCGATACCCGTTGGTGCACTTACTGCCCGGGCGAATTCTCTACCTTTCCCGGGCCAGGACAGCACCTACGACTTGCGCACCCAGGTGATTACAATGCAGAACTGAAAAGGCAAGTAGAGAACCCCATCGGAGACGCTAGCAGACGGTCAAATGAGGAAATAATTGATATGGCAAAGCATGAAATACAATAGAAAAGGCGTTTCATTAATAAACATCTGAACAGTTTGTTTCAGCCAGCAATAGAGCGTGTGGTGGGGCCTTCTCTTTCGCGAAACTTATCGAACTTCGTGATACTGTCGCAAGAATCGGTGGGGACGGGACGAGTAACATCTCCCGTCAGTTCACCATCTCACTCCACGGACCGTCCGAACAATGCGACTGTTGGTGGTGACTCCCTAGTAATTGTCATGAATACCTGTCCGTCAATTTCATCAGACGATGTTTTTGCAGTCAGAGATCCGGTACAGTTATACGTGGCCAGTTATTTCGGTAACATACAAGGCGGGTCAGATGAGGACATGGTCCTCTATGATCTCGTGTGCAAGCCCTCTGTAAAGAAGAATAGAGCAACCATTAACACAGGATTCGAAAAATGGCTCGAGCAAGTCCTCAGAATCTTAAATGTCAGCAATAACAGCAGCGCTCGAGGTAATAATGGCAGGTACATACAAGGTAAATACAGGGCGCATTTGTACAAAATCGCGCAGACTAAGTACAAACGAAATAAAATAAGGCTGGCAGAACACGTGTTAGATTGAAAACTGCTAGATCCTGCCCAGGCCTTTCCGCCTATAGAGACAATACAGTCTCGATATACTGAAATTTTCAGCACAGAATCTCTTGACGACGACCACGCCATCACCGACCGGGTACAGCATACGGTCGAGACGTACATGCCATTTACTGAGCAAGATATAGTTAGAGGGTGTGCGGAAATTAAATCATCAACTGCTGTTCTTGACCCTCTGAAACTCCGCCCACACCTGCAACGCGTTCCCGTTAGGTGTTTTGTCCTGATGGCGATATTCAGCGAATGTCTCAAGCCCAACCGAACGGTGCTACTGCGTTACTTGTGAATAACTGGCGACCCATCACGATCTCTTCTGTTCTCCTGTGTTCGAGAAACTAGTGGAACTGTCCAAGGCGTACCGCGCAAAGTAGATACAGTATTAATAAAAAAATAATAGATTGTTACCTTTTATTGACCTTCCATTGTCGACTCGGTCAGGCCTCGACGACGGTCTGAAAACGTTCTCGTATACTTTGCAAATGATCATTCAGCATCTAGGCCGGTATTTATAGTCGGCGTTGAAACCAACCTTAAGCACCACCTTGCACAAGTACGCGTTTTCGCAACCTTCGCCTCAAGCACACGTTCTGTTTTATAAAGCGTGCTTCGGGTATTTTCGCCTGAGGTTGTATTCAAGCATGGAATTTTGGTGAATTGTAGTAACTTTTGCAGCTTGGTAGGTTCTTTCCAGGTTTTTTCGCGGCAAATGGTGTTTACAGCTTGATCTATCCAATTTTGTCGTTCTCTTAAGTAGTTAATTTTATATTGAAAGTAAGTATTAAAAATATAATGGACTATTATTCCATCGGATGTATATATATATATATATATATATATATATATATATATATATATATATATATATACATTTTATGTAAACACTTTTAGATGAGTAGTAAAGTGTACAACAATAAAGAAAAAATCCTTCTGGCCCGGCTTGTAAAAGAAAATGAGGCAGTAGAGAACAAAAGGACCGACGGTGCTACATTGGCGGAGAAAAGTAAGGCCTGGGAAACTATAACAACAATTTATAATGCCCAGCCTGAAGTAGACACTCCACGGACTTCGATACAACTCCGAAAGCTGTGGAATAATTTAAAGCAAAGGTACTATAATTTCCTTCAAATTTCTAATTTCTTCGATCTTTTGCATTTATTACATTTTAGAAAGCGCAAGGAGACCACAGCACTGCGTCACAGCATGCTCTTAACGGGTGGTGGTCCACCAAAAAAGCCACGGCTGGATCCAGTACTGCAAATGGTCGAGAATGCTGCACCGAATCTAGATGTTAGCATCCACTGTCCTTGGGATAGCAATGCCTTATTTAAAGAAGGTATAATAAAACACGTAATATTTTAATAAATATACCTAGCTTTAATTTGTTTTAGAACAAGCTGGTATTAGAGAGAATTTAGAAGAGGTTTTAGAAGAGCCGGTGGTAGGTGTGTATTCCTTTGACATATACATAGAAAACAAAATCAAAAGTTGAAGTTGTTTCAGTTAATGGTATTGAAAGTTTGCTAGACTCTCAGTTACTTCCTTCTACAAGCAGTATTTTACCCAATGGTAAGTGTACCACGGATAACTTTTATTTCACTGGATAATCAATCGTTAGTTTCAGTTAATACGGATATTGCAACAGAACTGAAGAGTTCCAAGAGGAAAGGTGTTGCAAAATCTGTAGTAACTGAGAAAAATGCTAGGGTTAGCAGAGTACGTGCTGCGATCCAACAGCAGCAAGAACTTCATGAATTGAAGAAAAAACTGATTGAGGAAGAGCTGCTGAGGGTTATTGAAGGAAGAAAGCAGGCAGAGCTCTTAACCCAAAAAGCCTGCTTGGAGCTGAGAGCGGCTGAACTGACTCTGCAGGCAGCAGAAAAAAGCCATCAAAGAGCTACCGATGAAGCAGAGTTAGCAGCTTTGAAACTAGAAGCATTTAAGAAAAATGGTAAATATCTATTGCTATTATTTGTCTATACTTCGAATTATATTGTATATATTATTTTTTAGCAGCTGACAAGAGATAAATTTGATTAGTAATTTCTGTTATATAATTTTTAAGGGCTCATTTTTTTAGGCCTAGCATTTTGCTTTAGAACATTTAAACTGGGATGCTAATGAATGGGGCAGGATATTGTTTTGGGATGAAATTAGAATTCAACTTTTTAAGCCAGATAGACGTAATTTAGTCTATAGACGCAGAAACGAACGCTTTGCCTCATGTACTTTAGTACAAAACATAAATTTTGGAGGCGGTTCAATAATGTTTTGGGTAGGTATAAGTTTAGAAGGACGCACAGAGCTGGTTGAATTTAGTCAACGAATGATGAACACGTCGTCAGGCTTAATCGGCGTTAAAAGATTCCTCCTAATGCACGATAATGCTCATGCTCATATAGCTAATATTGTACGACAGTATCTTGCAGAAGTTGAAATACCTACAATAGATTGGTCAGCGAGAAGTCCGGATCTTAACCCATTAACGCCCACTGTACTCGCTTGAGTACGGCAAAAGTGATACCTGTGCTGCTCTCTATTACTGGTGTTCTAAACGATTTTGTTGATGTATATGACGGAGCAGATCTTTAACATACCGATTCAGGCGAATTGTTACATTTTATTTGTATACTGTCAGTTTTAGACTGGAGTTGTAGCTTGACTGTCACACCATTTTAGACCGGTTTGTGTGGTGTTATCAGAAAAGTTCAAGTTCTTTATTGTTAGTGGCCTAAAATTGTAAAGAACTTCAAAATTATTATTCCTGTGAGATCACTGAAGGTAGGTGTGTTGATTATTTGTAATAATTTTGGGCCTAAGAATATCTAATCTTGTTGAAAAGTTTGCTGTACTCGAATGAATACACTGGTCACACGTGTAGTCATGCTGAATATTCTTTTACAGGCAGGTATGGAAATGGATTTTGAAATAGGTACGCGGAATTTTTATGGTAGGAAAAAACTCAACCACTTAGAATGTGTCTCAGATTTTGTATTATCATGTCCTACTCAAGATTTTGATGTTGTGATAATACCTCCGGATCCTGATCAGCTCACTGATGTGGAAGAAATTGATGACGATGATTTAGATCACGACGAGGTTCCCAGTGATGTTCCTGGTACATTAGAAATTTTCGGAATGTTACCGGAATTCACATCTGATGCAGAACATGATTCGGATTGGGAATCCAGCCACGATGAAACTCTAGCTCTAAAAAGACGGAAATTATGTGAGAACAAGAATAAGAGAAAAAATCGCAAGAAGAATGAGTTACCTGGAGCAAAGTGGAAAATGTCGAATCCAAGTTACAGCACTTGGCAGACACAACCCAACGTCAGTGGAGTAACTACTAGATTAGAGAAACTAACTGAAGATGTGAAAGACTTAACTCCAGTAGGGATATTTGAGAAGCTGGTAGATGAAGAAGTATTTCAGCATTTGGTTGATAACAGCATATTATATGCTAGGCAGAAAAATAATTCAACGTTTACTGTCACAGTGAACGAAATGAAAAATTTTGTTGGCATCTTACTGCATACTGGCTACCATAAATTACCTAGGAAATGCCTCTATTGGTCCAACGATGAAGATTTACACGTAAATATTGTACCGCGATGCATGTCACGAAATAGATACTTGGAAATAAAGAGATATTTTCACGTAAATAATAATGATAACGTAAATGAAGATAAGATGTTCAAAGTCCGGCCTCTAATGGATATGCTGAATAAAAATTTTCAACAGTGGGGATTTTTTCACGAAAATTAAATCAATAGACGAGGCCATGGTCAAATATTTCGGACATCATTCTGCAAAACAATTTATTCGTGGAAAACCGGTACACTTTGGTTTCAAAAATTGGTGCCTTTGCAATTCCCATGGCTATTGTTATTTCTTTGATACCTACTGTGGAAAATCAAACTGCGATAAGGAAAACAAACAGCCCCTTGGAACTACAGTGGTATTGTCTTTACTAAAACATGTAGCTCAGCCAAACGAGCATGCTGTATTCTTTGATAACTATTTTACCGGATTGCCTTTATTGAATACATTGAAAAATTAAGGTTTTAGAGCAACTGGTGCCTTGAGGCAAAATAGAACAGAGCAGTGTCCAATAATGCCAGTAAAGTTAATGGAAAAACAAACAAGATCCACGTATGACTTTTGCTTTGATTCGAATAATGAATTGCTTCTAGTGCGATGGAATGACAATAGCGTTTGTTCAATTGCAACTAATTACGACTCTGTTGAACCACTGCAAAATATAAAACGGTGGTGTCATAGTATAAGGAAACAAGGTATACCGATTAGAGTTTGAAAACAGGTATTTTTGGCGCAGGTCACGTGTTTTGACATAGCGCGTCATCAAGACGGGCGCCATTGTAACCATTTGAACATCGTGTTTCTCTGTTTACAAAAGTCCGCAAATTTATTTCGTCAGATTTGCTGCTTTTATTTTCCATTTTCAGTGTTAATTTATTCATAAACAATTTAGTGTGTGTTATAGTGTGTTAATTAGGTAATATAATTCAATGTGATGATGAAAGCATAAATTTAATATACTTTTTCCAGATTAGGTATTGTTGCAAGCCACTTGTAGTGTACAAGAATAAGGACAATTTTGTGTACGTAATATAAGGTGAGCATTTGTATGTATTGTATTACCAGCATTACATGTTACACTTGTTGTAGGTAGTCATGGTGCGCTGCAGTGTGTATGGGTGTCAAAATTACAGCGAGAAGAAATGTGATGAAGATATCTGTTACTTCAGCTTTCCTAAAGATAGCTATACAAGTAATCGATGGCTCGAGGCATGTAAGCAAGAGAGAATTAACATAAAGAATGGTATTTAAATATTTTCACGTTGAAATATACATACTTAGCTTACGAATGAATAATTTCAGGTCGGGTATGTTCTGTACATTTCGTAGATGGTTGCTATGATCCATCTTATTTTATTAGAAAGACATATGGATATCCATGTCCAAAAAACCGGTATCTAAAACCAGATGCTATACCAACCGAATATCTGCCAGTGTGTGAGACAAATATGCCAACAACAAGGTAATGCATTAATTATTATTTGGATGTATTTTTGGTATTATAGATTTGGTTGCTACATAGACACTATGAATATATTGAATTGTTATGGTATTACATTCGTAACATGGCTATGAATATTATGTTTGTTATCAGTGAAACTGCAGCATGTAATCCACATAAGAAGGATGACACCCAGTGTACATCAGCAAGCGATATGGAATCCAGTCGTGAGACAACTTTAATATCTACATCTTCACAACAGTATAGGTAATGATTTGTGTTATAATCTACTCCTACATTAGCAAGAAATTATATATTATACCGTAATGGCTATAAATAAATATATTGTGTTTCTCTTTTAGCGCACTATCTGGTTACATCAGTAATACAGATGAAGTATTACAATTAAGAGGAGAAAATTTTTCTTTACTTAAGAGAAATGAGGAATTGACACAAGAGAATGAAGATTTAAATGCTATTTTAAGAAAATATTTCACTACTGGACAAATAGCAGTTATGAAACAAAAAACCAAAAAGAGAATTCGCTGGAACACAGACGACATTTGTGCAGCTATATCTTTACGTTGCGTAAGCCCGAAGGCATATCGATATTTACGAAATATTAAAGAATACCCTCTCCCAGCAGTCTCCACATTATGCAGATGGGTGTCCAATTTCAATGTGGAACCGGGTATGCTAGAGGATGTGTTTCAAATAATGAAACATAAATCACAGGAGTTTACACCGATTCAACGCGTATGCGTTATCTTGTTTGATGAGGTCCATATATCCAACATAATGACTTTTGATAAGAAGCGGCAACAAGTAACTGGACCGCACAAAACTGTACAAACCGTAATGGTACGTAGCTTATGTGGCCAGTGGAAGCAAGTTGTGTATTACAAATTCGACACGGCAATGAACAAAGACATTCTATTAGAAATTATAGCCAAATTAGAGTCAGTCAATTACACTGTAGCAGCAGTTTGCTCTGATTTAGGCCCATCAAATCGTAATCTATGGAAGCAATTGAATATCGGGATGGATCATGCTAATGTGAATTATATTGAACATCCCACAAGAAGTCATTCAAATATATACTTCTTTGCAGATGCGCCCCACTTGATAAAATTAGTCAGAAATCACTTATTTGATAATGGGTTTAATGTAGACAATAAAGTCATTGATAAAAGCTGCTACAATAAATTATTGCAACTGCAAAGTGGAGAGTTTAAGTTAGCTCCTAAACTAACTATTTCTTATCTGCAAGTAGTGGGGACGCAGCGACAAAAGGTGAAACCAGCTGTCCAGTGTCTTTCCCATTCTGTTGCTATGGCTATGAAATGGTGTGGTGAAATGGGACACATGGAAGAATTAGAATGGGAATGTACATCCAAGATTATTAAACAATTTAATGATTGGTTTGATATATTTAATGTCAGAAATAAGTATGACAAAAAGGGTCATGCATTCGGCATTGACTTGCAGAAACAATTGGAAGTATTAAATGATATGGACAGTTTAGCAAAGAAAATCAAGGTTGGGAAACACAGGACATTGCTACCATTCCAACGAGGAATTCTCCTTAACAACAAATCATTAGTGGGATTGTACAACTATTTAAAGGAACAGTTCCAATTTGAGTATATATTAACTTACCGATTGAACCAAGATATTCTGGAAAGCTTTTTTTCCTATATCAGAGGTATGGGTGGAAGTAATGACCATCCTAGCCCACTGGAGTTTAAACACCGATTACGGTGGTACATCCTGGGGAAGCATTCTGCAAGTGCATTTACTCTAAATACAAATACTGAAGTTGATGTAACAGAAAGTGAGCAGAGCAACTTAGATGATGTTCACAAAAATATTTCTTCCGAAGCATTGCAAAATTTCCCTATCGAGGAAAGTGAGGTACCTGAAAAGGAAGAGGAAGAGGTTCTTTTACAAATTGAAGACTTGCAAAATATTGATGCTGAATCGATAAGTTTGTTAGAAGATTTTGAAAACCAAGAAGAAAATTTGGAAATTGGAAATAAAATTGAGAGTGAAGGTTAAAGTACATCGCAGGATATGTAGCACATAAATTTAAAAACAAATTTAAATTATATAAAGAAAATGAAACACTCACTACTTCCGGCGACCAAACTGACTGGATAAGCTGCATTTCAAAAGGAGGATTGCTTCACCCAGAAGATAAACTCGTAGAAACAGGTCAACGCATTGTTGAAGTTTTTGATCGGTTTCATGGTAATTCATTATCGAAAGAAATGAATATAATTACAAAAGTGTGCGAGAAGATTGATAGTGATTTGCCTAATGAAGTCGTTACTGCTTTTGTCAGAACATTGACATACATACGACTTCGAGAGTTAAACAGTAAAATTTATAAATTAAAAAAAAAATATCACAGTACCTAGTACTTTTCTAAAATATTACTATTTAGTATACATTTAGTTTTAGTAGTCATATTATGTATTGTCGTTTTTACAATCTTCTTACTATTGTAAAATAACTTTAAATAAATGTACAAGCAATTGATTTCGTATTTTTCTGTTCCTGTGTAATGTACTGGTATCGTATATTAAAACAAATTAAAAATGTCTAATATTGAGACGTACACTTGAAATTTTCGTTAAGCACAAACCTTAACAGTCACTGTTAAATGTAATTGTGTGTATATTAATATAATACAGTGACAATCATGTCTGATGTTATTTTCTTTTAAGATAACAGTTATTATAAACAATAAATTAATTATATGTGTTCTGCAAAGAATAGTTACGAACGAAAAGTAAATATCTTCTATTTCCAATCTAATAATACTGCTACAAATGCTACCATACATAAATCATCGATTTACAAAAAAATTAAACAAAAATGCCACGACGCGTTGCGTCAAAAATATTTACGAGCGCAACAATTGAGAACATTTTTGTTTTGACGCACATTTTCAACGACACGGGGATCACATTAACCCATATTGATAATGACAATTTTAAATCGAATTTTAAAGGGGTTACATCCAATTTTTACCGCCGTTATCATTTCACTGTGAAAGGTTGCGTCTTTAATGAACTGGTCGCTTTAGATCTGGATACGCTAGAGCACTTGTTTATCGAAATGGTTACGCTAGGCTTGACATCGCGCGTCATCAGGGATGCGCGTGGGTATACCTTGTTTCCTTATACTATGGGTGGTGTAAGGAAAAAAAGGAAAAGGTAAATATGGTTCAACTTAACGTCTTTAGGTCATACAATAAAGGAATGGGGGGTGTCGACGCCAGCGATCAGGCAGTAAATGCCTATCGAATTGCAATTCGTGGCAAAAAATGGTACTGGGTTCTTATTACGTACATGTTAAACGTGGCTATGGTGAATGCATGGAAACTGCATTCAATTGCATCAGAGGAGAAGATGGACTTGCTATATTTTACTCGAAATATAGCAAGGTATTATCTTCGATTTTCTACAAAAGAAAATAATAAAGCAAGAAATAGTGCTACGGTTCCACAAAGCATGATCAAAGACCGCTTCGGTGATGTGAGTACTAGAATTAAGTTCATACAAGCTGATATCTTATTTCTGAAACGGTGTAAAAAACATAACGTCTTTCCAAAATTTATGAAGGTTAACCTTTCCAATAATTGTAAGAAACCACAAAACGTCATAAATCATGCCAAAAAACAATGGCTACGAAATGAAATCAGGTATCAGTATCCAAGACGTAGTCAATTAGAAATAGAATTATACGAGTTACACCTTAAAATAACACGGTGTTTAGATGAAAACAATTTTCAAAAATGGTGTGTTTTCCAAAGACGCGTAATTGAACGAATTAATCGTAAGTTTAAACTAAAAATGGTGGGCCTCGACAAGAAATTCCATAAAATTTGCCCTAAAAAGGAGGTAAACCCCGCATGTACAGTGGAGAACACACCACTAATTTGTAACCAATCAGCAGAGACCTTCAATAGAACTGAAATCACACTGTTAAATAAAGGACTAAAACACTGTATTCGGGACTCAAAAATCCCGACGGAGGACCTCATTGCGTCAGTAGAGACAGCCATTAAGAACTTAGATTCCACAACAAAAGATTACATAAGAAACGCGTGCAAAATTACGATTTCGAAAAACTTGAACAAAGAAAAAAGTCTGAGAAATAACACAGGGGACCTCAGAACTATTAAAGGTCTCAAAAATAAAAATTGTTTTTACCTAAAAGCAGACAAAGGGAATAGAATAGTCATTTTGGACAAGCCCGATTATTTCAATCGCGTCAATCATTTGTTGTCATCGGGACCTTACAAAGGTTTAAGAAAAAGTCCGTTACCATCCATGATCAGAGAAACAAAGGAGGTTATAAAAAATTGTCCAAAACTCATTAACGCGAACCTTAAGTTTAAATTGTCAGTCCCAAACCCGACAGTTCCAAAAATGTATTGCCTACCAAAAATCCATAAACCAGGAAAGTCCATGAGACCAATAGTTTCAGGTATAGACTCACCTACGTACAAACTGTCCAAATGGCTAGTAAACGAATACAAAAATTTACCCATCAAAGTAGACAGCCTAGAAGTAGAAAATTCACTAGATTTTGTAAATAAGGTCAATAATATTGAATTAGAAGAAGGGGAAATTTTAGTATCGTTTGATGTTTGTTCACTCTTCCCCAGCGTACCAATCCCAGAAACCATAGAATATTTAGTTGAACTCTTAAAACTTAACGACATTGACGACGTCAAAATCGCGGAATACAAAAGACTAACTTCTCTGTGCATGAACCAAAACCGTTTTCAAATAGGGAGCAAATATTATGAACAATTGGAGGGTACGGCGATGGGTAATCCACTGTCCCCGTTCATAGCCAACTTGTTTATGAGTAAATTTGAAACGTGTTTGAAAAAGGACACCGTGTATTTCCCTAGAATTTGGCTTAGATATGTAGATGATATTTTCGCGGTTTTTGACACTAAGAAAAGTAACATCCCGGATTTCCTCGCGACACTCAACTCAAAATTCGGATCCATTAAATTTACAGTAGAAGAAGAAGTGAACAATCAACTCCCATTTCTAGATAGCCTAATAATTAGAAACAATAATAAACTAGAAATAGACATCTATAGAAAAGAAACAAGCACTAATAGATTCATTATGACCGATTCGAACCACTGCGAACAACATAAAATGGCCGCGATTAGTTTTTTTAATTAATAGACTAGTGAAATTTCCCTTAAACCAAAATAGGTACAAGAAAGAGCTTAAATTCATAAAAAATGTGGCTATTTATAATGGTTTCTCGTCTATAGATGTCGACCGCATCCTTAAGAAAGTCCAACATAAACATTATGTAAGAAATTCTACGACCTTGATACCGGTAGAAACGCGCGACAAGAAATTTGTGAAACTCCCCTTCCATAGAATATCGAAAGGAGTCAGTAAAGTTTTTAGGGGACAAGACATGAACGTATGTTTTAGTTCACGAAATACACTTAAGAACCTTCTTGGTAATCCAAAAGACAAACCGGACATGAAAGAAAGGTCGGGAATTTATAAAATTGCATGCAACGACTGTGATAAAGCCTATATTGGACAAACGAAACGAGCGATAGGTATTAGATTTAATGAACACATGAGATGCTATAGATTCGGTCGAACAGGAGCGTCAAGTGTAGCTGACCATATGAATAACACAGGACATGTAATCAAATTGGAAAATCTCAAATTAATTAAAAACGTAACTTCACCTCGGGAATTGGACGCATTTGAGACAATGTACCTTAAGAAAGAGATGGAACATTCGCAGGTCATGAACAAGGAGAACGCTCCACTTCATTTCTCTTGCTTGTTTGATTTATTAGGGTAAAAGAACTTTTCAGTTTACACTTGACGAAGACCGAGTCTCGGTGTTCTGCAATTTATGTTTGATTTGTTTAGTATCCTTAGAGTGCGTAGATAGAGAATTAGCGGGAAGTAACCTTCCTTTCGTCTCGCTCTTTTCTACGAGGGCGGGATAAAACCCTTGGCCGTTTCACATATACCCAGCATGTTAGAGTTAAGCGATAGAAAAGTAGGTATTTGGAAATAGATATACACAGTTACATGTTTAGACACATTTGTACATATATACCCTTCTTTTTCCTCGAGAGGAGGGATAGACATGCATGGTAGAATTAAAGTAAAAGTTTTTAGTTTTTTCGTTCAGATTTATTCGGTAACCCGGTTGAAAATGGGGCCCAGTGAGCCTTTGAAACAGCTGTTCCGAATTAATTAATAACATTTTGTGTGGTGAGGAGTGTGCCGATACTCTCTGTTGTTTATCAAAGACAATATCGGGCATTTTCCAAAAAAAATCCCCAATCAACTTAGATGTGCTGTATGTCACTCTCGCATAAGATGGCAATGCAAGAAGTGCTTGATAACACTCTATATCGAAAGGAATTGTTTTGAAAAGTTTCACACGCAGTAGTGCATTTTACTCCTAATGCGCCCAGTGTACTGGCTTGAGTACACCATTTTTTTTTAAGGACATTAGAATGGTTTTTTCTTTTTTTTTGTGAAAATATTATAAAAACACTGTTTCACTTACAAATAAAGAGATTTAGTAATAAAAGTCCTCCTGATTACATTTTGGGCGCTAATGGGTTAACCATGGAGCACGTATGGGACATGCTAAATGGAATCAAACGGAACCAAGATCGAGAGGCAAAATATAGTACCCAGACATCAAAGTAGTAGAATCAATCTGACGATGGATGTCTTCTACAGGACCAGGTGAAATTGCCCGGATAGACACGCATATGAATGCCGAAGAATACATCCACCTTTTGGAGGATGTAGTGATCCCTAGCGTTAGAGCGATCTATCCGGCACCAACCCCAATTGTTTTGGTCTTAAATCAGCTAAAAGAGAGGATGCGTAGCAAAGGTTATGCAAATGTGACTACTTGCAATCAATCATCATTTACCAGTGGTGTTATTCGGAGGGAAAATTGTCAGCAATTTCACGAATTGCCGTTTCATAGCGAAAAAGTTGCTGTATGGTGTGCATTATCAGCTTTTGGAATTTTTGTGCCGTTCTTCTTTGAGGAAAATGACGTGACGATTACGATGTTGGTGTGGACATTCGAAGAATATGGTTTCGGCAGGACGAAACCACTTCCCACACTGCTAGAGAGTCTATGACCGGTACGGTCACAGGATCTATTAGCTGGCGGTTTCTTTTTATCGAGCGACTTAAAGCCAAAGTATTTTCTAACCGACGGCAAATCTTGGAACTAAAGCGAAATATTCTGACAGAGATTAACGCAATACCAATTAAAATGTTGGGTCGGGTGATGGAAAACCTTCGTGCTCGGCTTCAAGAGTACCAGCAGTGAGGTCATTCGACTGATGTAATATTCAAAAAACAAAATGTCCGTGTCTCCTCAGGCACCCCTTGTTTGGTTTTTGAATAAACGTTTGGCAATTAATAAAAACATCTCAATTTAAAATGGATACTTCATTCTCCTGAATCCTGTATTAAAGAATAAAGACAACGGCGCAATGATTATGAAAACTATGTATGATTCCAGAAATTTATGAAAAAAGTTACAACATGCGGCCCTGCCAGAATAAAAAAAAGACGTTTTATATAGATAGAAGTATAACACGATGTTATAAAAACAACTTATGTTAAATGTCCTTATTACTATTGTTTTTATCTTCAGAGATCCCAAGTTCGTTACTGGGTGACGCGGTGGAGGACGGAGGTTGAAGCAACAGCACTGCGAACCAAGGAGAAGTCTGGCAAAAGATCAATTCGCTAATGGGAAACCCATCCTGAACCTTGTCACAGATACATCGGTGGTGTTGTCAGTGGATATTCTGGAGCAGTTCGTAATTATTTGCATAACAACGGTGTACACTGTCGACAGTACCCAGACGTCAAAGCAGCAGAGTCAGTCTGACGTATTGGAGATGGATGTCTTCTGCAGGACCAGGTGAAATTGCACGGATAGACACGCACATGAATGCCGAAGAATACATCCCGGTTCTGGAGGATGTAGTGATCCCTAGCGTTAGAACGATCTATCCAGCACCAACCCCAATTGTTTTGGTCTTAGATCAGCTAAAAGGGAGGATGCGTAACAAAGGTTATGCAAATGTAACCACTTGCCATCTATCATCTCTTACCAGTGGCGTTATTCGGTGGGAAAATCGTCAGCAATTTCACGAATTGCCGTTTCATAGCGAAAAAGTTGCTGTGTGGTGTGCATTATCCGCTTTTGGAACTTTTGTGTCGTTCTTCTTTGAGGAAAATGAGGTGACGATTATTTTTACATCACAACGTTATCAATAGGTATTGCGTAACTTTGAACAACATGGTAATGTTGGTGTAGATATTCGAAGAATATGGTTTCAGTAGGACGGAGTCACTTCCCAAACTCCAAGGGAGTCTATGACAATTTTACGAAGAAAGTTTACTTAAACGTGAAAGGGGTTTAACCTATAGACATTCATAGTCAATTGACCGAAGTTTATGGAAAAAAGTGTATAGCTGTCCAACACGTTCGCAAATGGTGTAGGGAATTCACTGGAGGTCGGACGGAAATTCAGGATGAAGAGCGGAGCGGAAGACCATCAGTTTCACAGGAAATCGTTGAAAAGGTCGAGAGCATACTGCTTGAAGATCGAAGTGTCACCATTCGTCTCCTCGCTTTTCGGATTCCTGAGATTTCTAACGCCACAATTGAAAAGATTTTGACCGAAAAACTGGCCTACCGCAAGGTGTGCGTGCGGTGGGTACCGCGAATGCTCGCGGAAGACCATAAGCAGAAACGCCGCAAGTGTGCCTAGGCGTTTCTTCAACAATGTCAAGATAACAAGGAGGAACTTTTGAACTCCACTGTTACGGGCGTCGAAATGTGGGTGTTTCATCTCACTCCCGAAAACATGCGAATGGCGCCACTCAACTTCGCCGAAGCCAAAGAAGAAAAAAACGCAGTCTGCTGGCAAAGTCATGGCAACCGTCTTTTGGGACAGGAAAGGGCTATTGCTGGTCGACTTTTTGCCTCCTGGACGACAATAAACTCAAACAGGTATTGCGATACACTGACCAAACTCAAACGGGCGATCCAGAACCGCCGGAGAGGAAGACTGACTGCAGGTGTGACGCTTCTTCACGACAACGTTCGACCCCACGTCTCTTGTCAAACCCAGGAACTGCTGACAAAGTTTGGCTGGACTGTCATGCCCCACCCCTCTACAGTCCGGACCTAGCTCCAAGCGATTGCCACTTGTTTCCAAAATTAAAGAAACACTTGGGTGGCGTACGCTTCGGGACCGACAATGAAGTCAATGAAGAAGAGGTTATTCGATTATTGAAAGTAGTGGCTGCAGAATATTACGACATGGGCATACAGAAGTTGGAGCACCGTCTGCAAAAATGCTTGGATAGAAATGGCGATTATGTCGAAAAATAGCTTAAGTTTTTACCTTTAAAACGATGTGTAATATTAAAGAAATAAAGAATGCTGTCTATTTTAAAAAAATATGGGAACCTCATTTTACAATCATCCCTCGTATATATGATTATTCCAGAAATTTACAACATGCGAACTTGCCAAGATAAAAAAAGATGTTTTATGTAGTCAGAAGTATAACACAATGTTATAAAAACAACTTATGTTAAATGTCCTTATTACTATTGTTTCTATCTTCAGAGATCCCAAGTTCGTTACTGGGTAACGCGATGGAGGACGTAGAATGAAGCAACAGCACTGCGAAGGAGTGTGGTCGTCGAAATAGCAATTCGCAAGTGGTAAACCAATCCTGAACCTTGTCACAGGTACATCCGTGATGTTGTCAGTGGAGATTATGGAGCAGTTCGTAATTATTTGCATAAAAACGGTATTCATTGCCGTCGACTAGTCAGAAAGGTCGAATTTCGACCACAGCATGCGCAACATCGCGACATAAGCTTTGCGAATGCAAATTTAGAACGTGATTGCAGTACAGTAATATTTACAGATTAAAGGGTATTTTTCACTTCACAAGAGAGCCGGAAATTGGTATGGCGATCAAACGGAACCAAGTTCGAGAGGCAGAATGTAGTACTCAGACGTCAAAGCAGCAAAATCAATCTGCCGTATTGAGGATAGATGTCTTCTGCAGGACCAGGCGAAATTGCGCGGATAGACACGCACATGAATGCCGAAGGATGCATTCACGCTTTGGACGATGTAGTGATCCCTAGCGTTAGAGCGATCTATCCGGCACTAGTAATGTTAGTGTTTCAACTATGTATTCAATCATTGACGACAAGCTGAATTATCGCAAAACATGTTCGAGATGTGTCCCAAGACAGTTGGCTCAAGTCCATAAAGACACTCGTGTTCGCATTTGTTCTAAACTCAAACGACGGTTTTTAAGGGAAGGTAATGACGTTCTCGACCCTGTTATAATCTGCGATGAAACGTAGATTCAGCACTATGAGCCTGAATACAAACTGCAAAGTCTTGAATGGAAACATCCGGATTCGCCCGCTAAGAAAAAACTCACGTCTGCCGGTGAAGTGATGCTAACGGTTTTCTGCCGCTGTCAAGGTCCAATTTTTTTCTGACGATCTCAACAGGTGTGATTCTGCTGCACGATAAAGCCCGTCCCCATACTGCCCAGAAAACACGAGAAACGATCGAAAATTTGGGTTGGGAGATGTTGCCACATCCTCCTTACAGTTCCAGCCTTTGTTTCCTGAGATTTTAATTCAATATTGAAGGTAAAAGTGTTTTAAAATTCTAGCTACATTTAGATTGAGGAACGTTCAATATCATGGTTTTTAGTTCACTTTATCGCGAGAAAGTAAAATTGAAATTTAAAAAATTTCAACATCCAACAAATTCGTAAAGAATCTGTACTTTTTAAGGTCATTAAACTAAATTTATTTGTTATAACTCTTTAAGTAAAAAAGATACAAATATACATTTCAAAATTCTAAGAGCGTGTAATATATACTATGAGGATTACATAGCTATATCATTGCCGAGCACCGAGTAGAAAGTTTTACTAAAGAAAAACACCTATGCATATACTGAAACTGAAGTACCAAAAACCCATTCTTAGGCGGAATAATATTACTCCCATATATAAAGTACAATAAATTCATTCCACACTTTTCTGAAAAGTGTCTAAGCTTCTACGAACTACTAAAGAAGGGTACTAATTTTATATGGGAAGAGAGGCTCGAAGCAGCACTATAAGACATCAAGAACTGTTTCTGTCAAAATCTAAAGCTAACTCATCCAGATTTCTCTAAGTTATTCACATTGGGAACTGACGCAAGTGCAATCCAATCGATTTCTTGTCAAGAAAATTAAACAATGCAGAAGTAAAATATTCCATTGTGGAAAAGGAAATGTTGGCCATAGTAAACTGTGTAACCAAGTTGAGATATTTCGTTTTAGGAAGAAAATTCTTAATACAAATAGACAATTCTGCTCTGACATCCATATTAAAAACGAGGATATGCAAAAATCGTATCTACAAGCACTCGCTAGTACTACAAGAGTATGATTTTCGACATTCAGTGCATTACAAAGCAGAACTACATATTCAGCAGAATGTATGAAACAAACAGCTCACAGGACCAGGTATTCACTATCAACATGCACATGTTACAGAATATCAGTCACACCCTGTCGTGTATAGCAGACCAAATATTATCGCCATACAATAGGCACCAGAAATACAAAAGACAATAAGCAAATTATGGCAAATTAGGCAATACAAAAATTTCTACATGCAAAGCAATGTTTTAGTAAAGCTCGTAAACAATCAACATTTGTTTTAACGAAAGAGCATGCCCTAAAGGTTTTACATCTTCATGAACTTTACATTCACCCAGGCATAAAAAGACTAAATCCTATTTTTAAAGAAGGATTTTGGTGTAAAAAGGATATAGTTTTGCCCAAGCAGGTGGTAAACCAGTGTGAGACATGTCTTCTTATAAAAGTCTAAAATAATCCTCCTGTCACAATTTCCAAGCCCATCTATGCCAATTCAGTCTTAGATAACGTCTGTATTGATTTTCTTGAAATTTGGTCTCTGCAGATGGTTACAAGAATGTATTAGTGGCTTTAGATCACTTCACAAAACAGCAGCACCATTACCAGATGTCTAAATTCCTATTTCGAGGAAATTGGTACTCCGAAATCCATCATCTTAGACAATGCTACGTACAATCCCAACAAAAATTTGGTTAAGTTTTTCAATCGCAAAAACCTTCGAATCATTTATACACTTGTTCGTCATCCACAAGCAAATCCAAGTAAGCGGAGGATCAGAACGATATTACAATATCTTCGAATCTATGTTCAAGACAACCACGCTGAATGGTTACATTATATTCCCAAAATTGAGACAGTAATCAATGAGATTCCAAGTTCCCAGACAAAGGTCTCTCCGATTTCATTTTATATCGGTACAAATCCAAGTACGCCGTGGCACATTAATCCTGATCGATTAGATATATCTTCCTTAATCCTCTCGACACAAGAGCGTTTGCTAAAAATTCATAGCAATTATTTAAAGAAACAATCTAAGAAAATAGGTAAACAAAAATTAAATGTTGGTGACTATGTAATAGTTAAAGCTTTGCATACTGCGGACAGCACACAAAATCGGATGAAAAAGTTATGAAGGTCCTTTTGTGATCTCCCAGAAACCTTCTTCAAATACCTTTCAAGTGTCATATACAAAGAAAAAGTCCATAAGAGGGGTTTACGACATAAAGGGTCTTTATCCTTATAAGTGTATGTAAAACAATCTCGGTTATAAGGGTTAAGTCCGTTTTCTTCCATTTAAGAATGTTTCTGTTTAAGTTGAAACTTAAGAACGTATCCAGTACATGGGATATTTATTTATATTCCTGTCTTATGTCAAATAAACCTAATCTAAAACCCAAATCGAAAAGTATTTGTTAAGAATTTAAATTGTACATATGTTAAATATTACTTACATGATATTGAAAACATTATTCGTACGTAACCGTCTTAATGTTTCCTTTTCGTGGCAGATAGTTGTAATATTCAATATTTACAACAACAACATCGGCTGTCAACCTCTGAACGAATACGGTATTCAGGTAAGCCACTCGTTTGTAATGAAATATCCCTCTTGCGGGTAGAAATGTAATTTTCCAAATCACCCACTGGTCTTGGGTCGTAATCACAGGACGACTGAAGAATGATAATATCTGAAAAGTTGTGAAAACACTCAACCTCTTAAGTAGCGGTATTAAGTAGGTTGTCGGGCTGCCTCGGAATTACCGAACGTTAAAAGTAGAAGCACCATTATCAGTATTATCACCCACTGGATAAAAGTCGTAAAAAATTGATAGCATTAGATGTTCCCGCAGTTGCCTCGTTGGACGATGTTCGCCGTGGTGAAATGTGTTTATATTTTGAAAAAGATCGTTTAACATTTACGGATGTAATATGCATGATTAGAACATCTATGAATTCAGTCAACCACCATCGCAAATTTGTTTTAATGTGATAAAATCACAATCTTTCTTTAACACACTCTCGAACTTTTCGAAAACGCGATTTTATTTTGTATCATTTATAAGTACGCAGCAGTGTATGTACTTCGTCCACTATTTACAGTGACTCCACTAGCAACAGCGCTGTATTTTGTAATTGTTCTATTGCGTTATGTAATCCTTCATAGTTGTTACGAATAGCTTGTAACTCTGTTTCAACGGAAATATCTTGAAATGTTGTCTAGCTCTCCTTAGTAGCTGCAGCTTCGGCAGGACTGAATTGTAGAATAACAACTTTTACTTGTTTGAAATATTCGGTACACTAAAGAGCTGCCTGCAACCATGTTCCCCAACGCAACGTGTAAGAATCGGCTGTCGTGGTTCGCGAATATCAGGACACTGTGCGTGAAATGATCGAAGACGTTTTGGAGATTCGAGAAACACTTTTTTTGTACTTGCCTATTTAATGCATCTACCTCGGGTGAACATTGTCGAATAGTTTCTGCAACAAGATGTAAAGCCTGCACTTTACACGTTACAGGTAAACACTTGCAACCGTGTTCAAGAAGAGAATGGGCTACCGAACGCATTGTCGCGACACCATCGCTCATAAACATCAACACTTGACGTGGTGAAACTTGATAGTTTTCTAACGCACTAAGTATCACTCTCACAATTGCCGCACCAGTACACTTTTCCAGTCTTTTGCTAGCTAATAAAAGTGGAAATATCGGTTTATGAGGGTCCAGTAGACGTACTGTAACATTTAGAAAAGAATTTCTTTTACAATCTGTTGTCTCGTCAACACATAACATAGAGCAACTGATTTTTTTATGTAGATTTGGTTTTCTCTTCCACGTCTTTGCGTACAAATAAAACATGCTTACGTGCCGTTTTTGTAGTTGGCAACTTCAACTCGTGGCTATACATATACCAAAAATTCTGAAACGGTTCTTTTTCGAGTAAGCGAAGTGACAAATTACAGGTTATCACCATGACAAGTAAACCGAAAATAAAAGCAGTTTTCGTTGGTACGCTCTTTTTTCTATTTCTGTGTTCTTCCATATTTACATGTTCATTACAGCCCGCCCCCAGCACATCAAATGTTTCTCGCACACTTTACAAACCATCTTTGCACAGTCATAGCACAAAACCAGAAAGTCACAGATAAACTAATTTACTCTGCCAGCAAAGGGTCTTTGTTTAGCCTTGTTCACATTACACATTTTAAATTCATAATTATATATTTATAACGAATAACACAAAACAGAAGGCACGCTCCCGTTTCTAAAACTGAACGAAAAATAAACAAGCGGACGCTGACAAAGCGAGAATCGATTTTTGCACACAGCTCGCTGCTTCGGTGAAACGCCTATGTATCGCAGAGACGATTACTTCGCTCTAGTGATTATTTTTCTGCGTCTGGTCTTTGCAAAAGAACGTATGGAAAAGAGGAAACTGTGAATTCATCCTGGGTGTGAATGTGAACAAATGAAGTGTACAAGAATTTAAATTATAATAAAATTAGTAATGGCAAGTAACGAAAAGGAAACATTAGAGCGGTTTTTCATAGAATGTCAGAAATTACAATTAGAGGTTAATTTAGATATAAAAAACATAGATACAGTTAGTGAAGTAAAATTGTATAGAAAAAAATATTGAAAATATAATTGCCAAGAACAAATATTGCCTACCTAGCTCTTATCTTTAGAATGTGTAACAACTATAATTGCATATCAGTAGACTGATGCATTAATTTTACATCCCTTTCTAATATTTTTGGAATGGCAGCCCAAAATTTTTAAAATTTTTCTTCACTAAATTCTGTGTTCGGTTTCATAGTAAATTATAAAACCCATTTTTCTTATAAAAAAACTTCGGTGAGCTCAATGCGCAAGTTTAGCACAGTTCGGTTGTGGATTTCGCCGGATTGCGTTGTTTATTGGTTATCCGTTTCTCAATTTTTTTAAGATTCACATAAGGAAGAGGGACCTCTAGTTGCAGCACGGCGCACAGTGGTCAATTGGCGGAAAAAAAGTCCAATAAATGAAGATTCAAATTTACGATTGATTTTCATTGCATTCGGTTCTAAATACTCCAAATAACTAAACTTGTAAAAATTAGCAATATAGGATGAGTTATAATGGGTTATTTCTAATGCCAAACATAGGGGAATTGTATGTTGACAAAAACAGGGTTATTGTTGCTGTAATTAACGATTGATTTTTAATAAAGCAAATAGAAATGGGTAAATTAAGCTATAGTATAAATAATTAAGCAATGAACGTATATCATCAATGACGTTTTATTGCAATTATAAGAACATAAACTTACTAAAAATTACGGTGCCTGATTTGTAATACGAAAATCTACGGTAAAATAAACGGTATTAGTGACGCCGTACATTGAAAATTTGTAGTTTTTTTCTAATATTGATATATTTTGCACTAGAGAAACCTATATTATAAATGGAAAATATATATGAATAGGGAATGTTATTTTTACCATGGTGGTCATCCTGGGTCAACAAACATCGATGTTGCCGGCTTCAATTGGCCGTAAACTGTAATGTAATCCTAACCTGATCGGCTGATCACTGTTTACTTATTTTACTTGCAGTTTTATTAATCGATTTTGTTGTAGAGTTTTGTTAGTTCTTTTTAGAATTATAATTCAAGATGCCTAGAGCGTTTTGTAAGCAAAGTAAAGCACTGATTGCAGCAGCTCTGAAGTATTTTAAAGAGGAGAAAGAAAGAGGCCATCCATTGCTACCAGCTGATGCAGTTATTGAGCGCGTAGCTGTTGCCCTAAACATCAGTGTTCATTCTGCGAGCAACATTAATCAAGAAATAGAAAAGGAAGGACAGGTCCGTAGCCCAAAGAAATGTAAATCCAGACGCAAGCCAATAACTGACATTAGCAGAGCCGATGAAGCAGACATACGAAATACAATTTATACAATGGTTCAAGCTAAACAGCATATAACGTTAAAGTCAATCTCAACAAATCTTAGGGATAATCATATTTATAGCGGCAGTCTATCTTCTCTAAGCGTTATATTAAAGAGAATCGGTTTTCGCTGAAGAAAGGACAACCCTAGAATAGGCCTGATGGAATTACCTAACGTTGTATTCGCACGATTTTCTTTTTTAGAAACTTATGTTAGAAATATGAGATCTAACTTTTGGCTATTCGTTTACTTAGATGAAACTTGGGTTTTCGAAAATGGCAGTGTTTCCCGATCATGGCAAGATAACACCAAACATAGTGTGAGAAATATAAAAAGTGATCGCACACGATATGTTGTATTACACGCAGGAAATCGAGAAGGATTTATTGACGGTGCTTCCCTAATTTTTTCTTCGAAAACGAAAGATCTTGACTACCATGAGGAGATGAATCAAACCAATTTCTTGGCCTGGTTTGAGCATCAGTTACTATGCAGATTACAATGCCCTTCTATGATTATATTGGATAATGCTAGTTATCATTCCACGTTAGAAGTAAAAATTCCAAATTCATCTTGGAAAAAAGTTGATATTCAACAGTGGCTACGGGAAAATAACATCCACTTTGAGGAAACTAGTTATAAAAAAAAATTACTTCAGTTAGTTGCATGTAATAAACCTCCGAAAGCATATGTTCCTGACAAACTTGCAGCTAAATATGAACTGGTGCTAAATAAAACCAACTGCCATTGTAGATTATAATGCAGCGAAGTCATACATAGAAATCTCCGACCAAATTCCTGCGTCGTACTGTAAAATGGTATAAAAATCGCGTTGGAAATTTTAACGAGAACTTCAGTAGTGAACTCATGGTTGTTGTTCACGTAGTTTAACAATAAAAGGTTGCCAATTACGAAATTCAAAGAGAATCTATGCCTGTAGCTCATGGTACTTCAAAACGAAAATTTCAATCTTCGTGGGCAGACGAGAAATCCAGCTAAGCATGAACTTGTAGAGTAGCCAAAAAAGAAGGAGATGCAAAGAATGTTACCAAACATTTTCGAAAAACGGTCGTCAATATGCGATAAAGCACAGCAAACAGGTATTATTTGCTTGTCCGGGATGTAAGGATCTTCCGCATTTTTGTGTAGCATGTTTTTTCAAAGTGCACACAGTCAAACTAAACTAAGACCTAACCTAAAAAAATAAAATAACGATCGGAAACATTTTTAAGAATTCAAAAGTTTTGTTACGTTATGTTGTATTAGAAACGTTATGTTACGTTGTCACTAAAATGTGTTTTGATGATAAAACTTACTTTCTAAATAAGCAAAATAATATGTAGACGAATGCCAATGTCATGCCATTTAGTCTCGGAAACGCAATACCCACTTCAATTACGACAGAAAAGGTAAAACTAGCTGATTTATCGCTGTTGCAAGTGCGGCTGTTAACCTACCTTTCTTATATAACAGACTCGAAGTAAATAGATGTTTACTTCGCGCGCAGCCCGACGATTTTCTTTTCGGGATTGTAATTTCTTTCTTCGAAATACCGTACCTAGTAGCATTCGTCGCTCGAGAACGCCAAAAAACTCGTTCTCGTTAGAATCGTACTTGACAACTTTGACAATTTTTCAGCGCACTACAGTTTTTCGATCACGGCGTCGAACTACCGAACGCCGGTTAATATAGTTGCCGGCCCCCGTTTCGAACGAAAATAGGCTTAAGGCACGGCCTCGAGGGCGCCCTTTTGATCGCCGTCGACCGCCAGCGTCGTTTATAGCATGGGGCGAGTGCCCTCACTGCTGTGCATAATATATATGCACACGGCAGTTAACGTGTCAAACGATTGTAATTGTTTACATAATGTTTCATCTCATTAAAGTTTGTATATCATCTCACTGTTTTTTCTAATTGGTCAATGTGTGTATATCCTCTCTCATAGCATAGAATAGAAGAAACATCAAGATAGTTCTGAAGGTGACTTAGCACTTCACCATAAACCAACAATAATGGCAAATAGAAACTGGGTAAAATGGTATTATAACACGTTCGACAAAGATCATGCAGTAAAAAGACAGAAAAGGAATGTTCAGAATATAATCTTTCTAGGAAAGTTATCCATTAACGATTTTAACCAAATTCCTAATTCAGATTGGAGAAGACCTTTGGATGAACGGCTATTATTATTTAGCGCAGAACCTCAGAGGAAGTTCATTGCCAAAGCAAATAAAGTCGCGTTTGTTAAACAAAAAGCAAAAGAAAAAGTTACTGTTTCAGAACAAACATCAAAAAGAACGAACAGCGAAAGAATTTGATGAGGAAGGGCTACTGCTGGATTTCTGAAGCGCAACTTTCATCATCAAATAAAAGAATATCAAAGAGAAAAATGATATCTCCGGATATGACAGAGTTTCAGAAAAAAATGACTCAATTCGAACGTAACGAATACTGATGAAGAAGATACTCTTTCCCTGAAATTGTTGGCTCCCTATTTCAAAGCGTTGAACCTTTTAAATAAACTTCGGCTGGGAAGCAAGATTTAAATTCTCACCGCGGATAAAATTGCATGTTCATCTAGTGTTTCTTCTAGCCCCTTTACCAATTTTACATCTGAGATATACAATCCGTATACAAATCATACAATTTACACTAATTACCAACTAACGGATCACTAAAACTTTATTCCTGCAGCAGAATTCACCAATTTGCTTGAGGAGGCAGTCTCAGAAGAATGGAATAATTAACTTCCCCGAGTTCTAATTCCCACCTTTTAGCCTATCACCACACAAAATTCCACCCCAACTTGTGAACAATGTTATATTTTAGTTTGTTTACTTTTTTATTTATTTGTTGTTTCTTCTGATGAATATACAGATTTTTACCGACATATAAAGAAATGATTTTTATTATATGTTTTTCATTATTACATCACCTGTTGGGGTATATCTTTCTTATAGGTGGAAAAATATGACAAAACATACGACCCTTATAAAAGAGAGAACAGGCGGAAAAAATTAGTTGCCCTGTTCAGTACGAAGAGGACTTCGTACGTAAGAACAGTAGAAAGACTTTTAATGATAGTAAAAGAAGATACTTCGCCGGAAATTACAGCAATTTATAAATGGGGAATGGACAGAAGTAGTGGACATTCTGAATTTAAACAAAATTTTATGAATCCCGATAACACGGACGCTACAGTCTTTTGTACCAATTTAGTTTCAGTTGTACTTAAAACCACCGAGAATATTGAATGGAAAAATTAAGCTCCAAATTCTTCTAGGTAACTTACATTACTCTATTCCATTAGGTAAGCACAATATTTGTCTTCGCGCTATATTCATATATTACCGAGTATTCAGTTTCTCAATGGTTTATCTTGTATTTGCAGGAGCATTAAGTGAAGAACCCCAAGAAGCCCGTAATAAAGACTTCGTGATATTTTTCATGGATTTTTACCGACATCAGATTCACTATTCAAAATATTTCGTGAATGCTCTGGGACAAGACCCAAAAGAATCAATCCAATAGAATTACCTACCAAGATGCTACCGGTTCTTGAAATATCAGAAACGGATGACCAACCTACTCTCCACTAGAACAGCGAAACGGGAGACGAAAAGGAAGAAGATGAAGTACAAGAAGAGAAACATCCATATGTCAGTCTATCTGATCTGGATGAAACATATATTGATAAAGTTTAAAATTAAATTCATGTAGCCACTACTTGTACTTTTATTTAATTAAATTTTCTATGATTGAAAACAAAACGAGGTAGGTACTTTTATTTAATTCTACATCGAAAAACATAGTGCACCCCAAGTCTCTCCGTTTATTATGTATACTATATTTTAGCTAATTAACAAAATATTTATCTCTAAAATTTTGAAACATTTTTTGAAGTAAAAGTCTCATAAATGAGTAATAATTAAAATGAAAATTATGTTTGCTTAAAATCTATCGAAGTTAAAACATGTGCAACAAAAAAATCAACATATTTTATTTGTTTAATAACATTAGAGCGAATGAAAGGCAATGCATCGATTTAGTCGGTTTTGGACCATTGAGTGGCGTTATGAGAAGAATGTCAACCACCAGATTACGACGAAATACTATTCGATGAGATTCGTAAGTAAACCCAAGGACAAAATGAATCTATTAGTATGTAAGTGTCGACTATGATCAATTTATTTTCGTGTTTGCCGATTAAAATTCCATTTTACCAAAGTCAGTTAGGATTGGACGAGATCAAGACGGTATATGATTTGTTGGCCATGGGTAAGAAGTTAGAGTTTCGCCGCTTTTTCGCAGACAAGTATGTATCATTCCCGCGTTGAAATCAGTCCTAGAGCCAGACTTGGCGTATATCGCGTCTTCCTCAGCGTCCACAATTCCTTCTGCCGAAGCAAATAGAGAACGCAAGTGTTGGAATTGAGACGGTGAGGGTCATTTAGCCACACAGTGTAATCAACTACGGCGTAAGCATTGCCATCATTGTGGACGAGCAAATGTGACTACGCACAATTGTCCACGGTGTTCTTTAAACTTTCGCCAGATACGTTAGGAGACTGGCGCATCTTAACTCCGATTCACCGTTCAGATTTACGGTCGACTACAAACATTCTTGACTTCATATTATCGCATACGCAGGGTGACGAACGCCCGTATTTAACTGTTTACGTTTCTGGTATACCGATTTTGGGATTGCTCGATTCCTGTGCGTCAAGAACTATTGCAGGTTCGACTGGCTTAGATTCTTACGTCACTAGGTTTACGAATACGGTCCAGTTATTCGTTATGTAAGGTCGCGGATGGGCAGTTATGTAGTAGTCCTGGTATTATTTTGGCTCCTATCATGCTTCAAGATTGAGAAAAGTTAATCGAAATTTTAGTGGTTCCCGATGTATATTCTACGTTAATTTCGGGCGCGGATTTTTGACGTATAAGGGGTACAGTTCCAAATTTGCGTAGAGACGAATGGTCTGTTTCGTCATGTGCAACGGCTGACAGCGCCCGTGTACGAGGGAACGATTTGTGGCGATCAACGTATTAATTAGCGTAGAGCAATTGGTAGGTAGGTTATTTTGGAACTGATTCCAGTAAAATTGATTGTACGACCCTCGTTGAACACACCATTGTGACTCATAACGAACTGATTAAACAAAGGTATTATCCCATATCTCCGGCCATGCAGAAAATCGTAAATGCGGGATTAGATAAGCTAGTCGAACAAGGCATAGTGGAACGCTCCAGCAGTCATTGGTTCTCACCTATTCTATTAGTCCCGAAGAAAGACAAGACCTACGGTTTCGTAGTGGATTATCGAAAACTGAATAAGGTTACGGAGAAAAATACGTATCCTTTTCCGTATATCTCCCATACATTGGAGAAACCTAGAAACGCGCGTTATCTGAGCGTTTACCATACCTAATCACGGTCTATTTCAATTTAAGCCACTTCCAATGGGATTGTCCGGTAGTTCTGCCGTGTGGCAAAGAGTTATTGGTAGAGTTATCGGAGCAGACCTTGAAGCATATGTTTTCGCATGCTTAGATGATATTACTGTGAATAGTCCGACCTTTGAGAAACATCTTGGAAGCTTGGAAATTAATTTTGCAAGAAGTTAGAAGTTTGTGGTGTCTAATAAATATTAATTTAATTAATTTAAATAATTTTCTGCAGTATTAGATCTGTTTGCTTACAATTAATTTTATAGGATCCAGTAAGCGAAGGAAGGCAATAGTTCGTTGCGGCAGCACCTGCAACCGACTAGCCTATCCGAGCAGCGAGGGTCAGCTCTCGCAGATGTTCTCCCAGTCCCAAATAAACTATATAATTAGTCTTCTAGAGCGAGGGTAAGTAAGTCAAAATTAATCAGGAATTAATGTATGCAACAATACAAAAAAAAGGAAAGTGTACTACTAATCGACATGTATCAAGCGGATCTACCGCTCCATACCGCTTCAATAATCGAAAATGCCTATTATTATTTTATTGGATTAAATATTTCATACGTACATATATGTTTATATGCTTTTTCTTTTATTTTAGATAACAAACAGAAGTAGCAATCGCCACATATGAGATGCTTGTGTCTATTGGGCTTTTGGTTCAAAACCTTTTATTTTCTGAATGAATTCAGAATTTATCCGTTCATTGCTGAAAAACTCAAAAATAATGCACGAAGCTTCTGCTGTTCTAAATCGTGAATTTTGGAAATTAATTTTGCAAGAAGTTAGAAGTTTGTGGTGTCTAATAAATATTAATTTAATTAACTTAAATAATTTTCTGCAGTATTAGATCTGTTTGCTTACAATTAATTTTATAGGATCCAGTAAGCGAAGGAAGGCAATAGTTCGTTGCGGCAGCACCTGCAACCGACTGGCCTATCCGAGCAGCGAGGGTCAGCTCTCGCAGATGTTCTCCCAGTCCCAAATAAACTATATAATTAGTCTTCTAGAGCGAGGGTAAGTAAGTCAAAATTAATCAGGAATTAATGTATGCAACAATACAAAAAAAAGGAAAGTGTACTACTAATCGACATGTATCAAGGGGATCTACCGCTCCAATAATCGAAAATGCCTATTATTATTTTATTGGATTAAATATTTCATACGTACATATATGTTTACGAAAAAAAAAAAAATAAATAAATAAATATATATATTGAAATGCCATTACCTTCCACAAAGCCACGCTGACGAGATGTATAACATCAAAACGCGCGTCCATGGATGGTGGATAGGTGATGGCATTACGTTTCACGTACATATATGTTTATATCCTTTTTCTTTTATTTTAGACAACAAACAGAAGTAGCAATCGCCACATATGAGATGCTTGTGTCTATTGGGCTTTTGGTTCAAAACCTTTTATTTTCTGAATGAATTCAGAATTTATCCGTTCATTGCTGAAAAACTCAAAAATAATGCACAAAGCTTCTGCTGTTCTAAATCGTGAATTTTGGAAATTAATTTTGCAAGAAGTTAGAAGTTTGTGGTGTCTAATAAATATTAATTTAATTAATTTAAATAATTTTCTGCAGTATTAGATCTGTTTGCTTACAATTAATTTTATAGGATCCAGTAAGCCAAGGAAGGCAACAGTTCGTTGCAGCAGCGCCTGCAACCGACTGACCTATCCGAGCAGTGAGGGTCAGCTCTCGCAGATGTTCTCCCAGTCCCAAATAAACTATATATTTAGTCTTCTAGAGCGAGGGTAAGTAAGTCAAAATTAATCAGGAATTAATGTATGTAACAACACAAAAAAGGAAAGTGTACTACTAATCGGCATGTATCAAGCGGATCTACCGCTACATACCGCTTCAATAATCGAAAATGCCTATTATTATTTTATTGGATTAAATATTTCATACGTACATATATGTTTACGAAAAATAAATAAATAAATAAATAAATAAATATATTGAAATGCCATTACCTTCCACAATGCCACGCTGACGAGATGTATAACATCGAAACGCGCGTCCATGGATGGTGGATAGGTGATGGCATTACGTTTCACGTACATATATGTTTATATACTTTTTCTTTTATTTTAGACAACAAACAGAAGTAGCAATCGCCACATATGAGATGCTTGTGTCTATTGGGCTTTTGGTTCAAAACCTTTTATTTTCTGAATGAATTCAGAATTTATCCGTTCATTGCTGAAAAACTCAAAAATAATGCACGAAGCTTCTGCTGTTCTAAATCGTGAATTTTGGAAATTAATTTTGCAAGAAGTTAGAAGTTTGTGGTATCTAATAAATAATAATTTAATTAATTTAAATAATTTTCTTCAGTATTAGATTTATTTACTTACAATCAATTTTATAGGATCCAGCAAGCGAAGGAAGGCAACAGTTCATTGCGGCAGTACCTGCAACCGACAGGGGCCTATCCAAGCAGTGAGGATCAGCTCTTGCAGATATTATTCCAGCCCGAAATAGAGTATGTGTACAGTCTTATTGAGCGAGGGTAAGTAAGTCAAAATTAATTAGTAATTAATATAACAACAAAAAAAAGAAGGCATACTACTAATCGACATGTATCAAATGGATCTACCGCTTCAATAATCGAAAATGTCTATTACTTTATTAGATTAAATATTTCTAATACATATATTTACATATGTACTTTTGTTTTATTTTAGACAACAAACAGACGTAGGAACCGCCGGCGGCAGCGGCCTAAAACAAAGGTAAGTTCCATTTTTGAACTTTGATTGTTTCAATGTAATTTCAGCTAATATTTCACGACTTTGATAAATATAAGTTTTAACTATATTATTAATAATAGTATATTTGCAATACCAAAGACTGGTAAATACGCATACAGGTAACCGTTGCTTTACACGGTAGATTGGTTCCCCGAAACTGCAGCACAAATTGAAGTATTTGAGTATTTTTTTGTCGCATATGTTATGTATTCATTTTAAAATGTATACTTCCTATTATGTAAGGTTTTTACATTGAGTTAGTACCGGAAATTAGGATAATTTATATACATTCATTGATAATTTGTGATATGTGTTCAATAGATTGAATTCAGCATTTTTTAGATAAAATTTATCTAAAAACAATTTATTTATTTACAGAAGATAAAACTTTTTTAATTTTTTGAGCGCACATACATTCTAATAATGTAATGTTAACCACTTTTTATTCTTAATTTCAGACTAAAAAGGATGGAAATGTAGTAAGACGCAGTATGAATGTCTTTCTTTAAATTATAATTTGTTTTCCTTTCAGATAAATTATAAAATTAAATTCCTTAAAAAAATTATTCTTAAAGATAAATAATTTATAAATATATTTTATAAAATTTGATTTTGTTTTTTTTTTAATGATTGAAATATGCAGTACAATGATTCCTCAAGTATTAACTCAAAACAAATGGCAGCCACGATTGGTTACGATGTTAGCCGAGCAGGGAATTATCCAATCTCTGGCTAATACATCTTGTTATAGAATACAAAATGTATATAATTTGGATGAAATTATTTTAAATTATTTTACAATAGAAGACACTGACAAGAAACAGTTTAAAGAAATAACCAAAAGAATTTAATCAAAGAAGAAGACCAGAGGGGTTATTATAAGAGGATATTAAATATTCACTGCTGAAAAAGAGGAAACTAGGATTGATCAGAAGAGGAACACAACGACACACACAGAACACCTACAACAATAACTGCAGGTAATGTAAAGAAAAATAAATTTTGTAAGTGAAATACTGAAAAATAACAAACGGGACAGATTGTCAACCAAGTCAATATTTTTAATTGTTTTTGGAATATCTCAAATTATATATATATATATATACGAGATGTATCCCAGAAGTATCTGACCTGTGTTCATAACTTCGCGTCAAACGACGAGGACGTGAACAAGGAATTTGCATCAAATTTTACTTTAAACTCGAAAAAAGTTCTGCGGAAACTATTGCAATGATGCGGAAGGCCTTTGGGGACGAGTGTATGGGCAAAACACAGATAAAAGGTGGTACAAGCGATTTAAAGATGGCCGCACTTCTGCTGACAGTGATCCACGTTCTGGCCGACCTTCGGGCACAATAACACTGGAAAATGTGGAGCGTGTGCGACGTGTGATTGCAGAAAATTGTCGTTTGACTGTTCATGAAGTAGAAAGTGACTTTGGCATTTCAAAAACATCTGTTTGAAGAATTTTAACGAAGAATTTGGGAATGAGACGCTGGTTACATTCAGCAAGAAAGAAGCAAGAAAGCAAGATGGTGCACCACTGCATTATTCCTTAGCGGTCCGACATTACCTGGATGATGCATTTGGCGGACGCTGGATTGAAAGAGCTGGACCTTTACCCTGGCCAGGACGGTCACCAAACTTGACTCCATGTGATTTCTGGCTATGGGGAATGGTGAAAGAACGTGTGTATGCCACAAGACCTACTGACATTAATGACCTTAAAGAACGCATCACAACGGTAGTTCGCTTTATACCTAAGGAAATGTGTGAAGAAGCTATGAAAAGACTTCACATGCATTGAGAACCAAGGAGTACAGGTCGAAGGAGTGCATTAGCTAGCTTCATTTCATCTAAACTTGTGTACATACAGCCTTGGCCAATTGTATTAGACACCCTCATAAAATCTCATTATTATGAGTAATATTATATTTCCAAGAAAATGAATACCGAATTTCTACTTAATTTGCATATTTAATGGAATTTTTATGACCTAATTGCTTACTGTGCTACAATAGTTTAGCGGGGAACAATGTTTCAATTTTAAATATCAGCGCATTGTCGACGTGATAACAGAGCGGTGTGTATTAAGAGTTTATAACCAGGATATTTTGTTTTATATTTTTATTTTTGATTGTTAAACTTTAAGTAATGAAACAATTCCAAAAATTCGAGAATTAATTGAAATAGAACGCGGCCAAATAGACCTGCTTAACCCTGCTGCACTGTTCGGGTCTATTTGACCCGAACAGAATTTTGTTTCGCTGTAATATGAATATTTATTAAAAAATGTTCCTGGCGTTCACTGACTTTATTTGTTACTTTGTTAACGTTAATATTCCATAAACATTTCTTTTTTTTATTTTTGTTTTAAATATTTATTTCCATGTCTTACATTTATTACGTTCGGGTCAATATGACCCGACAGTCATTAACCTTATATACATATATCTAGGATATGTTTTTCGCATTTGTATTATTTATTATTATATATAACACAATTGTGCATATAATAACGGTCCATCTCTGCGCGTAATATGATAGAAAACTAATAAAAATGATTTATTTGTTTTATCTTTTTGTTTTCTTGACTGTCACATATTACTTTCTTACATGTTCTTGTTTACGTATATTCAAGCTCAAACGTGTTACAACAGGCAAAAACTTGTTTATACTCGTTTATATCATTCTGTATAAATGTAGTATGACAACTTTTGCATACTTTTGCGCGGTACGTCTCGGACGTTGCACGCATGCGTCATATCTTAGTTATAAAACGTTGCACTGAATTTGCTTGTTAGTTTTACTCTCGATTTCAACATGGCAAGTCGAAGACCACTGAGTGATGCAGAACTGCTAGCTCTTGCACAATCTTCTGATAGTGGTGAATCTGTTTCTGAATTTGAAGATCATATAAGTGATGTGTCGGAAAGTGATAGTTCAGATAGTGAACAAGACCAAGAAAATCGTCAAATGCCTCAGAATGTTCAGACAGTTTTTTCTAAAGATCGTAAAATTGAATGGAATTTACTTCCACCTCAGCAACGTGGCCGTTTTTGTGCCGCCAATGTGATTCGCACTCCTGCAGGAATTACAAAATATGCATGCGCGAGAATTACAGACATAAAAAGTGCATTTGAAATTGTATTTTTACCTGCGATCGAAAAGGAAGTGATAAAGATGACAAATATTGAAGGATTACGAGTTAACGATACAAAGTGGAAAGTTTTGGATAGTACCACTTTTCAAGCTTACATTGGTCTTTTGTTACTTGCCGGCGTCTACCGATCGCACGGAGAAGCTACAAAAAGTTTGTGGGACAATGATACTGGTCGAAGTATTTTTCGAGCAACCATGTCTCTTGAACAATTCAGCATGATATCCCGTGTGATTCGCTTTGATGACAAGACTACACGCCAGGAAAGAAGACGTACTGATAAATTAGCGGCCATAAGAGACATTTGGGAAATGTGGGTAGAAAATCTTCCCAAGTTATATAATCCTGGAGAAAATGTAACGGTGGATGAACAGTTAGTTGCATTTAGAGGTCGCTGCCCTTTCAAGCAATATATACCTACTAAACCAGCGAAGTATGGTATCAAGATTTGGACTCTCTGTGACAGTGAAACATCTTATGCATTGAAAGTACAAGTTTACACAGGAAAGGAAGAAGGTGCTCCACCAGAAAAAAATCAGGGCATGCGGGTGGTTTGCGATCTCACCAGCGAACTAAGAGGACGTAATGTGACGTGTGACAATTTTTTCACATCATACAACCTAGGACAGTTACTGCTGAAAAGAAAAATTACGATGGTAGGAACTGTTAGAAAAAATAAGCCGGAACTTCCTCAGCCAATAGCTAACAAAGACGTACATAGCAGTTCTTTCTTTTTCACAAATGATACAACTGTCGTAAATTATGTACCAAAAAAGGGTAAGACCGTGATCCTTATGAGCACATTGCATCACGACAACAAAGTTAGTGAAAGAACTGATCGGAAACCTCATATAATACTAGACTACAATGCAACTAAAGGGGCCGTTGACACTCTCGATCAATTAGTGGGCACATATACTTGTAAAAGAAAATCCAATCGCTGGCCTATGATAATTTTTTATAACATGCTAGACATTTCGGCTTACAATGCGTATGTATTGTGGACTGCTGCGAATCCAAATTGGAACAACAATAAACTAACAAAAAGAAGACTATTTCTAGAAGAATTAGGAAAATCGCTCATAAAATTACATATGGAGTCAAGAGCGTACCTACCCAGGGGAGAAGAAGCTCGCAACATAGTGGTAAAAGCTCAAAAAGCGAAAAATCAACATATAGCCACAACATCAAATGAACCCTCAACAGCAGCGAACATTAATGTAAAACGTGCACGATGCAAATTTTGTCCGTCAACTAATGACAACAAAACAAATATTTCATGTGTAACATGCAATAAACATCTCTGTAAGAAGCATGTACAATTCTTTTTGCCCAAATTGTGCTCCATAATCTTTTTATAAAATAAGTACTTTTTTATATTTAAGTGTAAGTATTTCTTATTAGAACATGTAGATTTCTATTTTTTATAAATAAAATATTTCTTTTAAAACAGTACACTTATTTTTTATTGCAAATAAGGGTTCGGGTCATATTGACCCGAACGATACACGTGTAGAGTAAATTTAAACAGTACAGCAGGGTTAAGTCACAAGCTAAGACTTTTGCCGCCATAGCGAGAACAATGAAATTTTCGCGATGTGCGGTTCGTACCACGCTCCAACGAAATGAAACTAGTGGATCGCTAACATATCGACCAAAAAGCGGCCGAAAACGCCTTACAACAGCAAGAGACGACCGCATTATAGAGAGGATAGCTATACGAGATCATACAAAATCATCAAGAGATCTAGCTAGTGAACTACTAGATCGCCATAGAGTTTCTGTTTCTGCACGTACAGTAAGAAGACGTCTAGTAGATCGTGGTTTACATGCACGAATAACTCGTCGTAAACCTCGTTTGACTGCAGTGCACAAGAAACAACGCCTTCAATGGGCAAAAAAATATAAAAATTGGACCGTAGAGGCCTGGGCTAATGTGCTATGGTCGGACGAAAGTAACATAGAGGTACGTAAGTATGACCATTTTGAATACAAGTAGATGTGAAAAATTCAAATTACTACCTACACTTTTAAAAAACAAAGAAGGTCCCTTTAGGTAAATTTTATTGCTACCGTTTACAGCTTTTCAAGCGGCCTGGGGCACAGTACGTTCGACGACGACAAGGAGAAGCATATCACCCCGATTGTATTGTCCCTACCGTAAAATTCGGTGGAGGTAGTATCATGGTCTGGGGATGCATGTCGGCAGCCGGCGTCGGAGAGCTCTTCGTGTGCGGGGGCCGCATGAACAGCCAGCGCTGTACTCAGATGTTAGAAGAGGTATTAAAGCCGTCCGCCTTAAAATTATTTGATACCAAAGTACCGGAAAATTGTTTCCAACAGGATAATGCGCCGTGCCATAAATCACAACAGTCAGTGCGTTGGTTCAGTGAAAATAACGTGCGAATATTGAAGTGGCCGGCGCAGTCTCCTGACTTGTCTCCAATTGAACATTTGTGGCAGATTTTAAAAGTTAAAGTGGCAAAACATGTATGTAAAAATAAAAACATTCTAAAACAAAAAATATTTGAAGAATGGGAGAAAATATCTGCAGATGAATGTTATCATCTTGTGGCAAGTATGCCAAAGAGACTCCGTGCGGTTATAAAAGCAGGTGGAGGAAGCACGAAATATTAATAGTTCTTATATTTTGCAAATAAATTATTGTTTGATGCATTTTTCTTCTTGTAGTTTTATTCTGTTTCTTCCTATTTGGTCCAAATCTATAAAAAGGAAGGATGTCTAGTACAATTGGCCAAGGCTGTAGTGTGTTATATTAACATAAAAGTAAATCCCATTTAGGTGGTAACATCTTTTTGGACAACCTATATATATAGAATAATCAAATTAAAAATTACCAAGGTGAGTATCTTCCGATGATAAAAATAGAAGTACCTCTACATCAACAGTACATTTTTTTTCATTCTTCTGTTTGTCACATTAGAACGACTCTGGTATCCATAATAGTTTCATCCCAATTTGTTCGCGATTTTTCTTAAAAGAAATCCGTATTCCTTACGACCGTTTATGTAAATATAAATTAAATTCACTTTTTTTTTAACTGTGTTGCTTATTTTCTCCATCAGTTTTAAAATGCATCTCCCATACAATCGGTCTTCGCAACAGAATCGGATCAGTCGCATGGGCCGCAGATTACAAATAGTGTGTGTGACTAACAGCCGACAGAAGTGTTATTTTGAAATCAATACACTAGTGTACAAAATAAAAGCGACGCAATAAAAATGTGTGGTAAATAAAGCGAATATATGCACACGTTGAATTGTTTTTATTGCCATTATTAGTTTTGTTTTTGTTTGAAAACGGCATTTGTTGTATGTAATGTAATAACCGTAAAATGTAAACCAAGCAGTTTCTTCAAAAATTTGTTGTACTTAATATCGTAACAATAAATAATAATATAATAAACGTAACCTCTTAACGGTGTGGATAGGATTGTCGAAAAACTTGCACCATCAGGTGTTTTTACATTTGTCTGGAAGTAACACATGCATAATTAAAATAATCCTTAGAGTTAGTTAATCTGCAGATCTCATATAACCGTTTTCTTTTTTAACATTGTCGAACTTTGCTAAAACGCGACCGTTTTAAGCGTCGTTTATACTGCGTAGCAATGTATTCACTTCGTCCACGATTTGCATTGATTTTACTAACGACAACCCGGTATTACTTTGCAATTTTTCTAATGCGTCTAGCAATCGTTTATAATTGTTGGTAATACTTTCTAAATCTGTCTTAACAGAAGTATCTAGAAATCCTTTCTGGCTCTCCTTAATAGCTGTAGTTTCGTCAGGGTCTAATTGTAAAATCACAGATTTTACTTCTTGGAAATGTTCAGAATAATAAAAAGCCGCTCACAACCATGTTCCCCAATGCATAAGAATCGGCTGTGGTGGTTCGCGAATACCGGGACAAAGCCTGTGAAATGCTCGAATCCGTTTGGGAGATTTGAGGAACACTTTTTTTGTATTTGCTATTAATGCTGTTTCGCCACTGCGAAATCTTTTAATTTCGTTTTTATATTAGTTTATGTTATTTAAATTTTTGCCATGTCTGTATGTTTCATTTGCTACCATGCCTCTGCATACATTTCACTTAAATCAGTTTGACCGCATACATTTTCAGTTGGAATTGCTGCGTATGCTATTCTTCGGGACCAATGGAATGCATTTACGATCTAGATCAATTTTGTTTATTCTAATTTTGACATCATCATTCTTTTAAACAAGTAGTCTGTACGAACATTCCCTGGAGACATGCTGTTATATACATTAAAGATTTAAAAAGGTGCAAATTTAGTTTCATTCAATGCGGAAATTCATTCCTAACTGTCGCTGAACAAGTTAACAATAATACCTGTACGACCTTACTACCCGTGGGTGGTGAATAGCGGAGCTTAGTGCGATTGAATAAATAATTTCAATAACTTTGATTTCGTGCTTTATCGACATATTTTTGGTCCTTCGAGCCGGATAGCAGTGACTTTCTTTAAAATACTACAGAGCTAGTGCACCAGGGGTAAGTCTCCACATCCTCTACTTTCCTAATTTCGCGCAATTGCTCAGTATTCATTTCAAATGGCTGACATGGAATTGAAGGTGTTAAAAAACAAGACGACCGCTTTTAAATCCTGTATCACCAAAATAACTAATCATTTAGGCTCGCTCGAAAACAAGTTTAATTTAATTGATCTTAAAAATAGCTCAATCTAAAATCGAATGTTTGGAGAATATCGAATTTCAAGACGATGAACGCGCTATATTTGAAAATAAATATTACAAACTTTTGTACAACGAATACAGCAGGAAATAATAATACTAGAAGGCATACCGCGAGGGAATGAATCAAACAATGGCTCTTCGCTTCAAGGTTCGAATTCAAATATTCGTTTGCTTAGAATCAATCTTCCTTCTTCTTCTGGCTGTTACCACGAATGGATTCCGTTCTACGATACATTTAACCCTTTCGTTCATGGCGCCCTAAATTTAGGACATCACTTTTCCATATTAATGGTACAAATCTGAAATACATTTTAGCCTATTGTTCATGGTGTATTAAATTAGGAACATCACATAGAATATGTGTTGAATATATGCTGTCATCTACTCGCACAAAGAATAGCTGGAATTAGAATGGGAAATAAAATCAACATGGACGCTTCCAGTTGTGAGCGGCAGTTGTGATTATTAGCATTATAGGCCGAAATACTTTATTACTGTTTTTAAGAAAAAGATAATAGATTTTGTAGTAGTGCTTTTGGAATTTTGTAATAGTTTATGGTTATTTGGCGAAATATTTCAGTATATTTTACGTGTGTAATATATATGTACTAAATTTAGAACGTTGTGAGTTAACGAATATCTCTAATTAGTAGGTTTGTAATAATGTAAGAATATCAGTAATTTTATATTTTCTCGGTGTTTTATTGTTGTGAGATTCATAATGAATAAAATTGATAAAAATAAACCCCTTACACACGAGGAATTACTTCGTTGCATTGAAGCAGATCTCTCCGATATTGATTTACCAAGTGATGCCGATGACGACGTTGAAGCACGAGAAGCTGGTTGGGGAATTGAAGATTCTAGTTTGGAAGGTAATATTATAGCTATAATTGTAATACAAAATATGTGTACAATGATAGAAAATGATTCGGAAGTTCTTGAAATTTGTGAACCTGTAGCAAGTACTTCAATGTCAAGCGATTTATCGGATCGAAAATTCAATAAAAAAGAAATAGATGAATATTTGCTTAACAATGAAATGACTCCAAAAAAGACTGTAGCGTGGAAGACAATTGAAAAATTTGAAACACCCATAATGGCACGAAGAAGTACAAGAGAATCAATTTGAACTTGAAAGTCCAATATACTTTTTTGAGAAATATTTTATGAAAAGATTATATGAAATACTAGCAGAATATACAAATTTATATGCAGTACAGCAAGGTATTCGTTTCACCCCAACGACAGTAGAAGAAATTAAAACTTTAGTAGGTATTCATATCCTAATGATAAATCTCCATTATCCGAGAAACAAATTTTATTGGGACACAGTTGCATGTTTCTAAAATTTCTCAAAGAATGCCAATAAATACAGGACATTTATTCGTTCCAGAAAATGAACACTGCGTATGTTCACACATGCTGTAGATATAGCCTGTTCAAGCTCCTGGTTGCAATACAAGAAAAAAAGTGCTGAATTAGTTGAGAAAAAAAAAATTTAGACTACGTTCACTTTAGAGCTTACGTAGCTGACGTTTTATTAGAAGCTGGAAAAGTTTCAATGAAAAAGCGTGGTCGTCCAACATCAGAAGCATTTGTAGTGACAAAAGGCAAAAAAAGGATTCCGAAATTCGACCTTTGCAAGAAGTAAGGCTCAATAATATAGGGCATTTACAAACTGTGGATGATAGCACTAGACACACTAGATGCAAATATCTGGGATGTAAGGGTAAAACCCAAATTATGTGTGAAATGTAAAGTACATCTTTGTATTTCGAAAAAAAATAACCGTTTCTTAAAATATCATGACCAAAACTGATACCAAACTTAGGTAATACAAATGCACAGCCCAACAAATAACTTCCGAGATTCGAACCATCTCTAAGTAATTAGTAGCGCCATCTATGTATTCAGACCGGCGTTTGAAAGTTGTGACATTCCTCTTTCCAGTAATACCAATTTTGCTTCAATCGGTTGACAAATAGCAAAGTTATGACAGTTCCTCCAAACCAATTTTTTTGGCGATGTTGAAATACTAACATGGAACAAAGAGCAGTTATCAAATTTCACGCAAAACTTGGTAAAAATGCATCAGAAACATTCCGGTTGACGTAGAAAGTGTACGGTGATGATTGTTTGAGTACAGCAAATGATTTTCTGTGGCATAAACGTTTTTTGAAAGGCAGAGAGACGTTAGAAGATAAACGTGAAGGAAGGCCAATTTCAGCTCGGACGCCGAAATGATCGAAAAAGTATGGGATTTTATTGCAAATGATCGCAATCTTCGCTGAAAATGATGGAAGAGGCTTTAAACATCAGCAGAGAAACGATCCGAACCATTCTTCACGAGGATTTGGGTAAAACAAATCTGTGCAAAATTTGTTCCACACACTTTGGCGGATGACCAAAAATCGATGTGTGTCAGTCATTCCAAAGAAGTCGTTGCAGTCGCCAGAAATAATCCAAACTTCCTGAAATCAATCGTTGCGGGTGACGAAACATGGTGCTTTCAGTACGATCCAAAAACCAAGCCTCAAAGTGCGGAATGGAAGTAGAAAAATTCACAAGCCAAAAAAGTTCCATCAAAAGTCAAAACAATGCTCATTGCATTCTTCGATTGCAAAGGAATTCATTCCAACTGGCCAAACAATTACTGGCGCATATTATCTCGAAGTTTTGAAGCGTCTGATGGCCAGAATCCGTCGTATTCGACTCGAATATCTTGATCCAGAGACCTGGTCTCTGTTGCACGATAATGCACCGACTCACACCTCACTCATTATTCGTCAATTTTTGGCTCGAAATCAAGTCTGTGTGTTGAATCATCCGCAATATTCACCTGATTTGGCTCCGTGCGACTTCTCTCTATTCTCAAAATTGAAATTGAAAGGATGTTTTTTTAATGACATTTCGACCATCAAAACAGCTACAACACGAGCACTAGATGCAATTCCACAAAATGAGCTAGAACACGCATTTGAATCACTGTTGAATCGCTCTAACAAGTGTATTGAAAAAAATCGAAAAATATTCAGATATCTTGTTTCAATGATGTTTTCTACGGCCAGTCTCGAAACTTTTTTGTCGCACTGTGTATATCTTATCGTTTATTCAGGATGTACTAAGTTTAGTACATGTAATAATTCTGAAACGCTTTGAAGCAAGAAATATCTAATAACACAATAAATATGGCTAATGGTGAAAAACCGAGGCCAATAATAATAATAATAATAATAATAATATCACAATAAATTATTAAAAAATAAAAGAAGCTTGTGTAGCAAATTTCAATTTTTATCTTTAAAAATAATAATTCGTGAGCGAAAGGGTTAATTCACTGATTCATTCAGATAGCTCATTTCCCGATTTACAAAAATATCTTTATTCAAAATCCGCCTTATCTGTTGACGCTGCTGCAATTCTACTCTTTAAGCATTTCTGCTGAAAATTACACCGTTGCATGGGACACTTTGAAAAAAAAGCATTTTCAACCGTTCCTTCCGTCACAGAGGAAAATCATACAATATTTAGACAAATATTCGATGGTGTTTTTAAACATGCAAGGGCACTAAAATCATTAAATAGATTGGCGGATCAATGGGATGCTTTACTCATTCATATAATTACCAACAAACTAGATTCCCTTATCATCATAGAACGAAAAAACAGTTTAGAAAAACCCTCATCTATTCCAGAGTTCAGTATGCTAACGAGACTTTCTGAATTCGAAATGTCAAGCACTTGAGAATCAATTGCTAACAAATCATCAAATACCGACAAGAATCCGAAAACTTCGTCTAACGATGTCAACTTAAATTGTTTAAAGACTGGTCATCGCGCCACAGAATGCAAAAATACACATACCTGCAAAACATGCAAATGAAAACATTATACTCTATTACATATTGTAAACGTACCAGAGCAATCAACATCAGTATCGACAACAAGTTCTAATGCGACTCTCAATAATCGTGTACAGTTTGTGCGTTACAGGATGGCGAACGCTTCAGGTGCGCGGTGGAAATACAAGACTGCTCAATCTAAATGTTACCAGTGACGATCTATGAGAGAAATATTGGATATTGTTTGTTGAACATCCAGGATCAAGCCATGACAGAGTCATTAATGATGAAGAACTATGATACAGTACGGCACACGTAAGGACAATAAATATTGTTGAAAGATTATTTGGAACATGGAAAACATGATTTCCATGCCTTCAACGAGATCTTCAAACTAAATTAGAAACATCAATTGCAATAGTATGTGCAACGGCAGTATTGTACAATACCGGTCTAAGAGATAATGAAGATTTTGAAGAAAATATCATCAACGAAATACTAGCCCCACAGATCGATAAAAATATTCACGATGCTGCAAGAGGGCTGGATTTTTCATTTATTACTGTAATTTACAATTATTACTATTTGTGCGTGTGTTGTTCTGTTAATTTATTGTAAAATTTATGTTCTATTAAAGTAGGCTTTTTTGCACATTGTGCTTAGACAGCTTAAAAGTGTGTTTTTACTGAGCACAAGGAGTTTAGGCATAATGTGCATATTGGAAAATGGAGGGACAAACGGAATGTCCATTATATCAGTACAGAGTTTGGAAATGATTTTGGTATATTCAGAAATAAAAGAGGAGTGGAAACAGAAAGACCAAATGCTATAATAGGCTACAATAAATTTATGTCTGGGATCAATAGACAGGACCAGCTAATGGCATATTATCCATGCCAACGTAAAGCTATCTGCTGGTACAAAAAAATATTTTTTCACATATTACAAATGAGCGTAATAAACGACTGTATGACTTTAGACTAGACACAATAAGACACTATCTTTTTATAATTTACCAGACGTTCGTCCTGCTTCAAAAACTCTTGTGCATTCTATCACTAAGATTGAAAAGAAGGCAAAAGAGAGTAAAAAAGGATGCAAAGATTCAAAACGAATCAATAGAAAAGAGTGCAGAAATTGTAGACGAAAGAAAATAAGAAAGCAAACAATTTACGAATGCAAACAATGCCCTAGTGAACCTGGACTTTGTTTAGATTGTTTCGACGAATACCACTAAAAATTACCATTTTCATTTTTTTTTTTGTTTTTAGTGTGATGATAGCCCAACGGGGTGTATAAGCTTCTCAACCTTGTCATAACCTCAGGAGCCTTAAGTGTGTAAAATGTTCCATGGCTTTGTTACTATCACCCCCTCGCCGTAAAGGGTAAAGTGCAGTTAATTGTGCGAATGGTGACTCGGGAGTGTACCGGACCCGCTAAGAAAATCTTGATCCTAGCGAGACTCGAACACACAGCGCCAAACTCTACCCAGTCAAGCACAGGCCCTCTTACCATTAGGTAACCGAGCCGTATGTTGTATTATTTGCCTTATAAAATATATAAACAAGTTTTGATATAAAATGTTTCAAAATTAATGTATATTCCTGAATTCCTATAAAACTGTCATCGCACTCCGATCGGTGTTGGTGGCGTCAACGAACATTTTCTGTGGCCGATGCCGACCACACCGATCGGAGTGATTTTTTTTGTATTTTTTTCTTAAAGAAAATAGGTAAAATACATCTTATAGTCGGATCGCCGTAAGTTGACGTGGGAGGAGCTTAAACGTCATCTATTGCGTCCAAGTGATGTCATAATAGGCATCATATAAACCAAAATTTGCTTTTATTATTCCTAAAAATAATATTTTTAATGTTGTAAGCCAAAAGTTACTTATATTTTATTTATAAGAGTGTTTATGTTCAAATATATAAAAATACATATCTCTTTATTAAGATAAATATAAAAATCATAAATCAATTATTATGTTTTTACCGTTGGCAGTTCTAGAAAATAACGGACATTGCCGCTGTGGTATTGTTGACATGCGTATCATAAACGTTTATCTTAACCTCATTCTTGTGTGCCTTTGATTTTTTTTCGTACATTTCCTTATACTTCCCTCAAAAAGAGTTCTTTTTAGAACTAACTTGATTATAATAGCGATCAAAATGCCGAATGGTTTGTGCAAAACATCCAAAAGAATAATAGCTTCTTTATTGGACTATTTTGAAGAGGAGCATGATAATGGAGGACCTATATTACCACTTACATCTGTTAGAGAAGTATTTCTATGCAAAGTAGTGTACATGGACGTAGATTACTAATGTTTTCAATATTTTAGCGTGTTGCCGCAGCAACAAAGATAAGTTTAACGACAGTTAGTCGAGTTTTATCGTCATTAAAACGGAACCAACCACTTTCTTCACCCAAAAAGGAAGAGGAATAAGATAAAGCCAGTTAATGTAGATGAAGCTTTCAAAACATCAATACGCAATGTAATCTATGAAATGTACCACAATCGTAAGTATATATATTCTTTTTCTTAATAACTTATGGAGTTGCCGCACATTGTTTTGACTCGTATCAATTTTCTTTAAGCATATGTAAATAACTTGAGAAATAATACCTATGAACAATGCATTTTTCTTGATGAAACTTGGATATATGAGAATGGAAGCAGTAATCGTTCATGGCAAGATAATGATCGACAAACTGTTAAGAAAATAAAAAGTGAAGGCAAAAGCTTTGCGGTGACTTTTTGTTAAATATTTTTCCTGTATAATTTTTTTCTTGTATATACAGGTACATCATATTACACGCTGGTAGCAAAGAGGGATTTGTACATGGAGCTTCATTAATATTTTCCTCAAAAACCAAAGATCCTGATTATCATGGAGAAATGAATAAGGAGAAATTTACCAACTGGTTTGAACATCAGTTACTACCAAATATAAAGGCACATTCATTAATTATTATGGATAATGCCAGTTATCACTCCCATATACAAAATAAATCACCCGATTCTACGTGGAGAAAAGGTGATATTCAAGAATGGTTGGGAAATAATAATATTCAGTTTGAAGCAAATATGTTGAAACCTCAATTACTTCATTTAGTTTCTTTCTAAGTATTAATTAATTTAATACTAGAATATAAAAATTACAGATATTTTAGGTACAAACCACCAAAACTGTATGTGATCGATGATTTAGTACAACGACATGGTCACAAAATATTAAGGTTGCCTCCATACCACTGCATCTTTAATCCGATAGAGCATATATGGGGTATTGCCAAAACATATTATAACAGGCATATTGGAAGAGATGGGTATGGTGTGGAGAAATGTTTAAGGATGTGGGAGGAGGCATTAAATAATATAACTGGTGAAACATGGTTTAAAACAGTAGAACATACCGAAGCAGAAATTATACGATGGTGGGAGAGGGAAGTTGGCTTGGATCAAAATGAACATCCTCCGGTAATAATAAACCTGGAAGATACAAGTGATGATTGCAGCGATTCGGAAGAAATGAGTGACTAAAACTGTAATTATTGCCTCTAGTGCATCTGAAAATTCAGAATCATTTAAAAGTACTTCCTACACTATCGTAATTACTTTTTGTTTCCGTTGTCTTCTTTTGCCGTTGAAAATATCGAAGTATCATATTTCCAAATATGGCTAATTATTTATATACATATGCATAATGGGACTTATTAACACTAATTAAGGGGGAATGTTGTCAACAAAACTGAAAACAGAAAAATATTATGCCTTCTTTTGTATTTATTAGATTATAATATATGGAATTCTTTCAAATACCGATGCTGTTATGCATTCACTTTATATACTTACAATAAACAAACAGTGACACCATCTAAAGCTGAAGATTTAATGAATTCATCATACTTATTTGTCTTTTAGACTTGTACGTTTATTTTTGCATAGAAAACAACTGTATTTACCTGCTGTCATTATATTGTAACGTATTGTATTGAGAAACTAAATTATTATGTAGGCGAAACATAAAAGTAAATATGCTTTTATCAATGTAGTTTTATTTACATAATTTTTATCCAAATACCCAAACCCTTCTCATCATACTCCATTTACCTCACTATAGTATAGTATTGATGAAATGTAGATCATATAAACTGTTTGGTTTCTTCGTTTAAGATATTTTATAAAATAGGGGCATTTTAATTATATCTAAGGTGCATTTAACATGATTACTTTTATGAAACCACTTTTAATATATATTTAAATTATGAAACGTCACTTACACCAATACAAATGCTAATATTAGGTTATATTTTAGAAATGTCACTTCAAAATTATAGGTTAGGTTGTTTTGATGTTTTGATATAAAAAGACAACGTTGAGCAATATGACGTAATACTCTCGTCACTAATAGGCTCCTCCCACGTCAACTTACGGCGATTCGACTATAGTATGGTATTTTATGTTACTCTGTAAATATTTATTAAAACTAACCTAACATCTAAACAACATCCCTAGTAACAATCGATATGGCAATCAACCTGTTAACGTCATTATTATGAATTGTCAAATTCAAAACTATTCGGGCACCTACTCGGAATTCGTCGGATGCAGTCAGACTTTGCAATACGGGGCAGTATCTAGTTGAGCGAACTGATCTGTATATATACAGAGTTATGGTAAAGTAACGCACAAAATTGAAAATAAGGGTTTGTGACCATAATAAGGAAAGATGCAGAAATACGTGAGTAAGTTGAAAAAGCTTTATTTTAAAATAATTGTGGCAGTCATTTCGGTTGTCATGACGACACTGTGACCTTATGTCACTATTTTCTAAATGTCAAAATCTGTGTTTATTAAGGATTACGACGGCAAGGCACTTGTAGCGTAAAATGAACAATTATCAAAGAAAATTAATTTTTTATAAAAAAAAACCTAAGGTAATAAACGTTGACCATGTGAGTTTTGAGGCCTTCTTCAATCACTAATGCATGTTATTATTTGTTTTCTACCTTGTTGCTAAGTAATATCATTTGTGATTTACAGTTTGTCAGTTTGAAGTCTACCTGTCAAAGTGAAATTATTACGATTAAACGAAAAGGAAATGATTGAATTACTGATCATAGTAGAGTATGGTGATAGGTTACGAAGCCACGAAGAAGCGTACGCATTCTTTAACAGAGAACACAAAAATGCCGTCGAAAGTCCAAAAATTATGATGAAAAGTTCAATAAGATTAGAAGAAATGAGGCACCATAAGATCCTTGTCCTACGCCATAGATGTTTCAAAGTCTATGCTGTTTCGGCATTTAAAGAAAAGAATTTCATTAAAAACTCTACGTTGAATGCCCTGTGTCTGAGAGGCCCACAACAATTTATTGTGATATATTTCCTACGCATTTCTGCAAATAGGATACTCTTGTTACAGGTACCTTCCTAGATATAAGTATACTGTAGATTTTTGTATAGTTAAAACAATTTGTTGTAATATAGCGCTGTAAGATGGTGTTGGGCCTGACAGACCCACGGCAGTCATTTATGTTAAGCCAAGCAGATCTCATAAACAATATTGCTCGGAAAGCAGATCTCCTTATGTCATAGCTAATGCATTTAGTGCTGCATTATTATTGGTGTACGGAATATCGCGATTGGAGGAGCCTACGCGTTTCGTAAAACGTTATGAGTAGGGATTAAACGGTGGCGAGAACTAAAATAGTCATTGAAGACAAAGCAGAGCAAGGCGCTTCGGTCCATCATTCAGACACCTAGATATGTCTAAAACAACAGAATCAGACAAGGTCCGCAAATTCCATCATTGTCAGATCATCTACAGAAGCTTTGGACAAATTCATGGGACAGGGCCGGCGCCCTAAACCACTTGCTGATCCAGCTTGTCGCTGAACCACAGGACAGATCCCACCTAGAGTTGGGGTGACGAGAATTAGGGACAGGGTTCATCAGGAGGTGGAGGATCATCTTTAAACATAGGGACACTATGAAATTGGACAGCAACTACATGGAGCAGAGTTTTTGCAGAGAATTTTTGCGTTATCTTCAAAGAAAACTTTTGGAAAAACAGCTCTTTTGAAAAAGTTGACAATAGAAAATGGTGTTAATGAAAAAATTATGAATTCATTGAAACACTGTGTTGCTAATTTGAAGAACCATCTTGACATTAATGTTTAATGAGATGTATATTGACTTAGCATTACAGTACAATGTTGCTGCAGATGAGATAAATGGTTTTGAAGATTTGACAAAGAGCAAAAGAAAACCTTCCTTTGCAGAACATACCATAGTATTTATGGTAAAAAGATTTAAAAAAAAATGGGAGTAGCCTGTATGCTACTATTTAAGAGGTGTAGACATAAAATCTGCAGAGTTTGTGATACTGTTAAAGGAGGTCATTATATCTTTGCAGTCAATCGGATTAAAAGTTATTGCAATTGTCTTCAAATACTGAAACATACAATTACTTCTTGGAGGAAACAAAGATATACTGCCACTTGAATGCTGCGGAAAATAGATACTTGGGTTTTTTAATAAACAATATTGAGATAGTGCGATGTACCGCATTTATTGAAGGGAATACGCAACAACCTTCTGGTGTATAATGCTCACTTTAGCAAAGAAGGGGAAACACAGACGGCATCCTGGGCTGATGTTACATTTTATGAATTTGATAAGGGTGATATGGATACTAAAATATGTAATAAACTTACAGACGCACATATCTACAAAAATAACATAGAGAAAGTGAAAGTTTGCAATACTGCTCAGATTTTTAGTCGGAGTTTGTCAGTTGTCATGAGAGGCTTGGTAGTTCGAGGTAAAATGCTTATATATCTCATATCTCTTATTAGTAGTTATAATAACGTAATTCATCGTGTTACATAACATAATTATTGCTTAATAAAGTTTTTTGTTTTAGAGGTAGAAGGAATTCCCAAGAGTACCGCCGATATCCTTTTATTTTTTTGATAAAGTGTTTGATAGCTTAAATGGATCAAACATAAGAGCTGTTCCTGGCAAGGAATTAACCCTACATTACGTATTGTATCATATCTGTTACAACTCATTTAAATCACCTATATTTGGTTATATGTCAAGTACTTTGTCATAGAAACGAGTTGTATCATATCTGCTAACCTTATATTAACTAGTACCATACGGTCAAAAATTGCAAAGCAGCATATAAACGTAAATTATGCCTTTGTACACGTTGGGGTTATGATCTTCTTACTAATTGTTATACAGTGCTTGGACCTATTCAATTTTTTCAAAGTTTGTCGTCATTTTTAAGTGTAATAGTGCAATAACTGTAAGTATATGTATTGTTATGTTCAGTTGTTATTTTCAACGTTGTATCTACAACAACTTCTCTCAGTTATCACTTCGATACTGATTAAATGTCAGTCTGGCCACTCGTTGGTAACTAAATATCCCTCTTTCGGGGATAATTGGAAATTTCTTCGTTACAATCCCCCCTCAGCCAACCGTCTTTGGAGCGAGGACATTATATATAATATATAAGTACAGATAATGACGAGTGTGGGGTAACATGGACAAATCTACTCGTTTGTTAATTTTTCTATTCGCTTATTTCGTCCAAATTAATGTAGAAATCGTCTAGAATAAGCAACAACATAAATTGCAAAGTACAACAAATAATATTTCATCAATTAAATCTTTATCTGAAAGGTTTCTGTAAATTAGCAGTGGATTTTCTCTTTTAAAGCTTGTTGGTAACAGTTCGGATCACAGAATCATCAACATACAACCTCCTGGTTAAGTCACTGCATTCGTTCTCGTATGCTGTTTGCAGAAATAATATCATTGGATCGAAAGTCATCGAAAAGTTTCTATTTGGGTTAAATTATCAAAATTGGCTGTGAAAGAAAACAATCGCCGTTCGTTTGTGTATTTAAAGTCTTTATTAGAAGAGAAAAAGGTTAAATCTCCAGAACAGGCAGTTTCCTGTGGTGGGTATGTAAACAGAGGGTTTATATACATTGGCATCGTTCAAAAGTTAGAGGTTAGTTACTTTTCAAATCTTAATATTCGTTAATTTCATTTTACCGAGTTGGAAATTCATTCTAAAATTGTCGTAACCGAACACGTAACCTACAAGAATCGTTTATTCAAATTAGAAAATTTAACAAAATTCTAGAAAAAACCCCCGAGAAAGATATTTCAGTACATAATTATTTTGTTACGCTGAACATATTGACTTGCTATTACATGATTTCTTCTAGTGATTATTTGGATGTGATTCGGTTATATCAAATTAGATACATAGCGGTTTTGCTTCAGTCATGGATAGTAGAAAACGTCCACTTAGGCCAAATGAGTTAGAATGGTATGCTGAAAACTTTTGGGATGGATTTGCATACCGTAGATGGTTTACATGACGATAGATCAGATTTAGATAATAAGGAAGAAGAAAGCTTAGCTAGTGTTGATATAGAGAATGCCGTAATAGAGTTTGAAGATTGCATTTTACTAGGTGAGCAAGTACAATGATAAAGATCAAGATGCTATCAGTGAAACAGAAGCTGAGGTTGTTCAAGAAATGTCAGATTTTTTTTCTAATGAACTACAAAAAATAGTAGACGAATCAAATTTGTATGCACTTCAATTAGACCCAAATAAGCCTGTAAATATTTAGGTACCGTCAAACGGGGTGAATCGGGACTAAGGGGTCAATCGGGATAGTATTATGTTTATCTATAAACGCGTGATTTTCATGCCTGTAGCAAATGTTTTTAGGATGGGTAATATGAAAAATCCGTTACAAACACAACACCTGTTTGAGCTTTGCGCGTGGCCGTCAGTTAGTTCGTAATTCCTCGCGGGTACAGGTGTCACAATATTACAGCAAAATTTTAGGATTTGTGAACCTGATGCTAACTTCGTTTGGAAAAGGTATTTATTGTAGGATTTTAGTATTGCATTATTAATATAGTATACCTGTGGGTATTTTCTAGATGTTAGTGGACTTTGATTAAATTATTTTGTGTGGTTTTTTTATTATGAATTATTAAACATAACAAATCACGTTTAGGGGTGAATCGGGACAATGGTCCGAAAATACAAAAAAACGCTTGGGACTAGGGTGTATCAGAATTATAGTCAAGAACAGCTTGAAACGGCTTTGAGGCAGTTTAGAAGAGGCCAGATAACCCTGCGAGACGCAAAAGAGTTATTCAACATCCCAAAATCGACGCTACAGCGTCATGCTCAACAGAAACCAAAGAAACAAGGTGGCCAAACTATTTTATCAGAAGGTGAGGAATCTAGGCTAGTGCATTTGATAGTATTGGCGGGAGAGTGGGGATACCCATTGGAAAAAATTGATCTGCGAAACATCGTTAAGGGCTACCTTGATAGAACAGGGATGAGAGTGACAAAATTTAATAATAATATGCCCGGTGTCGATTGGGCGAATTTGTTTTTTGCACGGCATAAAGAACTTCTCACTGAAAGACTGTGCGAAAATATTAAACGGTCTCGGGCGGCAGTGTCTCGGGAAACATTAAATGAGTATTTTGATAACCTTCAAACCAACTTGCAAAACGTTGAACCTGAGTCCATCATTAACTATGATGAAACCTGCTTTGTCGATGATCCCGGACGAAAAAAGGTCATCGTAAAAAGAAAAACAAGACATCCAGAACGCATAGTTGATTCGACAAAAACATCGACATCAGTGATGTTTGCAGTAAGTGGTGATGGCCAGCTAGTACCCCCATTTGTTGTTTATAGGAGCGAGCATCTTTACGATACCTGGTTGACAAATGGGCCAAAAGGTGCGCGCTATGGACGAAACAAAAGTGGCTGGTTCGACCTACCATTATTTGAAGAATGGTTTACTTCCATAGCCCTACCTTTCTTGAAGAGGCGTCCGGCACCAAGGGTCATCCTTGGTGATAACTTATGTAGTCATTTGTCGCAAAGGGTTATTGAATTATGCGAAGAAAATGATATTAGGTTTTCTTTTTTGCCGCCAAATTCAACCCATTTAACACAGCCGCTTGACGTATCCGTTTTCGGCCCAATGAAAAAGGCTTGGAGGTCAACTCTAGAAGATTGGAAAAAAAAAACAAGGGGTCTTTGCCGAAGGAGTATTTTCCGAGTTTACTAAAACAAGCTATAAACAAACTAGGAGAGACTCTCACTCAAAATATTAAGAGCGGATTTCGTGGGACGGGAATTATTCCTCTTGATAGGACTCAAGTTTTAAAACGATTGCCACCAGAAAGAAACCTCGAAGAGGATGATCCTAATGCCTGGACGGATTCTGTTGTAGAGTTGCTTAACGAAAGCAGAAATGCGTGCAAACCAACAGTAGCAAGGAAAAAGAAAATTCGAGTGGAGCCAGGCAAAAGTGTTTCAACCACAGATTTTTTAGAACCGCAACCGTCAACAAGTAACACCGCAGTGCTTCAAGAGAATGAAACTTTGGAACTTGAGTCAGAACCGGAATCAGAAGTAATGCAACAGGAAGAGTGCTTTGAAGACGGGCAGCTTCCAATGGAAGACAGTGCCACTGGTGATTTTGTCGAGGTAGAATTTAAAACAAACAAAGTGAACAAATATTTTATCGGGCAAATTAAGAGACTCGTTGGTGAAACTTTAGAAGTTCAATTTCTTAGACCAAACCGAAAAATACAAAATGGCTTTATTTTTCCACAGTGGAAGACATATGCATGATTACCTTGGACCAAATTGTGAAAAAACTACCGAAGCCAACTGAATTGCGACGAGGAGGATACAAGTTTCCTTTGGAAATGAAGATAAAATCCTATGCCATCTAATATCATATTTTACTATATTAGTTGTGAAAACAGGTTTTTTTTATGTTTGTGGTTTTTTTTATACTTTCCTTCAGAGGAATAAGAAATGTTTATTTTTGTTGTAAATTTTTATGCAGGAATATTTTTTTATTTAGATATAAGATGCAAAATGTCATGTTTGTCAACTTTAAAATAAAGGCTGTTTCCATATGTTGCTGTCGTTTTTTTTTGTATTTATATTAAAAAATAAATGAAAAATAATAGGAATATATTTTTTTGGCCCGATTAACCTCATACGCAGGGCGACATGCACTTTAGATGGCTTGAAATAGCATGTCCCGATTCGCCCCAAAACGGGGTCAATCGGGACACGCCATATTTATTTTTTTTTTAATTAATCAATGCAAATTAGATAATCGTTCAATACATATTTCGGCTGCCGTATTGACGACGGGCACTTTCCTCTAAACTTTAACTTTCTTTGATAGTTTTACAAGAAAATATTAACAATAACATCTAAAAATCGTCCCGATTCACCCCGTTTGACGGTATATGTATTTACATGTCCATTGTACATATGCCTAAAATCAGGTCCTACTGGACCACAAATTTAGGATTTTCACATATAAGGGACGCAATGAGCGAAAAGAAATTCGATAAAATTCGTCAGTTTTTGCATTTCAGTGACAACAGCAAAATGTTATCCAAAGAAGATCTAAGCCGTGACAAGTTGTTTAACATTAGACCAGTAATAGAGTCTTTTATCGAAGTACCAATCAATTCCACTGGAGAAGTATTTATCAATAAACGAACAGATGTGCGCTAGTAAAGAGAGGCATAGTTTGAAGCAATATATGTCTGCCAAACCCCATAAATGGGGCATCAAATTATTCATTTTAGCAGGGGTATCAGGATTTGCGTATAACGTAGATTATACTGGAAGAGGTAAACATGAACCTATAAGTAACTCTGAAGAGGATCTAGGTGCTACTGGAAATTTGGTACAAAGGTTATGTTATGTTTTTCATATTAATTCCTTCTGAATATAATAATAGTGATATAACACAATATTTGTTATTGCCTAGCAGAAAAACCATTTCAAGGGCAACATTTACAATAAAAGAAAATGTAATCGAACAAAGGTAAAAAGGAATCTCCTACCTTCATCGGGTGTAAGTGAAATTAGCTTTCCTACAGGGACCTTAGCAATTTTTTCTTCTTGAAACAATACGGATTTCGGTCTATCTTCAACAGCCGACTTAGAACGTCTAGTTTTGTCCGGGTGTATTAACCCTGTAACGGGTTAATGTTGCTCTGTAGCAACATTAACTGTAAGGGACTATGAATTGCTTTTCGCGTATTCCACACCTAAATATGTTGTTACTCTACAGCAACAAGCCATTTATGTACTCAGTGACATAAAAATTGCAACAGCTAGAAGGGGTTGGATTTCCGGATGAAATTTGATAGGAATATTCACCTATGTAATAGTAATAAATGATCAAAATTTGAATCCTCAGTGAAGCAATAAAGTTGTTATTGAGGTTTTTACCTCTCTCTCAGCACCGATATTGAATGTTTTTTTTGCGGTGTTTTTTATAACTTTCTCGATCTGTGTTGTTGTTCTCATTGAACTGCGGTTCAGTTAAGTGTTAGCTATGCCTAGAGTAAGAAGACGAGCAGTGTATCGACAATTAAGCGAATTCGACAGAGGTCGAATTATTGGTTTGCACGAAGCGGGTTTTTCATTTGGGGAAACTGCTAACCGTGTAAATCGAAATCGGTCTACTGTAATGCGAGTGTGTCGTGCATGGTTTGAAGATGGCCAGGAACGTCGTAGAAGAGGAACCGGGGCTTCAAGAAGAACGAATGAGCGTCAAGATCGTTGCTTAAGGCAACTGGCATTTAAAGACCAATTTTCCTCTATTCGGGCAATTGGTGACCAATGGTAGCAGTTAATTTGCATTACGTTCACAATTCATTAATTAGTTGTTTCATTCGGTAACCGAACGTCGTACGCATAGTTTCTAAGCACCTGGAAATCATTATTTCTCCTACTTTTCAAACAGTACTTAGTCTACTAATAGTACTTCTCTTGCTTTAAAATATGGCCATATTTGAATTGAATTTTATCCGTAGCTAATCGCCGTACTTAGCAATTCATCCGTTTCTACCATCACATCTCGTTTATGTTATAGCTAATGCATCTATTGCTGCATTATTATTGGTGTACGGAATATCGCGATTGGAGGAGCCTACGCGTTCCGTAAAACGTTATGATAAGTAGAGGTTAAACGGTGGCGAAAACTAAAATAGTCCTTGGAGATAAAGCAGAGCAAGGCGCTTAGATCCATCATTTAGACACCCAGATATGTTTGAAACGACAGAATCAGACAAGATCCACAAATTCCATCATCGTCGGATCATCTACAGAAACTTTGGACAAATTCATCGGACAGGGCCGGCGCCCTAAACCACCCGCTGATCCAGCTTGTGGAGGATCATCCTTAAACATGTCGAGACTATGAAACTGGACTGCAACTATATGGAGGACCGAAATCTTCTTACCAAACCATATGAAAGCATCAGGGAACACTAGAGGGCCCAAAGGTTACGCCCTAGCCCTGGAATTTGCGAGTGAAGATGTCGAATATTAGGGATCATTCATTTGAGAGGAGCTAAACCGCTGAGGACATCCGTAGCTAGGTCGAGTGACCTAGAAACCCTGTAACCTGAGCGTACTACGCATTTGCCATAACACCCGTCGGTGTGATGTATGGTACGCAATGCCCCTTTCTATCGATCGTTTTGGTTTTGAGAGTCGTCTACGTTTGAGCCGATTGACTAGAATACGTACTGAGGTACGGATTTTATATTCATCTACCCCTTTCGTACCTCGGTCAAGACTCCGCATTAACTCGAGCTCTCCGCCACCGAGAGAATTTCCACTCGTGAGAACGCGTCAAATCATCCCCATACCAACAGCATGTCCCGCCCGAACGTTCATCTAAATTAGCGTTAAGCTATTCCTTTGTGTAATGATTGTAAAGCCAGTATACTAGCCTCGCCTGGCGAAAGTGTGGGCCCCGAGTTAACACAACTTGGAGAACGAAGCGAACAACAACATCTACAGTACTATACAAAAGAATTTGAAGATATTATGTTTGAAATGCATTCAACCAGTTTAAAACTTCTACCTCAATTTGGTAACGAGAGAAATGTATTTCAAACATTAAAAACTGCCATTACCTCTCACTATCAAATTCAGATACAATGTAGAGAACATGACATGCAAAATATAATTATTAGCAAATTTCTGGAGTTTTATTATGTTTTCTATTGTTTATTTTGATTAAGCCCTGCAGGTTCCTAGGGCCACTTGTCTCTGGTCAGCTTTTGCACTGTCTACGTCCCACGAAAAAAATTCAATTACTGCAATGGATTAAACAACATTTTACATAGTAGACTCCAGGGTAGATACTAGCGATCCAATTCAAAAATATTGCCTGGATAAATTCAAAAGAAAAATAAATTCTTCTACGATTAGGTCAATATTTCTCTTTTAAACTTACTTTTATTCTATTTATGCATTAGTGGTTTCTGAAGTAGTAAAGCATTACAGCCAACTTTAATGTATGTATGACTTGTAAGAATTTTGGATAGTAAAATATATATTTTTATCTGCAAATACACGTGCCATTCTTAAAGAATATTCTCAAATTAGTTAAGATATAATTTTATGCATCATTTAAAAAATGTATGGGTAATGTAAATTGTTTATAAATAAATATACCTTGAATCTAACGAACTTGTATTTATTTAGCGAAAGTACAGGGTGAGGCAATACTTCCGTTATGATTCCAAGGAGAGCTAGCGTCGAGAGGGGAGGTCCACGAAGAGTGGGGAAGGAAGCGTTTGACTCGAGGGAACCTAAAGTTAGTCAGTAGAGAAGATGCAGTGGCCGGGTGAACAACGTGCGTTCATTATTGAAGCCTTTCTAACAAATGGGAATTCAGTGGTGAACGCGCAACGTGCATTTCCAACAAACTTTAATTCAGCCCCCCTGGCTCCCGTTCCTTCAGGACCAACAATCTTGAAGTGGATTCGAAATTTTATAACCTCAAGTTCCGTAACTGAAGGTCAGGGGTGGGGACGGGGGGTCGACCACGCAGTATTTGTATCCCTGAAAATGTTGCGAGAGTAAGACGTGCCATCCTCCGATCTCCCCGGGCGTCAACCTGCAAGCACACTGGGCATGTCGTATTTTGCACGAACAGCTTCATTTTCGCCCATATCAGATGGTGATCGTGCAGGAACTGTTACCGAGGGACCTAGAAAACCGTGTAAACATTTGTCGGCAGCCTTTTCCTCTGGGGTTATTTCAATGCTGACGCCTACAAACACCAGACCCCGCACTTTGACGGCATTGAAGGCGGCCATTCGCCAAGAAATCCAGCTCATACGGATCGACGTCTTACACCGGGTGACGGAAAACTACCGACTTAGACTTCAGAATTGCATTGACAATAGTGGTCTTCATTTATCCAAAGTTTTGTTCAAAACCTCTTAATGTTAAGCTTTAAGGATCATAGAATAAGTGGATATCAATAAATTTTTTTATTTTATCTTATTTTCGTTTGTTTTGACCAATGGTATCTCTGTGTAAAACTTTAAACTAAGAATTTGAAGAAATAAAGGAGCAAATAGTTATCAGTCGACGTTCCAAGGAGTTGGGGAGATATTTAATGGCAAGATACCATTTAGAAGAAGACAATCTCCATAAAGATATATTTAAAAAGGTAGAATCGACAAGGAAAAGTCATAGTGGGGACGAACAAAACCAAGAAAGGAAATGAAATAATCCTCCGAAGCAACGGCTGCAACTCTAATTTACATGGTCACAAAGCAGTCGAGTGCAGGAAACTAGAGACAACGGGGCTTCTGCTATATTTGCGGTTCCTCGCAGCATTAGATGCAATATTATCCAAGATATCGGTCCTGGTAAGAAACATCAGATGCTCAACAAGAACGCGCTGCCGACTTGGTCGATGTCCAGGTCGAAAATATCCCATCCTACCAGTTAGATGTCAACCTACAAATGAAGGAAAATAAGATAAGTATTAGGCCAATTCTATTTAGATAACTTCTAAAAACCGTAATTCATCCATCATAATGAATCACCTTTACAAAAACCTGATAAATGTTAACTTACACTGGCCTAAATGAGCTTTTGTCTATTCAGTTTACAAGTGGAACTCAATTAAATTAACAAAATATAAACAGAATTAGAACATTAGAACTAAATTCTTTTTCACTTAGGTTATTTTGAAATTTATTTAGTTAAAACTTGAATAAAATGAATTACAGTAGAGTCCCGCTCGAGTGAACTACCCGAAATAGTGAACACCGAAAAATTTACATTGGGATCCGATTTAGTGAACAGGGGAAATCCCGGTAGAGTGAATTTCTTTCTTTTGTAGTTCGGTAATTACCCTAAATATGTATTATAGGAAGCGCATCACCACGAATGATCGTAAATTGGTTTAGTACATTCTTCTATTCGATTTGTATGAGCTCGGTGCGTTTGAGCGTTCCATTAAAAAACTCAGGGCAGTGATATATGGTGCGTCGTGTTATGAGAAGTGTTATTATGTATGTATATGCATGTAATAAGAGTTTATAATAATGTCGAATAATAGGAAACATTTAAAACTGAGCGAGGAATTAGAGATATTGGAAAGCTTAAGTAAAGGTAAATGTGTAACAGATTTAGCTAAACAATTTGGAGTGGCTAAATCTACAATATGTGCTATAAAGAAGAGGCAAACATTAATTTTAAGAAAAACTAATCAAAATGTTGATGGTGTACGTAAATTTAAAACACTAAAAAAATCTACATGTTGAAAAATAGAAAAGGCACTGTACAAGTGGTTTATTTCATTGCGAGAGAGAAATATTCCCGTTAGTGGATTAATGTTAAAACAAAAAGCTATAAATTTGCAAAAATCAATCGATGAATCGTCAACATTTATTGCAAGTAATGGATGGCTTAATAGATTCAAAAGGCGGTACAACGTAAGGTTTTTAAAGATTTCAGGAGAGAAATTATCACAACCAGAATTAGTTGATCCATTCAAGGAAACGTTGAAGAATACAATTAAAGATCTTGACCTGTTACCGGAACAAATTTATAATGCGGACGAATCAGGTCGTTATTGGAAACTACTACCCGATAAGACGTATGTATCTAACATGGAGAAAAATGCACCTGGTAGAAAAACTGAAAAACAAAGATTAACTTTTTTGGCCTGTGCAAACGCGTCCGGAACACACAAATTAAAACCTTTAATAATAGGAAAATCAAAGAAACCCCGATCATTTCGAAATTTTAGCTGTCCAGTACATTACAAGCATTCTAAGGCAGCATGGATGACCACCACCGTTTTTAAAGAACGGTTTCATGAAATGTTTGTTCCAGAGGTAAACAAATTTACTTATTTATAATTAGATCATAACACTTCATTTTACTTTTTAGGTTACACAATTTTTACAAAACCAACAATTACCGATTAAGGCCTTATTATTATTAAATAACGCCCCTAGCCATCCACCTGAGTCAGACTTAAGAAGTTCCAATGGATTGATCTCCGTTATGTATATGCCACCAAATGTGACACCCTTAATCCAACCCATGGATCAAAATGCCATCAGAATTACAAAATTATTTTATCGCAAAAATTTATTGACCAATTTGTTACCAGAAGACAAAGAGTTTAGTGAAACATTGAAAAACTATTCTCTGAGAGATGCTGTTTTAAATATAGCTATGGCTTGGAATAATGTAAATACTGCAGTTATAAAAAAGTGCTGGAATAATATTTTAGACATTGATGATGACGATCAGGAAAATATTCCACTAAGCGTTTTACGCTCTCGTTTAATTAACGACGAAGCTTTTAAAGCAAATCAAGATATAGGACATATTTTACAAAATATCACTCCAAATGTAAGTAAAAAATTGCTAAGAAAATTTTAATTATAAAATTGATATTTTTTTAGACTCATTTTAATGATGCTGACATTGATGAATGGAATAAGGACATATTACAAGAAGCCACTGAGGTAAATGTTATTGATAAAAGTGATTCGGAAGAGGACGATAACAGTCATTTGTTAATGTGTAATATCACCAATGACAAATTAATTTCGACAAATCATGCTCTTAAATCTGTTAATGATATTCAGTGGGTGGAAGAAAATGAGGAGAATGTTGAATTTTCACAGTTACTAACTCTATATAGTTTAAGAAGTAAATTAATTGAAATTAAAGTAAAGAAAAAGTTAGAACAATCAAAAATATCTACGTATTTTAAACCAAAATTATAAGTTAATAAGTGTTTAATATAAAAATGTCGCGTATTATTATTGCCAAATTATATTATTACTTATTATAGTAAAAGTAAGATTATTAAATAAAGTTTGATTGCATATATGTATTTGTATTTGACTTTTTAATAAACCTCTATTTAGTGAACAATCCGATTTAGTGAACAATCCGATTTAGTGAACAGCGGCTTGGCTAATAACATTCACTCTAGCGGGACTCTACTGTATATGGAAAATATACGGTGACCGCTGACTAATTAAAAAAAAGAAAATTACCCAAAATTACCCCCATCAGATATACCAAGTTATGTTTAATTATTTAAAGGAAGCTAAGCGATATATCAATTAGATTTTTCTATCGTGTGTTAATTTTAGTTACCTGAAGCAATCTGAAGGCTGAAAAACATTTTTTTTCTGTAACTTCCATTTTTCATTTTCTGAAATTTTTCGAAATTTCATGCACCAAGACGTAATTTTAAGATTCAATGTTTATTCTAATGAAAGAGGTGCAATTGTAAAAAATAATTTAAATTGTTAATTATTTCTTCAATTTTCTTTTTATTTAATGAAAAGTAATATTTTTGCACTTTTAATGCAAGGTACTTTCCGGGAGAAGTATTTGTCAGAGATAATTGATTTCTATTTAGATAACTTCTAAAAATCGTAATTCACCCATCATAATGAATCACCTTTACAAAAACCTGATAAATGTTAGTTTACACTCGCCTAAATGAACTTTTGTCTATTCGGTTTACAAGTTGAACGCAATTAAATTAACAAAATATAAGATGGCAATAGAATTAGAACATTAGAACTAAATTCTTTTTCACCTAGGTTATTTTGAAATTTATTTAGTTAAAATTTGAATAAAATGAATTATTTAACAAAAGGAGAGGAATTCGTGAATGTTCAGTAACAGTCTGCACTGCTTAACTCAAGAATTACGAGAAATTTTAAACTTATTTTCATTATCATTATCCAAACTTTTAAATTTCTTTAAAATCATACTAACCGTTGACTGGCAGGTATGTTTATTGGGATTAGTCTTTCGTTAAAAATAATTGCCGCCTCTCTCTGTGTTTTATAACTTTCACAAACAATTAAAACAACTTCTTTTTTTATTAAATAATTCAACTTAATCAATTGTGGAAATTTGAGTTGTTTTCCTGTCATAATATTTCAATAAAGAGCGAAATTAGTATTCTTAGTAACATCGTCTTAATTTTATTGAAATAAATTCAGTAAACTTTACATTTCGACAACATAGTTGTTTTCATCAGAAGCTACAAGCACATAAAAAACAGGGTCAAAATGAGACAATACTAGCATATTAAAATTCATTGAAAGGTTTTTATAAAGTCATAGAAAATCTAATTACCATTTGTTGGTGGAAACCACACCTCCTCTCATGGTCACAAAATGCAACAAAGAACAATTGCCTATAACACCTAAAAGATTTAAAAATATATTTATGTCACAAATTTCGTTTAGCCAGCAAACTTGAACGCCACTCCGCTAATATTTTTTGTAGTTTCTTTTTTGTTTACTGTTTCGAAATGCAAAAAAAGACGAAATATATTACAAGTTACTAGATATTAAATAAGAAACTTAAGACTTTAAAATACGATAAATTTTAAATAAATTTGAAATTGAATTTAAAATGTAAAATTACAGAGCAATTTTTTTTTTTTTTTACAATTAAAACTAGTTTTCAAATAAAAGAAAATTGAGAAATTTAAAATTAAGTCTAGGTACCTGAAATCTTGAAAACATTTCAAAAAATTAATAATTCAAATTTTGCGGAAATTAAGGCAAAAACAATTTTTTTTCGCGCCTTCGGATTATACAGGGTGAGTCAACGATAGAGCAAAGTAAGTTTATGATTTATCGGCAAAATTTGCATTAAAACTGTATATATTATATGATATGGTTAGTAAGTCCGCACATTTTAAAAATATATAAAAGTATACAGGGTGCGATAAAAAGATCGAGCAACCAAAAGTTGTATTTTTTTTAACGGGGCACCTATATACGAATTAATTTTTTAATTCTACGCCTAATTCTAAAACTTTTTTGTTATGTATTTGTTATGGTGAAATCTTGTAGTTTTCGAGATGTTCAGCTTTAAAGGTAAAAACTCAAATTTTCAAGCATTTATTTAATTGAAAATTTTACGGTCGTTTCTGTAAGAAAAATGTTTATATTTGGTAAGTGGAAAGACAAATGTTAAGTTAATAGGTACCCTATAAAACATTTGAGATATCGGCAACAGGATGTTGAATATAATTGTCCAAATATAAAAAAATTACATTTCAGAAAATCACTTTTTTCAAATGGCACACCCAAAATTAATGATGCCAAAAAAGACACTTATCTAGTTGTTTTAAAAAAGAGTTTATTTCTTAATTAAAATGCTTGGAGGCAAGTTTACTGTATAGTAATTACAAATAGACTGAATAACAATTCAAATAAAGTGCAGTTTATCGTAACAAACATTCCAATTATGATGAATGCTGATTCCGCAATGATAACTTCGCTTCACGTTACACCCAGTGTATTTTTATTTTATCCTATAAAGGACTAAGAACCTTCTAATTTGTGTTGAATATGTCCTATACCTATCTTCAATTCTTTTTGAGATATTTTTTTTCATTTTCTTGTATTGCCTTCTAGTTTATTATTGCTTCAATCGAATTGCCACGGAAAGCAATAGTCAGATTAAAAATCTATGAAATGTCAATATAGATAAGCGCGGTGTTGTGACAGTAATATATTGTATTTTATCGACTCAACTTTTGTGAATTATTGCGTTTGAAATGGATTATCCAAAAAAATTAATTAATTGATATAATTTATATATTAGGTGAGGCTGACAAAAACTGTATTCTTGTACAATGAATTTATAAAATGAAGTTTCCTGAACGCCGGACACCTACTTCGCAGTTTTCATAATCCAAAAGAAAGATTTGATTCTACCGGTAGTGTTGATTATCCTAAATGTAAAGTCATCAATAAAAAAGCTACTAATGAAAATGAGGAACTTCAAATTTTAATGAATACTCTGGAAAATCCTCAAGTAAGATGTAGAGAGTTAGCAACGTTATGTGATATCTCACAATCAACTGCGAATCGGACAAAAAGAAAGTATAAGTATCACTCGTATCACATCGAACATCAGGAATTACGGGGGTAAGATTTTGAAAGACGAGTGCAGTTTTGCCATGTAATGATTGAACAGTTATAGCTAAATGAAAACTTCTTATATAACATAATGTTTTCCGATGAAGCTTTGTTTAAAAGTAATGGCGTCGTGAATCGCCACAATATGCATTATCATGCTGCAGAGAATCCATTTTGGGTTCGGGAGGTACAAAATCAAAACCATTGGTGTGTGAATGTTTGGTGTGGTATCCACCACAACAGAATAATTGGTCCATATTTTTTTAATCATGCATTAACTGGCCTTAGTTATCTACACTTTCTAAGTGAAGAATTACCCCCATTACCCGAAACACTTGATGTAAATCAGCAGGAAAATATGCGGCTTCAACAGGATGGTGCGCCTCTGCACTACCACCGCGAAGTTCGAGAATTTTTGAATCAACAGTTTCCACAAAAATGGATTAGGCGTGGGGGTTATATTGAGTGGCCATCAAGATCTTCCGATATTACCCCATTAGATTTTTTCTTGGGGGGTTATATAAAAGACTGGGTGTATGTTAATCAACCTACCACAAAAGACGTAAAATAAAATAAGAGATGTCTGCCGGAGCGTAACACCGCTAATGTTGTCAAGTGTCAGAGACGACGTAAGGAAAAGAATAAATATGTGCGTTCAACAAGAAGGTTATTTATTTGAACATTTATTAAGAAGAAATTAATTATTTTAACTATTAAGATTCCTTTGTTAAATATGCTAGATATATACTTATAGTTCATTCACTTTAAGAATATAGCGTTGGGCAAGCTAGGCTTATATTTTCGACGTTTGCTATTGGCTAATACCTAAGGCAAAATTACACACGGCGAAAGAAGGTGCTTGTGCATACAAAATTTATGTTGGATAAAATGAAATATTACTGAACTATTTGGTTGTTTCTTGTGTTTCTCGTTATATTATTATTTATTTAGCATATTGCATTAAAATTGTTCTTGTCAGAACACGATTAATACGATATTTACGGAGAGGAGGTATTTTTTTCCAATTTCGATAATACAATTGTACTTATTAGCTACTATTCCAGGATTACTACATCTCTGACATGGCCGAAGAAGGGGTCGCTGAGCAAGGTGACCATCTCATGGGTCCATCAACAAATCCTCAAGGGAAACGCATCAGCAGTGGGCAAAGGCTAATGGCTTATAATTTACATATACAGTGGAAACAGGCTAAATCTAAATCGGCAGCTATAAAGCTAATCTCCAAGCAGCTAGGGGGGGAAATGGAGTCCACGGGAACTGTAGGTTCACCTCCAAAGAAACGTCAACGAATAACAACTTGCGAAGCTTTGAATGAATGGATAAATTATATTTGAAGTAATTTGTACATTTCTATAAAATTATGATTATTGTAGCTATTTTAAAACAGAACTATTAAAGTGCTTCGTAGAGACTATTTTATTCAGAAGTATATAGATTTTAATAAAATATGGAATATATCTGAAATAAACGTAACCGTATATTTGTATATTTTTCTTATACATTTTACTGAAACATTTGTCATTAGTATGTAGAGTTATTTTCAAAGAAATTGATAAAGATTATAACAAGACTGACATTTCACTTTCAAAATACCCGCCATTATTTAATCGAGTTAAATTTTGGCAGTGTTATACGGACGCCGATTGCAGCGTAGTCTACTATATTCCTAAGTGAATGGACTATAGTATGTTTTTTTTTGCCTTATTTTAATTTATTTATTTTGTTCTAGATAGTAGAAAAATTGCTTTCTAATACATTTTGATTGTTTTTGATAATATATTTTTTTTCATGGCCCATTTTATTTGCACAGTACAAGAAAATGAAAAAAAAATTATCTCAAAAAGAATTGAAGATAGGTACAGGGTATATTTAACAAAAAATAGAGGGTTCTTAGTTTTTTAAGATAAAATAAAAATATACAGGATGTGTCATTTGAAAAAGTGATTTTTTTCAATTTCATTTTTTTAATGTTTGGACAATTATATTCAACAACCTGTAGCCGATATCTCAAATGTTTTACAGAGTATCTATTAACATTAGTGTGACTTACCAAATGTTGGATTACCACTAGATTTAGTTATACTCATTATAAGCACGTATTGTAATTATTATTATTATTCATTATTAGAGTAACCAAAACTTGCGGACTCGCATAGGCGTCGGTATTACGGGTTAATATAAGAATACGAAAAATTCATAAATAAACTTACTTGCTAATTATTCAACAAATTAGAGGCATCAGGATGTGAATTACAGTAAACTTGCATCATTGCATATGTTTCCACAGTTACTTCTTTAAACCTTGTGCGTCGACAAGAAAAAATATTCTTATACATAGAAAACGATCTCTCCACATCTAAGGAAGTTACATTTGCATGTAGAAACTGTTTTTCAAAATCACTTAAAAGTTCACTATTCTTACACTTATTATAAACAGCCTCTAAAGTATTAAAATCGGGATTTTTCCTTAAAACATCTGCCAACTTTTGACTAGCGCATAATCCTGGCGTATCATTTAATGTGTGTAATTTATTTTTTACACTCTCCACTATGTCTAATGATTCCTGCAATGACAATTGTAGTTTTCTGATGGCATCTAGTAATACTGTATAATTGGTACATATTGTTGTTAAATCTTCTAAAAGTTGAGGAATTTGAAATTCTCCTTGACTTTCTCTAACTGCTTTGGATTCATTCCGATTAAATCGCATTATAACTGAATGAATTTGTTGAAAATGGATCAAATAGTAAGAAGCTGCTGTTAGCCAAGCACCCCATCGCGTTAAAATTGGTTCAGGAGGTTCTAGAATACCTGGACAAAATTTACGAAATTCTTTTAAACGTTTACGAGATTTACGAAACACTGCTTTAGTACTTCCAATCATCCGATCAACGTTTCCGTAGTGTTGTCGAACAACTTCACCAACTAAATGCAAAGCATGCAGCACGCAGGTTATATGTATTAAGTTAGGAAATATATGTTTTAAGGATCGCCCAACACTTAACACCGTTGCTGCACTATCTGTCACAAACATCACAACTTGATCTTGGGCAATTTTAAATTTTTTCAAAGCGTTCATTATCACTTTTTGAATATTTTCCGCGGTACATTGTTGAACACGTTTGCAAGCTAACAAATATCGAGATGCTATTACATTCACAATACTGTTTTTCTTTATATCGGTCGTTTCATCCACGGTAATCCATATTTTTTTGGAACACAAATCACGTTTACACACATTTTCTAGCATCTCTTTCATTCGCGGCAAATGATTCTGTAATTGTGTTTGTGAGGGTAATGGGTACTTTGGAACGTATTGTCGCCAAAACGTTTTAAAAGCTGCTTTTCTCACCAACGACAACGGAAGATTACAAGAGGTAAACATAATTAATAAATGTATGAGGAATAGTGTATAAGGTATTTCAGTTCTTGCATTTCTCATATGCTTAATACCATTGACATGCCTCTGGCAATCAGTTTTGTCCAATGCAGCCAAACGAACATTGCATATTAAGCAAAAAACTGCACTACCGTCATATTTTAAATGGGGAAAAAGTGACATATACTTATGTACATTAGTAGCAAATCTATTACGAGGGCATTGTTTTCTTAGGTATGTAAATATTAGTTCTATATGAAACGATACACTAATTATGTACTTGGTATAATACTACAACACACAAAAAACACCAACTATATTTTCAAAAGCGACACGTAAGTACATAACCTTGACCGTTCGACTAATCTCTGCAACAGCTCAACCGGTACTAAAACGAAATCTCTCTCAGCGCGGTTTAACATGATTTATATTCAAGGTCGACACTACATGCCTGCTTCTCTACCGGTTTAGTTTATTTATGAATTTTTCGTATTCTTATATTAACCCGTAATACCGACGCCTATGCGAGTCCGCAAGTTTAGGTTACTCTATTCATTATTTTCTTAACGTAACTGTACAGCTGTAGTCAAAGAGACGCCTTGCAAAACGTTTCGTATCATTTCCATTAGAGGATCACCTGCGTGAACCTATTTTTTTAGTATTCTCTCAGGGGATCTAACTGAAAGTAGTAGAAAGACTCTTGTTTATGTTGCCAGAGGCGTACGCCTGTAGTAGTTAATAAAGCTTTTTACTTCTCCTCTGATTGTTTTCATTTGGGTTAGTGCAATCTCCCTAACCTTCGAATAAAATCAGTGAAGTTGTGATTACCAAGTTAGTGAAATCCGCCTAACGAAGAATCAAACACAAATATAAACGTTTTTCTTACAGAAACGACGGTAAAATTTTCAATCAAATAGATGCTTGAAAATGCGAGTTTTTATCTTTAAAGATGAACATCTATAAAACTGCAAGGTTTCAACGTAACAAATACACAACAAAAAAGTTTTAGAATTACATGTAGAACTAAAAAATTAATTGATATATACGATGTCCCGTTTAATAAAAATACAACTTTTAGTTGCTCTACTTTTTTATCGCACCCTGTATACTTTTATGTATTTTTAAAATGTGCAGACTTACTAACCATATCATACGATATACAGTTTTAATGCAAATTTTATCGATAAATCATAAACATCATTTACTCTATCATTGGCTCACCCGGTACAGGTAGCTAAAATTAACATACCTTCAAAAAAATTCATTGAAATCTTGCTTAGTTTCTGAAAAACATTACTTTTTCGATTTCAATAATTTCGAAAAACCTCCATTGTTTAAATAATTACATAAGCATCACTTGGTGTATCTGATAAAAGCTGAATAGCTTTTTAGACAAGCGCAAATTACTGCCATAATTTTTCCTAAATAAAAATAAAATTTTTTTCCATTTGACATCGACTTTGTGGGAGTCACTATATAGTTAATTATACCAAGAAACATAAATGTACTTCTAAAATCTATATCTTCTACTGTTAATTGCAGGTATCGACAAATTTTTCTTTCAAACAAAAAAAAATAGTTTGATATACATACATAACTGTACCCCAAAGCCAGATTATGTTAAGTCCAAATTTAGGAAATTCTAATAAATTCTAAAACTTAAAACTAATTCAAATATAAATTATGTACTGGATTCACAAAAATTGTATTTTACAATTTAAAAAAAAATAAAATTAATCCAATAAAACTGCTCTACTGACAAAATGGGTTTTTGGACTTAACGTAGTCTGGTTTTAATATACAGATATGTATAATTAATATATTACAAATTAATAATTGAAAATTACATGATACGTACTTGAAGTTTCAGAGGTGCTGGTCTCTGCGAGTTCTTTTCTAACAGCATTGTATCAATATGTTCGATCTTTAAGTCCACCTCTAATCACCTTTCCTTAACCTCTGCGAGATATTGAATTCGTTATAGCTTGGTTCATTCGTAAGAGCACTCAGCAAAGGAGTTCGTAGTTTAAAGGAATATCTGCCTTGCTATCCTGAAGAACTTCAATTTATTATGCTATTCAATTTTTCCGTGCATTGACATAAAATTGAATAAGTCTGAAAAATGTAGAATGGAAATATAAAATATAACCTACATTTTTATTTTATCTACTTACATAGGTTAGTTCTACGGTTAATTCACAGATCGAATCTTTTACTAACTAAAATCTAAACACTGAAGATAGCACACATATATTTTTTTTAATTTTTGTTGCAAATGAAATTTCAAAATACCGGTACATAAAATACAGGCTGGTAGAGCGATGGCGGCTATTCGAATCATAGAATAACTGTAATATTTTATCAACTCTAGCCTTAGGGGGCGAGAATTCAAATGCACATCGCATAGACAACCCTCACATCGGTTACTGGATATTAACTTCGGATGTACATTCGGATATCATCGGAATTGATCGTATATATGAAATTGTGGCGGGGAAGTACTCTGCATAATTTAACTTGAAAACGTTAACATAAACTGTTAAAATATTTTCAATAAACGAAAAAGCTTTTAATTCTCCTCAACAGCGGTAAATTTGCATAAACAAATGGAGTACTTTACGTACAGTTGTGATTTGAAAGAATTAAATTTAAGTGTAAAAGATATTGAGGTAAGATTAATTATGTTATTACTAGAGCGGGCCAAATTGCGCCATCCAACAGAATCGGAATCAGGCGCAACGGCCGCTTATTGTAAATAGCGTATATGTGAGTCACAGCAGATATGTGATATTTCGAAATTAATACACAAGAGTAAAAAAATAAAAGCTGACGCAATAATAATGTTTAGTAATTAGAGCGGTACACGCTGAGGTGTTTTTATTTTCATTATGATTTTTTATTTGATTGAAAACGGTATGCGTTGTAAATGGGATGTAATAAGGAAATAACTGAGAAACTGAACGCTTTTTTTATTCTGTTGTACTTAATAATGTAACTGTAAATAAAGATATAATAAATAAATTCTATCCTTCTTAATAATGCGGATAGGCTTGTTTAAAAGTTGCACCATCAGATAAGTTTCCACATTTGCCTCGGTGAAGGATGTTCGCCGAGACGAAAAAATGTTCTTATATTTCGAAAACGACCGTTCCACTTCTACCGAAGTAAGACAGGCGTAATTAAAATAATCTTTAGACTTAGTCAAGGAATCTGCAGATGCCCCATCGCACATTTGTCTTAATCTCGTGTAGTCCGGATTCTTTTTTAAAACACTATCGAACTTAGCTAAAACTCGTCCACTTGTTGCATCGTTTATACTGTGTAACAATGTACTAACTTCGTCCACGACTTGCACTGATTCTACCAACGACAATCCAGAATTTTGCAAATTTTCTATCGCGTCTACTAACCCTTTGTAATTGTTGCTAATATTCTTTAGATGTGTTTCAACAGAAATATCGAGAAATCCCTTCTGGCTCATCCTAATAGCTCTAGCTTCGGCAGGGACGAATTGCAAAATAACGGATTTGACTTCTTGAAAATGTTCATTATAATAAAAAGCGGCTTTTAACCACGTTCCCCAACGCGTAAGAATGGGCTGTGGTGGTTCTCGAATACCAGGGCATAACCTGTGGAATGCCCTAGTCCTCTTAGGACTTTTGAGAAACACTTTTTTTGTGTTTGCTATTAATGCATCCACCTCCGGGTAACACTCTCGAATAGTTTGTGCCACAAGATGTAAAGCATGGACTTTACACGTAACATGTAAAAGTCCTTCACACTTTTCTTTAAGGGAACGGCCTACACTACACATTGTTGCTGCGCCATCGCTCATGAACAACAACAGTTGACTGGTTGACACTTGAAATTTTTGTAACGTTTCGAGAACTACGGCCGTAATTGCTTTACTAGTACACTGTTTTAATCTTCTGCTGGCTAATAGAATTGCAAAATTTGGTTTAATAGGATCTAATACGCGCACTATTATATTCAAAATAGAATTTTTTTGCAATCTGTCGTCTCATCAAGACATAGCCACAGCTGTTTATCTTTTAATTCGGCTTTAATTCGATTTTCAATGTCCTCACGTACTCGTGGAATATCTCTCCGTAACGCTGTCCGAGATGGTAGTATCCACTCGGTATTGTATGTACCCCAGAATTTTCGAAATGCTTTTTTATCAAGTATACGAAGTGGTAGACCACATACCATAAACGTTAAAAGCAATTCTAATTGAAATTGACGTTGTTGTGACACACCATTTCTTTTATTTCTGTGGTGTGCGCTATTTATATGTCTTTCACAATCACGTTTGCTCCAGCACAGTAGTTTCTTTTTACAAACTTTACAGAAAATTGTACTCCCATTGTAGTGTAAATCCACAAATTCACTAAGAAATTTATTAACTTTCGTAGGTAATGGCCGTTTATTTTTAATAGTTACGTTAGACATAATCACTAAAGCGAGCACACCGACGCTTGTTTCTAGTATGCCACGAAGTGGTGCAAACGTAACATCTGCAGACTCGTCATTTGTTGATGAATAGAGCGCGTCATCCGTAAATGAATAAGCGCGCTGTTAGTTCGTAGCCGTCGATGAATGAACTTTTTTTTTGTAGTGGCCCACTGTGAACAACGCCCTATTTATCAACGAACACCCAAACTGCAGGTGTATATTTGCGCGTCTTCACGACGTAATAGACAGTGGTTTTGGTCCTCGTCCTAATAATTACATATTTAAATTACCTATGTTTACATACATATATGCGCCCGGCAGCCTGATTGCGAACCTGGCGCGTGGCGCTCTTGGCCCGCTCTAGTTATTACTAACCTGGGCAAATATGCGCTAACAGCCAGAGGCGCAGAAAAAGTGAAAGTGAAACTTGCTGTTCAAGTTTTTAGCGCAAGTGTAGCAGGTGCCTTGAATTATTGCGAACAAAAAGTTAAATTTGCCAGAATTTACAAATTGTGAAGGCACTGCACATTTTTGTAGAATGTTAAATAATATATTTGATGTACTTAATACGAGAAACATGCTTGGAAAGACAACGTATAAAAGGCCTCTTAATCCTAATAATATTCTGTTTATGAAAAACTTTATTTCGAATGCGATTAATTATATTCAAAGTCTTCAATGATAGGACACTTGTTTTTAGGTGTTATAGTTCCTTTAAAACCATTATTAAACTTATATACAGAGCTTGTTGATACATCAATTTTATCGTTTTTATTAAGCTACAAATTCTCGTAAGACCACATTGAGTTATTAGGAGGATTTAACAACAATCCGACCGCTTTACAGTTTCGTGGAGCTTATAAACGTTTGCTTCCCCATGCCGAAATTAAAACTTCATCTTCTGCAAATTGTCTCTCGCAAGATCAGACAGTATTTTGCATGTCTCATCAAATAATAAAATGCCGCACAGTTCAGATTACACTGGGGAACAATTTGTAACACAATTTCTGTTGAGTTTGGTTTCTGAGCTGTTTTATAGTTAATTAGGCATGCTGGTTTCAAAACTGTAGTTAGTTTTCTTCTACCACGTCAAGTTTTATCTTTACACCTTATGAGAATGTGACCACTCTCCGCAAAATCGAGCATGGATCATAGGAAGCACTATTGCTCTCCTATTGGCTGACACAAACCTTCTCCGATGGGCGCCGGGCGAATGACGCATAGGAGAACAGCGAGAGGTTTATGCTTGTCTGGACTTGTTCAGTTACGCCTGAGATACTGTAGTGAGACGTTGTGTGTCGCTCTGAAACAGTGCAGCCCATTCCGACGTGGAGTCTGAGTTCTTATTTATATACAAGGTTAGCAGTGTTTAGTGTTTATTTTTATATGAACTGAAACTTTTCCTTGTCTACCTCTGCTAGTTCCCGTCGTAAGTGCCTAAACAGCCCCGATTCGTTTTGTTACATATGTGGCAGTTTCACCATTCTCAGTCAAAGGACAAACATCAGTACATTTGTCAGGCAAGTCTATTTTGCCTATTTTAAAGTGAAAATTGGTGATCACGATAAATCATGGAACCCCTCACAAAGTGTGTTAGCAGTGTGCTGAGGGTTTACGGATGTGGACCAAGGGAACACGTGATAAAGTTCCATTTGGTATACCTATGATTTGGCGAGAACCCAGAGATCATTCAAGTGATTGTTACTTTTGTATAGTGAAAACGTCAGATTATAACAAGAAAAACAAATGCAAAATAGAGTGTCCTAGTTTACCATCAGCTATACGCCCAGTGCCTCATTCAGCCAAAATCCCAGTGCCAGTTTTCAATGAATTACCCTCTTTGGAAATACGGGAAGACGAGTCTGGTGAAGATTAAAGTGACCCCAACGATGAAGATTTTGAAATTAAAGATGATTCCGTTCGTAATGGATTTGACCAGCATGAGTTGAATGATTTGGTACGAGATTTGGGACTATCCAAAAAAGCTTCAGAGCATCAAGACTGCACGAGAAAAGCTTGTTTGAAAAGGGAGCTAAGGTATTCTATTTTCGATCAAGAGAAAGTGCGTTTCTACAATACTTTCGAAGTGATGATGGATTTGTGTATTGCCATAACGTACATGGTTTAATGGAAGAGTTGGGAATTTGAGCCTATAACGCAACTGAATGGCGACTGTTTATCGTAGCTCAAAGCGAAGCTTGAAGTGTTCTCCTTCACAATGGAAATTTATTGGGTTCAGTCCCTATAGGCCATTCAGTTCGTTTGAGTGAAGAATATGAAGACATAAAGAGAGTCATTGATTTGTTGCAATACCACATGCACCAATGGATCATTTGTGTTGACCTTAAAATGGTTAGCTTCCTTCTTGGCCAGCAACGCAGATATGCCAAGTATCCCTGCTTTTTATGTATGTGAGACAGCAGAGCTCGTGAGAAGCATTGGGTGCAGTCGAATTGGCTGCCACGATCTGACCTGAAACCTGGTGATCCAAACATTGTACATCAGCCACTTGTCGACAGAAAGAACATTATATTTCCACCTCTGCATATAATTGACTGTTTCAAGTATCTCATTTTGGCATTTCCTAGCCTGTCATTTGAAAAGATAAAGTGTGTTTTTGATGGTCCACAGATTCGGCAGCTTGTTAAAGATGAACATTTCATCGGAACAATGTCAGAAATTGAAAAGAATGCTTGGTTGGCATTCAAAAACATTGTTAAAGACTATCTTGGAAATACACGAGCACAGAACTACGCCAAAATTGTTCAGCAACTCTTGGAGAGCTTCAGCTACATTTTTTACATAACCATCTTGCTTTTCCGTTATAAACCGGGCCCAGATAAAAAAATGGCAGAAAAATTAGGGAATTTCATTAGCGATATGAATATATGGTTTGATATTTTTAATAGCTTTATGGCAAGGGGTCCTGTTCCCAGTAAAGATGGATATGGTAGAGATTTGGACACTCAAGTGACGCACTTAAACAAAATCACTAAGGTTGTTACATACATTTATTCCAAGATATGCAATCTACGTTTGAGGCAAAATTCATATGTACCCACAAATTAAATCAAGATTGTCTTGAAAACTTCTTTTTTCCAATTAGAAGTCGAGGGCCGAATGATCGTCTAAGCCCTTTAAATGCCATATATCGAATTAGGATGATAATTTTAGGTCAAAATCCAGGCATTCTAGAATCAAAAGTAAACACTAATGATCAAATACAAGAGGAATATGTTGCGCCTAAATTTTGGAAAAAGTCGAGTTTTTATCATATGGGGGACTTATTAAATCTAATGACAACTGGGTACAAAAAATTCAAAAATGGAATGCATATTTTGAAAATCATCATGGTGATTCCTATCAAAATGGATCAGGAGTTGTTGAAAATTTAACGGGGAAGATATCAAAAAGCGAAACGGATTTGCCTTTTTCACTAATTAAAGATTTTTGTAAATTACGATTATAAGAATGAAATTTAGAAATTTGCACATTCAAGAATCTAAAAATTTAAAAAGGAAAAGTACGGAAAATGAAGACAGTAATAGAAAAAAATTAAGATGTTAAATAAAATTATTAAGTGAACATGTCGGATAAGAGATCAAAACTGCAGTTTTCGCGATGTGCGGGACAGAAGACACCGTACCCAATCAGAGCCGTAGGGCAGAAGATATAACGGTATCCAATTGTGTAAATTTGATCTGTGTTTTGTGTGTACATTGTTCAATATTCTTACAGTCTGTAAAAATTGTTAATTTTAAAAATAAATTATTTTGAGTTTTTCTTTGTCAATGTTTGTTTTATTTCAATATCTGTTCTATCACTTAGACCCACCGTGAAGTATATTCCCGTCAAATCTTTTCAATTTTTTTACGTAATACATAAAGTCCAAAGGTATTTTTCAGATTACCAGCGCGCGTAAGTATGTTTTTCAAGTTACTGGAACTGTATACACTACACTGAATTAATACTGGAAATATTAATTTACATTTGAAACTTCAGGCTTATTAACATCCATTGTATTTTAATAATATGTAATAAACCTTTAAGTGAATTAATGTAATAATTTTATATTTCATATATATTTACTATTCAATTTGATTTATCTTTTTAGAAATAGGATTATTGAACGAATTCGTCCCTATTTTTAAACATTTATATTTTCGGTAATTATTTTTGATAACTGTTAATTACTATTACAACAAAGTTTAATCATATCAATGAAATAGAATACAATACTGCGTAGGTTTTCAATACAATATATTTGAATACATAGCGCTTAGGTCTCCAGGTGACGTCATCGACATTTATTATTATGCGAACAAATTCTCAAGATGTAGCAATCCTTGCCAGTACACAATTCTTGAGAATACATTAGGGGTGAACCTGCCGTTGGGGTTAAACGCCTTCCAAAGGGTACCGGATTGCTATCTTACACCTCGGCGTACCAAGAGAGAAGAGTCATAGGGACAGAAAAGATAGTAACAAATACAATTCTTTATGTTGCCATTCTCTACTAAATTTATCTCTGCTAGCCTCCTTTGAGGTGAGCGATTTTACTATTTAAAAAAAGCGTGTCGTTTAATGTGCAAACAGGACAATTTGAAGATTTCCAGGATATCGAGGACAAACAAACAGCGCAAATTGCTAATCACTTGCAATTCCTTATAATAAAAGGTAATGTGAGCAGTTGGAAGCAACCGCTGTCATTTTCCTTTACAAAAGGTCCTATGAATTCCATTGATGTGGCACGGTTAATAAAGGAACACATAATGTTATGCTATGATTTCATACAATAGGTAGCGTAAGTGATCAAGATACGACTAACAGTAGCGCAATAAATTATTTAATGTAGACCACCGCAAAGGAATATAAGGAATAGATGAAATATTATTCTGTTAATGGTGCGAAAATCTATATAACCCTCCTCACTTAATGAAAGGAATCAGGAATAGTTAATTAAAAAACAATTTAATATTTCAAGAAAATAATGTATTTCATACTACAAAATGGGCTGACATACAAGTAGCGTACAAAACAGATAATGTTTCTGGAGAACTTCGAGCTATGCCTAAATTGACAGATATGCACTTAGATCCTACAAAAATTAGGAAAGTGTCCTGTGCAAGATAGAGTTTCAGTCACACAGATGCATCTGTAATGAATTTAGAGACTAACAGGTATGTACACCTGTAATAATACAATTTGGAATTTTACTAAACTTATGACTAACCTGGGCAAATACGCGGTAACAGCCAGAGGCGTGGCGAGCGCATAAAAGTTTACACATAAAATAGAAGGTAAGAAATAAATTATAAAACGTGTTGAAACACTTACCGTTTTAAAAGTCTTCCGTGAAATCACAAACTGGGTAACATCTGTTAAATATTTGAATCATTAGATATGTTTCCACAGCTGTTTCAGTCAAGTGAGTACGACGTGCGGAATAAATGTGTTTTAATGCCGAAAACGACCGTTCGACATCTAGCGATGTTATATTTGCATATTTAAGATAATCCTTGAAACAACTTAATGCATCTTCACACGCACCTTCACAAATTTGTCTTAATATAAGAAAATCGGAGTCTTTCTCTAGAACACTTTCAAATTTTTGTATTACACACCAATTTGTTTCGCCTTCTACAGCGCATAACTGTGCGTGAACATCATTCACAATTTGAACAGAATCCACTAGCGACATCGGAACATTTTGTAATTTTTCTATTCCCTCCGCTAGTCCGAAGTAATTGTTGTGAATAGTTTGTAAATCTCTTTTAACCTGACTATCTTGAAATATTTCCTGGCTTTTCTTGATTGCTGCAGCTTCTATCGGATTGAATTTTAAAACTACCTTCTTTACTTGATCAAAATATTTCTTGTAGTAAAACGCAGCCTGCAACCATATTCCCCAACGTGACTATCTTGAAATATTTCCTGGCTTTTACCGCTGACTATTTATGAGAAACTGGTTTTATATATAATATCTTATTAAGGTATATACTTAGATATGTTTTTGGTTTGGAGGTATTGCTGCCGCTACCAATGGAAGTAAATTAATGGAAGAAGCAATCGGTACTTCAAAAACGCTATCATTCTTCGATTGTTTTTCTGATAGCCTCAATGAGAACGTTAAAAGATCTGTAAAACCTTTAGGTTATATGGAAGCCGGATCTCCGCATTTTGAATTCTAAAGAAATGCTGAACAGGTTTCAAGACCATGTACTTCCTGGGTAATAATAATAAGAAAAGAATTCCACCCACAATAAGAAACTGAATTGTAACGCCGAATGGAACGAAAGAAATTTTCAGAGGACTTCCAACAAATATTCGTTTTATTAAGGGAAGATCGTTTAATCAAGATCCTCTTGAGAATTTTGTTGGTCAGATTAGACAACGAAGAGTACGCAATACCAATCCGACAACAATAATGTTCAAATTTAATTTTCGAACATTTTTAATTAATCACATTGGAACAAGACATTCTGTAAACGCAAATTGGGAAATTGATACAAATTTAATTTTGACACATACATCTCCACCTGAAATTTGTATTGTAGGAAACATTAATGACGAGATGGGAAAGTTAATTAACATGAACATTCCTGCACTAAAACGCAAATATACTCGTATGAATAAAGTCGCAGGCTATATAGATGTGTGAAAAAATTATATTTATGCAGATAATGCAATATGAAACATTGGGGTGATTTTTTTCCCGGACAATCTTGGAGCAGTCAGTGACGAACATGGGGAAAAATTTTACCAAGATATTTTGGACATCGAAAAGCGCTACCGAGGCAAGTGGAGTCCCTCTATGCTGGCACATCATTGCTGGACACGGATGAGAGACGTTCCTGACGCTAAATATAGCAGAAAATCATACATTTTGACATTTTAGAAACATTTTCAGTTGTTTTATAAATAAACGCATTATACACGTTGCTCTAGTATTTATTGCGCTGCCACTTAGAAACCCTGCGTGATAGAATATTTATGAAAAAAGATTTGAATTCAGCATAAAAAAATGCTGCAAGGTTCACATATACTAGTTTACGGGACAAGAAAAAGTTTAACTTTTATTAACCAGTGTTATCATTAAATATGAGTTGGAGTAGGGAACAAGTGGCTGTTCCTATTGATATATACAGATTGAAAGAAGTGCTGTATGTGGCAAGAATTCGCTTTACCACAACAAATCTGCACGAATGCAAGCATCACAAGATGTGGCTACAAAAGTAGAAGAAGTGAGGTCAACTACTTTAATTCTTATTCTTTTTTAATTTTACAGTTAACGATGTTAAAGTAAAGTTTAACTCATTGCGTACGCAATTAAATAAGGAATTGGCAAAATTAAAATCAATTCCAAGTGGTTCTGGCAGTGAAACAGTGCGGCTGAGTTTGTGGTGCTTTGAAGAATTACTATTCTTACAAGACCATAGCACAGTACGGCTCAGTGTTTTCAATTTGCCACTCCAACCTGGTTGCAGTACTTGGAATGAAATTGTAGAAATGCATGATAGTACAACAGCTACACAACAGGTAAATACAAGGAAATAAAGATAAACACATTTGTTGTGAAATATTATTATATTACCTTCTTTTTGTAACACATAAATATATTATGCATTTTAGACAGACGATAACATCACTGATAACGATGACATTTTACAACGTCCAGTAGAAGTTGAAACACCTATACGACCAGCAACCAAGAAACGTAAATTAGAAAGCGAAACGCCGAAATCAATTTTCAAATTTTTCAAATTTATATCAGACGAATTAAGAGAAATAAGGGATGACAAACGTCGGAAAAAATGCAAGCGACATTTAATGGGAATAGTGCATCAGTATCAGGAGGAAGAAGAAAATCAATGAAGATCATTTTCTTTCTTTTGCGTTGTTTTCATAATTATCAAATATACGTTTAAACATCAATGTTTAAGTATGTTTTATTTGAAGTGTTAGTTCAATGTACTCAAGTTTATAGAACAAGGTGCCAAGAGCTAGAATGTAACTTCTCATGTCAGAAAATTGAATTGCTGACGAATTATTTAGAAACGCAACATAAGATATGTCAAGAAGTAGAGGAACTACGAGGTTAATTTGACATTAATCTAGCCTTCGATAGATGGCGCTACGTGAGAACGAATTGCTCTCGGGTTTGGCATCTGCCATCCATCACATGACGTCTGTCAAAATTTCAAGCGAAAAACACAATTAATTTGGTTTTAACAGTCGTCGAAAGCAAGCAACTTTTGTGTTTTTTTGAAAATGGAAAATGTCGAATATCCAGTGATTAAGTACCTTCATTTGAAAAGGAAAAACAATGCAGAAATCAAAGCCGAACTGGATGCCGTTTATAGCGAGTCTGCACCGTCGTTAGCAACAGTGAAATTTTGGAAAGCTTAATTTGTTCGCGGTCGTAAGAGTGTGTTTGATGATGAACGTCCAGGTGCTCCAAAAACCGTCACTACACCAGAAACCATCAAGAAAGTCCATGTGATATGGTCATGGCAGACCGTCGAACCAAAGTGCGCGAGATAGCAGAGGCTCTAAACATGTCAACTGAGTGTGTACATAGCATCATACACGAACATTTGAATATGAAAAAGCTATCAGCGCGATGGGTGCCGCGTTTGCTCACTGTCGACCAAAAACGCACACGTGTGACGGATTCGAATAAGCTTTTGGCAATGATAAAACGCCATCCGAAGGATTTTTTTCGCCGATACGTCAATGTTAATGAAACGTGAATCCATTACTACACGCCGGAGACGAAGGAACAGTCAAATAAAAAGCGGTGAAGGCCCACCGACGAAGGCCAAGACCACCCGATCGGCCGGAATGGTGATGGCGACTGTTTTTTGGGATGCGAAAGGCATTATTCACATTGATTACTTGGAAAAGGGTAAAACAATAACTGGCGTGTACTACGCAGATTCATTGGACCGTTTCGACGCCGATTTGACGAAAAAACGCCCTGGTTTGGCTCGCAAAAAAGTTATCTTCCATCAGGGCAACGCAACCGCTCACAGAGCGGCCGTTGCACAGGCAAAATTGTACCAATTGGGCTACGAATTGATCGACCACCCACCGTATTCGCCAGACCTAGTCCCCTGCAACTTTTTTCTGTTCCAAAACCTAAAAAAATGGCTCGGAGGACGCCGTTTTGCAATGAACGATGAGGTCATGGCCGAAACTTCACACTATTTTAAGGAGCTCGAGCAAAATTACTTTTCAGAAGAGATAAAAAAGTTGGAAAACCGTCTTATCAAGTGTATTGAGATAAAAGGGGACTATGTTGAAAAATGAAGGAGAAAAAGAACAAAAATCGTGCGTTTTCTTACTTAGGCTAGATTGTCAAACCACCCTCGTACAGTTTAATAATAATGAAGGTATAATTATTTTAGTTATCGAAATATGCATTAGCAAAATGCAACACATTTTTAGAATGTATCACTTGGAAAAAGGAAGAATATAGAACTTCTTTTTTATGGGTAAAACACTGCCACAGCTCTATCAGAGATGGAATAAAGATATCTATATTTTATTGTAATCGCAGTGGGGAAGAACAAAGGTTACTTAACTTGGATGAAGGAAGGAGAATGATAAAGTCTCAAGGAAGTTGTAAATTAAACGAAAACTGTACATCTTCAATAGTAGTGAAAGAATGCAAAGGCCAAATAAATGTTATGTATTACAAATCGCATTATAAACATGACAACAATTTAGCACATGTAACATTGCCAATTACTGCTAAAAAAATAATTGCTAATGAATTAATGGTGAAAAATAAGAAAATATTTTTTTGTAGATATACCCGCAAATAAGATCTTTAATTATTTGTTAACCTTTTTATTTCCCTTCTGGAATAAATTAGTGCATGCTATTTTAATAAGTAGCTAGTAGAGATCTTTTATTTGGCCACGATAGCGCTTCAGCAACCGGCGGCCAAAAGATTTTCATTAGTGTGTAGGAAAATTTCATTGCCAACCATCGGCAATGAATTCCGAGAGGTCCCAGCCGGCTCCACAGACACCCTCGACATCTGCTCCATTTCTGGTTACCCCTGCGCTAGCCGGAGCAGACCCAAAAGCCCCAAAGATCCCCCCTATCGTCCTTAGGGACAAAGCCCAATGGAGCTACGATAGCTCCCAGCTCACCGTTATCAACGCGCCGTACTCCAAGGCGCAGAACACGGCCGATGGGATACGCTTCTTCCCGGCCACTGAGAACTCCTTCCGTGCGGCCACGACGCTGCTCGAGGGAAATCCCTACCCTACCACACGTTTCAGCTTCCTTCAGAGAAGCACCTGAACGTGGTGGTCAAGGGCGTCCCTGCAGAGATCCCGGCCAAGTCCATGGAGGAGGACTTGATGAGCCAAGGCTTTAAGCTCGACAGCGTGCACCGCATGCGCCACCCGCGTACCAGGAAGGATATGCCCCTGATCCTGGTCAAACTTCCGAGGACAGAGAAGAGCATCTTTTCCCTCAAGGAGGTCTGCCGTCTAATCGTGACGGTTGAGCCTCTGAGAGCATAGTCCTCAATAGGGCAATGTTTCCTCTGTCAGCGGTTCGGTCATGGGCAGTCGCGCTGCACGGCACCGCCACGCTGCGTCCGCTGCTCCGGCGAGCACACGGCAAAAGAGTGCCAGCACACTAAGGAGAGCAGAGTCCCAGCGCGGTGCGCAAACTGCCGAGAGGCGCACACGGCTAACTACCGTGGACCAAAGTCATCGCCCGCTCTTCAGCCGCACCTTCGGTTAAGAAGAACAATGACCCCCGCCCGGCCCCGGCGCCCAGAGCACCCGCTAACCCAGCCAGCTCCCAGGTTCGCCCTGGAAAGGGCTACGCTGACGCAGTTTCTGAGGGCACTTCCTCTGCTCCCCGAAACAACCACTCAACGAGGGAGAAACCCAGCCCTCAACCCCAATCCTCCTTCGATTTCTTCGGCGCCATGACTTCCCTTATGCAGCTGTTCGGCCAATTTATTTCCGCCGTTCAGCAGCTGCAAGCAGCTCACTCCCACGTGATTTCCTGCCCCGCTAATGGCCCTACACCCTCCCCAAAACCATCGTTGGACCAGGCTAGTCGCCTGGAACGCTCACGGTATAAAGGAGAAGGTACCTGAGCTTCGAGACTTCCTCACTGGCTTCCAGATCGACGTCGCCCTTCTTACAGAGACCTAACTCCGTCCTAGAGACAGGATCTCGGTTGCAAACTACACTGTTTACCGTCGAGATCGCTTGACGGGTCCCTGCGGAGAGACAGCCATCCTCGTCAAAAATTCTATCCGACACGCAGAGGTCGTCGTGCCGCCGCTAAACTCCCTAGAGGTGACAGCCGTCATGATCTGGACGGACTTTGGCCCGCTCCACATCTACTCCGTCTACGCTTCTCCCAGTAGACCCTTCTCGCGTGAGGACTACTCCAAAATTTTCACCGGGCCCAGCCCGATGTTGATTGCGGGGGACCTGAACGCCAAGCACCCCACTTGGGGCTGCAGAGTGTTGAACAACTTTCGCAGTAAGTTGTACAACCTTATCCAACCCACTGCGGTAGTAGTCCGTCCTCCCGACAGCCCTGCTTTCTATGCGACGGGCGTCACCCCGGACATCCTCGACGTGGCTCTCATGCTGGACGTCCCCAGAGCTGTGACTGTGGAGAGCATTCCGGATCTTTCCACCGATCACAACCCCATCCTCGTTAAGCTTGGTGGCGATGTCATGACTCTTGCAGACCGAGTCCGCAGGGTCACGAACTGGGACTTCTCCGAGAAATCCTTATAGAACCTTAGCCTCGATCAGGACATCCAAGACGCGGCCGCCCTTGACTCGGCGGCGCGCTCATGTATAGACGCAATTTCCAAGGCTCTGAACGGCTGTTCCACAACCAAGACTCTAAAAGGCGCCAGCGTGCTGCCTGCGGAGCTGCGGGCACTCATCAAAGAGCGCCGACGTACGCGAAGACTGGCGCAGACCACCCTCTCACCCGACGACAACCGACAGGCAAACCTTCTTGCCAGACTCATAAACATATGCGCTTTGACTTTTCACTTTATCTTAAAATTGTGACTATTTCGAGCTGAAGATGGCCGTCTATACAAAATTAGACTAGTCTTAAATTATTTCAATAATAAGATGCGACAGATATATTACCCAGGCAAAACTCTGTGTCTTGACGAGTGATAGGTGTTATGGCATGGCCAACTTGTTTTTAAGCAGTGCATTGCGAACAAGAGACATAGGTACGGTCTGAAGTTATACATGCTAAGTGAACCAAGTAGTCTCGTTCTCAATTTTGCCGTATACACTGGCCAACTAGATGAGTTAGGAGGTAAAGGACACGCTCAGAAAGTTGTCATGCATTTAATGGACCACTATTTAAATAAAGGACACTCTGTTTTTATGGACAATTACTACAATAGTTGTGATTTAGCAACTACCTTGTTGAGTAATAAAACCTATTGTACTAGCACGTTACGCAGTAACAGGAAAGATACACCCAAAGAAGTTGTGGGTACCCAATTGAAAGTTGGCGAAACTACAGCTAAATATTTTAATGGAATAATGGTGGGAAAATAGAAGGGACAAATGTGAAGTTACTTACATCTCAACAGAATTTGTGAATACTATGATAGAAGTGAAAAATAAAAGGGGTATTGCAAAGGAGCGACCTCTTCCAATTGTTGAATACAAGAACATAGGTGGAATAGACAAGCAAGGCCAAATGATGTCCTATTACCCATCGCTTCTGAAGACACTATTTTGGTATAAAAACTTAGCTGTTCATGTATTCCAGCTCCTATTCAACTTATATATATTGTATTGCAAGTACTCTAGGACGAAAATGAACTTTTATGATTTCCCCTCTGAAGAGTCTAACAAACGACAAGTAGCAAAGCACATTCCAACTAAAATAAAGACAAATGACAATGAAAGCCGTAGACCTAGGAGATGTCGTGTCTGCAGTGGAAAAAAATTTAGGAAGGATACGGTTTGGGAATGTCAAGGTTGTCCAGAAAAGCCTGGATGGTGCAACGAGCCTTGCTTTAGTTTGTTTCACAATAAAATTGTTTAATTTTCACTTTTATATTTGCAAAAAGGTAAAATTAAACAATTTAATAATTAATAATGATTAATTAAACAAACTAAAGCAAGGCTCGTTGCACAATTTTTCGGTGAGACGACATTATTTTATTTTCATATAATCTATCCCAAAAAGACTTTGTTTATATTACTTTTTTGTGATGTACGCAGCAATAAAATATAAAATGTTGATTTAGCAGTTCATTATTGATCTATCTCCCATTTTCAGATAAAAACGGAATTTATTTAACACAACGCCATTTGGCGTCATACGCACAATCCCACGAACATTACAGTATGTCCGTATGATGCCTTTTGGCGTATGTTATTGAAAAAGTCACCTATGACCTTGGCACATTATACTTACAATACAAGTACACCAAATGGTTAAAATTGTTACACAACGTTCTTATTTAAAAAAATGTTGTGTAGCTCCCAAGGATGACCAAGGAGCCAGCACAAGCAGCAAATGGGTTAACTGGATAATATCGTTGAAGATATGACTGAAAAATTTATCATAACAGCAAATACATCATCACCGTGAGACCTGTCATTAGAATCTGATTCTGAATAATCATTCAAACGTGTATTAAGTTTATTATATTTGCATAATAAATTAAAATTATCTCTCCACCTTTTTCATACTATAATTTGAGAATTCATATTTATTTTATGTATACAGGGTATTTTATAAATAAAATGCTGAAAGTAAAAAGATATCTCTTTATTAATTTTAATTCAAATATTAAGGTGCCAAACTATATACATTTGTAATATGTACACTTAAAAGATTGTGGTAATTGACTAAAGTTTGTTTTTAACTAGGAGGAGCGTTTTAAATTTATCCCGCATAATGTATTACATTTGATTGAATGACACTTCGCCATATAGGAGAAATTTTCCTCATACCAGTTATCATTGATATTGTAAGGTTAGGAGTTGTTACAATAGTTTTTAGGGTTTTAATCTCTTTTGAAAATTTACAAATACGTAAATCAGTTCTTATAAGAACTACTTATAGCATCTACTGTCATAGCTACGAACATATTTTTGATTATGAATGCAACACCAGGCACAAGCAAAACGAACGTATCGTCCGTAAACAAACGTAAAAGCCTAATATGTACAAGAAAATTATACACGACTTACCAGATATGAAAGTTATTCCTATTGTCGCTAAAATTGTTGATACAGCAGGTAAGCGATTAAACTCAACCAATTTATATCCATTATTAAAATAAAAACATAATTTTAGGTGTAGCAAAATCTACTGTTTTTCGTGTATTAAAGGAATATAAGCGTACTGGTACTGTTACCCCCTCTAAACATTCTGGTAGACGACCTGCTGTTGTTAAAAACTATGATGAAACTACAAAGAATTCAGCGCGACAAATAGTACATAGCTTACTTCATAAAAATGAAATTCCTAGTTTGAACAAGATTTTAAATGAAGAACATAATCGTTCAGATTTACCACATATGTATCGATCCTCATTGTACATACAGTGCATTCAAAACGTCCCAGAACTGCCACTCATAAAAAAGTACAAGTGACGCCATCACTGCGGAAGAAATTGCATTACGTAGGAACGACCTTGGGTGATACCCAGACGAAGTTTCATTCAGCTCGGACAAGTTCTACCTTACAGGCGTTCATTCGTGTGAAGTGTCTTTGTGTGTGTGTTCTTGTCATCGTAAAAACATGGAGCAACGAACAAATATCAAATTTTGTTTTAAATTGGGCAAATCGGCCACAGAAATTTATGAAACGATTAAGACTGTGTACGGTGACGATGCGATGAGTCGTTCGCGAGTGTTTGAGCGATTTGCGAGGTTCAGAGATGAAAGAGAATCGACGGAAGATGATGAGAGATCAGGTCACCCGCGTTCGAGTCGAAATGATGAAAATGTTGGAAAAATGCAAGCTTTAGTGAGGTCAGATCGCCGAATGAAGATAGAAATGCTTGGAGATTCGTTAAACTTGAGCGTGGGGTCCGTTTTCACGATCATGACGGAAGATTTAAAAAGACGGAAGCTCTGTGCACGCATTCGCTCACCCAGGAGTAAAAAGAACATCGGGTTATCGCCTGCGAAGATTTGGTTTCCACAGCCGATCAGAATCCAAATTTTCTACAAAACATTGTAACTGGAGACGAGTCTTGGTGTCTGGAGTACGATCCGGAGACGAAACGCCAAAGTGCTGTGTAGACGACTCCGACAGAGAAGCGACCGATGAAAGTTCGGGCTTTCAAATCAAAGACGAAAACCAAGCTGATCACCTTTTTCGACAGTCGGGGCATCATTCACCGAGTTTCTTCGTCAAGGTTCCACTGTGACTGGGGTATTCTACAAAGACGTTTTGGATAGGCTTTTGAAACGAATGCGGCGTGAGGCCAGAATTGTTGGACCGGGGAGAGTGGTGGTTGTTGCACGACAATGTAACGGCTCACAAGTCCATTATTGTGCAGGAGTTTTTGACGAAAAGGCAAGTTGTGAGCACCACCCCGCGTACCTAATCTGTCCCGCCAGACTATTTTTTGTTTCCAAAGCTCAAATTGAAGATGAAGGGGCGGCGATACGAGTCAATAGAGGCGATTGAAACGGCGGTGACAAAGGAACTGAACAGTATTCCAGTAGAGGCATTCCAGAAGGCGATGATGAACCTGAGGACTCGTTCTAAGCATTGTATCGAATTAACGGGAGACTATGTAGAAGCCTGATATTAAATAGAAGTCTTTTCATTGTGCTGACTGTGTGCAACCAGTCCTGAAACTTTTTGAATGCACGGTGTAATTAGTGAAACGGTGTATTAATGAAACAGATTTACTTGAAGTAAGTTTCATAGAAAGGATGAGACAGTTATAAGATTGTAATGTTCATATTTTATAGATACTTAAAACGCAACCGACGAAGTGTTTTAATAGAACGTGACGATATAAGTAGATGAAGACGTAACTATTTGAAAACTATTAAACAGTATAGAAGAAGGTCACACGAAGGAAAAGGTGTGGATTGAGAATAATATCCAACATCGAAGGCAAGCGTTCATTGAAGGCCTATCCACCAGTTTGAAAAATCCATCAGGAAAAGGGAAACGTTTAATTGTTCTACATGTTGGTTCAGAGTTCGGTTTTGTCGACGAAGGGTTATAGCTTTTCGAAAGTACGGAAACTATAGATTACCATCAAGAGATGAATGCTACAATATTCGAAGAATGGTTTGGTATATTATTGAATAATCTGGCCGATAATGCTATAATTGCGATAGACAACGCATCATATCATAGCCGTAAATTAGAAAAATTCCTACATTATCAAGAAAAAGCGAAATGCAAGAATGGTTACGATTGAAACATAGAAATTTTGACAAAGATATGATTCGATCGGAACTGTTACATTTAATGCGCCGTCATAAAGAAGAATACGAATTATATGTAATTGATGAAATAGCTAAGAAAAATAACAAAATTGTATTGAGGTTACCCCCTTATCATTGTGAACTCAATCCGATTGAATTAATATCGGCACAGATAAAAAAAGAGGTGGCATCTAAAAACTGCACTTTTAAATTAAAAGATGTTAAAGAACTTTTCTTGCTAGCAGCTCAAAATGTTACCCATGCTAACTGGCAAAAGTGTATTGAGCATGTTATTAAGGTAGAAGAAAAAATGTGCGAATTAAATGAAATAGTAGATAATATGATAGAGCCATTTATTATTTCCATTGGTGCTGATAGCGATGACTCCTTATCTGAGAGTTGTGATGAAGTTGATAGCTGAATTTTCAGTGTAACATCATAATTGGAACATTCTGTACAATGCCGTTATTTATGTTATTTTGTAATCGCATAATTAATAGAATTATATTATAAACACTATAATTGAATAAAAATACCTGTATTGAATTTACATCAAATATAATTTCTTCTTTCTTTATTTATTTAAAAAATAAAGTGTAGTTTCTGCTTTACCAATTTTGCATTGTAAATTTTTTAACAAATTTATGACCAGTGCACTGGAACATTCCTTCTTTAGAAAAAGTATATATGTTTGAGATTCAGAAATTCAAATTTGGCGCTGAAAAAATTTAGTAATTTTGTCTGGTGATATTTATATTGTAAATCAGGTTTTTCAATTTACTCCTCATAGTTAAAAAACAGAGCATAGTAACAATAACCACAATATAGCTCACTACTGAATATAGATTTCATATATCTATTTATAACAGATTTGGAGAAATGTATACTTTTGCCTTCAATCGCCTTAATATAGATATTCCTATATTCTTAAAAAAAAATCCGAAATGCAAATACAGTCGACACTGTTTATAAACTGAAACTCTATATAGTGAAAAACTCTTTATAGTGCAACTTTTTCAAGCCCTAGAATATTTTAATGAAATTTCATGTAAAAAGCCCTGCATATAGTGAATCTGTAAAATAGTAACACTCTATATAATCAAATATTTATCCCGGGGAAAACCCATTTTATACGCTAAATCAGGTACAATAGATTTCTGTGAGAATTCCGGGGAAAACCCATTTTATATGTATGTGGTCGAGGCCTAGATTACATATGTAATTCGCAAACAGGTTCAGTTTGTTTTTGTTTAAGAATCAGTTAAGATGTCCAAGCGAGTGTGTTTAAGTTTAGCTGAGAAAATTAAAGTTTTGGAGGAAGTTGATAAAGGCTGCAAAAAAATTGATGTTGCTGCAAAATTCGGTGTTTCTCCAAGTTGCGTCTCTCTGATAAAAAGTCGCGAAAGTATCATCAAGAAAACGAATGTTCCAAGCAGTCGAAAACGAGTACGGGTGTGTTCTTACGAGAATGTAAATGAAGCAGTTTTACGATGGTTTCAACTGGCCCGTACGCATCAAAACGTACCAATATCGGGAAATTTAATAATGCAAAAGGCTCTACAATTTGCTAAAGAATTTAACTGCGTTAATTTTCAAGCTAGTGAAGGGTGGTTGAGTGCCTGGAAGACTCGCAATGCAATTGTTTTCAAGACGGTGTCCGGCGAGTGTGCAAGCGTTAGTCAGGAGGACTGTGACATTTGGACTGAAACTGTTTTAAAAAGTGTATTGAAAAAGTACGAGCCAAAAAACATTTTCAATTGTGATGAAACCGGTTTGTTTTTTAAATGTTTGCCAAACAAAACTTTTGCTTTTAAAAGTGATAAATGTTTTGGTGTTAAAACAAGTCAAGAAATGGTGACACTGATGCTTGGAGCAAACGTGGATGGCTCAGAAAAACTGAAATTACTGCTGACAGGTAAAAGCAAAAATCCCCGTTCTTTAAAAGGAGTTAAATCTCTGGAGTTAGATTACGCCAGTAATAACATGGCATGGATGACTTCTGAGATTTTCGAAAGATGAATCAAAGAACTGGACACGAAAACGAAAAGCCAAAAGCGAAAGATTGCGATGTTTATAGACAATTGTCCTGCACATCCAGTTACTGTTAGTAAAAAATTAACGAATATTGAACTGATCTTTTTTCCACCAAACACGACCTCCAAATTGCAACCTATGGACCGGGGTTTTATAAAAAACATAAAACATCATTACCGCAACAGAATTGTCCATAAAATTGTTTACGCGATTGATAACAACCTTCCAGTCCAAAAATTGATTACCCTTAAAGAGTGTATAACCAAAGTCGCTAAAGTATGGAGTGAAAATGTTTCTCAGAAAACTACTGAAAAAATTGACGAATGGGAAGAAGAAGACGAAATGGATCTCGCTATCTTAAGAAAACAATGGGGTATTCTACAAAAAACTGCTACCGTCGACGCAGATTTTTTACTTGAAGATTTCTTAGAAATCGACAATGACGTTGGCACGACAGATCTCCCAACTAACCAAGACATAATTGACGATATAAGAAGTATAGAAGATCATGAAGAAGAAACTGAAACCGGGGAATGTCCTGCTAAATTAAGTGAAAATGAAATAAGAAATGTATTTGACATTGTGCTCTCAGGGGCCAGGAAAGTGTACCTGATCAAATCTTTATGCATTTGAATAAATGCGAGAATTTTGTTGAGCAACAATTATTTTTCAGAAGTAATGTTCAAAAGAAAATAACTGATTAGTTTTCCTAGTACATAATATGTATGTACATACATATGTTATTTAGCAATTTCTCAAGACTACACAAATTTTAATGTACATATGTATGTATTAACAGATTTTGTACTATGTATTCTTTTTATTTCGTATGTAGTATTTAGCCCTGTACATACATATATAATGTGTACAGTATGTACATTATGTACATGCTATGTATTTAGACTTTCAAATGTTTAATAAAATCTTTTCTAATAATTCAATTTTGTGATTTTTTTTCTATATAGTGAAAAACTCTATAGTGAAATTTCGGTCAACATTTTGGTCTTTCACTATATACAGTGTCGACTGTACATTTTAGCGTATTTTTTTCTAGGTGAAATCGTATACTTGGCGGTATCCAGGGTTGGAAAAAATCATGATTTAAAAAAAAAAAATCAAAAATCGCGATTTTAAAAAAAAAATCATGATTTTTTTGATTTTTTTTATTTTTGTTTTTGTAAATAGCACAATCGAAGTTTGTAACGTGTTCTGAAACATTCACCTATCTCCTAATATTTTTCGTTTTTATAAACTCTTATATTAAATATTTACCGCGAGAAAGCACTTGCACTGTCTTGAAAATTCCTGTCAGAACACGCAGATTTACTCATCTATATAAAGGGAAGGAACGCGGACGGGCGTCATTTCCTAGTTAAGATCTGTGCGCGCGAGCATTGTTTTTACGGCTAACTGAAAATTTTGATATTGTGTAAAATATAAAATATAGTTTTTTGAATATGTCGTTTCGAAGAAGTGGTAGAAAGAAAGACCTTATCTGGCAGTTTTTCAAAGAAAAATCGGGGAAAGCGGAGGGAAAACCGGGATGTCGCGCTACATGTAAAAAATGTAATTTGGAAATGCAAGGATTGGTGGAGAGGATGAAAAAGCACTGGGAAAAATGTAAAAGTGTAAATAATGAAGACATCGATACTATCGATACTTATAGTGACTCGTCAGCGTCATCACAATCAGTTTTAACCGTAAGTACCTTTTTATTATTTGTTAATTAGGACAGCAGGTTTGTTAATCGATATTAGAAAATAAAAACAAAATTCGAGAATGTTTTTTTTTTTTTGTAGTGATCGGCCCAACGGGGTCATAAGCTGATAGCTTGTCATGACCTCAGGAGCCTAAGTGTATTTTTGTGTGTGTAAAGTGTTTCATGGCTTTGTTACTATCTCTCCGTCGCCGTATAGAGAGAAGCATAGTTAATTTGTCCCAACTACGAATGGTAACTCGGTAACTACAATATTCAGAGAACAGCAGAACAGCTTTAAAAATTTTTAATTTTTACGATATTGGATTGTAACTTGTAACAAAACATGTTTTCTCCATAGTCCATTGTTTTGGAACCTTACTTAAAAAAATTTCTTCTTAAAAAGTTCTAATCGTTGTTTCATCTTGTTATGTTTTTTCTTTCGTATTTACTGTTTTTGGGTTTGCGATTGAAGTTTTAATAAAGAGAAAGTATAAGTAGATTAAAAAGAGTGGATACTTGATTTTTTTTGTTTTGAATACGGTGGTTTTGCGTTTTGCTTTATGGCCTGTTATTGCTTCTGCTTCTCTACAGTGCTTTAACTATTTTTAAAAATGGTAATTTTCCATGTTTGGAAATTTTTTAAAACTTATTTACAACAATGTGATCAATGTGTTGGTTCTGGTGCACTTTATGTGTCACGGAATTTCACAATTTTTGAAAATGCTTTGGAATTGATACGTTTTTTTAAAACTATTTGCAACAAAAAATTCTTGGATGAACAATATTTTCTGAAAAAAAATACAATTTTTTTTATTTTTTTATGCAAGTAACTATTAAGGTATGTAGTATTAATATGTAACTATGACTGATAACACAACACCTTTTATTTCTCAAAAAAGTGGCTCATTCAACGATTTTTTGCTTTAAATTGATTCCATTTGACGGGCTCTATCAAACTAAACTAGAAAAATTGTAAAATTCCGTGACACATAAAGCGCACCAGACCCAATGTGTTTTCTTAGAATACTTTACATGCATCTCTGGACAATTGAAGCCTCATATTGTTTTTTTTTTAATTGCAGGTACAACGTACTTCAAGTGTAAATACGTCACAAATTCAAACTGAACAAAACTTTCAGCAAGCAAGTACGTCGCACTCAGTTTCCCCTTCAATCCCAGTAAACAAAAAAAGAAAAGAATGTAATACTGACATTACTGACACAACTTCTTCTGGATCTCTGATGTCTTTTGTTGTACGTACTAGTAAGCCCGCCAAAAATGAAATTGATAAGCAGATTGCCAGAGCCCTCTATGCAACTAATAGCAGTTTCATCTGCCTGGAGCAATCCGAAGTTAAGAAAGCTATAGCACTACTGCGACCTGGATATGTACCGCCCAGTCGAAACGATGTGTCAGGCAGACTGCTTGATGAAATATATACCGAAGAGAGAAGCAAATGCTTTAAGGGGTTGTCTAGAAGTAACGTTTGTCTTTCACTCGATGGATGGTCTAATGTGCATAATGAACCCATAGTATGTGCAACAGTTACTGCAGAAAATGGCTCCTCCTTTCTATTCGACACTGTAGATACAACTGGGCATCCACATACATCCGACTACCTAACAAAAATTGCAGCAACCCTTATAAACAAACTAAAAACCGAGTATGATTGTACAGTGAGTAGTTTCGTGACAGATAATGCAGCTAACATGTCTGCAATGCGAAATGAAATAAAGGCATCTGATAAATTCAATGTAATAACATATGGCTGTGCTACACATATACTAAATTTATTATGTAAAGATTTGGAAATCGTTGATATAAAACAGCATGTAGTCCAAATCGTAAAGTACTTTAGGAACAATCATTTTGCATCTGCAACATATGCCAATGAAGGAGGCAAAAAACTAGTCATACCTAGTGATGTTCGATGGAACTCGCTTGCAGACTGCTTGCAAGTATTTACCGAATCATGGTCCATACTTTTTAGAATCAGTGAAGAACACAAAGAAAAGATTGACAGTATTATCAGGGAAAAAATTTCAAACATTCATTTAAAGAGAAGTGCTGAAGATTACCTCAAAATTCTTAAGCCAATTTCCATTGCCATAGATAGGTTGCAAAAGACCGACGCCACTATTTCAGATGTTGTAGAGCAATTTAAAATATTAGAAGATTACTTTGAAGAAACTAATCTGACATTAAATCAACTGCAAAAATTTAAAAATCGATATAATATGTGTATAACCCCGTATCATTTGCTGTCATTTCTTATCGACCCAACGAAAACACAAAGTTTGACATATACTGAAAAAAATATTGCATTAGAAACTGCAAAAGAACTGTATTCAGATAGTGGTTTATTACCACTAATCATCAAGTTTCTTGCCAAATCAGAGCCTTTTAATGATATTATGTTTCAAGATGATATCTTGAAAAGCGTAAAATCTATTGACTGGTGGAAATCACAACGAAACGTAGATATTATTGAAAAAGAACTTCCCATAATTACACAACTGCTCTGTGCAGCTGCTTCGTCTGCATCAGTAGAGAGGATATTCTCAACATTTGGTTTAGTGCACTCTAAACTTCGCAATCGATTAGGTACTGAAAAAGCTGCCAAACTAGTGTTTCTTTACAAATATTACAATTAAATTTGTTTTTTGTTTTGAATATTTTCTGCAATAATACTTCTATCTATGTGTTCTTGTAATAAATTAGTTTACTATACTAACGTAATTTATTTTTGTTTCGATTTTTTTTTCATACCCCAAATTAATTCTTTCATAATATTTATTTTTGATTTTAATCATGATTTAAATAAAAAAAATCAAGTGATTTAAATCGTGATTTAAATCGTGATAAAAATCAATTGATTTAAATCCTTGCAACCCTGGCGGTATCTAAACATACTATCAGATCACTTTTGAAATATACAGGTTGTTCAAAATTGACCTCCTTCCAGTTACACCATTTAGAGATCTATATTCATTAGAGAACAACTTGCTCCCTATTACATGTGTATTAAATTTATAAATTTAAAGGATCGTTGGAAACCTCTTCAAAAGAATAGAATTGTGGAGAAGAATTAAATTGTTTGCAACTTTCAATCATTGAGCCGGACGTGCTGTTGTTGTTGGTGCTTTTAGTTGCTTCAATTGATGTTAGTATTAATTTCCAAATTTGTGTTTCTGTTGAACATGTGCATCTAACGCGTCCACGGTTGGAGCTCGATGACGACATTTACAGCACGGATAACCCTGCCTTAAGTGAACAATCATATGACGCTTAAGCTTGTGTTTTTCTAAGAAGGTACGGTAGCAAATCTGGCACTTATGGGGTCTCTCCCCGGTGTGAATCTTGATGTGCTTATGCAGGGATGCCGAGGAGGCGCATTTATAGTCGCAATACTCGCACTGGTATGGTCTTTCGCCGGCGTGAACGACGCGAACGTGTCTTGCCAAGGTAGCTCTTTCCGTCAAACTTTGATTGCAGATGCTGCACCTGAATCTTTTAGTTTCTGTTTTGGGATCGTTTTTGCTGGTGCTTTGAACTTCCAAATTCGGTTTAGTTTCAATTTCATCAGCATCTTTGGATCCTTCGATTGAAGTTGAGTGGACGATACTTTTGTGCGATTTCAACTCACGTTTTCGTTTCGTTACAAAATCGCATTGCCCGCAGGCGTACTCCTTGATGTGTTTGGCAATGATGTGCGATTCCAGGTATCCCTTCCGGCTGGTCTTGAAATCGCATTGATAGCAGGTAAACTGTTTGTCGATATTGTGCGTATTCATATGCCTGTTAAGGTTTGATTTGTGCTTGTACACTAAATCGCATATCATGCATTTGTGCAGTTCTCCGCTGTTGTAGTCGTAGCTTTTTTGGGATTTGCTAGAAGAAGTAATACTACTACTAAATACTTTGCCTTTGCCAATTTAACTTACTTTCTACAATGGAATAATAGTGCGTACTTAATTTGTATTATCCTAATATAGTAATCTGGAAAAGAGCTATTATTCCAAAAATAAACCTATTCAGCACATTGTATCCAAATAGTTCTTCGAACAATGGTACTAACAAGGGCACACCCGTAAGTGAAACCCCGAGTTAAATGAAACTTTGTTTTATAGGCCAATTTAATGTAAGAGCAGTAGTAATTTTATTAGGTTTTTTCGGGGCGTAGGGCACCCTAAACGTAACACAGCCCTCCGCTATTTGCATTAGTATCTCTGAATGGGATTATAAAATACTTTGGACAATTTTGTAATTGTTTTACTAGTATTAAATGTTAGTTAGTAGTTTTCTCCCAGCTACTACTAGTCAAAACGTTTTATCGTAACTATATTGTTATACCAGGAATTCCCAACTGGGTCGATGAATTTTTAAGAGGGTCAATGATGTTCGAGCGCTCGATTGGGGATCGATAGCCGAATATGAACCAGCGATTGATCCGCATTGATCACTATGCTATACGACGAATAAGCGCATGATCAGCAGTGAACGGGAGGAGGCTTTAGTCAAGCTAATAACTTACCAAGGAAAACAAGAAACAGGTTAAATATTGTTGAACGAAGTAATTTAAGAATTTTGTTAAGCAATTTTATACCGAAATAATACATCAAGCGCAGCAATTTCATTAATTAAAATCAAACTTTTGTGTAGATACAATCCGTGATTTCGTTTCTCAAACCTGGTTTATATTTACACGTGGAAAGAATGCCTTTTTGCCGGGAATGATTCCACCAATACCATGAGCTATATTAGGATTAATTTTTGGTTACTGGTTTATATTTGTTTGTAAAATTGAAAATGATAATAGTACAAAAGATAATAAAACACAAATCTACCATTGTTATCTAATTTTTTGTTCATATTCCTAGTCTAATTGTTATTTTCAAGTTATTTATGTGCAATTATTTGTATTATGATTATGTTGTATTCTGTCTATTACAGGGGAAAAAATGTATAAAAGCAAATACATCGACGAACGGCCACCACATTTTGAAAACCCTGTGAGCTTTTGCTTTATAAAGGAAGCATAGATTGCACCTCGATGCGAAATTTGCAATCAACCTGCATTTATTCAATGTGTGCGGTAGTTTCTTCGTTTTAAACATGTTTGCTATTATTATTTGGTAAGATTATCATTATTGTTCTAATTATGTAGGGTAAATCAACATTATTTGCTTATTTTTATTCGTTATTATTGTTATCAACAATTTGTATGCATTGCAGATTATATTGTATCTTTGTAACATACTTTTTTCACAGTTGTAAGCAAACACTAAACTTGTAACGTACGTCTCTCTCCGCACGCTAGAATGTGACGTCCTGCTCGCGGCGGGAAAATTGTAATAACTTTCTTATTCTTAGACGTAAAGTTACATTGGGCGACTGCTTTTTTCACACCTGCCAAGCTAGATACGATGGACTCTGCTCACTAGCGACATCTTCGGTTGATATACGAGAAATTATCGTATAAAGAATATATAACGGTTGTACTTTTCAGATAATCTTTTTTTAATCGATTTGATGTTACTGAGTGATTTAGACGGGAATAAAGTATACAATGTTAACTTTTCTTACTTTAAACTTTAAGATCTCATACTCCGTGCACAGGGAATCTATATTATTGACTTCGTAATACAGTTTGATTTGCCGTTGCTAGGATGACGTTAGTTGTCACGGGATTATTAACTGTCATATATCAGATTTATAGCATGTATTTTAAGTGGCTTAATGTTTATTTACTTTTTAAAATAAAACTATTAGATGTTTACGGCTTTTAGTGATCAAGAAAAGTTAAGTGAATATCGGCGTGTGCGAGCAGTCTTAACCACGAGGTAGCGTTGAAAATGCCAAAGGGTCCAATTTAACAGGATAGGATGTAAGTACAACGACAATACTTTATTTACACATAACTTCATCAAATAAAATAAAATTCTCTAGCAAACTAAAATCGAATTCATATACAAATATATCCAGATCAGGCAAAATGATTGAAAAAAAAACAAATGCTTTATTTTCTCAGTTACGAGTTCGGTTAGATTTTAGTCGGGTCTTTGAATTTTATGTCGCGGCAAGACACCTACAATATTCTCGGTAATGGAGTTAGATTAATTTCGGTCAAGATTTCACGACAGGCAACTTAGGCCACACTGTCGTGTAATATTAACATTACCTTGTCCAAACTTCATCAAACGCTGCTAACAGCCGCAGAAGGATGAAATTTGGCCAGGATCTCTCGCAGACCCACTTAGAGATGTTCCCCCGAAGCTTACGCCAGAGAAGGGTTGTTCTTTTCGCAGATCGAGGACCACAGAAAAGATCAATGTACGCGAATCTGGTCGCCTTTTATATCGAAATTTTACTCTTTTTTCCTTATCTACGTCATGTGGCCTCGCGTGTAAACGGCGCGCGCTTCTCTCAAAACTCGTAACTTGTGCTTATGCAATGTGTACTAACGTACATCATAAATGACCACAATCATAGAGTACACTGGAGTACAACACAAATGGTTCTGGAATTTGAAATAACAATTAAAAGAAGTGAATTTACGATGTACAACAAAGATTTAAAGACTAAACAAGACAGGTAAAAATTGAAATAATCATTTTTCTTTGTTCTTTCCAGAATTAAAGTCGACGAAACGTAATTTTTATAAATTATTAGCAAATAAAACTTTTTAATTTCAAAAAAAATAGGGGGGTGCGGTTGTCCTCGCAAACTGGTAGTAGCTGGAGGAAACTATTGGTGCTATCATTTAATACTAGTAAAACAGTTAAAAAGTTGTACAAAGTATTTTTGATACTTCCCAAAGTTTCAGAGATATTAACACAAATAGCGAATGGCTATGCTGGGTTTGGGGCGGCTTACACCCCGAAGACGGGCGATTAGGCACGTAAAAAAATTACCACTGTTCTTATACTGAATTGACTTATAAACCCATAACATTTCATTTAAACCAATGTGTATTACTTACCGGTGTTGCCTTGTAAATAATAATAAAATATTGACCTACTAGTACCATACTTTTTGAAAACCTGTGTACCTCTGATATCTCGAATCTCGTAGACCTCTCACGCTTCCAGATGTGTTTATATGCATTTCAAATTAGTCGAATATAATAGTTCATTTGCAGGGATTTTTATAATACTTTGAGTAAGACATGCTATGGTATTAATCATAACCCTTCGCCTTACGTTTATTACCGGAAATTTAAAAATAAATACTTATTAAGAGGGTTCGAAATATACGACGTGTGGCAATTGAATAACCGAACTAGTGTTGCTATCGGCAAACAGCGAGCATGCCACGGCAGGTTTGAACATGTATGTGCTTGTAGATGCTTCCCCCACCCTGAGCTCGATGGACACGGTTGTACGTCGCTCAGTCTCGCTGCAGCAATCCTTACGCTAGCGTTGCGTCGGAAAAATGCAGAGCGTTCAGATTGAGCAACGAGTTAACCTCAAGTTTCTTGTGAAACTGGGAAAAACTGCTACAGAAGCTCATGCCATGTTAAAGGAAGTGTACGGAAGTGAGTGTTTATCGCGCACACAAGTTTTTGAGTGGTGTTTAAGGAGGTTTAAGGTTTAAGGAGGGACGTGAAACGACCGAAGACGATCCGCGGCCTGGACGACCCTCAACATCAAAAACGGACGACAACATTCAGAAAATTGGTAAATTGATCTGCGAAAATCGTCGTTTGAGTATCCGAGCTCTTGCTGAAATCTCAGAAATTAGCAAAGAAACTGTCCGTCAGATTTTGCATGAATCATTCAACATGCAGAAAGTTTGCGCAAAAATGGTGCCAAAACATCTCACTCCAGAGCAAAAAGAATCGAGAATGAACATTTGTACTGACCCTTTAAACGACATTGATGATGATCCAGAATTGTTAAACAGAGTGATTACTTGTGATGAATCGTGGTTTTCTTTACCTACGATTCTGAAACAAAGCGCTAATCGATTCATTGGAAGAGCCCAAGCTCACCACGGCAAAAAAAAGCGAAGATCAGCAAGTCTAAATTCAAGACCATGATGATTGTTTTTTTTTGATACGCGTGGAATTGTCTACGTCCACTGGGTCCCCGAAGGTCAGACAGTCAATCAACATTATTACGTCGAGGTTCTAACTACCCTTCGTAAACGAGTGGGAAGACGAATACCCGATTTGTGGAAGAGCAAATACTGGATGCAAAACAATGCCCCAGCCCATTCCGCCTTGTCTGTGAAGGCGTTCTTTGCGAAATCCGGCATCACCGTGTTGGACCACCCACTCTACTCGCCCGACCTGGCCCCCTGTGACTTTTTTTATTTCCTAAGGTAAAATTGGAGCTTAAGGGGACAAGATTTGACAGTGTGGAAGCGGTGAAAGCGAAAGTGACGGAGGCTCTCAACAAACTGACAGAAACAGACTTCCAACACTGCTTTCGACAGTGGAAAATTCGTATGGAGCGTTGTAGGGATCGGCAAGGAGAGTACATTGAAGGAGATAATCTTTGTAATGTAATTGGTGATCAATAAAATGTTTTGTAACACCAGTCCGGTTATGTAATTGCCACACCTCGTACAGCCTGCCTCAGTGGCAATTGGCCAAATTCACTGTAAAAATAACCGTTAGGAATCCCAAAGTAAAACATAATACTATAGGGTTTTCCAATTAGCGTGTCAGAACTTTAATGCCAAAAAAAAGATTGCTTTGGAATGTAAATGTCAAATATTAATAAAATATGAGTTCAGTACATTGTGCCAAGTTAATATTGACAGATTAATGATGTAACAAAGCTTAGAAATTATTCCTATTTACCATCAAAGTGCTTGTTCAGTTCGGCGAACATTTCGGGCGTTGCGAGAAGCTTATGGTCAACATAATCGACCAACCAAACGATCTCTTTATCGTTTAATTAAAAAGTTTGGACAAACTGGCTCAGTTGCAGATAAGTCAACATTAGTGCATCTTTGAGGTGCCCGATCGGAGGTCAATATTGCTGGTATAAGTCAAGGTTAATAGATGATCCGAACCTCTCTATTCCACGTCGTTTTCAAAAAGTCGGCCTTTCTGAGACGACTACCTGAAGAATTTTGCATGCAGATCTTCATCAGAGGACTTATAAAATTCAAATTATTCAAGATCTGATGCCAAATGTTCACCGTTTACATGGAGGTTTCGCGAACTAGGCTACTCTGGGTAGTTGGAAGTCGATCCACGTTTTGCAGAAAAGATAGTTTTCCGATGAAGTCCATTTCTTGCTCAATGGGCTTGTAAGTAAGCATAACTGTAGGGTTTGAGCCAATGAAAATCCTCAGACGATTCGCGAAGCACCTCTTTATCCTGAGGAGGTCACCGTGTGATGCGGTTTTTGAGCTCAAGACGGGATAGGACCCTGTTTTCTTTAAGACGATGATGGAAATCGTGTTACTGTAAATGATGAGCGGTACAAGAATATGCTAACGGAATATCTTTGGCCTGAACTGAGAAATGTCGACATAAGCAATGTTTTCTTTCAACAAGATGGTGCGACGTATCACATCTCGTCACTCAATTGTTTTATTGCAATAGCAGTTTCCTGGACCCATTATGTGAGGAATGCTAACGGCAACTGGTCACCAAAATCATGCGATTTCACGCCCTTGGACTTTCACTTATGGGGTCATGTGAAATCTTTGGTTTACAAAATTAAACCAGAAAGAACTCCCGACCTTAAACGGAATATTCAACGCACGATTAGAAATATACTATGCAATGTGTGTGAAAGGGTAGTCGCAAATTGTGCCTTCAGAATACATTCAATCAGGCGAAGTCGAGGAGGGCATTTAGAGATATTATTTTTAAAACATAATGACATTGATTGTTCATTATCAAAAAAAGATTAAAGGAGTATCACTCGTAGTTATTATTGTGTCTCATTTGAAAGTTCTGACGCGCTAATTGAAAAACCCGATACAATTACAAACATGACTTAAGGGGGCGCCATTCTACCCTATGCCCCAATTTTCGGCGAAAACCACCTTGAGGCCGGCACCTTGTTTGACAACCTTATATCGATACCCGAAAATTTAGTATTTATGTAAATATGATGTTTTCAAACTTGCATGGGCCGTGCTTGGGAAGTCTACGAGAATAGTGAGATGGACTTCAGTGCACATTTGACATTTCCTAACACTACTAAAAAAATATTTTCACAATACAGAATTGTGGCTTATACTGTAATTTCTCTACAATTCTTTTTCTAAATTAATTTTGCTTAACATCCCCAATTAACACATTTTAATATTTCGTAATGTAAATGCCTTACCTTTTGTTGATCACACAATTGTTCGTAAGGTGATACTTAAGATGTTTCCGGTCGAAGGACACTATCTTACAAAGCGGACATTGGATAATATCTGCAACATTTTCTTTTATTTGAAATTATCCGCAGAATAATTCATTCACAATGCCTGTGTATTTACGTTTAAATAGATGCGGTTTATAGATTGAGCTCAAACATTTAAGTTTAAAAAATTTAGAGCGAATGGGAGGTTTTTAGATTTCGGCATTATAGTTGGACACCAGTGCATATTTCTAATATATGTAGAGTAAAATTGGATAAATCGTAGGTTTCTAAAAAATACGAGGGAATGTCATTAAATAAGTCACAAACTGTTGTGGGAAAGCTGAAAATAGCAGAGAGCTATTTTCCGTATCTGTCATTGGGGGGCAGCACTATCCAGCTTAATGATAATCAAGTGACAGTTGACGTGCGCGTACGCAAGCAGTGTTAAAATGGCGACCGTGCTCGAAGAGTGTACTGTGAAAGAGCAGCGTGCTGTTGTGCGTTTTTTCTGGGCAAAAGGACTCCCTGCAAAAGATATCCATAAGGAAATGTCTCCTGCTTACGGTGAAAAGTGTTTGTCGCGTAAAGCCGTGTATAACTGGGTCGAGAAATTCTCACAAGGGCGCTCAAAAGTTGTTGACGGTCAGCGAAGTGGCCGCCCCGTTCAGATTGCGACAGATGCAACACTTCGAAGGATGGAAGAGATGATTCGAACTTATAGGCGGGTAACAATAGACAGCATAGCAAATGCAATAGGGTGTTCTCATGGTTTAGCCTACGAACTGATGCACGATCGTTTGAATTTCCGAAAAGTTTGCTCACGGTGGGTTCCTAGACAACTGACCGAGGAACACAGAAGGATTAGAATGGGCTTGTCCTTGCAACACCTCTCTAGGTACGCAGAGGAAGGGGAGGACATGCTTAACTGTTATTGGTGATGAATCATGGGTGCACCACTACCAACCCGAAACAAAGCGTGCTTCAATGCAATGGAAACGTCCTTCTTCACCGTCAACAAAGAAATTCAAGGTTGTGCCCTCAGCTGGTAAGGTTATGCTTACCGTGTTCTGGGACTCTCAAGGAGTGCTCCTAGCCCATTTCCAGAATAGAAATGAGGACGTGACTGCTGAATCATACTGTAGAGTTTTGTTGTTGCTTCTGGATGCAATTCGACGAAAACGTCCAGGCCTACTGACGAGAGGAATATTGCTGCATTACGATAACGCCAGGCCGCATTCGGCCCAGTTGATCCAGGCGAGAATTGAAGAATTAGGAACCCCAAGCGACTATCATCTGTTTGGTCCACTAAAAAAGCATCTTGGCGGAACAAATTTCGAGAGTAATAATGATGTTCAACAAGAGATACGCACGTAGTTCAGACGGCAGCCCAAACACTTTTATGCAACTATTTCTCTTATTACTTTTATTATAGCTTTTTGTGACCTACTTACTGACTTCCCCTCGTTGCTATAGAAATCTATACCCTACTGCTCAAGCCGCTACATAAATATATGAAATGGAGAACACGGGTGGGAGCTTGAGTGATGCACACCGCGCCTATATTCCTTCTTTTCGTCATTTACGTAGAAACGTGAGCAGTATTGTATATTAAAAAATTAATGCGTGTTGGTGTCATCAATTTATATTTCTAACGGATGCAAATACTTAAGGCCATAAAAGTGATGGTCTATTTTATGATAACTTAAAATTTCTTCAGTTACGGTACGACATATCCGGCAAGTCTTGTATTGTACCACGGATTAGGTTAATTGTACAGTGACAAAATTATAATGTCTCACCCATGCGACGACTAAATATCGATACTATCTTCATCACGCTACACCGAGTATTTCAGTTCAGCTCGGATTCACAGGCAGAAGAAGAGCAGGGAAGAACATTAGCATTATTTATTTGTGACGATTTAGTTTTAGTTCACGATTCACAGAGGGGTTATTTCAATTTGTATTTATATGTTCCTGTATCAGATCTCTAATATTATTTGTGCAGATAGAGTTTAAATAAGTGAAAATGCCCAGACGACAAAATCAACGTGAGTCCCTGCTAGAAACTAGTGGAAAAATATCTCTATGAGAAAATGGGAAAACAAAAGGAGAAATAGCCCAAGAAGTTAACTTATGGATAAATGTTTATGTATTTTGGTATCTACCATCTACATAGTATATTATACTTTGGCCTACAATAATCCATATGACGCATATAGATAGTATTTCATACTTCTAGTCCCATTTGCACTTTGGTTTTAAGTGCTGCTTAAATATACAATCATTAGAGTTTAAGTCTTATTTAAAGTTGGTGTGGAAGTGGCTGCCATATCCTATATTTACTATTAACAACTTTTAGGAAATTTTAAGCCAATAGTATGATAATGCGCCGTTGCAAAGCCAACTGTTAAGTTATTTTACCGCTCCTTATAATGTATGAAGGGTATGCTGAAATTGTTTCCGTCGCGAGTACTCTGGCGTCGAAACAACACCAGATACGAGCCTCAAAACATTCAGCCGGTAAGATCTGGTCGAATTGGTTGTGGGTTTTGAGGGTGGATGTGTGCTAATGGACCCTGAGAAATTGTCAACATTACAGGAAGGCTGACTGGAGGAGAATACAGGGATATATTGGAGGAGATATTTCTACCATCTGCTCGTGTTTTTCTTCCAAACAGTCCAGGCGAGGAACTGGTTCGACAATAATCCAGTAATTTCCACAGCAAGGCTCAGTAAATCACCACATTTGAATCCCATAGAAAATTTGTAGGTTTTGATAGTGCGCAATTATGGTGATACGTACATCAGAACACTCGATAATCTCGTACGAAGCGTGAACGATGTGTGGAAAAACTTGCGAGGTGACACGTATTGTAGAAGATTAGTTGATTCGATGCCGAATAGACTAAGGTGTATAGAAAATCGGGGTTATTATATTCAATATTTGCGTAATTTGAATTGATTATTTTGAATTGTTTTATGTTATTGACCGTTGTGGTTTTTGTTTTCGCATATTCTTTCATTTGGTTAGAAATTTATTCTTCTTTACTTTCTTTTTATAGGTTGCTGGCTTAGAACTTATTTACTTAGAGCTTATTTATTTAGAATTTTTATTAAAATCAATTTTATCGGACATTTAAAAACAATTAAATAAATTAATTTTTAATTAATTCCCACTTGGATATTTGTTCCACCTCCTCCTCCGCTTCCTTTTCATGTTATAAAATGGATGCATATTTACACACCAATATCTATTAAGACTACATATGTATACATCTCTGAGCTAAAATTTGTTTGTGTATATTTCTGACCACTTTTACCACTAGGCAACGACATTCTGTGTTTTACTTCCCTGTCTTGCACATAAGTGTCAAGTAACGATAGGTATTGAAATATCTTCCTCGGGGGATTTTGGGAAAATTGTTGTAAACTAAATTAACGATTCTTAGTGGGTTCGGGAGTATCTCTACAGGAAACTGCCTGTTCTGGAAATTCAACCCTTTTCTCTTCAAATAAATACTTTGATTTCACAATCGAGCACTTTATATGGGGATCGGAGTTAAGAAACACTTTGATTCAACCAAGGCTGAATAAAGATTGATGAAAAATTATGGCGTCGCTCCTTTTTCTTTTATTTTAAATCGCGAAAGACCGGCGGTTGTTTTATTTCACAGCCAATTTTGATAATTTAACCCAAATAGAAACCTTTACGATGAATTTCGATCAAATGAGATTATTTCTACAAATAGCATACGATAATGAACGCAGTGACTCAACTAGGAGGTCGTATTTCGATGATTCTATGATACAAAATGTCACTGACAAGCTTTAAGCGTAAAAATTCTCTACTAATTTACATAAACCTTTCAGATAAAGATTTAATTGATGAAATATTATTTAGAATACCTTTCCATTTACGCTGTTGCTTATTTCAGACGATTTCTACATGAATTTGGAGGAATTACGTGAATAGGAAAATTAACTAACGAGTAGATTTGTCCATGCTACCCCACACTCGCCGTTATCTGGACTGGATAATTAAAATTTAACGTCAACGCCCCAAGGCTGAGGGGAGATGGTAACGAGGAAATTTCCATTTTTCCCCGCAAGAGGGATACTTAGTTACCAACGAGTGGCCAACCCGACATTTAATCGTTCCGAAGTGACAGCTGAGAGAGACTGTTGTTGTCGTACATACAAAGTTGAACATAACAGTATATACAAGAGAAGGAACAGGAAGATTAAACATAATCACAATCATTACAATTAGTTCCAATACCTTTATTGCTCCATTATTAGCAATTAGGTAGATAAAATATCCAAAACATGTAACTAGAGTCACATTTATAAATATCACTTAACAAAAGCACAGCACCAATTTTATTGGGAATACCAACCTATGAATCGTAAACTAAAACGTAAATACCTAACTGCGAATCCGAAAATAACCAAAATACAAGTATACGGCTTATAGAAGAAAGTATAGATACATCCTCGCAAGGGGGAGACATAATATAATTTTGTCATTGTATGTCTATGTAATAACAAGATTAACTGATATGTGCATATAAATCTATAATTTTTTTTTATAAATCACTCACGAATAAAAAATATTTTAAGCACTCTTCTAACCCTGCTTAAGGGTGCGTTTATTGTGGAGCTGCGATACTTGATAAGGGCGGCGAGTTAGCAAAACGGACCAATTGGTAAGCGTTGTACTTGTAATAACGCGCACCGATTTCCCCGTTTGGTAGCTCGCCGCTCTTATCAAGTATTGCAGCTCCACTATAAACGCACCCTAAGAGTCCGTTAATATACAGGATGCTCCATCGAAAAAGCAAACTTGCTTCGTATACAGCGAAAACTGAATAATCTGTATAGTTCAATATGATTTTATCGTATGCAGAATTTATCTCTGAGAAATTTTCATCTAGAAAGTTTTTCCTAAAATGCTCAGGAAATTATTCTGTACCTAGGTGCTAGGTCAATCCACTACATAAAGGTGTATTTTTGTTTTACTTTCTTGCCTGATATCAAGTGTAGTTATCAATTGCTTTTTCGGTCACTGTGAGATTGCACATTTTTTTCCTACTTTACCCTACTTGTAATAAAATGTAACCATAATTAGAATAGATTTTTGTCTGGTTTTTATCTACAAAAGTAAACATCATCTTGTATAAACGTAAAGATGAAACGATTTAATAATACAGGGTGCGGCAGAATGGACTTCCACATTTCGTTGCGCCGCTGGCCTGGTGTGGTAGGGTATAGAGCGGTGGGGGGTGTGCCAACTGGTCGTACGAGTAATGCCAGTCGGCACGATGTCTTGCTCCAGTGAGCAGCGAGACTATGTGATCGAAGCGTTTTTCAAAAATGGGGAATCAGTGACAGGGACACAAAAAGCGTTTCGCACGCGCTTTCATTTAAATCCAAATGCGGGCCGATCGGAAAACAACACTGAAATGGGTCGCAATTGTAAGGGCAACTGGTTCTGAATTACTAGAGAAACCATCTGGCCGACCCAGGAGCATCACAATACCTGAGAACATTGCTACCGTTAAAGCATCTGTAAAGCAGTCTTCAAAGCGTTCTACTCAAAAACATTCACCTACACTCGGGACTTCTGATCAATCTGTAAGGCGTATTTTGTACGGTGAGCAACATTTTCACCCGTATAAAATGATGATTAAGGTTCGACAAACGAGTGCAACGTCAGAGGCGTATCGCGCAAAAGTAGGTACGTGAGATACAGTATTATTAAAAAATAATATATTCTTACCTTTTATTGACATCTTGATGCCCACTGCGATAAAATGCTACTGCCACGGTAAGCCGCGTAAAATTGCAACATAAGCAACGCTTCCATTGTCGATTCACTTAGCCTTCGACGTTGGTCTGAAAACGTTTTCGTGTGCTTCGAAAATGATCGATCTACATCTAGCGAAGTAGGATTTGCGTAATTCAGATATTCCTTTATCCCTTCTGTGCACTTTTTATTTTCAGTAATAGACCGAACCTTTTGTAAATTGGAATTTTTATTTAAAACTGTACGAAATTTTTGAGCGACATCTAGTCCTACAGAATCCGTCAAGCTTTCTAGAGCGGCTTGTTAATTATCTAAAGTATTTAATGAGTCTCGTAAAGATAAGTGACTGTTCAGGAACAGCGATATGGCTTGTACAACTGCAGAATAGTTTATGGAAATTTCATTTATTTGTAATTGAATCTCCGAATTGGAAAAAAGTAGCTGACTCTCTCGAATCGCTGGAGATGCATTTGATTTAAATTTTAAAATCATATCCTTCACATTTACGAAATATTTATAATAAAATACTGCCTGAAGCCATGTTCCCCATCGAATTATTACAGGCTGAGGTGATAGTGGAAGTTTCGGACACAATTGTTTGAAAACGCGGATATGTTTGGGAGATTTCACAAACACTTTTTTGGAAGATGCTATTAAATTATTCACCAGCGGATACTTCTTTCGAATGGTTTCTGCAACGAGATGATACGCGTGTATGAGACATGTTATGTAAAGAAGAGTCGGAAAGCATATTTTCAACTTCCTACCAACTTTCAGCATTGTTGCAGCTCCATCAGTAACTAACATTGTGACTTGGGCACCTGTGATACAAAATTCTCTTAACAAATCTTTTATTATCTTCACAACGGTTTCAGCAACACTTTTTCCAATCCTTTTACTGGTTAATACCAAGGAAACTGCTGGATCATTACGTTTTAAAGGACGCAAATTTTCTTATTTTTCAACTCGTCTACTATACAGATTTTTACTGTACCCTGCAAATGTGGTAAATTTTATCGCAATTGTCTATAGGTTGGTTGTTTCCGCGAGGGAACATATTTATTCCAAAAAAAACGAAAGAGTTCATTGTCTACTAGGTGTTGTGGGATGTTGCTCACACTTAGCATAAAAATAAAATCATACAGAAATTCCCAGTACGGAATATTGTTGCTTAAATTCAGTGCATGACGTTTACTTTTAATATGTTTAATTCTACAGTGACTTATCAACCGTATACTGCTAATTTTACACTGAATGATACCTGTATATTCCAACCCAGGGAAACGGCTAATATATTTATTCACATGCTATTCTAAAGGTAAACCGCACCTACGAAGATCCATGTTTTAAAAGACGCACACCAATAAACCGATAATTATCGAATAATCGTTCACTTCCACGCCTATCGAATGACTAAACTCTCCACTGGTTTCGCATCGACCTAAATCAGTACGCGTTTGTCAAACCTTAATAATGATAGACCAGGAATTGTGTGCGCAAAACTTGGAAAGGCGAAGACTTTGTGTCAAGAAATCCTTACAAAGGTGCGTCTCGAAGCTATTGTGTGGAACAGCGATGAAGCTCATTTCCATATTTGTGGCACAGTGAATAAGCAGAACTTCCGGTATTAGGTTCCAGAACATCCTTGAGAGCTCCACTTAAGACCTCTCCATAGCCCAAAAGTCACTGTATGGTGCGCGATTTCTAGATTGGGCACATTGTGGGGCCTCATGTTTTTGAGAGGATGGTGGTACCGCAACTGTGAATTCTCTCCGGTACTGTGACATGTTGGAAAACTTTTTCCGGCCCCACAATTGACACAATTCGAAGTTAGTTCCAGCAAGATGGTGCCACATCTCATACCACTGGCCGTTCCCTCACCATATTGCAGGAAATGTTTCCTGGACATTTGATTTCATTACGAGGCGATATTGACTTTCCAGCTCGATCCCCTGCGACTTTTATTTGTGGGGCCACCTCAAAGGTAAGATTTACAGACATCGGCCTCAAACTCTTAACCAACTCAAAAACAATAAGACAGGAAATCGCTGCTATTTCTCGAGATGTAGTAGAGAGAGTTACACAGAACTTCGACTTCGCATGTGTATTGCCCGTGAGGGTCGCCATTTGGACAATGTTATTTTCAAAACGTAGATAGATAAAACCTTATAATATGTAATGTTGAAAAATATAAAGTTCTTTTCCTTAACGTTTACCATTTATTTGTTATTTATTTATTTATTTTTTTAATTAATTAGGTATTGGGATCATTGCCCATTATACATTATATAAAATTCCGGTATACAGAAACTACCCGTGATACAGCTTCACCGTACTATATCTAACAATGGATTAAGGAAAGGACAAGGTTCGAAAACACATTTCACGTCCTGGGGCCTGTCAGGACGACTTTCACAAACATCGACCATCGGATCAAAAGAACCCTCACACCGTTTATTTGTTATTGACCTGTAAAATGTGGGAGTCCATTCTGCCGCACCCTGCAGTTTTTGAAGGTATTATTAACTAATCACCATGATTTCTGCATGTTGAATATTAAAAAAAAATTTGAAATACCTGTCGGTGGCTTGTTGTTATGGATGTAATTTTCTAGATGTTTTCGCAGATACTCTTCCGATTTGAATCCCAAACAACAAGGAATACATGCATAAACTCGTTGAACAACTTCTTCCACTGGGTAATAGTATTTCCCGGTATCGTTTGAAAAATCTTTAACCATATGCTCGTCTAAATATGCTAATAGTTCTTCTCCACAGGCAATGCTGCGAATTGCTCGAAAATATAAGAGGCGGTTAAATTGAAAAACGTTCAGGTTGCACTCGGACTTTTCCCTGGAAAACGGTATGAATCGCATCCAGTTGTACAGATGCTTGTTTTCGATTTCGGCTTGCTTTCCGCCATTCAATATCCATACGAATGATGTATTATTTCGTAAAGATTCAAGGCCGGAGTAAGGTCCGAATATTATATTTTCAGGTATACATCTTAGGACGGAAATATTTTGTTTGATATGGAAAAAATTCTTTGGTATCGTTTTGGATAGGTCTTTACATGTCGTTGCGCTACGACTGCTCAGGAGACAGAATATGCCCTCTTCCAAATTGTAATGACAATCTGCAAAATACCATTGCATAAAATCACATCTACTAGTGATTATTAAAAAATTACTAAAATATTCAGGAAGTAGTGCTAATGTTTTGGGGGTGGAGCCCTTTTTTAGACGGTGACTTACACTACCGCCCATAAATTTAATCGCAGCACATAAAAGTATAGCACTACTATGAAATAAAATAGATGCTTCAGTTTTACTGAAAAATTATTTACAGAACAAAATCTACATACGCCATACTTGGGGCAAGATAAATATCGACGCACGTCATTTATGTTGTAGCCGCCATAAATTCTCGGCCTGATATAGAAGAAATAAACTACGTAAAACATAACAATTTTTATTTTGCAATACAATCTCCCCCAACTTCAAAACATTACAACGATCAATTAACCCTTTAGTGCAATAGATACGATAAATGTGGCAAATACATGCTGTATCAGAATTGCTACAGATAAATAAATAACTATTTATTGTATTCCGTCGGAACTGAGTGTTTACGCGCCCAATTTTTAGTAGCAGATGCGTGGTTCATAACCTCAAAGTGTAACATACTGTTTATACCTTACAACATTCGTGTTTTTATAAGAAAAAATGGCGAACAAGAAATACTGAGTGGTGCAAGAAGGTGTATAACACTTTTCATAAGAGAAATTTGATGTTGTGTGGAAAATCGTAATTTCTGTGTGTTACACAGCTGCAACAATATGCACTTCCGTATTATATAATATGTTGCATATACGCAACATCATGCATTTTGATCCTCGTTATCGTTTAATAATAATCTAAATAATTTTTACTTTTACTCTAGATAGGATGGATAGAAAACGACAGCCTTTATCGGAAAAAGAATTGGCATATTTTGCGGACAATTTAAGTGAAATAAGTGAATTAGATAATTTCTTGGATACGGATTCTTTGATGGATTCGGAATACATATACGACGAGCGCATCCAAGACGATGAGAGCGATAACGCAGATACTGAAGAAAATCGCATGAATAATAACGTTCACCTTGAAGATAATAATGTGGGCGACAAAATTGAGAATGAAACAGAAGATAACTCAGTTACTACACCCAATTTAAAAACCAGGAAAGCTCAAAAGGGGCAAAATATAGCATGGAAAAATAAAAACCTAGTTCTCAATGACTTTCAACTAAAATTTCATGGTTGTAGCACTCTTCCAGATGAAATTTTGAATATTCATTCGCCCTACCAATGTTTTTGAGAATTTTCTCATCCACTATATTGTACACACTGCTAAACTTTTGCTATCTATTCAAATTACGCTCCCAGAACGTGGACATTCCTATATGGAATGCGATAAGAATATGGGTTTAGTTAATCTCAAACATAGAATGGAGCTACCCGAAAATTAGTACACACTACTAAGAAATAGCCGCAAGAAACCCTGTCCTTTTGAAGTTCATGAAATTACTCAAGAAATGGTAAACCAGTGGGCAGCATTTCTTCATGAAAAGTATCTAAAAAAATGTCCCTTTGGAATTCGGCCAGTACGTGAAATCAAAGCTGTCAAAGAACATCCTCGTTTTCTGATTCACAGATCATCGTTTAATGGTTTATGGGAACAATCGCCCATTACTCAGAACTGCAGAACATGAGTTTCAACTTCCCACACAGTTGTACAATGAAGCATTGCCGATAAGCTATGACAAATACCCAAATATTATGACTCTAAAGAAATTCTGTGACAGTCCAGAAACAGACCCCTTTTTCATAGAATTACCACATACAGCAGCGAAAAAGCCCAGGAAAAACAAACAGAAAATGCAGAAACAATAATCGATGAATTTTCATCCTTCAACAGTGGGTAAGTTTGCAATTTCTGACGAAATACTAAACATACTACCTGGTTCTTTTCTCGTTTTTTTAGGGACATCCCGTGTTTTTTCCCTGACGAAGGGCACATAACAACCGTTCTTTTTAGTTCATATAATAATACCATATCTTTGTTTATATTATTTCATGTATTTGAGTTCTAGACTAGTTTTTACCGTTGTACCGTTCCGAATAAATGGGTGTTTGGTAGAGGGCTTTAAAGTTTAAAATCCATTTTTCTCAAAACAAAGGTAATGCAACATTCCTTGTTCTTTCCCTGTAGCCTTCATATGATGTCGAAGAAGAGAAGTAGTCCTGTAACAGCGCGGGAAAAAGGTTTTCAATTCTAGAAGCTAGGTACCTTAAGACGTTATATAAAAAAAAAAGTTCGAATTTGGGTCTACCCATTCATTGCGGACGCTACCGAACCACATTCAGCGGCGCCAGTTTGCATATTACATAAATGATTTGAACCAAAAGTGCCGCAAATTAGCATTTGAATTTGCGGAAGCAAACCAAATTTCACATCGTTTCAACAAGCAAATCAGAATAGCCGGAAAAGACTAGATCTTCGCATTTATGAAAACTTACCGAATCAGTCTCCGAACACCAGAATTTACATACAGCACGTTTAGCTGGATTTAACAAAGTAACGTTCAGTTTACTGTGAGACCTAAGGGTGTCCTCTGTAAAATATCAAAAGTTCTATCACCTACAGGAGAGAGAAGAATCGCCAAAGTAGCGTCAGGTGAACGAGGGCGAAATACAACTGTGGTTTGCGCCATGAACGTCCAGGGTACCTTCATTCCACCATTCTTAACATTTGCAAGGGTGCGTATGCGACCTGAGTTATTATTTGGTTGCCCAGCAAATACGTATGCTATTGCTCAACAATCAGCATGGATGACTGAGAAAACATTCACTGAGTATCTTAAGCATTTCACCCGTTATGCTCATCCGAATAAAGAAAATCCGATTCTACTTATAGTCGACAATCATTCCTCCCACATTTCTTTAGCAGCCGTGAATTATTGCTGAGAAAACAGCATTATTATGATAGGATTATCACCGCATACAACTCATCGATTGCAACCGTTAGACGTTGCCTTTTACGGACCTCTGAAAACATATTATGGACAGACATGTGATAAATTCATGGTGAACAATCCTGGAAAAACAATCACTGATAAGAACACTGGCCACATTTTTCAGCGGATCCATTTATGATGACCCAAAGTGTGAAAGACCTATGGAAGCACGAACTGAAGATTTGGTGTTAACTAACCGCTGAGTAAAAGTTTCAGTTATTGCTAGAGAAATAGGAATATCAGAAACGAGTGTTTTTAAAATTCTGCACCAAGATTTGGGAATGAGCAGTGTCGGCACGATGGATTCCCAATCTGCTCAGTCCCGAACAAAAACTGCGATTTATTCCAAGATGAAGACTTCTATAGAATTATAACCGAGGATAAGACCTGGGTAGACCGCTCGCACGAAACAATAGTTCATGCAATTTCCTGTGGAGGCCTGTGATGGCCAGTTTTCTGGGATGCAGGGGGCATTCCCTTAATGCAGTATATGCCAAAAGGAACTACAATAACGGGGAATGTCTACAAAGGTACAATTAGGAACTTGAAAGCGGCTAGATGCGAAAAAAGACTCCACAATTATACTCAGAAAATTCTCCTTCTACACAACTGCAAGATGCATTAAGCACGAATTGTTCAAGCAGTAGTCAATGAATGCGGCTTTGAGGAATTACAACATCCGCCTTACAGTACCGACTTCACCCCCTGAGACTATTATCATTTTCCAAAACTCAAAAAGCGCTATTGAGTTTTATTTTGCAGAATTACCAAGATGTTTTTCGAAGGCATAGCGTTAGTAGAAGAACGGTGGAATAAGTGTGTTGATGTTAATGGTTCTTACGTTGAAAAATAAAATTTTATTTGTTCCCTAACTCGATGTTTTCATATCTAGGTAGATAGCATAAAAAGTCCCCTCGGAAATAAATAGGATGGTTACACCTTCTAAGTTTATGCTACATAAAATCACGATCTCTGGTTACGCCAACTTTCATCATAGTTCCATTGTTATAATGTACAACAAAAAACGACCATGCGAATGAATTCTATAGGAAAAAGTAGGTTTTTAACTACGAGGGCGATTCGTAAAGTAAGTTCCGTTTCCACCTAGTGAGCAGAGAAGTAGGAATATCGGCGCGATCGCAGCGCTGCAGCGTAGTCTGGTTCAATGTAGGGGAGAGAGAGGTACATAGATACACGAGGCACATTGATACATATTTAAAAGTTTCCGTCAGAATGGGTCAATTTCTTTCAAACTGTTACCATAGGATGGCACTAGTGTGGGGTTTTCGTCATAAAAACTTAGTAACGGAAAATAAAGTATGGGTGAAGTTACATGTGTTGTGTTTATTTTGGCGTAAGAAAGTAATTTTTAATAACTTTTACATGTGCGTTTTTACTGACGTGGTAGTAATAGTGTTGCTTGTGTCATCATTCCTAAACGTAAGTATTATTTAAACATTATTTGCAACCAAATATATGCACTGTAAGGTTAGGTATGCAAGATATGTTTATTTTTTGTCAGAATGTATTTGGGGCACATTGATGCAGTGTATCAATGTCCCTCTATATAATATTTTAATCGTATAACAAGGTTTAGTATGTTATATAACAATGTGTTAGTTGTTTCAGGTTAGTGAAAATGGTTGGCACTTATCTCAAAAAGACACAAAGAGCATTCATTGACGAAGAAACTATAAAAGCGGCAATAACTGATGTCATTAAACATCACAAATCAATTAGAGTTACAGCTGCTGATCATAATTTAAAACCCGCTACACTTCAACATAGAATCGAAAATTATAGAAAAATCCATAAAAATATGAATCCAGAGGTTTCAGATGACACTGCGTACGGAGATGATGCGTCGGACGTGAACCAGATCAGAAAATATCAGTCTAAACTAGCTGGACCCCCGAATTTTGAAAATTCGGGAGTTATTTTAACGCAGTTTAAACCAACTCGGGCAATAGTACCCCCAATCCGGCAATTGCATCCCCACTCCAGCAATGGTATCCCAACTCCAGCAATGGTACTCCCATTCCAGCAATATTACTTTAAAAATGCGGAGAAACTTAAATAACGTCGACTTTAATTATTATTCCAACTCCCCCATAGGCTACCCAACCCTGCAAAGCGAGAAAAAACAAAAATTACATCAAAACACTTTTTTCCTATCGATTACGTTATTTATTGAGCGACCCTCGTATATCACATGTTCATTTTCAACATGACACATGTCAAGATGACGTTTCAGGATGACGTTTAAACAGCTGTTCGAATTAAGCGTAATTAAAGGACCTTTTTCAATTAAATACGTATTGATGCAGTGAAGCTCGACAATTTCATTTAGATGAGCAAATAAAGTTTAGTAACATTATTCTTGTAGAGTGTAAAAGTTCGTCTTCCATATACCTTTCAATAAAGTATAGCATACAAACGTCTAAAGTGATATTTCAGCCTTTGACATTTTACGCAATTGCGCATATATACCGGGCTCGGACAAAAGTAGTTAGGTACAAAAATTAGCTGGCCTGTATTATTGAATCTAGCGTGAATATTTTTGTGGTATGCCGATAGGCTTTATCGAGAAAATCCTATTAGTTATGGTTTTGGCGTAATATTTTCCTAATCGATAAATTAGAAGAAATATTTTTATTGCATAAAAATGAGACTAATTTGTTTAGATGCATTTAGCGATTGCTTATTTTCATATCTTGTCTATCCAAATGGATTTACAAATAATAGAAATATCTCCATCTTTTTTTTTTATTATAATCACCTAACATAAATAACAAAATTTGATTTTTATACAATAAAAGAAATACATTTTGTGTTGTAAACTTTACCCTAGCTCGATATCAATTTAATCTGTTAAGTTGAGTAAAAAGTAATCATTAGCAACTAAACTGAAATTATATCCTGAAAATAATGTACCGTGTGTATTCCTAAAATAAAGTACCATCTGTTCAGAAAGCCATCATTAACTATTCATGTTTTATAAATATATAGAAATTTGTAAATCAATAGAGTCTACTGTACTATAATATTCTTCACGTTATTGATCTTCTAATCGATTGTAAAAGACCAATCGTTAATTTTTTCAATATTCTATGCCACCTCTATCTTTATATTAACGGTCTCGCATTCCACCAACTCAAGCAAACTGTCTAGATATGGCTCGAAGGGATACCAGCTGCAGTTTACGCATCCCAGCAATTTTTTTTAGTCTATACCCGTAGGAATATCGCCTGCAGTTCACTCACCCCAGCAAGTTTTCTAGGTCTGAGCTACAGTATACCCACCCCAGCAAATTTAGATGAAAACCCAAACCACAAGTAAGTAGTAAGGAAGTTATCGAGTTCTATACGCATAGAGATACTGCAGTTTACCCATCCCAGTTATATTTCATTTCATTCGGTTGTATGAACTATTTTCTGTAAGGGTTGTGGGTAAACCACCCAAAGGACTTTTTGCAGGTCAACCGTATTTTGTTGGTAGAACCGGGTTTTAATTGGCGTTGTGCGTGCTAAATCTGGATGTGATAGCTATTAGACGACGGATTGTGATAATTTTGAGACGACGGACAAAAATAAATTATTTTCTTTAGGGGTTGCAGATAAACCACCCCTTAGACTATTTGCAGGTCAACCCTATTTTGTTGGTGGAATCGAGTGTAAATTGACATTGTACATGCCAACTCTGGATGTAATAGCTCTTAGACGATAGACAAAAATAAATTATCTTCTGTAGGGGTTGTAGGTAAACCACCCCTTGGACACTTTTCAGGTCAACCATATTTCGCTGATAGAACTGGATTTAAATTCGCATTGCGCATAGCGAATCTGGATGTGATAGCTTCAGGGCTACGGATTACACGAATTATTTTCTCTGAGATAGATTTTAGAAAAAAGGCCTAAAAATACCCAATTCGGTGCTGTTTGTCCTCTTAAACGCATTAAATCGATTCCTAAACCTTTTCCTTTTCGTAATAATGAAAATAATACCGGAAAAATAGAAAGAAAAACGAAGAAAAAAAAACCGATGCCGTAGGTTGGGCGCGAACTCGAACGCTTATGCGATTCTGGCCCGTGTCCGAACGCCAAATCCACTCGGCTATTAGGTATACTGTTATAGTTGAGAATAATAACGGCTTACATGGTTAATTCACATTACGGTCACGACGCGCTTTTCAAACGCGCTCTACAATATAGAGAACTCGCACCTTTTTCCAATTTCATGATAATAAGAAAGTGCACTAAAAGGAAGACTTTTAATGCTTGAAAAACTGATACTTCCATCACAAAGTTCGAAAAGCAAATATGTCATTTCAAACGTAAGCTTTTCCGCCACCGGGCCGTGATAATTTGATCTTTTTTGGTTGGTATGTGCACGTGAATATGAATCCAGAGGTTTCAGATGACACTGCGTACGGAGATGATGCGTCGGACGTGAACCAGATCAGAAAATATCAGTCTAAATATACAAGTACACAAGTTTTTTCTGTTGAAGAGGAATGTGAACTCGAGAAATATTTAGTGAAATCTTCCCGTATGCATTATGGCCCGTATCGTCAAGCTAGAGAATTGGCATATCAGTATGCCAAATATCTACCAAATTGTTCCGTTCCGGAAAAATGGGAGTTGAATAAAATTGCTGGCAAATTTTGGATGCAGTCTTTTATGAAAAGACACTCGTCCCTTAGTCTGCGCACACTTGAAAATACTAGCTTAGCTAGAGCAACTGCTTTTAATACGACAACAGTCAATGAATTTTTTAATAATTACATGGTTGCAATGGAGAGCTACAAATTTTCACCAGACAGAATATATAATATAGATGAGACTGGGATCACCACAGTGCTTTCCGCACCCAGGGTTATTGCAGAATCAGGTGAAATAAAGTAAACATTATTATATGTGAGATAAAGTTGATTTTTAAACAATTTTAGGGAGAAAACAAGTTGGTCAGACTGTCTCAGGAGAACGTGGACAATTAGTGACTTTTTGTGGTATTATCAGTGCAACAGGCTCCACAATACCTCCTGCATTTGTATTTCCAAGAGTGAAATATAAAAGTTATTTTATAAATGGTGCCCCATCAAGATCATTGGGATTATCTTCAAAATCAGGTTGGATGACGGGAGATTCTTGGATGTGATAAAACACATTCAAAACCATACTGGCTCGTCAAAGGAGCGACGAATTTTAATTTTACTTGATAACCACGAGTCCCACTGTACAATTGAGACTATAGTATTTTGCAGAGATAACGAAATTACACTTCTTTCATTTCCTCCACACACGTCTCATAGGATACAACCTTTGGACGTTGCAGTGTACGGCCCATTTAAATCACACCTTAAAAGTGCATTTAATGATTGGATGTTATCCAATCCTGGAAAACAGATCTCTATTTATGACATACCAGGATTAGCAAACAAGGCATATTTAAGCTCATTTACACCAAAAAACATTATAAAAGCCTGGAATTTGGCCAATAAACCGCTTAGCTTTTTCGGATGAAGACTTTATTTCGTCTTCTATTACTGATCGTGAAGAAGTCGTAGAGAACGAAAATATGTCGGTATCTCAACAAAATAACTGTGAGAATAAACCTGAACCAATACTAAGCACATCCTCAACTGCATTAACAACTGACGGGCAAGAAGAGCTACCAAACACACCTTCATCTTCAATAACAGCCAGCAGTGATAAACTGTTGGTACCTCTGAAAGCTTATCATTTACCAAGTCAGTAACACCTGAACAGATTAAGCCACTTCCCAAAGCGCAGTCGAGGAAACGAACAGCTAGGCAGAGGCAAGGAAAGTCTCGCATTTACACCACTACACCAGAAAAAGCAAGATTAGAGGAAATTGCTAAGAAAAGAAATCAGACAAAAATTAAACAAGTATCTAAGAAGGTGAAATTTGACGTCAAAGAAAAGACAAGATATATTCTAAGTTCATCCGAAAGTGACAGTGAAGTGAAAATGAGCTTATCTGATCCAATTAACGACGTCGGTGACGAAGAGCTGCCAGCGTTGTGCGATAATGATGAATTAAATATAGGCGATTTCATTGTCGTCAAGTTTTCAACAAAGAAATCAGTTGTATATTTTGCTGGACAAATTGCCACAATTTCTTATGACCATGAAAGGTCAATTTTTTACGAAAAAAGAAAACGGAAAATAGAGCATTTGTTTTTCCTAACGTGCCAGACACCAGCTTAGTGTTTCGAGAAGATGTGGTATTCAAACTACCTAAACCCATTGCTGCTGGTGGCACACTTCGCCAAAATAGATCTTTTTATTTTCCTACAGTTCCTAATCTTGTACTTCAGTAAATATTGCACAACAAAATTACTTTTTTCTCTACTGTATTGTATGCGTATCAATGTGCCCTAGCACTGTATCATTTTACCCCACCAGAGAGGTAGTTTGATGTAAATGTAACCATTAAAAAAAATTATGAAAACTCCAAAATTTGTTTTTATTTTTTACTTGAATAGAGTATTATATGAAAGAGAAATAGACGGCCTATAAGCCTATTTAAAAATCGCGAAAAATATTTTGTCTTCAACAAAATCGTAATCAGAACAAAAATTGTATCATTGTGCCTCCCTCTCCCCTAAGTCTGGCAGTGCTAGTGAGAGAATCGTTCGAACATTCTTTCGTGCTATTTTGGTCGTTTAAAATGGCTGCTGCAAATGAAAATCCGGCCGACTATGAACTGCGTGCTGTTATCCGATTTCTGTGTGCAAAGAACGTGAAGGCTGCTGAGATTCATCGTGAACTTTGTTCCGTTTATGGTGAAAATGGAATGAGCGTGGTTAGAAGATGGTGCCGTATGTTCCGAGAAGGATGAACTAATGTCCATGATGAAGAATGGGTAATGTCCAAGAGAAAATTCGTGAAAATCGGCGATTCACAATCGCAGAAATGCCTATTTCCCTCGAATTTCACGTACAGTTTTGTACGAGGATGTTACTGAACATTTAGGTTACCATGGCTTAATTCACAGGCGACAGAGTTTTATGAAGAGGACATCAAAAAAAACTGGTTCATCGCTATGATAAATGTCTCAATTTTAATGGCAACTATAAAGAAAAATAGCTGAAAGTAGTAGCTTTAAGTTGTATATAATAAAAACGTCTCACGTATTGGTATTTTTTTTTTTTTTAATAACCAAACGGAACTTTACGAATCGCCCTTGTATTTTAGCTTTTTTCTCATAACAACCGAGATATACCGAATTATAAAAACAGTAAAAATCTGAATATAACCCTGTAGCTTCAGCACCGTTCATAGCAGTCTTATTTTTATTTCCTCTAAAAAGGAACCGGGGATACCCTTACCATATTTTTGATATTGGTTGCGGTTTGTAAGACCCTATAAAAACATCGAAAATTGCATGATTACTTCAAAAAAAAGAGAAATAGCTTTGGTATTCTTTATTTTATATTTACAAGGTTGGTATTTCGTTTTTTTTTTAAGTTAACACTAGAACAGCCAGAGCCGTCAATTTGAGAGCATTACGAAAGGAAATTCTAATACAACGGCCATAACCTGGCCATTTTAGTGTTCTTAACTTTTAATAAATCTTAAACTTGCATCTACTGGCCGGGTACGAAAGACCTGAATCAACGTTTGAATGGGCCCGGCCGATAGACGCAGAGTAAAAAAGCAATTCACTGTCTGGATTTATTACATACGTACGCCTTAATGGTTTCCCATCTTCTGTGCTTGAACAGCTGCTTATAAATTTCCATAAACTGCAGAACTTCTTTCTTTTTAGGAACCAGTTTCTCTTTGATGTGCTTGTTAAAATGTCCATCCGCGATCATCTTCTCGTCGTGGGTCCACATCCTTCGAATCGCTTTTTTACGCTTCCTTATTTCTATCAACGAATTTCGTTCATTTTCTGAACTACCTTCATATCTTTCGGTTTGTTCCTTTTCGCTATCATCTTCATTGTCATCATAATCATCGGTTTCTATTAAATCATTTCCTAAGTCTACATCGTCTAGGTCGCATCCTTTATACAAAGTTGGGCAGTTATTTCCGCAAAATAATACCATTTTGGATATTTTAGCGATTTTATCTACATCCAGCGGTTGATTGTTATATTCCGCATGTCCTTTAATAGTGTAACCCATAGATATTTGTAACTGATTCATCTCGTCGCTATTCATTTGAACTATTTGCGATATCGTAGCAAGGTGCTCCCTGAATCTTTTTGAAGTAAATAAAGAAAGTTTATTATTCCGATCACCTAGAGCTATGGTATAATGTTTTTTGAACGTATCGTAACCATCAATGCAGATATCGCTACCGGGTAATCCGAATAGATATTGGTTATTCGTTTGGTAAAAATTTTGCCTATATTCCAAAGCTAAATCGATCGCTTCCTGAGTTAATTTATCGATTAGAATAAGACCGTTTTTATCGTTATTCCCAGTAATTTCAAAATACTTTAGATTTTGAATTAAAATTTTCTTAATTAATAAAAGCTCTTCAGGTATCTCAACCACCCTATCATTTTCATAGTTGCAGTACAATTCAAGTAAAATCTGCTCAATTTCGCTCATAGGTTGATCGTTGAAGAGGAACGTTCTACAATAAGTGCCTTCGATTAGTGTTCTATACGCCACCTGGTCTTTAGTATCAAATTGTAGTTCAAGTTTTGCTTTTAAAATCAAATTATCCGTATAGGTCTTCAGTTTCTGAAAATTAACGTCAAAAACAAAACTTCAATCTTGTGAAGGAATATCCCACCAATAGTAAAATCGCTTTAACAGTGCACCTGCTCATCAATTACATAATTATGACGTATCAATGCCAATAGTACGAGGGGGTACCTAAAAGAAACCGAACTGATGTTGTGGTGGGCGGAATTTTTATAGTACCGCGTTCTACTGCTAGGAGCGTATAGAGCTGCCATTCCCGAGTCAGCAAGCCAAGCATCGTCGCTAAAGAAGGTTCCGTTCGGCTTGCGTGAATTTTTTAGTGACACTTGTTTTGTGTGCTCGTCGTTTTTGCAATGGTTGATTCTCGTGAACAGTGCGCGGCCGTAAAGTTTTGCTTCTTGTTCGGAAAAACTGGCACGTAAAATGTTGAAATGTTAAAAACGGGCTACAAATGTTTGAGATTTTCTCGTTTCAAAAGAGGTGAAATGGCAATTGATAACGATCCTCGCTCTGGTCGTCCTTCCACTGCCCGAACCGATGAAAATGTTGAAAAAGTTCGCGAAATCATCTTGGAAGATCGACGACGGACCATTGAAGAAGTTATGGAGCTGTCTAGAGTGATTTGGAGTTCAGTTCGGCGAATTTTAATGAAAGATTGGGGGATGAAAAGGGTGGCTGCCAAATTCGTGCCTCGACTTCTGACTGCTGAACAAAAACAAGGTCGAGGGGAAGCATGCTGTGCTTTGAAAGAAGAGTTCCGAAATGATCCAAACTTTTTTTCCAACATGACGAATCATAGTGCTACGGTTACGACCCCGAAACGAAGCAACAATCAAGCCAATGGAAGACTTCAAGTTCGTCTCGCCCCATAAAAGCTCGCCAAGTGAAATCAAACGTCAAAACAATGCTGATTTGTTTTTTCGATGTGAGAGAAGGCGTCCGTTCAGAGTTTGTTCCCACAGGGTAAAACAGTTAACCAGGCTTTCTACCTGGAAGTTAGGCCTGATTTGTGGCAGTTGGGCGACTGGTTTTTCCATCATAATAACGCTCCTGCTCACACAGCCCTCGCTGTACAATTTTTAACCAAAAATGCCATGACGCCTGTGCCTCATCCTCCCTGTTCACCCGACCTTGCCCCCTGTGACTTTTTTTTTATTTCCCCGAATGAAGAGACATGAAAGATAAGCGTTTTGCCGACGTTGCCGTGAAGAAAAAAACGACGAAGGCGCTGTCAGGCATCACAGAAGATAAATTTAAAAAATGTTTTTAACGATGGAATAAAAGATTGGACAAGTGTATTAGCTCCAATGGAGAGTACTTTGAAGGGGATTGAAAGATTTTTGATAAAAAATTAAATAAATATATATTTTTTTAAATCAGTTCGGTTTCTTTTGGGTACTACCTCGCTTAATAAATATTTTCGAATTGCGAGGGGAAATTTTTATATTATCTACCTAGCTACGAAAAAAAGAGCTGTGACATTTTGATACAAGCTGCACATGTTTGGTTCATATTCAAAAGGTTGTGTTGTTTTTGTAAAGGTTTAATCAACAAAGTATGAGTGAAATTCAGTTCTTAACGAAGGATAGAGGAAAGTAGATCCAAGAATATTTATGACAGGATGATTAATGTCTACGGGAAACAATTTCGATGGGACAGGGAACGAATTCAAGATGACCCAAGACGTGGAAGATCTATTGAGGCAAAAACCAACGAAAACTTCAAGAAAGTTTGGGAACTAGTCTCAGCAGGTCGAAAAATAAGTTTCAATGATTGTTGCTGAAGTAGGGACATCAAAAGCTACAGTTTTAAAAATCTTGCATGAAAATTTAAGAACGTATAAGATGTTGGCACGTTGGATTCTGAAATTGCATATTCCTGAACAAAAATCGTGTCGGCAACAAATTTGCGAGGAAACCTTGGCGGCATTGGCTGACGACAAAAATCTTTTTCCAAAAATTGTAACTGGTGATGGATGAGACGTGCGTGTATCACTGGGATCCGCCGAGAAAACAAGAATCCATGCAATGCGTTCATAAGTGATCTCCGCCATCAACAAAATAAAGCGAGAACCCAGCCTTCATCAGAAATACTGATGGCAACGGTGTTTTGGGATGCAGAAAGGATATTGTTAATTGATTTTTCTTTCTAAAGCTTTGGTGGTCAACCCGACAATTTCAACCACGTATACAGAAAAATGCACTACAATACCAGAGAAAACAAATTGAAAACTGCCATTCAACAAAAAATGTGAGCAAGATTATGCTGCTTCATGATAATCCCAGAGTCCACAAAGCTCGCCAAATCCAAAAAGTAATCAACGATTGCAGTTTTATAGAGATAAGACAACCACCTTGCAGTCCAGTGTTGACACTATTCTTTAGCTTAAAAAAACACTTGAGAGGACGGCGTTTTCCTTCGGATGAATGGTTGAAAGCGGTGGTGGAAAAGTTTTTTGAAGACCTATCGAAATATTTTCTCTAGACGGTATAGATTTATTAGAAAAACAATGGAATAGGTGTGTGATCATTAGTGGAGCATATGTTGAAATATTACGTTCTCTTGTTTCTTAAATCTTTTTCTTCGAGGCCAGGTAGATAATATAAAAATCCCTCCTCGTATTATAAATATTTATAGTAAACTGAGTCCTAATATTAACTTTTTCAAATTTTAACTAAACCATACCGACTGTACCGACTATATTTTCATTAACTTTAAATACATTAATACTTTGATGTACACAAGAATAATTAACATTTTGTTTTATTTATGTTGGCCAAGCTGTATATACTGCAAACAGTGGTATCAGAATGTACACTACCGCCCATAGGTATTTGGGCACCCTTGGATTTTAGATTTTTGTGTACAAAGAATTTATTTAGAATTACATTCCAGCATTATTGAATAGTATGCTAATGATAAGTAGGATTCACTTGAATTCATTAAATATCGGTCTGTTTACTTCTTTTATCTGTATGAGAGGTAATACCGTCATAAAAGCGCATGTAGTAGCGAGAACAAGGAGCGTATTTCTTGAAATTCCAGGAAAAATGTAACAGTTGGTAATTTTACTATGAATCATGAAACTATAATAAAGCCATTTAAAGTAATATTTTTAAATTACGGTTAGTTATCGTTCCATGTTAGTAGCGACATCTCTTAACGAATGGCGTTTACAATTTGAAATTTTAAAACATGCCGAAAAGGAAAGAAATTATTGTTGAAACGCGTGCTTTGATAGTAGCACAACATAACTTTGGCATAAGCAATCGTCAAATTGCTAAACAATTACATTTAAATCCATCTACTGTATGATTCTAACATCAAAAAATACAGTGAAAGTGGCAGTTTCCTAAATAAAGTAAGAAGTGGTAGACCAAGAACGACAACATCAGCTGAAGATATTGTAATCGTTGTGTCCGGCAAGCGAAATAGAAAAACAGCTCCGGAAATCGCCGCAGAAATCAATACTGTACTTCCGAAGCCGATTAGCGTGTCCACGGTTAAACGTCGTCTGCAAAAAACCGGCCTTCACGAACGAATTGCGATGCGGAAGCCCTTGCTACGCCAAATTAATAAGAAAAAACGGTTACAATGAGTACGTGAACATCGAAATTGGACGGTAGAAGATTGGAGCAAGGTATTGTGGACCGACGAATCCAAATTCGAGATTTTCGGTTCACGAAGACGAATGTTTGTGAGAAGATCTGTAGGTGAATTTGGGCTAGAGCAATGCACTCTACCGTCAAACACGGCGGTGGTTCGGTAATGATTTGGAGTTATTTTGCTGGTACATCCGCAGATGATCTCGTAAAAATTTCAGGCATAATGAGAAAAAAGCAATACAAACGCATCTTACAGGAAAATGCGTGTAAGAATTTTGTATTCCAACAAGACAATGACCTAAAACACACTTCAAAATTACGCAAGCACTACTTAAAACAGTTGAAATAGGAAGGGACGCTAACAATCGTGAAATGACCACCCCAAAGCCCTGACTTGAATCCCATCGAGTTAATATGGGAAGAACTCGATCATAACAACATTAACCCATTTGCATCACTTGACAGAAAAATCCGCAATCATTATTTGTGGATTTTTCCGTCAAATAATGCAAATAGGTTAAAACTGTCTATGATCTCCTAACGATTAGAAACGTAGTTCTGAATCACGTCCGATTCACGTCGAAACTAAATGACAGTAGAATAAAAGTACTAAATTAAAGCAACAAACGTCAACAGATTTAATTTGACTATAGACCAAAAACCGATGAACCGAAATCGACTAAATTTACTTACAACTAAATCTTCTGTGATCGAAATAACTCTTGCTTTGATAAGACCAATTTCGTCAAGGTCTGAATCAAAAGTTTCCATCGATAATTCCTTCGTCCAGTTTTCATTGAACAAGCGTCTAGTCGCGTTCAACATATCTAAACTGAACGAATGCGCATCGTCTTGCGCTTTCATCGAATTCGCGGCGCCAAGCGCTCTTCTCAACAACGTTTCCATGTGCGCCGCCAACGACGGTACGTTGAACGATCTCTTAACCGGATCGTAGCCGCATATGATCTGCGTCGCCTTTACGATCGTCTTGAACTTCGAAGGATGCAGTACCGACAGAAGCGACAGCGTATCGTCGTTCTCTATTCTCCGCGCTGCAATGAGGAGACGCGCCAAAACTCTCATGTGGCGATTCACCATCGATAAGAAGGCTTTCCCCGAAGTGTGCTTAACGTATTCTCGCGCGACTTCGCATATGACCGCATCCTTCTTGGCGACCAAGGAGATCTCGTCGGGTTTGAGCGATCGTAGAACGCCGGACGTGCGCAACACGTCGTTCGGATCGAAGTGGCGAGACATTAACGTGTGACCGTCGCACTGATGCTTGCGGACCGTGCTGTCGGCGGTCTTGTTGAAGGAACAACGCTGAACGTGTCTTCGCAGCGATCTTCTTGCGTAGTAACCTAAAAATACAGAACAGATACCTTATAATAGGGTAAGTCAACGATTTGGCAAATAGGTTTATTCTCCAAACAAAGATAGAATTTAAATTTGACGTATGCAAACGTACACACAATCATTTTATTATTTGCAAATGGAAATAATTGCGAATTAAACGAATGGCCTTTAAAATGTCAAATAGCGCTTCGAGAATAAGACGCACGATAATACAAAAGGGCAAATAAAAATACAAACGAGACGCTAATGTATGCCAGTTCGAAAATAGTCAAAATGATAATTATGACAGTTCCTGGCTCCCTTTTTTTGTGGTTTGCACTTACAAACGGAAGTAAATATTGAGCTGTCGCCGAAAAGGCAGTATTTCTCATAATCTATCTGGATCTGCTGGTACACAACATGTGCAGCAAGGAATGGGACAGCGCAATATCTTGGGAACGAATGCAAATTTTAAAATTCCAAAAACTTTGTTATAAATGATCGTTAGCTGCACATATTTCACGATAAAATTTTTCCAAATTAAATGCGTCACTGCTAGATGGCTCTACCTAACCTATTTTTTTGCAAGAGAATATCTCACCTTTTATTCGATTTTTGGAATCTGCAACACATTTGTGATAACTTTACTTATAACTGCTACCAACCTATATGGTTGACTTGTCCAGAAAATAATTTTCATAAATTTAAGACCAAGATATACCTGGGTACCTATACTTTTTTATATATAATGGTATATAAGCAATCAAAACAACTGGTTCTATAGACTAATGTGGTGGTTTGAGAGTTGGCACGCTCTTATTGACGTGATGAGGTTATTTCCAACGGGGAGTCCTCTTTAACCATTTTGGGGGTCTGCGGGCTGTTTTCTTCTTAATCTTCTTGCTACTTGTGGTTCCAAGAGCGGGTGGAGCAGTGTATGGCACGGTTTTCCAGTCTGATGTGGTGTTTGGAGCTTTGCTCTAAGATGACGTCCTTTACGAATGGGATTTTTAAGTCGTTGTGTACTGTCAGGTTGGATACATACCACATATCTATATAATGAGGCCCCTAAAGGCCCCACGCTAACTTTTCAACGACAGAAGCTAGCGTTTTTAGAAAAAAAATAGGACAATTTCTATCTTTTGTGAACTAACTTTTGCCGTTCGATAGTTCAATTGCATTTCTGGTGTCACCGAAAATGACGTCAACTTTCTTATTTTAAATAGAACACCCAAGCGCGACTCCAACGCTACCACATATACTTTAACTTAAGAAATATGGCGATATGCAGCAATAAAGTTCTTGGCAGTTTGTTTTTGTTGGTTATGAGAGAGCGCCAAATTGTTTATCGTGGCGTCAAATTGATCTAAAGAGCTTGTTGCTAAGCAAAATAATCATAACAATTGACGAACTGTCAAGTCTCAATTCTAAAAGCGTAAGTTATGCTTGTTATTTATTGTTATTTCCTGCATTTGTCATACCTTCGTTATTTGTTGTCTGGATCAATTTGAATATTATGTAAATTTTGCAACAATTATCACCTTATTTGCCGTGGTTGCGTAACAAATTGTGCAATAATTTAAATCATTATCTTCTGTTAAGGCAGTTCGCTCTGTAGATTTTATCCTATCTATCCTTACATAGCCCAAAGTTCAAATATTTCCAACTGTACAAGGGCAGTGTTCATTATGTAAATTTGATTGAAATTCCGTGAAAATAAGTTTGTTTGAGTTTAATAACGCTTTACCTCGTCATATTTTCGTGGAACTTCAATCAAATATATATACAGCATAAATATAACAAAACTTTCAACAGAGTGTTCATTATGTTCCGCTTCGTAGTAATTGTTGCCAATTTCGCCGAATATTAAAATTAGGTACTTGAAGTTTATCTTACGTAATCCATGTGGAGACCATTGCAAAATCAACAACATAAAAAACTGAAACAAGCACATTTTCTATCAAAAACTAACTAATTTAAACAAACCCACCATAATTAATTAATTACAATAAAGTTCGATAAAGTAACTTTAGGGCCTGACTGTATCAATGTTTATAACATTCGAATAAATATAGATAAATTGATAAATTTTATATCAAATCAATGATATGAGATTGTATTTAGTAGACGTTATACAGTTAATACCTAAATATTACAACAATGTCGTCCGATAAATTGAATTATTAATCATTCATACTTGCAGAGATTAATTTATCAAACATTTTATGAAAACAAGACACCCATGAAAACGAAACACATGAAAGTGTATTTGAGTTAATGTTTTCGCTCTGTGACGGTTAAGATCATGTTTACATCTTCAAATGAAGAAATTATAGTAATTTATGGAGAGTGTAAGCAAAATGCAAGAGCGGCACGAGCATTCTAAGTTACCAGATTTCTTCATCGATGCCATCCATGAAAAAATACATTTATTCGTTCGGCTAATATGTTAAGAAATACTGATAATTTTCCTGAAGGTAAATGTCAACATCGAGGAAGAACAGCAACAAATGAAGCCAACAGAATTGATGTATTAGCAAGTGTTGCTTACAATCCTGTAAGACATATTGCTGAAGATTGTGCTATATCAATTGGTTCAATTCGTAAGACATTAAAATCCAGTAAATACAAGCAATTTAAAATTTATTTGGTGCATGGGCTTTACGATGTAATTCGTAGACCTAACTTTATGACGGAAGATTTTATGGAACTTTATTCACAAATTCCACATTTCCTAGCTTGTATTATGTGATCTGATGAAAGCAACTTTTCGAACAACGGAATAGTCAATCAAAGGTTCTTATTTCTTTAATGGCACCTTAACAGGACTAACAATACCTGGATTTTCTAATATATCAGCTACCTTTTTTGCTTGAGAATGTTAACTTAAATTTGCAGCAGGTGATATACGTTCAACAAGACAGCGTTTCTGCACATAACAGTAACATAGTAAGCGACCGTCTGAACAGGGTATCTAGGAGACAATGGATAGGTACTAATGTCCTATAAGATGGCCAGGTCGTTCCCCTGATCTAAGTTCTATAGACTACTTGCTTTGGGGACATTTAAAAAGTGTAGTCTACAATACACTTTCCAGAAATATCGAAGAGTCAAAAGCTTATTAGGATCGCTTGTGTCAGCATAGCGCTAGAAACTTTAAGAAACGTAACCAGTATAGCCTTAATTAGGCTTATCAAAAAAGTGTAGAATGTGATGGAGTAACTTTTGAACACTTAATTGAATTTCGCTTTTGCTTTGAGAGATTTTGTTTTCATATTTGTGTTTTAAGTTTTATGAGCGCTTAATGCAACATATCGTTGCGTAGAGCACTGCACGGGCCTATTCTACACGGCCCGGCCCGCCCGTGACCCATTACAGCATGGAGTAGGCCCGCCCGTTGCGTTCATTACCTCAGCACAAGGCCCGCCCGGCCCGGCCCGTTAGGAAATTTAGGCCCGCCTGGCCCGTCTAAATTATTTTAGTCCGTTTAAGTAATTATATCTGCACCGTCTATTTCTAAACATTTTTTAATTACTACATTATAATGAGTAGAATGAAACATTTATTTTGTTTGTTCTTGTATACTATATTGTATGAAACCTAAAGAAAGCGTAACATAACATTGCATACATTAAAATAGTTAACACAAATGAAAACCAAACAGCATTTACTGCATACGTTATGTTGATTCGATGTATTTAAGTCATTCTCGGTCCGTCAGGCCCGTGTAATTTTAGGCCCGGCCCGGCCCGCAATGAAAAAAGAGGAGGCTCGCCCGAGCCCGCCCGCGGGCCCGAGCGGGCCGGGCTTTTTCTAGCCCGTGCAGTGCTCTATCGTTGCGTTAGTAAGAAAAGCACGTAACCCCATTTTTTATCGAAAATGAGATTTTAACTGCCATCTAATAATAACTGAAAAAAGGTTTTCAGAATAATTTTTCCCAAAAATCAATAAAATTGTTGTACAATGGCCTCTAGAAGAGAAACAAGAGTTTACACTGTGATCTTATTAAAACCAAACAGTTTTTTGGTCTCCTGTAAATTTCTTTTTAATGGAGTTACGCACTTTTCTGACTACTTGAGTCTTTTAAATTCTATTTTTGATAAATTAATCTTTGCTTATTATCTCTACAGAATACAATCTCTTACATAAAAATTGTCAGCAAAAGTACAACAGATAGGTTGGTAGCAATTATAAGTAAAGTTATTACAAATGTGCTGTTGATTCCAAAAATCGAATAACAAGTAGGATATTCCGTTAAAAAAATTCAGTTAGATAGCGCTACCTAGAGACGCATTTAATTTTTTTTTAAATTATCACAAAATGTGCCCCTACCGTACGTTTATAACACAGTTTTCGGAATCTTAAAATACGCATTCGTTCCCGAGATATTGCGTTGTCCCATTCCTCCCTGAACACGCTGTATAATAAACAGGTTTTCAAAATTTTTCGACTAATGCTTTTAGAGACATCAATAGCTCCCGACTGGACAGCTTGAGTAGAACAAAATATAATAAACATAAACAAGACTAACCTTTGCAATGTGTGCACGGCATTAAACCGCAGGAGTTTGCTTCTAACATCTGAGTCTTCTTTATTTGCACCGGGACAACGTCTCCCGCATAAAAATTTCCTTCTTTCCGTAACCTGCCGATCATTCTCTTTCGATTAAAATCGGTCTTATCCAAAGCTAAAATTTCCTTTACTTGTTCTATGTCGCTATGTTTCCTTTCTAAGTGGGTGGCAAAATTATAAACATAGGCATCGCAGAATAAACACTTATGTGTTCTTCTGTCTGGAATTTTACGCGTTTCTACAATGAAAAACACTCATATCAGTTAAATATGTTAAAAATACAACCTTAAAAAGATTAGTGAATGTGATGCTGTCGGAAATTAGTTAAGCAGAAATGTCGCATCTTGTAGCGGAGTTATCGATTGGTTTATTTAGGTGAATTTTGAAAACAGAACACCCTGTACATGTAGTTTCTTTATCTAAATCGAAAATAAATAAGTTTTGAAATAATCAACTCGAAGAAGTAAACTTTATGAGTAGTGGACAAAAATAATGTACGTTATATAATATGGGGGGTCTTTCTTATGTATTTGGAAAAAATATTGTCTATTTTTATCCATATACACTGCTATGAATAAAAAAAATCCTATCAAGAAGTTATAAGCAATTTATTGTAATGAAAATGATACAGGGAAATCATCTTAACATAGTACCTAATGCAGTAACACAAATTTTCACTTGAGAGTTGAACGGTGGAGTATCTAATGAAGTTTGAAGTGCACTGAAGGCAGACAATCTAGAATTTCCAAGTTATTTTATCCTGCAGTGTACAGATGCAATAATCTCATCATTAAAAAAATATATTTCGAAAAAATATACAGGGTGTTCAGAAAATAGTTAATAAATAACATGGACACAATATCTGTCTGTATGTAGAATGGACTGTTATTATGGATATTTTTTTACAATCACAGTTTAGCTTCGAAAAAATAAACATTACTTACCTGCTGACGGTGCAACAATCTACTACTAGATTTACATATATAAGATATAAGGCCTGCATGTCACGCGCCACAATAACAGAACCGATAATTTAAAATACATTTCCCGAATCAGCAAGCTGTTATGTGCTATACCGTTACGAACAAAGTAATACAATATAGGAATACACATATTACATAATTATTAGCGAGAACCGTTTATCTATTTTGAATTTCTTAAACGGCTGTTAGCTTTCTTATGGAACACAAGAACATCAAATGGAACACCCTGTATATTATAGATTCTTCCACCAGTTCTCTTACACAAGGAACCTTTTGATTGTGAATCTCTAAGAAAAAATTATTCTTTATAAAAGTTTTTGCTTATTCTAAAACCAATACTAGACATCTGAAATAAATTTGTCAACAGTGCGTAAAACTGCTTTTGTAATTTGTGAAGCAGAATTTTTCTAACATCTATTAGTATTATATGAATATCCAACTGCATTGATCGTACTTAAGGCTTTGTGATAAGAGGATCAAAAAAATCTGATTTACGATAGTTTGAATAGACCTATAGAAGGTGCATTGGGTGATATGTAATTTTATTCCTTTTTTGTTCGTAATAACGGTGTAATTGCAAAAATCTGAAAATTGTCGAAATTTTAGGGTTCCCCCGAAAAAAAAAACGGTGTATATAACATTCAAAGGGTCCTACAAATCTTCCAAGTCTCAATCCGATCGGTGGTTGACACTTTAGAATCTTCCCTTGTTAATTTTATAACCCCGTCACATAATGGCAATGAATAAAGAGGACTACTGTAGAAAAATCCTAAATCTACTACATCCAGAAAGACACACACGGACCGATAGCTGCATGCATCGTCCACAACAGAAAATCCTTTATCAACATATTTCTAAAGGTGCCTATCCATCAACGTCATCGTTAGCAAGGGTTTGCAAGTACATGTTAACATTCTGTATCCACCGAAAAAAATTTTTGAGCAACAGGAGGTTTTCAAGCATTTATAATCGATCGGGCTTGGTATGTCGCACATTCAGAATACCTCCAAATAAGAAAGTAGTTAGCACTGCACCATTTTTAATAATAACAAAAGGATAAAAAAAGAGACAACATAGGTTCTGGATATCCCATTTTTTAAAGACAAGGAATTCAACGCAACTAGTGACTGATTTAAGAAGCGATGATAGAAATGGCCTGTTTAGAAATGTTTGTCGCATGTCACCACAAGACTTTGAACTCCTGGCATCGAAAATTAGTCCAACAATAGGTAAGCGAAATACAAACTACAGAGATAGTATTCCACTCGAAGTTAGACTGGCAATAACGCTACGCTTTTTGGCTACTGAAGATTCCTATAGTAGTCTCATGTATCTTTTTAGAGCTTCCCAATAACTTATTTCAAAACGAATTCCTGAAATATGTGCTGCGATAATAGAAGCGCTGAAGGAATATATAAAGGTAAGTACATTATCATTAAGCTTTTTATTGTTAAATCTGTCCAAATTATACAATTACTATTAGAACCATTTTTACAAACATGAGTTATAGGAAGACGAGACAAAATTAATTAAAAAAGTTGTCACTGGTGGTCTATTTCATTCATCGCTGGTGTTTTGTGACAGGTTGACACGATGGTGTTTCATCAACAGATACTACATTACATATTTGTACTGTATTTTGCTCTTTATTGTTTGAACATGCTGGCTGCCATGGACAAAATCCTGTACAGTGTGGTGATGACATTGGTTGAGTGGAACAGGTATTGTCGTCTATTACATTTGAGTATACTGAATGGGGAGAACAATTTTTAGAATATGTAGATGACTGTTGATCAGTGGATACAAAGCTGATATGATTGAGTTTCTTATTTTCATCATACTGTCCCATGTCTGCATTAAATAGAATTTTATTAAATAAATGCTGTACGATTGCCTGAATACGACTGCTGTAACTTCTTAATTTCATAGCAATTCGTTCACCATATATCTTGCATGCGTCGCGTGTGGCACAGGTCTTTAATATATTACATGCCTTCTCAATGCGATTTTCTGGGTGAGGTAAAATTTATTCGTTTTGTTGCCACTGACTGTACGTTAATATTTGCAATAATTTCGTGAAAGTTATTTTGTAAATATTCTAATAAAATGTCTTCTTTATCTTCTATTGCTATTTGTCGTTCGGTCTCTTCGCGTATCAAATTCTGCGTATCTTCATTCTAAGATGAAGAAAAAATCAGGTATTAAAATATGACAGAATCTTTTTTATAATTTGCAGTTGCCAAAAACTAAAAAAGTATGGATACGTATGGTTAATAATTTTGAACAGCTATGGAACTTTCCAAATGTTATTGGCGCAATTGATGGGAAGCATACATTGCTCTGATGGAAATAGAGGCGAATATTTGAATTCTAAATCATTCTTTAGTATTGTTTTATTTGCATTGGTGGATGCAAATTATAATTTTCTATTTGTGGACCTTGGATGCCAAGAAAGAATTTCCGATGGAGGTGTTTAGAAGAATACGCAACTGTCCAAAGATATGCAGAATGGTCATTTGAATTTACCATTATCGAAAATATTGCCAGGACATGAAACGCCAGGACCTTGTGTAACTTTAGAAGACAACACGTTTGCATCAAATGATGCTTTGATGAAGCCCTTCAAAATCCTATTCAGTTTATCAAAAAGGTTCAAAAGAAACAATTTTCAATTCAGGTCAGAAGGGTTGTTGAAAATGCAATTGGGCTTTGTTCGTCCGTTTTTGGAGCACAGTAGACGCTCACAAATTAGAACTCGTACAAATTCGAATCGTTCGGAAATTGGAACCTGCATTGAAGGTTCTAAAATTAGAACTTTAGGTTCTAATTTGCGGGATCCCTGGTTTCTTTGGCTTGATGGAAGAATAAAAAAGGAGAATCACCGAACTACACGAGTATATGTAAATGGTAATTCCTTTCACGTGTTTATTGTCATACTCATGTAAATATTTGGTCATACGCATATGGAAATTTGATACTCGTGTACATATTTGTCTAAGTCTCAATAGAAAAGTGAAAATGGGTGAATAGAAATGTCAAACGTAAAAAGGACACTTTAACATTGGAACAAAAAGTTAAGATATTAAAAAAATTTGATGGGGGCGTTCAAGGGAACCGTTTAGCTCTAGATTTCAATGTAACAAAATCTGCCACAAGTTACATAAAATCGAAGAAATAAGCTATATTAGATGCTGTTTCCAAAACCTATCAGGAAGTGGTTTTTAAATCGACGTGAAAAGGAAGTGCAAAATAACTGGATCAGTATTAAAGGCGAAAGCTAAGACAATTTTTGGTGAAATATAACCCGATAAAGATAAAAGTACATTCCATGCAAGTGATGGATGACTAACCAATTTTAAAAATCGGCACGGTATTCATTACCTAAAAGTTGTTGGCGAAATACTTTCAAGTAATGTTAACGCGGTCACTCCGTTTATCCATAAACTTCGAGCTGAGAGGTGGCTGAAATGAGGCTAACAGAGACACAAATACATAACGCCGATGAAACCGGTTTAATTTTTGGGTTGTCTAGCAGATAGAACATATGTTGCTGCTTATAAAAAATCTGTCCTTGAATACAAAATACAAAAAGAACGCATTTCAATTTTACTAGACGTAAATTCTGATGGCTCGCACAGATTAACGCCATTGGTTACCGGAAAAGCAAAAACAAACAAGATGCCTCAAAGGATTTAATAACCCACTTCATTATAACTTTTCGAAAAATGCTTGGATGACGTCACTGATCTTTCATGAATGGTTTCAGAAGATATTTATTAAAAAAAGTATGTTAACGAAAAAATCCTGGTTTTTGATCCCTAGATTTTTAAAATATTTTTTCAGATTATCCGTTTTTCTGAAGAAAATAATTTGCTTCCAAATGCCCTTTTGCTTATTGATAACTGCTCTGCTCATCCTCCAATTGAGAAACTTCAAAGTGACGATGAAGACATAGTTGCGTATTGCTTTCCACCAAATGTAACAGCAGCTGTGCAAGCAATGGATCAAAATCTCATAAAGTTAATAAAATTAATTTACAGAAGTACTTGCTCAAATAATCGTTGAAGGTGGCGGAATGAAAACTGTTTTGAAACGCCATTCAACTCGCAATGCAATAGTATTTGTGAACCAAGCTTGGGAAGAATTACCACAAAGCATAAATTCTTAGTTCAAATTGTTAAATTGGGACCAATACGACAACAACGATGATTTGCCACTAGCGTAATTGCGACAAAAAAAATCAAGAGTACAGTGAAGTTCTTGAAAGAAATCAAGTTCTTTCAGCAGAAAATGGACCTAACAATTCCATCAATGTAGAGGAAATCGGAAATGGAATGAAAATGTTGTTAAAGACGGATTTGAAGATGAGCTTAGTAGCGATGATGACGCTTCAAATGGCAACAACGATATATTTGTGGATATCACACCAGTTATTTCCTCATCTTCGGCCATTGAAAGCGTCAATTTAATAAAATGGTGCAAAAAGAAGGAGTTGCTTTCCAATAAGCACATGCTCAATCCTTTGGCCCTCCATAACGAGATTGTACTTTCGAATTTTATTGTACTAAAAAAACAAACGTACATTACGGATTATTTAAGTGCTAATAAAGGAGTTGTGTGAATAAATTAATATTTTTTTCAAGTATTTTCACCGTTTGTTTTTTACTTCTTGGGTGAACCAAAAAATGTTCGGAAATTAGAACATTTCGTGAATTAGAATTGTCCATGGATCAAAGTGGTTCTAATTTGTGAGCGTCTACTGCATTGAGAAAGCCAATGCGTTTGGAACCTCAAAAGGCACGGCTGATGTCGTGAATGCCTACATAATTTTCTGCGGAAAAATTCGGCATCGCAAAATGAATATTGTCCTGCATGCTTTAGATACCATGGAATGGTATCTAAAGTATCTTTACTAAATTTGAGAAGATTTCCAAGAAAATCACCAACAATTTGCCAAACAATTCGGGATGCATTTGCTACATTCTTTTCGAATAATGAAGCAGTTCCGTAGCAGAACGAATATGCTTGAGTGTTTATGCAATATTTTGTTGAATTTGCTATCTGATTCTAATAAACTTATAATAAGGCAACCGATAGATTTTCTTACCTCCACAATTATTGGCTTTTGAGTTTCCCTTGTGAGAGGTGTTAGGTGTTTTCCGACACTTATTTTTGTCCATTAAGAATTCGAACGCTTTATAGGCAAACCACTTACTACTGTACACTTCTTCATCTTGACCTACGACATTTTTTGTTTGATGTATATGAATTTTTATTACTTTTGAAAAAAATGAAGGATGTGGCTAACCAATGCAATCGCCATATATCGTTTAACAACCTCGCCTAATTTTCTTTGAAATTACTAAATATCAGCGGTAGTTTAGCAAAATATACTAACCATTTCCGGCCTAAGCGGAGCTTGTTTCTCTGGCTCTTTCTCTTCTGAATGAAGAAAGCAGAGAATTTACTTTAGTTTTTATTACATCAGCACTGGTTCCCATAAAATTTCCAATTTCATTCCATGCATCCTGCTTTTTTAATCTATTGGAATAAAATTTATGTGTGCTTTGCCATATTTCAGGTTTCAGTCTATAAAGGTCTATTAACTGCAGACACCTCTCATTGTCCCATTCAATTTCGATATTTTTAAATAAATAAAATATAGTTTACTTGATTTTATTGTAGATCACATTCAGAAACTGCACGTGTGAAAACAATACGAGGTTTGTTCGCTCGGGCTGCACTTTTTACTTGGTGTAGTGTAAAATGACGTCACTGGAGTAGTCGGTGCAAGTAGGTGTACGGTCGTGCAGCTAACACGAAGCAGACGCGAACGAACGACTTCCCATCACCACATCGCTACTTATTTCGGTGTATACACTTCTTACTCCTATTCTAGAGTGCGTGCAGAAGTGTAGACTCCAATTGCACCAGAGCAGCTGCACGGGTCCCGACGAACAACTTTTATGCAACTGCACACAGGCCCAACAAACGCATATTTTTACACTGGCCACTCGGAGTAGTTAGGCAACGCCTACGATGAATCGCGTATATTGTCGTGTTGTGATATGCTGTCTCCACCGACACAAGAATGCGCGCAAACAACGCAATTCCTTTGATGTTACCGAGTTTAGTTAGAACACGCGGTGGCGATGGCGGCAGCGGTTGCGTTCAGATAATACAGAAGTAATAAACGAGAATGCGTACACTGACAGCGATCAAGTGATCATTACCGCCCAATCTGCAGCGTTCTACCGCAAAGTAGGGTAGGTCGCGCGATCAAACGCTGCACGTGGATACTTATCTAGCATGGGCTAATTATGATTCTGAAATTTAATTTACCCTGTCCAAACTAGATGGCACTTAACCCGTACAATTATTGGTATTTTTCATTGTTTGTTGTTTACCATCCTGTTATCCTATATATATACTTCCTGTAATTTTTATTGTGTCACAAATGTTGGATGATATCTGTTTTCGGTTAATTTGTTTTTATGTGTAATAGTGTATAAGTTTATGAACATTTTTTATTAATTGATTAGGACTATTTTGTTTTATTAGTAAGTATTTAAGAAGTGCTAAATAATGATTGAGTTGTAAGCAACTGTTATATATTTTGATTGTTTTTTGAGACATATGCATCGCTAAAAAAATCATCGATTTAGTGCAATATAATGACAAAAAGTGGAAACTTTGTGCCGACTTAAAAGTGGTGGCTTTTTTAAGAGGTATGCAAACGGGTTATAACAAAAATATGTGCTACGTGTGCTTGTGGAATGCCCGTTTTGCCGCCGACCAATATAACGAACGGAACTGACCTTTAGGTGAGGAATTTTGATTGTGACAAAACAACATTATTGAAATTCCACTTGTGCCGATCGAAAAGGTTTTATTACCACCGCTCCACATCAAGCTAGGAATTGTTTATTTATTTATTTAAGTATAATATACCCAACGGATTAACCAATTACAGGGTAATTTCTATTACTAAATAAATTAAAATGTATAATAGAGAGACGAAAAAGAAAAAAAGCATTGTAAACATTTGTGAATATGCATACATAAAGCAGCTATTCAAAAAATTAAAGAAATATTACATCATTAGAATTATAAAGCATTAAAACAGACATTCAGGTACTCGGCGTAATTGTTATTAAACACATCCAACGCGTAGTTTGTTAAAAATTGTTAAAAATTTCGTAAAAGCATTGAACCCAGAAGGAAATGTATCCAATGAATTGCGTCGTATTTTTCCACGGTTAAGTGGGATGAAAATAAAAGAAGGTAGATCTCTGAATCTGAATGTTGATCTACTGAAATTTCATTTTGTATTATATTTTGCAGGAATATTTAGTGGACCGGACATTCGTCGTTTAATGAGGCACAAACGATTTGAAAATGCACTCATTGACATGGAGCTTGTGGCATGGGATTGTGTAAAAGCGGTTATTGACAATGTTCTCGGAATTCATCATCCGAAAATTGGCACATATTAATTGAAGCCAGGCTCACTGTTTTTCACCGTTTAAATGTTCGAACGACATTAAAAATTCATTTTTTGCATTCCCATGTAGAAAAATTCGCGGAACAATCACCAAACGAATCCGATTTCCATGGCGGGGGTTTTCATCAAGTGACGGCGAGGCTCGAATAGCGACAAAAAGCTACACGCTCTTTTGGGGACATTTGTTGGAATTTACAAGAAGATGACGATACAAAAGAATCGTGGCAATCAGAGAATGAAGCATGAAAAAAATATTTAAAAAAATGTTTTTTTTTTGCAAAAAAATTATAAAAAATCGACTGAATCGATTCAATTTTTTTTCAAATAGTTTCTATTCGATGTGTATTCGTCGATAGGAAGTCTATTCGATCGATTTAAATTCAATAAATGGTCAAAAAATGATAAAAATTACGTTTTTTAGGGTCTTTGGACCTAAAATTTTTAAATTGAAATTGCTCGAAAACGCGAGCTAACTTTTAAAAACGGTTAGCACCATTGAATTCAGCATACTCGAATTAGGTTCACCCTCTGGGTGCTCAGCTTGTTGCAACAAAAAGTCTCCAATTCGAACGCAGTGTATTTTTTATAAAACATCCCAGAAAATATAATCAATTACATAATTTTATTACATGTTGAATCCAATGCTCAAAAAAAACGAACAGACATGGAATATTTATGGAGTATTTCTTGTATATTATACACGTTTGTCAAGAAGTCATAGACAAAAACATGGTTGATTGTAACAGGGTATTCGTTTCAAAATTCCGAACCTTCTACGTCTATTTTGTTCATAAGGGTTTTGAAATGTTAAATTATTACAAATATAAAATACATTTCATAACATGTTTTCTAATTATAATGTAAAAATAGCATTATACATACTTGAACAAGTCACCTCGATTTTACAGGTACTGATCTCGGAAGGTTCTTCTTTTATATCATTTGTACCAATGTGTTCTTTTTTTACATCCACCGTGAGCCAGCCATCCGTAAGTTCCGCGTTAATATCTTGCTCTTCCTCGAAGTTTGGTTCCTGTTTAATAGCATTCACATCGACAAAGGGAAATTCGTCTCTTAAAGGAATATCTGCCTTGCTATCTTCGAGAGTTTCCATTGTGGCATTTATGCTGTCCCTGCTTCCATGCAAAATTGAATAAAGAGCTCGAGTTAAATTAAAATATAAATATGACATATAATCTTAATTTTATTCACTTACATATATCCTAATTCATGGATTAAAATTTATCTCAGTATAAACAACGAACAATTATGTTAAAGAAGTACATTGTTTTCTACATTCCCAGCTAAGTATCGAGAGCTTTCAACTATCATATTTTCTTTTACCTTGGTCAGTTCAAAATTAATTCACTCACAACTAAACACGATTTAAAATCAGGGAAACGGCTCCTAACAGGAAGAGAAGGAATTGAAAGAAATGCCAGATGTTGTTAACATTCCCAAATTCCCGTGTCAAACAGCGCCCTCTCTATAGATTTCTTTGTATACACAAAAGATATTTTCTTGTTATTTATGAAGCAATAATATCGGAAGGTTTGGGATATTTGATAATCGGACGCTAAATAGTGCGTATACATTATTTTTTTCAATCTTGTCCATTGCATAATCCGTTTTCTTTTATATGAATCAATTTTCAAAATAATGATGGCGTCATCTGTGAATACAGATCGTGATTATTGGTTTCCAACGGAACTAGGTTTTACTTTTCCTTTTGTTTTCTTTATTGTAATATTTACATTTGTTGAGCATAATTATTTTTTTGCGGCGCAATGCTATACAAAAAACCTATAAGTATGACAGGATTTAATATTTTGCTGAAATTCTGTATGACAAGATTATAATCTTTATTCATAGATGGCGCCACTACCATTCTAAAAATTAATTCAGATTTAAATAATATGAAAGGGAACAGACAAAATTAAATACATTTAAACAAACAATTTATGTAGGCACGATGGAACAAAAGTAAACTCGGGCAACTGGTAAGCGACGAGGTAGTATCCGCAGTATTAAACATGGTTCACTTTCGTAGAGGCACGCCAGGCTTACTTCTATACCTACTACTCTGAGGATCAGCACTTTGTGGAGCTGGTTAAAATAAAGTAAGATTTTTTGTATTCAATATCTTTTAATAACTACTCATAAAAAATATCGCCTCACAAAATAACACCAACAAATTGGCAAGATATTAACGTAACACTTTGTCCAGCCATGTGGTCCAGACACCGCCGAAGTTAGCCGGATCAGATTTTGGGTCAGGGTCTTTGTTTTGCTGAGGTACTAATACTTTTCGAAATTCCTCCAATCTAGCGCTAAGATTTCTCACTATTAAAGGTTCTTCTTCCGCAATGTTCTTGGTTTCGCAAGGATCATCCCATACGTCAAAGAGGCAAGGTAAGCATTCGAGATTTTTTGGTAATTGTTGTCTACAATTTTCGGCTTCCAAGTACCACCTTGTTACAATTATATCGTCGGCATCTAACGGCTTGCGAGCGAGATACCCTAAAGCCGTGTTTGTCGGGCTTTTTAATACGGCCCAAACTTTATATTCGGGATCATCTGGTTCTCGGCCGGTAACTCCGTAGTATCCGCCATAGGAATTGTTAAATATTGAACCTATAAAGAGGATGTGTAACGTAAAGGAAAGAGAAGTGAAAATATAAGAAAGTGTAAAAACAATATTAAACAATTTGATAAAGTATTGTTACAAATTCGAATGCGATGTTGAAAACTGCGCTAGTCAAAATGAGCCTACTCGTTACCTACGATATAACAAGAACTCAGCGCTCTTCGATGACGTCACGCTGGGTTGGTGATGTATCGCCATGCATGATATTAGCCTAAGCGGTAAAGGAATCGTTTTTTCAATTCCTTAAGTTTTGAAGGGCTTCTGGATTAAAGAGGATGCCAGTCGTCAACTGAGTCCTTTTTCGCATCTCGTTCGATTTTATTTTAGAAAAACGAAGTTTCAAACCAAACACCTAAGCGAGCACCGTTTTCGTTAAAGATGTATTTGTGGTTGATATTTATTCGAGTAATTATTATTATTTGTAATTGTACATGTATTTGGACGAAACTAAGGTTGAAATGATACAGTAATTGCAATTTTATTTGAAATTTTGTTCAATTTCACAAGAAAATTTACAGACATGCTATTTAACCAGGTTCTTTAATTTCCTATTATGTGGCGTTTGATTTAATCTATTTCATTACTTTTCCCACAATCATTTTTAAGTAGGGCACTTGTAGAACAAGTTATTATAATTGTTGCTATACGGTCACTGCTGTGAATATGACATTTACACATCAGTATTCAAATGGCTACGTTCGGTGATATAATTTAAAATATATTGCATTAAAACAGAACGTTTATTACACACACGTAAAAATATCTCTTCGGGTTCAAAAATAATTTTGTTAAATATAACGTAAAAATATAAAACTATTTGAATAATAACATCTTCACATTTTTTGTCAAATACAACGGACAGTTAGGGAATTGAGTTAGAATAGCATTTTTTCAAGCCTACGATTTTTTTAAACTTACAGTTATACTTAGTTTCGTCGGTCCTTGTACATACAAAACAGCCGACGCCACAGTTATTAGGTTATTCCGTTTTTATCGCTTCAGAAAAGGTTTTATCCCTTGTATAACACTAGAAAAACATTACAAGTATCACCAACAAAGTACGGAAATACACAGTATTTTTTTTAAATAAAACCAATTTAATTTGAATAAACCAATTTTAAACGCAGAGATGGTCTGAAGGTATAAACGCATCGACGACCTACTGCAAAATACGTCACAGCCTGCTGACGTCAAAGTCATTTCGCCTTCTAGTATCGTACGTAACGGCCTACTACATTTTATTTATTTTACGTGGAACGGTTTATGTTGAAATTAAAAAATGAACAGCCCTCCGAAAGCTGACGGATTTTCAATTTCTCTGAATATAACGGCAGAACAAAGAAAGATAGATGAAAGGGATAAATACAAAGGTCGTAATATATAGGAATAGGTCATTTAGAATACGTGATTTACATATATTTGTACATGTATTTCGTTTGGAGCTAACTCTTATGCATCCCATCTTTTTGTAACAATACGAAAAAATGTTTTAAGTAAAAGTTAGTATATAGTTTTATTTTTTTTTAATAAAATATTAACACATCTTCAGTTCTTTTGAATTTGGACGTGATTTTTAAATATCTCATTAACTTTTTTCAAACCACGATAGCCTACGCATGAACTATGTTAGATAAAGTTGATGCAATTACAATAGCTTTTTTATAACAAACGTCTCCCGAGCAGTTTTTCAATTTTCTGTACTTATTTTGCAAAAATGCGTATGTGTTGCTGAAAATGATGTCATCATTTTTCAAATTCGACCTTATTTTTAAGGACGTCATCGATGCGACTATGGGGAATCAAAATTAACCTTTACGTTGTAAAGGTATTCTAGTTTAGGTCTTCAAAATGTTAATGGTAACACAAAAATATTCGACTAACGACAAATTCAACTAAACACTAAAAATTCCAAGTATGTACAATATATTCGTACCATTGACATATTTGTATCTTCCTCTATAACCCAATATACCCACAAAGTTCTCGATTTCGTCTATATTGATGAGCAATTCCTTTCTGTTGGTCGGTTTTCCTTTGAATATGGTTTCCAACTGGTTAACACCGTCAATCTCACCAAGCTCATTCAGATCGCCTCCTGGAATAATGTATACAGAATAAGGTATATACGGAGTTTTTTCTTGTATTTTAGCCAATATCACATCTTTGTTAATACTCTAGTCCAAGTTTAAATTGGCAATCTTTCTAACGTTTATATTGTGCTAATTGCAAAATGCAACAAGCTGGGCACCTGGGAGCTAAACCTAATTCGAGTGCACTGAATCCAATGCCAACCGTTTTTAAAAGTTAGCTCGCGTTTTCGAGCAATTTCAATTAAAAAATTTTAGGCCCAAAGAACCTTCTTGAACATTCTGGAATTTTCTAAAAAATCTGATCAATGGCGGAAGAGCTTTCTGGAACCTTCAAGGACCTTCCATGGACCATTCGTGAACCTTCTAAAAACTTCCATCCCCGAAAATCATCGATTTAGTGCAATATAATGACCAAAAGTGGAAAATTTGTGCCGACCTAATGTGGTGGCTCTTTTAAGAGGTATGCAAACGGGTTATACCAAAAATATGTGCTATATATACTTGTGAAATACCCGTTTTGCCGGCGACCAATATAACGAACGGAGCTGGTCTTTACGTGAAGAATTTAGATTGCGACAAAACAACGTTATTGAGATTCCACTTGTGCCGATCGAAAAGGTTTTGTTACCACCGCTCAACATTAAACTAGGAATTGTTAAAAATTTCATAAAAGCATTGAACCCAGAAGGAAATGCATTCAACGAATTGCGTCGTATTTTTCCACGGTTAAGTGGGATGAAAATAAAAGAAAGGATGTCTGAATCTGAATGTTAATCTATTGAAATACCATTTTGTATTACAGGAATATTTAATGGATCGGACATTCGTCGTTTGATGAGGGACAAACGATTTGAAAGTGCTCTCATTGACATGGAGCTTGTGGCATGGGATTATGCGAAAGCAGTTATTGACAATGTCCTCGGAATTCATCGATTCGAAAATTGGCGCATATTAATTGAAGACATGCTCACTACTTTTCACTGTTTAAATGTTCGAATGTCATTAAAATTAATTTTCTGCATTGCCATGTAGAAGAATTCGCCGAGCAATCACCAAATGAATCCGATGAGCATGGCGAGCGTTTTCATCAAGTGACGGCAAGGCTCGAACATTGGTACAACGGCAAAGAACTGCATGATCTTTTGGGTGACATTTGGTGGAAATTATAAGAAGAAGATGAGGATACAAAAGAATCATGAAAAAAATCAAGAAAAATGTTTTTTTTTTTGCAAAAAAATTATGAAAAATCGACTGAATCGATTCAATTTTTTTCAAATAGTTTCTATTCGATGTGTATTCGTCGATGCGGTGTCTAATTCGATTGATTTCCATCGATTTAAATTCAATAAATGATAAAAATTACGTTTTTTGGTATCTTCGGGCCTAAAATGTTTAAATTGAAATTGCTCGAAAATGCAAGCTAACTTTTAAAAACGGTTAGCACCATTGGATTCAGCATACTCGAATTAGTTTCACGCGCTGGGTGCCCAGCTTGGGAAACAACTATTAAGCAAACATATCTTCAAGTTTCCATATAATGCTTCAAGATCAAATTTAAATGAACAAAACCTAACCTAAATTGTAGTCCAATTAATGTTATTACCTCCGGCTTTATAAAAGGTTGGCAGCAAATCAGTAATATGCATTAGATTGTCGTTGCTATGTCCCTTCTTTTGTAGGTATTTACTGTAAAAAACAGCTGTTCCACGAATGGCTCCTTCGAAGTGTGTGAATTTTAACTGAAAAAAGAATAGTTTTATACAATCTTATAAAATACATACAATGCACGGCTTCTTAAATGGCAAAATTTCGCGATATTGGTACTATAAAACTGTTCTATAAAATAATTATGTACAGGACTTCTATAGTATACTTGCACTATAAAAATCTCGATATGCACCACATTCATGTTAGATTTAAAGGTTTAATTATCACTAAACCGCAGTAATAGACAAAGTGTTCCATTTAAAAAATCAAACTTGCATTGTGTGCGCCGAAAACTGAACACCCTGTATACTTGATATATGTATATAGGTGGATACGCTGTATACTTAATTAGACATTTCTAAAACTATTATAGTTCTACAACAATAAAAAATGCAAATGTGTTTTACATTTTCCCAGAAAAATCGCTATTTGCAATTTCCACTGAATTGCAAATCATCTGTAAAATTACAAACCAATCTTTCCTTAAAACATTGTCCAATGTATCAAGATATTTATTATAATTTCCCAGTTTTACATTGCGCGTATCACATAAGTTTTCCCATTTAAGTTACCTTGCATTGTACATAATTTTAATAGATTGAAAAGTTTAAGCACTATTTCTTACGCCTCTCAGGGGCCAATTAGACGCGAAGTTTTCATGAATTCCCTGGGTCTGGCCGCCGTTATCGGACATGAAAAGGATCATTGTATTTCGAAGAGCGCCTCTAAACGACAGGGCTTTTACAATTTCACCAACTGAGTCGTCTAGGCTCTTTACAATGTCTGAAACGAAATAATAATATTCAAGAACTAGATTTCGCAGTACCAAATTCGGAATAGGAACGCTACCGTCTTTACCGTACTTTAAAAAGAAATACATACAGTATGTTTCACTTCACAGCTTGACACCCCTGTATCTTTGTCATTAATAAGCCACTGAAACAGTTCATTAAAACCCTTACCACAATACTTTACTCGTACTGGACGCACGTTTCGATAACCAAGCTATCATCAGCTTTACTAATGACAATAGCTTAACAAACATCTGTTTGAACAACTTTGACAATAGCTTTTAGACAAAACCTCTGTACTGATGTATTAAAATAAAAAGCAAAAATTAAATAATTTTAATTCAACTTTAATATTGCATAAACAGTTGCTAATCAATTTTTTTTATTCAGAATTTGATTTTAAGACTTTCAGGTGGTCGTAAAACAATTTTCCTAACTGCTTTTACGATTAAGCAAGGCCTACGATATTTTTTTAATTTTTTGTATGTAGTTTTTGATCGCAGTAGGCTAAGGTGTAATGGTATGTAAATTTTCTAATTATTCAAAAATGTCATTAAAAGATTTTATACGTTATAAGAATGTGGAATCAATTGGCTTGCCAATAACAAATATACAAGTTGTAAAGTGAAACGCACTATATATTGTGAATTCTTATTAATATTTAAAAGTACCGTACAAAAAATAATTTTACATATTTCATAAATATGTCCTACTTTAGCCTTTATTAGGGCTTCATAAATTTGAGGCATTCTTTTTAGTAGTTTTTCTAAGTAATCGATACCAATTTGTTGCCACATCCCCTGTAAATAATTCCAGAGCTGCTGGACATTTTGCAGTTTCTATTTCTTTGCTCATCCCGCAGAATCTCAACGGACGCTACGTCCAGGCTTTGAGGAGGCCATGCCACTATTTATAATTTGCCGCCGTTTCCTCCTCATTGTTTTGTTTTTTGTATATCCTAATGGTGTGTTTGAGGACGTATTCCTGCTGGAGCACGTACTATTGGCCGATAATACGACTTCCTGACGGGATAGCATTATTTTTCAGAATGTTTTGTTCATTTTATACATAAACGACCTCTTAGCATCTCTATCGAGGCTATATCCTCGTTTATGCCGACTATATTAAACCATTTTGTAACATTAACTACCAACAAACATCGAGAGTTTCCAGACGACCATTATACTGACTGAGTGATCAAAATCCAATACATTAATTCTGCAAAATTTGGTCAAAATCGGATCATTCGTTTGATCGGAATCATGCCAGCCAATTTTCAATGCATTTTTTGCAGTGCTGTGTTTACCATCATGTATTTTGTAAATAAACGAACTTTGGACTAAAAAGAAATACTGGAAGAGAGTTTATTTCTAGGTTAATAAACCCTCGCAAACCGCATCCCGAAATTCGCAATAATTTGCCGTAAAAAAATTCACGAAATTTACTTCATTTTGACGCCCGCGAACCGGAATCCCCCTTTAAGACATTTGAACATAAACTCTGCGTTTGGATGGGAGTAATTTAAATTTGGTCTCACCGGTCCATAAAACTTTCTTCCATTCATCCGTCCAATTTGAGTTTTCACTTGATCAAGCTAGTCCTTTTTGTTTCTTTCCATGGTTTAGTAAGAGCTTTTTTAACGACAACGCATCCTCCAATCCCGCAGCCAATAAGCGCTTTTTCACTGTGATAACAGACACTTTTGTTCTTCGCTAGGCATGAAGGCTCCTCGTGATATCTAGTGCCGTAAACTATCGATCCATTGTCTCCTGTTTTTCCTAAAGCTAGGCTTGCGCCTTTGAGATCTTTAGTCCTCTTTTGACGATTTCTCCTCAGCTGCTGTACGTTGGTACTCCTCCACTGCTAAATGAAAACTTCCAATATGGTTTCATTATGGCTTCAACTTAGTGGCACTACATCAGTAATCCTGGCAACCCGACGGTGGGCGATCCTGGGGATATTGGACCACTCTTACTAGTAAGGGGTTATCAGAGACGCTGGCCCGCTATCACGTGTGCTTATCCAACTCGATTAAATATTCCAAAAGGGTCAGCATCTCTAGATCAAATCTTAATTGCGTGTTTCTGATGAACCACGATCCTCCAGTTATTAAGCGCAACATGGACCACAAAAGCGCTTTATAAGTGATGACTGACCTTAAATACATCTTGCATAGTAGTCATTTTTGTGCCGAGCTCAAGTCCTATAAAGCAATAGCTGCAATGCGTCTTTTGTGCTGGCAAATTTCTTTCGAATTTGATCAATATGCAGTTTACATCTAAATTCGTGATCAAGGACAACCCCCAGGTACTTAGCTTTGTCCTTTTACTCCAACTGCTGGCCGTTAATTTACAGTTCCTCCGGTGGGAGTCTTCTCCATCGTGTCAAACGAACTGCGATACATTGATTCATTGATCCTAAGTGGCCACCTCGCAAATAACTCGACCACTACATCAAGTGCGGTATGCATCATTCTTACCATCATACCCTCGTTCCTGCTTGCGCAGTACACTGTCGTGGCATCTGCGAAAATCGACAACTGCACCCCTGGTTGCTTCGGAATATCATGCGCTGTTACACTTTAACTTGCAATCCCATCAAAAATTCATATAAAATGCCTATAACAGCATTATTTTAGCATATAACAACATTATTCTACCGGACTTCCATATATTTCAATTAACGCTACAGTACACGCTCCTGAATCATTTTATTTACGTACAGTTTGTGCTTAATCTCAATGTTCATTCCTAAATAAAATACATAATATTGGTATTTTTCAGAATTACGTGCAGCTAAATACCTTCATATCGGTCTATTTTCACATATTATATCAGCTAATTTGAATTACATTCATAATTCATTAAAATATTCATTAATTAGCCGTTTCTGGTAATTGATCGTTGTACGCACAGTTTCTATGCTGTTGCAAATCCATATTTTTCATATTCTACAAATTATACGCAATCTACTAATAGTAATTATCTTATTCTACCATATTGTCATATTTAAGTTAAATTGTATCCGCAGATAATCACGTTAATCAACAATTAACTGTCCCATCAACACACAAGCTATAACGTAATAGTTGTCAGCGCTTCCATTCCCATATTTAATTGGTGGCATATGTCACGATGGGCGGAGTATTTAAAAACCTTTATAGGAAGCGAAGTTTTCGCTTCGAGACGATTATTCGTATACTCTTTGTACCTGTGTTGGTTCTTAGTAGCATCCGTAAACGGGTAGAGTTGCCCAGAAACCTACAGCCTTTACGTGCTACGCATTTGCCAAGTGGCATAACACTGCTGTGTAGTTTAGAATCCGTACTGTGGTACGGATATATTATTGGTTTTCATCCCGGATCCCGATTAGCACCCCACAATAGTTCCGAGCCCACCGTCATCCAGATCACTTTCACCCAACCGAACACCGTTAGAATAATGTTCTTATACGCTAAAATAATGCTGTTACATGCATTTTACATGCATTTCGATGGGGTTGTAAATTAAAGTGTCACAGTGTGTAAATAAGGAATCGTTTAGGACCCAATAAGGAGTCCTGAGAAACCCCGGATCCCGATAGGTTTAGGAAAGGATACCACCTTTCCCTCCCTAGCTGTGAAAGATCTTCCATCCGAATACCAGGAAAATCAGACCAAAGCCCATCTGGCTCATCTGGTATACTAAGCCGTCGTACAATACTGAATCAATCGCCCTCGCACCGTCCAGAAAGACAGCCTTGATGTAACTGGTAACCATCGATCTCACTTCGCTGTTGTCACTATGAACTTGGCTTCGGTAATACTCGTCGCCTGCGGCCGTCCACTTCACTTCCGGTTTCTCGCATTGAAATGGTTAATCTCTGGGCGACGATCCTTTTTCAATACATTTCGCCTTTAAGAGTACAAAAGACGGAACGTTGTTCTAACATTAATTCTATACGCTTTGGCATTTTGCCACAATTTTCTGACTTGCGTGCTAATTGGAAAAGAGATAACCTTTGTAAACAATTGTGATACAAATTGTAACACCATACCGATTACTTGAACAGTACTACACTGCCTGATCGATGCTACATAATACACACCACAATTTCAATGCGTAAACACACTTATTTTTTACTTTTGTACATGTTTGAAATTAATTCAACATTGTTTCTTTCTCGTGTTGTCACTACCCAACGAGGTATCCATGCCATGAAGCTTGTGACATATAACCATCGGAGTTTTTCAGCGTATGAATTGTAAGTGTAAAGTATTCCATGGCTTTGTCGGCATCGCCTCCTTCCCATGAAGACTAAAGCGCAATTAACTATTCCCCAACATGCGAATGGTAATTGAAAATTATACCAGACTCCTTAGAAAATCTGCTACCAACCTTGGTAATAGTTGAACGTACAGCTTTTAACTCTACCACTGTCAGGAGCAGGCCTTCTTACCACTGACGCTTGAGCCTACTAAGTTTAAACTATGACTTATCGTTTTTTTATCTAGAGCACAGATATGTTAAAATAATTTTAGGTGACTTGGTTCTAGTGATGTTAGTTTTCAACCAATTTCATACATGTTTCCAGGTTTCGATAGTTCACGGTGACACCCTATAGATGTTGTAATGCTTTAAATTATAATATCGAACAGTTTTCGTACGGTTCAAGTAACAAGAACATTGAAAGTATAATAATGGTAAAATTTACTTTATATTACCAACATAACGTCTCCTACTAACATCCTGTATATGACCAAACGTTCGGTTCATTTCCTTGGCGCATCTCTCTTCCAAAACAGTATTGTTAATCGTTGCATCAAATCTGCCGGTATGTACCGCTAAATGCGATACTAGAAGAAACAAAGGCCTCTTATAATTGTGGTTGTTTATCAATTTAACTGCCCTATGCGTAAACAAATCGGTGGCATATAGGCCAGCCGTTTTGAAATCGGGTACAAAACCCTCGTGCATGTCTAGACCATTTTCAAATCTCTGAAAAAAGATAAGAGAAAAAGATAATTCCTAAGTATAATTTTTAAATGGATCTTTAAAAGTGAAATTGACACTACAACGCGTATCCTCTTCGGATCCCAGGTAGCATCTATGATACCTATGTGTTAAAATTATTTTGGCGTGATATAGTACAGAATGTAAAATTTTGAACAGCGAGTATCATATCTGATATCTAAATGTCTAGAGCAGGGATTCCCAACCTTTTTCTTTCATTGACTCTCTTTAAAAAATGGTTTTCTGCATCGACCTCCTTATATTTTTCTCTATAATATACATAAATAATCATGAAACGCACATTTCTATTGCTGCCATTGACAAAGCTGAGGGTATTGTTGCCATTTTATCCATATACCTCGCAACCATTAGACCCTTATTGGGCCGTACAAGACTTTTATAGCAAAGCTGCAATGCTTAGCAACCCCAGACAAACCTATAAAAATCTATGAAATTGCAAAAATTGCAGGTAAAACCTATTTACAAGCATGTACGCCCAATAATATTGTTAAGGGTTTTGAAATGACGGGTCTATGGCCGCTGAATTCTAATACATGTACGGGCCAAGATTTTCTTCAATCTTACGTGACAGACAGACCAAAAACTATGACAGAACAAGTTCAATGTACTCTTATAATTCCTGTGTCTGTAATTGATCCCAGTCCAAGTACAAATTCCAATTTTGTGCCTGTGTCTGAATCAACTACAAGTACTAGAGCTCTTTGTCTGTATCTGAAGCAATTTCATGTACAAGTTCAAACTCTGTAGGTATCTCCGATTAAGCAGGTCCCGTGCATTCACCATCTCTGTCTGTTAAATCTATCGTGCCATTTCCAAAAGCATCTGCCTAAGATAGAAATACTAATTCACATTTCTGATAATCAGTTTTACTTTGAGCCAGTAAAATATGACCTAATGATGCTGTTGGCAGAAAGGTCAAGTAAAATATAGAAGAGAGACTTCGTATTAGTAAAACTAGCTTCTAAAAAACTCATGAAACATTATGTTGCCAATGTGATGGAAAAAGTTAATGATGCTGCTCATTTACGAGACGAAAAAGGATAGTAACTACTTTTTAGAAGGAAAAGAAGAGCCTTATGAGATGGACGCTGATGATTTTATATTAAAGTTGCTATTTCCTCGACTGGCTGCTGACTCAGCAAGACTACTTTCTAATATTTTATTTGATGTTTTCTTCGACAATTAGAATATGTCTTAATCTTTGTTTTAGCAGGTATTTCTATTCCAAAGACTTTATAGAATGTTCTTTTTCTAATTATCTCTGAATTTTTGCTTCATGTTGGTAAATAGATTTATATTATATACTTATGCAAAATGTGAGTATTAATTCTCAAAATATTATATGTATACTACGTCCAAAGGTACAACTCAATCAGTCCAAAGGTACGCGTTGGTCTATGTACCTTTGGACAAAATACACACTTTTTATAAAACAACCATCAATAGGAAGTTACTAGACTTTATCCTTGTTTCATTACGGATTTAAAAATAACTGAGACCGCAATACTACACACCACAGGAATAAATTTTTTAGCTCTTATCAGTTTTAATTTAAAAAATTCCAAAGTCAATTTTTTAAGATATATCCAAAGGTACTCGTTCTTCCCCTATAACATGAACAATAATTTTTACAAAAAAAAATTGTCTCTATTTGTGTCTGGGATTTTTCAATGGCGGATTTGAGGGATGGCGTATTTATATCAAGCTCTATTTTAAACCCAGTAATACTGCCGCAGAAACACACAAAGTGTGGAAGGAAACATTTGAGGATGACGCTTTGGAGCAAACATAAACTTAGGACTGTTGATGAAATCAGTTTATGACGAACGTTTCGGATGACTATCAACCAGTATTATACCAGAATACGTTGTTGCTATTCGAAATACAGTTGTGAATGATCATAGGCAAGACATCTGTAACATTGTCGGATTTTCTTATGACACATATCAGTGAAGTTTGTCGGAAAAATTGAACATGAGAAGGATAGCTGCAAAATTCGTGTCTCGACTGCTAAGCGACAAACAGAGGCAACGTCGCATGAATCTTTGCACAGCATTGAAAGAACAGCTTCGAACTGAACCAGATTTTCTTTGTAAGATTGTCACAAGTGCCGAAAGTTGGGTTTATGGGTATAAAAAATAATTGCCACAATCGAAGAATCCATCTTCACCACGGCCAAAGAAAGACTGCCAAGTCAAAAGCAACATCAAGTCCTTACTGATCTGGTTTTTCGATATTGATGAGATGATTAATGCAGAGTTTTATCGTGTCGGCCCCAGGCGGTTAAGGAAGGATATGAGAAGGGAACGTTAAGAAAGGTGGCGCGGGAAGGATTGAGTAATCCACCATGATAACACAAGACCACTTTCATTGTATAGCAGTTTTTGGCGAAATACAACATCGCGGGTATTTCTCGACCAGTGTACTCACCTGATTTGGGGAAGATTAGAGGGAATCATGTAGTTATAAAAATCAAAGAATTTGCTACTATAAAATAAGTTTACCGGTTCTCCATTTCTATGGTTAAAGTATCCTATGTAACCATTCCAGTAGCCGTAATACGAATCAAATCCCTTCCTTGTTGGCGTGGCGTTTCTATAAGCAGAACCTAGGTGCCATTTTCCTACCAGATGTGTTGAATAATTTAGTTCTTTGAGTCTTTTGGGTAACGTTGGCATATCAGGCGGTAAAGATCGATCTTCTCCAGCAGTAACGGGAACGCCTTGAAATCCTATGGAAAAATATTTTTTGTTTTTTCTTTGCACATATACAGAATGTTTCAAAGGATATAATCAGAATTTTAACATGTGTTTTGGTAAGCTATAAGCAACGCTAGTTTTCTCAAACCTCGTTGACGTGGAAAGACATAAATAATAATTAGAGTTTGTTAAAAAGGTGGTACCGGATGGCAGTAGCGTAGCGCTAGCGGCGTGGGTAGGGGTAATTTTCAACTCGTAGTCGATCTCGACAGTACCGCGAGAGAGTTCAAAGCGATAGTACGTTGCACGCTGCACGCCAAATAAGTACGAGGAGATGGGATGCCCAAAGGATGTAACGTTCCCTTCGAATGTGAATAAATATCTCAGGCATTTCCCTGGATTAGAATATAGAAGTCCGCATATTTATTGCACAATATGCAATAGCGGATAGCTAAGTCGCGATACATTGTAAAAGTAAACGTCATGTATTGAATTTAAGAAACAGTATTTCATACTGGCAATTTTTATATGATTTTATTTTTATGTTATGTGTGTGCAACATCCCACAACATCGAGTATCTAATGAACACTTTCGTCTTTTTTGGGCTAAGTACGTCCCCTCATGGAAGCTGCCAACATCTATGCAATTACGATGCAATTTGTCACGTGTGCAAGGTACAGTAAAGGAATGTATAAAAGACGAGTTGAGAAAATCTGCCTATGTGTGAATGAAACAACTGATGCTCAGAAACACAGCGTCATTCATGTTGTAGCGCGTCCTTTAAAACATGATGGTCCACCAGCTTCATTGTTGTTATCCAGTAAAAAGATTCAGAAAACCAATGCAGAAACCGTTGTCAAGATAATAAAAGATTCGTTGATCACAGGAACCCAAGTCACAATGTTCGTTGCTGACGGAGCCGCAACAATGCTGAGAGTTGGTAGGAAGTTGAAAATATGCTTTCCGACACTTCTTCACATAACATGCCTCATACACACATGTCACCTCGTAGCAGAAACCATTCGAAAGAAGTATCCGATGGTGGATAACTTAATAGCATCTACCAAAAAAGTGTTCATCAGATCTCCCAAACACATCCGTGTATTCAAACAATTGTGTCCGAAATTACCACCACCAACTCAGCCTGTAATAACGCGATGGGGAACATGGCTCCAGGCAGTATCTTACTATCAGAAATATTTTTCACAAGTGAAAAATGTCATCTTGAAACTTGATTCAAATGATTCTGCAGCAGTTCGAGATAGTCAGCAACTTTTTTCCAATTCGGACGTTCGACAACAAATAGATGAAATTTCCATGAACTATTCTGAAGTTGCACAAGCTATTTGGCAATTAGAAAGCAATCACTTATCTGCACGAGACGCATTAGATTGCATAAACAATTTACAAGCCGCTCTAGAAAACTTGACGAACACTATAGGAGTCGATGTTGCTCAAAGATTTGGTGCAATTTTAACGAAAAATCCCGATTTACAAAAGGTTTGGTCTATAACTGAAAATCAAGAGTGCCCAAATGAGGAAAAGGAATATCTGGCATTTGCAAATCTTGCTTCAATGGATGTCGAACGATCATTTTCGAAGTATAGGACAACGTATTCACAACACCGTCAACGGCTGAATGAATCGACAATGGAAGCGTTGCTGATGTTGCAATTCTACGCAGCTTACCAGGGCGGTTGCCAATTGCCACAGTGGACATCAAGACGACAGGAAAAGGTAGCAATATTATTTTTCACTAATATTGTATATTACGTACCTATTTTTATGCGGTGCGCCACTGCCGATACCACCTTTTTAACAAACTCTAGTAATAATCTAACCGCCATGGTGAAAGGATCACACTCGACTCTAGTCATACGTCTTTTGCTCCTTTGGCATTTTTGATTTGCTTTTTTTGTGTCTGGTAGTTATACTACGAAATGGTTTTCTATTTACGTTCGTTCAAATTAGGAAGTCGTTAAACGGTACTGCGTTAGTGGTAGTATTTCAAATAATTGCTCATTTTAATTCCTATTATAACAATAAGTTCAGTTAAATTTTTAGGATAAAAATGCAATTCATTTGACGTAAAGTTCCATTAATTAGATTTAGATGTTTTTGTTTTAAAATTAAATTTACTTTTAAAAATTTATGTGTTTGTTATTCACTTACTATTATTTGTACATATAATATATTGAATATTTGGAAGTGAAAACATGTAATCTAGTTATTTTATAATGAGTGGTTCTATTTATTTTGAAATTCATTTATATATTTTTTTATATATTTTTTATATACTTTTATATATGTTTCCTCTTAAATTGTGAACGATTTCTTTGCTTCATATGAGACAATATTACATTTAAGTGCATATTTGAAAATAATCAACCATCGTTTGAATCCATCAAAGGGTAGAAATCAAATAAATTGTATTTCCTAAAATCTGCACTGTTGTCGAGCACGTACAGTAGTCTACTGATCGTAATTAATAAGTGTGGGGGATTGTCTGGGAAAAGTAAGATGTTGGAAGCGTATGTCTCATAGGCGGTAACGTTATTCGTTATTTGTATAATATAGCGCCTCTTCATGAGCACCTACCTTAGAATTTCAGTTTGTAAATCTTATTTAAAGCCATGACTCCGAATAAAGAATTTTTTTCCGAATAACCGAAAATAATGATAGGTACTCTTGAAGAATCATAGTCTCAACTTGCAAATTTGATCTGACCTGATCTTATGGGATAGTTTCCTGTCAGTAACGCTGCTCTAGAAGGAGTGCAGGTGGGCATGGTGTAAAAACGGTCGAGAACCACTCCGTTATAGGCCAGGGCGTCGATATTCGGAGTGTGTACTTGGTTAGAGCCTCGGAAACCAACATCATTGTATCCCTATAAATAAATTAAACAAAAAAGTCTATTTCTTTTAATTATCGTTATAACAACTACAAATCTGTAAGATTGTGGCTGACTCTGCGCATGAATTTGAGTGCAATGGCGCAATAAAAATGATCTGGTACTTATACAAGCAAAACTAGTTTGGTACGATTTTACACTGAACAAAGGTAAGAAGTTGGTAGCGGAACAATACCGCGAAAAATTTAATAACACGGCATCAAGCAACACAGTTATGCTATCTATTGTTACGAAATTTCGTCGTACTGGTAGTGTATTGTGTCAACGAAAGGGAAGGTCAGGAAGGCCAGTCACTGTGTCCACAAAAGAGAACCATGGACATGTTCTTCAGCAGGTGTTGGAGTCACCAAAACGAAGTCTTCCACGAACGTCCTTGAAATTGAACATAAAGAACACGTCGCTTAGGCGATTGTTTAAAATCCTAGGCCGATTTCCGTACCAAACATAGGTCGGACAACGATTGACAGAGCAGGATATGCATGCCAGGATTGTGTACTGTGTAAGATTTTTGGCTATGGTGTACGAGGATCCAGATTTCTTGCTCAATGTGTGGTTCTCCGACGAAAGCCACATTCACTTGGACAGTTTTATCAATCGCCAAGCAACCTCGCAGTAGGACGGGGCGATCTTTCACACCGCTCGTCGCTTAGTCATGCTGCAAGAAACCTTTCCAGGACGAATCATTTACCGTGGGACTGAGTTCATCTATCCGTCACATTCTCCCGATCTTACACCACCTGACGCCTACGTATGGGGAATGTTAAAGGAGAAAGTGTTCAATTGTACAGAACTGCACCTGCATTACGTGAGAAGATCGTCTCGTTTTTCAGAAATCTACAGCAACCTACATTCCAGGATATGTTTGAAAATCTGCGTTACCGTTATGAACACTGCCTACAGCGCGATGGCGTACATTTTGAACATTTTTTTGAAGCCTGTCGGTTGCTAGGAGTTAAGTTTATTTATCCCTTTATTATTATTATTATTTATTATATATTAAAAAAAGCTATAGTGAAATTAGTACACGTGGTAAATAGCAATAAAAGAAAAAAATATTACATTTACCGGTATCTTTTGAAAATGTTTATGAAACGTCATACGTTAAAGGTTATATCATTGCATGGGTAAGTATGCCATCTATATTTCAGTTTCTATATTCGCTACTCTCTTGCAAAGAGTATATATAAATGTATACTGTCTCTAGGACGGCATGACTATAACTACTGGCACTACGTGGCGCCGGAAAATATTTCAGTTATTGTTTTTGAAGATTATTAGCATAAACTGAGAGATGTAAGAGCAATGTGGCCAAGAGTAAGAAGCATTAATGCTTTTATTCTTCTCATATTGTTTTTACCGGTAGCGATTTCATCAATACCAGGAGCTATTTATTAGCGTTATCTATCTTGGTTATTGTTTCCATCATGTGTACTTCTACATTAAGTTCGCTTTTGCTTGAACGTTATTTCAGTAGATAACCTCTACTTTAAGTCTTTTTAAAATCACAAGCAATGTGAATAAGTAATTGTTGCATTATGTAGGTATATGTCGTACTGTTTTAAACAAGGTAAGCGCAATTAATAATGCGCACATAAATAATAAGCATTTCAAGAATTCTAAGCAAGAAATGCTTTATTTTAAGAAAATGAAGCTATTGATTTATGAACAATACCTAAACACTTTCTGGAATTAAGAAAAAAATTATTTACTGTCGCTTTCATCAAATTTTCTGCAAGATTTTCTTGAGTCAAGTTAATAAATGTCTTAAGCGAAGAAATACAGTTATAACCTTAAGCGAAGAAAAAAACGCCAAGAAAATATCTTTTTTTTGATTTAAAATAGTTATTGTAGTGCGGATAATTGAAGAGACGGTCAGCTTTGATACAAGTAAACGTTTCCTTGCGTTAATTTTTATCACCCCTTGATTGTTTACTGTGTACTATTTAAAAAACATACTCATACTTAAATATAATTTTGTATTGTGTAGGACTTATATCCGAATAATTTTTATTTGAGAGAACTGGCAAATTTACTTACCAAATCGTCTGCCAAAATTATAACAATATTCGGTTGCTTGTAACAATTCACAAACACGCACGAAACTAACAAGACGCCTAGCGTAAATATCGGCTCCATTCTTTGGAAATTAGGGCAATTTTAAGGCGCGTTTCGATCGGACGCGTTGAAATTTCTCCTTGTACAAAAAGAAAAACAATAACTTGGCCTAGGAGCACAAAAATAATATATATACATATATAGATCTTTTACTATCACTTAATGTAATGCGTTATCATCGACGTGCATCTTCTAATTTATATACAGTTTCCGTCAAGGTTAGCGTTCATACCAAAATACGATTAGCTTTGTAATTTGTTCTGGTAAGTATGTATTATAAAATAATTTCTCACAGTTGGTCATAACATATTTATGCACTTAATACTATACTTAGTTGTGTTAATCCTAAAGGCTAAATAAATAAATGTCATTCTTTATACGTAGTATGCATTTTATTTTTAAAAAATTCTAGAAATTGGTGTAGCAATTTGCAGTGGTGCGCTGATTAAGAAAGAAAACCTTGAAGAATATACCCTTGACTAGACCATTAAAGCCAATATTTATTTCAGGTTATTTTATATATGTAAAAAATTGTTAAGTTTTGTTTTCTTTAATAATGTAATTAAATAGGGATTATTTTTATATAGTTTAATAATTAATGAGCTAATATTTAAGTCTATTTATCCCTTTTTATTATTATTTATTATATATCAAAATATATTACACGTGGTAAATACGAGGGAAAGTCAGTAAGTAGATCACAAAAAGCTATTATAAAAGTAATAACATTGATACACTTATCCCATCGCTTTATTAATGCCCCAATGCCTGCTGCATAAAAGTGTTTGGGCTGCCGTCTGAACCACGTGCGTACCTTTTGTTGAACATCATTATCACTAAAGCTGGCCACGAGCGGTACCGCGCAGTAGCGTAGAATCGACCAGGCCTCGCGTTCCACTAGAGTTATTCTGCTAATAGAGATGTTTGCTGCCGCAAATAATTTCGCTCATCTTTTAAATAAAAATTAAATAACACGTGCTCAAACACTTACCATTTTAAGAGTCCTCCGTGAAATCACAAAGTGAATAATGTCTGTTAAATATCTGCAACATTAGATATGTTTCAACTGTTGTTTCGGCAAAACTAGTACGGCATGAGGAAAAAATGCAAAATATTTATGATAATAAAACGCGGCCTGCAACCATGTTCCCCAACGAGTTAGAATAGGTTCTGGTGGCTCTGGTATATGGGGACACAGTCTGTGAAATTCGCGAATACGTTTCGGTGATTTGACAAATACTGCTTTGGTATGCACTATTAAAGCGTCTACCTCAGGATAACATTTTCTGATACTATCCGCCACAAGATTGAGAGCATGAATTTTACACGTAATGTGTAATAAATTAGCAGAATGCTTTTTAAGAGACCGGCCTACAGAAAGCATGTTTGCAGCACCATCACTCACTAACATCAAGAGTTGGTTTGTTGAAAGTTCAAACTTGTCCAATGTATTTAACACTAACTTTGAAATTACTTCGGCAGTACACTGTTGTATTCGTTTGGAGACTAATAGAATTGAAGGTGCCGATTGATGAGGTTCCAATTTGCGTGCCATTACATTAAGAACAGAATGTTTCTTCCGATCTGTTGTTTCGTCGACACATAACCACAATTTTTGATCTTTCAACTCCGATTTTATTTTTTGTTCAATATGTTCGCGCGCAGATGGCACAATTCTTCGTAACGATGTTCGACTTGCTAATTTGCACTCCGAATAGTTATTCCAAAAGCAGATAAATGGTTCCTTGTCTAGTAAATTAAACGGTATATTACATGCGATAAACGTAACGCATAAATTAAATATAAATTTTTCATTGTCTCGTGCGCAATTTCTTTTTGAGACATGCTTTTCACTATTTACGTGTCGTAGACAATGTTGTCTGGACCAACACATTAACGGGATTTTACAGATTACACATTTAATTTTAGCACCTTCATATAAGTCTGGAATTTCTGCAATAAATTTTCGAAGTTTGTCCGACCGCGGTCGTTTTGCTGACGAAATCATAATTTTTCTAGGACAGATAAATAATTGCGCAAATGATCGGCAGCGAAAATGTCCGTACTGCTCCGCAGACGAAGTAATACTACCGTTCCTCTCGGTCCGAACTGATTCTACGCCGATGCGCGGTACCGCTCGTGGCCAGCGTTAATTATCACTCTCGAAATGTGTTCCGCCAAGATGCTTTTTTAGTGGACCAAACAGATGATAGTCGCTTGGGGCTAGGTCGGGACTGTAAGCCGGATGTTGAAGAAGTTCCCACCCTAATTCTTCAATTCTCGCCTGGGTCAACTGGGCCGAATGCGGCCTGGCGTTATCGTGATGCAGCAATATTCCTCTCGTCAGTAGGCCTGGACGTTTTCGTCGAATTGCTTCCAGAAGCAACAACAGAACTCTATAGTATGATTCAGCAGTCACTTTTCTCCGTAAACAGGAGACATTTCCTTATGGATATCTTTTGCAGGAAGTCCTTTTGCCCAGAAAAAACGCACAACAGCACGCTGCTCTTCCACAGTACACTCTTCGAGCACGGTCTCTATTTTAACACTGCTTGCGTACGCGCACGTCAACTGTCACTTGATTATTATTAAGGTGGATAGTGCTGCCCCCCAATGACAGATACGGAAAATAGCTCTCTGCTATTTTCAGCTTTCCCACAACAGTTTGTGACTTATATAATGACTTTCCCTCGTAGTAATAAAAAGAAAAAACGTATTACATTAACCGGTATCTTTTGAAAATGTTTATGAAATGTTGTACGTTAAAAGTTATATCATTGTATGGGTAAATATGGTATCTGTATTCCGGTTCCGTCGCTACTATCTGGGACGGCATGACTATAACGACTGGCACTAGGTGGCGCCAGAAAGTATTTCAGTTGCTGGTTTTGAAGATTGGCGGCATGAACTGAGAGATGTAAGAGCAATGTGGACAGAAGCAACAAGCGTTAGTGCTCATCTCTTCTCACGTTGTTTTTGCCAGAAGTGATCCTATCAATACCATGAGCTATTAAGTGTAGATAAATTTCTACGTTAGCCTTTTTCAAATCACAAGTAAACGTTTCTTTGCGTGTACTATTTTATACATAAATTCAACCGTTTTCGCAGTATTCTAGCAAAATAAAAATAGTTTATGTAATATTTTCTTTCTACCTTAATTACGAGGGTTGTTATTTTAGTTTTGCATATAGCCATAGCGCAAACACTAAATCTAAATTTTCAAAGTGTTCTTCGTAAAGATGAACACACTTTTTCATGCTTTCAAACCAACTCTTAAAGCAGTTACGGAAGTCATCAGTTGGAACAGTCAAAATTGCCACTTTAAAGACACTGACTGCTTTTTTCCGGAGACTGGAACCGTTGACCGCGCAGGCCATTCTTGATTCCAGGGAACGTGAAAAGGTCGTTGGGACTTGTGTCAGCACCGTACGGAAGATGATCTAATAGCTTTTTTAGAATTAATCGGGCAGCTGGTCAAGCTCATACGACCGGACGCGCAATGGTCCAAGTTAACAGTATAACGGGTCATCGTTTTTAATAACTCATAGGGTGGCGCACCTCATTTGTGTCGGTTTACATACGAAAAGCGAAAAAATTTTTCTAAAATATTTTCGTTAAGAGCTAGGTAGGTTCGTTGGGAGCAAGTTTTAAAATTGTTTTAATATAAACAGGATGACAAAAAAAAGTTACACATCAAAGTTGTGAAAACTTAAAAAATATGGGAACCTTATTTTACGATCATCTCTGATGTCGCAAATATCACTCACCTCTTGCTTGCTTTTTCTTACTACATGTTTTAAATACGGAGTGAATAAAAGATTTAAGACATTTTTGAAATCAGTAATGGATGTCAGCGTGCGTACTTCCTAGTTACAACTTGACAAACAACAAGACTTAAAACTAAGACTACATAGGTCACTACTAATAAAGGTAATTTTCCATCGTCACATCATCAGTTAAAGTAAATTTTGTCAAATGCTGTTGGAAGGTAATTCAGGAGAAGTGTGTGTTAGAATTGTTCAGGGGACCCAGTTTAAGAACAGACCATTCCTATCGCTATTATTATCCATGCTACAGTGTGTGCCAAATTGGCAAACTATTTGGTAATGTTTTTAATATTCATTAATGTGGAATTAGCAAACGAATAATAATTATTGCAAAATGATAACATGTACTCATGAGGGAATCTAATTAAGATATTCTCTTTTGTACATTTTGTCGAATTAATTGCTGCAAACGCCTCTACAGAACTGAACAACTCATATTGCTCCGAATTCTCACGCGACAGCAATCTTCGACTACTGTCTTAAACCGTCATGGTCGATTAATTGAAGTTGTAAAAGCCATCTCCTATTCACCATACACAGACGCGTTTCGCCGTTTTCGGCTCCTCAGTGTGTCCAGTCGAAGGTAATGGCATTTCAATATTTTAAATCGTATATGTATATACGAAGTAGATGATAACATGTACGCATGAGGGGGTCTAATCTCCACAGGACACACTGAGGAGGCGAAAACGGCGAAACGCGTCTGTTCAGTTCTGTAGAGGCGTTTGCAGCAATTAATTCGACAAAAATTTACAAAAAAGGATATCTTGATAAGATTCCCTCATGCATACATGTTATCATTTTGCAATAATTATTATTCCTTTGCTAATTCCACACTGTAGCATGGATGCACTGTATAGGTGCACTGCATAGGTGCACTATAGCATGGATAATAATAGCGATAGCAATGGTGCGTTCTTAAACTGGATCCCCTGGACAAGTCTAACACGCACTTCTCCTGAATTACCTTCCAACAGCATTAGACAAAATTTACTTTAAATGGGAAAATACGTCTTTTTTAACTTATTACATGTGAAAAGGTTCTATACATTTAGGTAGATCAGTTTTTGTGGCTGTAACCTGACGCGGGATGGTTTAATTTGGTGGGTTAGATTCCGTTCGATCTTTTTCGGTATCATTGGAGTCTGTTCGGTCTATTTCAATTCGGTTAGGTCTCAGTGAGCGCCGCTTGGTACAATTCAGCCTCCTTCGGCTCCATTCGATATTTTTCGTTACCTTTCGCTCCCGTCCGCTTTTGTACAGCGAAAGTTCTGCATTATAGAGCGACCGTAAAAGCCTACGTTCAACAACATATGCATATAAATCCATATAAGTACATTACATCGACGTTATTAATAGAGCCCGGTAACTGGAGAGCAATCGCAGCGGCGGTGTGACTGTGTTTAGGTGGGCGGGGAAGGCTGGTCAAAAATCATCATCACTTAGTTAAGTTTAACATTGGATAGCGGATAGGGCGTGTTGATTTTATTGATATAGACATAGTTATTAATTGTAGTTATTATTTAATGTAATGCGTTTTGATTTTATTGATATAGACGTAGTTATTAATTGTAGTTTTTAGTGAACATGTCGAAGGCTAAAAAACGACCCTTTCAAGATATAGTAAATAAATTTCCCGATTTGTTTAACAACGCGAGTAAGATAGTTTGTAAAGTGTGCAAAATACACTTGGTGTCAAATAAGAAGCGGAACTGTACAACACACGTAAATTCCGCACAGTATAGAAAACGAAAATTGGGCATACCACCGAGAAGTGCATTTTTTTTTAATGTAATTTTTATGTTGATAAACTGTAATTTGCCACTAGGCTTACTCGACAAACAACCGTTTAAGGACTTTTGGGACAAATACAATCCCGAGTTGCGGTTGCCAACGGAGAAAACGGCACGTAAGCATGTTGCATTTATACGCGATGACGTGGAAAAGAAAATGAAACGCATATTGGAAAAAAACAGTTTCTTTGGTTATGTGTTGACGAGACAACAGACTGTAAAAAAAATTCAATTGTAAATATTATGGTACGCATACTAGACTCTAGTAAACCTACATTACCACTGTTACTAGCTAACCGAAGACTACAAGAGTGTACTGCTGCAGCAATTATCAAGGTTGGAAAAGTTTCAAATTTCAAAAGATAAAGTGTTGATGTTTATGAGCGATGGCGCATGGATAATGCGTTCGGTAGGCCGTTCTCTTCTTGAACATGGTTGCAAGTGTTTACATATTACGTGTGAAGTGCATGCTTTACATCTTGTGGCAGAAACCATTCGGCAATGCTCTCCCGAGGTAGATGCATTAATAGCAAGCACAAAAAAAGTATTATTGAAATTTCCAAAACGCCTTCGATCATTTCACACAGAGTGTCTTGGTATTCGTCAACCATCGGAGCCAATTCTTACACGTTGGGGAACATGGTTGCAGGCAACTTTTTATTATTTTGAACATTTCAAAATAGTAAAAGCTGTTGTTGCACAATTCAATCCTGCCGAAGCTGCAGCTATTAAGGAGAGCCAGTCAAAATTTCAAGATATTTCCGTTGAAACAGATTTAAAAAATATTCGTAGCTACTATAAAGGATTAGCTGACGCAATAGACCAATTACAAAATAGATCGTTATCATTATTGGAGTCTCTGCAAATTATGGACGGAGTGCATACACAGCAACTGACTATACATGACCCAAAATATAATCGCGTTTTAGAAAAGGTCGAGAGTGTGCTACAGAAAGATCCCGATTTTAGCACACTAAAACAAATTTGTGATGGTGTATCGAATAATCCACTGACTAAGTGCAAAGAGTATTTTAATCATGCATGTATAACATCGGTAGATGTTGAACGCTCTTTTTCAAAATATAAACTCATTTTCTCACCACGGCGAACATCGCTCACCAAGACAACTGTGGAGACACATCTAATGGTGTCAATTTATTGCCACTCTTATCCACATGATGTTAATACTAATAATGGTGCTTCTAGTTTTACTGTTCCGTAGCCAAGGCTGCTTAAAAGGGTGAGTGTTTCACTACTTTTCACATATCATAATTATATATTAGTTCTGTTATTTTTTTTTTCTATTTTCTTACTATTGCTTTTGTATACTAGGCAGGTACGGATATGGCACGGCTGCCTGTTACCGGGCTCTAGTTATTAGTTTACGCATTTAATTATTAAATACTAAAGATTGTTTAATTTAGTTATAATTGAAAATGTTTACTTTATTAAATCGATTGATTGAAGAATTTATTGCTTCAAGGCTCAAGAAATTTTTATTTTATTTATATATCAATGACAATTATTGTGCAGATGTGCGAAAACGTTGTCCTCTTATCTTCCATGGTGTAATTTCACAATCAGTACAAATGATAAGATAAATCATATTATCTTCCCAACAAAAATCGAACATTTACAAGCGACAGTCCAAATGAACTTGACATACAAAGACGATGCAATTGAGGAAGTTACTTTAAGATTTATTGATATTGTGAAACGATTATAAGATAAAGTGACAGTGTTATCTAAACTTAAATATGAGTTGATTGAAACTGTAGAAAACAATAAATGTAAAGTATATGAAAATTCCGATTTTATAAATATTAATAAAATGTCAAATGAAAACATAAACGATACATCTGGATCTTCGGCTTCTTCGTGTACTACCGTTGTTATTGCGGAGGATAAAAACAACGTTCTACAAAAAACATAAACAAATAAAAACTTTAAGGATGGATATACCTTGACTTATTCAATTGTAAGGAAAACTAGAAGCAATAAAAATATCATCGTAGGAATTAATGGTGTAAAAAGTTCTAATAGTGATTGTTTTGGAGCATTGGATTGTATAAAAATTCCCAAATGAACAGTTTTAAGTAATTAAACTGGTGTCTAAAGCTGTAAATAACTCATTCAGAGTCTCAGAAAGTCCTTCACTGCATGATGCATTGTATTCTCCAAAATTTTAGCATACGGGAGTGATTGTGAAGCGATACACGTTTTTTCCAGGAACCGGCGAACGGAAAGCTGACTCCAAGCAAACCGAACAGTTTTGATACTTCAGGAGTGTTAACTGTATCTCACTTAAATGATTCAAAGTTTGTTGTACAAAATACATCAATTAGAATTGTACCTTCACTCTGAAAATATCGACATTATGTGTGTGTTAGAAAACTGGTTGTATAACGGATACATGTTCCCAGCCCCGTCACCCCCGAATTTTGAAATTTCCCATACGCTGTCATTTAGTGCCGTTTGTCCCGCAAAAAGAAAATGTTGTGCTTTAACATTAACGGCGTTATCGAAGTTTCTTTTTGACGGGGCTAGAGACATGCCAGCCCCGCCACTTCGGCATTTTGAAATGTTGTATGTGCTATCATTTTGTGCTGTTTTGTGCCGCAAAAAGAAAATTTTGTGTCTCAATATTAACGCTTTGAATCCCGTGCCTAGCATGTCTCCAGCCCCGCCACCATTTTTGGAATTTCGTACACACTATCCTTTTGTGCTCGTTTTGTGCCGCAAAAAAAATATTGTGCTTCAATATTAACGAGTTGGCAGGACTGGAGACATGCCAGGCCCGGAATTCAAGGCGTTATAACTAGTCTGGGCAAACAGGGTTACAGTCAGTGTAGTAGATATGTGGTGCGGAGTCGACGATTATTTATTTCACGCATTCACAGCGTCAGTACTAATTCGATACTGTATGCGAGTAGTTCTGTGTATATGTAGGCTGTCGTAACTTATTTCGTAATTGTACGCTTATGTTTGCTTTAAAAATGTCGCAGTAAGGTACGGCGCGAAAACGACCAATGGCAGACACAGTTAAAAATTTATAGTGGACATGCCGGACTTAATTTTTGATGGCACTAAAATTCAATGTCTAGTTTGTAAAATCCCTTTATGTGTTACTCTTATTTTATGTAATCTATCGTTACGTTTACTAGACAGAGAAGGATTTGTTTCCTTCTGGAATAAATATGCAGACTGTAAATTACCTAGACCGACATCGATACGAAATGTAGTGCCATTTGCTCGTGAACATATAGAAAAAAGAATGAAATCGGAATTGAAAGTTAAAAAACTGTGGTTGTGTGTGGACGAAACAACAGATCGTCAAAAACATTCTGTGGCTAATGTAATGGTACGTACAATGGAACCAGATCGACCGTCATCCTCCTTCTTACTTGCTTCCAAAAGAGTTATAAATTGTTCCGCCGATGAGATTTTAAAGGTGGTGTTGAACTCATTGGACACAAGTTTGAAGTTTCAACTAAGCAACTTTTGTTTATGAGTGATGGTGCCGCAAACATGCGTTCTTTGGGCCGATCTCTTAAAGAACACAGTGGTAACTTCTTACATGTAACGTGTAAAATCCATACCCTAAATCTTGCGGCACAAACGATTCCTACATGTTTTCCATTAGTAAATAGTTTTAAAATTCAATCCGACAGAAGCTGCAGCAATCAAGAAAAGCCAGGAAATATTTCAAGATAGTCGGGTTAGAAGAGATTTACAAACTATTCACAACAATTACTTCGGACTAGCGGAGGGAATAGAAAAATTACAAAATGTTTCGATGTCGCTAGTGGATTCTGTTCAAATTGTGAATGATGTTCACGCACAGTTATGCGCTGTAGAAGGCAAAATAAATTGGTGTGTAATACGAAAATTTGAAAATGTTTTAGAGAAAGACTCCGATTTTCTTATATTAAGACAAATTTGTGAAGGTGTGTGTGAAGATGCATTAAGTTGTTTCAAAGATTATTTTAAATATGCAAATATAACATCGCTAGATGTCGAACGGTCGTTTTCGGCATTAAAAAACATTTATTCCGCACCTCGTACTCACTTGACTGAAATAGCTGTGGAAACATATCTAATGATTCAAATATTTAACAGATGTTATCCAGCTTGTGATTTCACGGAAGACTTTTAAAACGGTAAGTGTTTCAGCACATTTTATAATTTATTTCTTACCTTCTATTTTATGTGTAAACTTTTATGCGCTCGCCATGCCTCTGGCTGGTACCGCATATTTGCCCATGTTAATTATTATCCATGCTACATCCATGCTCTGTTAATATTGAGGCACAACATTTTTTTACGGCACAAAACGAGCACAAAATTATAGCGTATACGAGATGTCAAAATGCCAAGATTGCGGGGCAGGCACGTCCCCAGCCTTGCCAAAAAAAACCGTTATAACCCCGTTCATATTAGAACACAACAATTTCCTTATGCAGCACAAAACGGCACAAAATGGTGGCGTACACGAGATTTCAAAATGTCAAGGTGGCAGAATTGACATATCTCCCCCCCGCCCCCCAAATCGCTATAACCCCGTTAATATTAACACCAAATTTTCCTTTTGCAGCACAAAACGGCACAGAGTGAGTACAAAACAATGCCGTACACGATATTTCAAAATGCCAAGGCTGGCGTATCTCCGGCCCCGTCAAAAAGAAACCATTATAATTCCGTTAATATTAGAGCACAAAATTTTCCTTTTGCAGCACAAAATGATAGCATACACGAAATTTCAAAATGCCGAGATGGTGGAGCTGGCATGTCTCTGGCCCCGCCAAAAAGAAACTATTATAACCCTGTTAATTTTAAAGCGCAAAATATTATTTTTGCAGTACAAAAGGGCACAAAATGGTACCGCATGGGAAATTTCAAGATCCGGGGATGGCGTGGCTGGGGACATCCATCCTTGTATAACAGGAATATTTGTAATATTAATATTTCTGTATAAATATAAGATTCTTAGTAGTTTTTGTCAGTCTCAAATTATCCATAGAGGATCACTAATTTTGGTTAAGAATTCATTTTATTTGATCTTATTTCTATATGTACTAACATGAATTTGAACTATAGAAAAATGTTGAAAGGCACAGATAATCTCTATAATTACATTGGAATGTAATGTTTAAGAAAATTATTATTTGATAAGTTTCTGTTTGGAAAAGGAAAATGAGATAGGAAGCGGCAACTGATATAGTTACGTGACCGTTTCCTGGTCCTGTACCATACCAGACACGACCAACAAACGTCCGTGTAACCATATCAGTTGCCGCTTCCTATCTCATTTTCCTTTTTCCTTTTCCTTAAAAACCTATCAAATAACAATTTTTTTAAACATTCCCAATTTTAATGCATTTAATAAATATCTATAAGCTTTAAATTTTATCATATATTTTTGACAATAACGTGATAATATTTTTCAACGACTTCAATGACTATAACCTGATGATTAGCGCCCGGTAAGTGGAGAGCAATCGCAGCGGCGGCGTGACTGTGTTTAGGTAGGCGGGGAGGGTTGGTGGTGGTGGATTGTGATACGACACGACAAATCATCATCACTCAGTTCAGTTTAGCATTGGATAGCGGATAGGGCGTGTTGATTTTATTGATACAGACGTAGATATTAATTGTAGTTTTTAGTGAACATGTCGAAGGCTAAAAAGCGACCCTTTCAAGACATAGTAAATAAATTTATTTCTGCCTACCCCGATTTGTTTTACAACAGGAGTAAGATAGTTTGTAAAGTGTGCAAAATACATTTGATGTCAAATAAGAAGTGGAACTGTACAAGACACGTAAATTCCGCACAGCATAGAAAACGACAATTGGGCATGCCACCCAGAAGTGCATTTTTTTTATGTAATTCTTATGTTGATAAACTGTAATTTGCCAGTAGGCTTACTCGATAAACAACCGTTTAAGGACTTTTGGGACAAATACTATCCCGAGTAGCGGCTGCCAACGGAGAAAACGGCACGTAAGCATGTTGCATTTGTACGCGATGACGTGGAAAAGAAAATGAAACGCATATTGAAAAAACAGTTTCTTTGGTTATGTGTTGACGAGACAACAGACTGTAAAAAAAATTCAATTGTAAATATTATGGTACGCATACTAGACCCTAGTAAGCCTATATTACCACTGTTACTAGCTAGCCGAAGACTACAAGAGTGTACTGCTGCAGCAATTACGAAGGTTGTACTTGGTACGTTGGAAAAATTTCAAATTTCAAAAGATAAAGTGTTGATGTTTATGAGCGATGGCGCAGCGATAATGCGTTCGGTAGGCCGTTCTCTTCTTGAACATGGTTGCAAGTGTCTACATGTTACGTGTAAAGTGCATGCCTTACATCTTGTGGCAGAAACCATTCGACAATGCTCTCCCGAGGTAGATGCATTAACAGCAAGCACAAAAAAAGTATTTTTGAAATCTCCCAAACGCCTACGATCATTTCATACAGAGTGTCCTGGTATTCGTGAACCAACGGAGCCAATTCTTGCACGTTGGGGAACATGGTTGCAGGTACCGTTTTATTATGCTGAACATTTCAAAATGGTAAAAGCCGTTGTTGCACAATTCAATCCTGCCGAAGTTGCAGCTATTAAGGAGAGCCAGTCGAAATTTCAAGATATTTCCGTTGAAACAGATTTAAAAAATATTCGTAGCTACTATAAAGAATTAGCTGACGCAATAGACCAATTACAAAATAGATTGTTATCATTATTGGAGTCTCTGCAAATTATAGACGGAGTGCATATACAGCTACTGACTATACATGACGCAAAATATAATGGCGTTTTAGAAAAGTTCGAGAGTGTGCTACAGAAAGATCCCGATTTTAGCACACTAAAACAAATTTGTGATGGTGTATCGAATAATCCACTGACTAAGTACAAAGAGTATTTTAATCATGCATGTATAACATCGGTAGATGTTGAACGCTCTTTTTCAAAATATAAACACATTTTCTCACCACGGCGAACATCGCTCACCAAGACAACTGTGGAAACACATCTAATGGTGCCAACGTTTTGCCACTCTTATCCATATGATGTTAATACTGATAATGGTGCTTCAAGTTTTGCTGTTCCGTAGCCAAGGCTGCTTAAAAGGGTGAGTGTTTCACTACTTTTCACATATTATAATTATGTATTAGTTCTGTTATTTTTTTTCTATTTTCTTGCTATTGTTTTTGTATACTAGTCAGGTATGGCTATGGCACGGCTTCCTGTTACAGGGCTCTAGTGATAATATACAGGAAATTCCATTTCAAATAACAAAGTAGATACCTGGCTCGCTCATTAAGATAACTCTGTATATTATATCGACATGTTTTTGAAAGACACTCTATGAGATGTCTATTATACTATTACAAAATTTTAATTTCCTACTATTTACACAATAAAACCAATTTTACAATTATTACAGAAGGTCGGGGCAACCTGTATATTCATTGTAATTCATTTCATAATAATTTTCAAATTTGTTTGTGTTACATAGTAATGTATGTTTAGAATACGATAATGTTTTTACGTTTATGTTAAAAAAAACCATGACCCGTATTACAGTAATCTTCAAAATAATTTAATCTGTATTTCTTATGTCGAAATTATATACCACGGTGAGTAATTGAAGGTAAACGACATTGACAACACTAATTTTGATTTATTTTAGTTGTTTAAACGAATCCTTTTCAACTAACTTTTTTAACAACGCTAATGCTATAAAATTTATTTTTATTGATTTGTATATTTTAAACTGTTTTAATATTTTGTTCAGGGAGTTCTGTCCTGGCCGATAACCAGGGCCGTTCCTAATCCTTTTACCGCCCCGTGCAAAAAGCAAATTTTCCACCCCCTATTTTAAGACAAAATTTGCTATTTTTATTTCATGACGTCTATTTGATTTTACAATTATTGTAGGTACTAAATATGGCTAGGTAATAGATTAATACAAGCAAATAATTTCAATTTATTTATTTATAAAATGTGAATTTTATAAATTAACGTAAGTAACTAACTCTTACGTACATTTAATACTACATGGAACAAAAATCAACAAAATAAAACTATATAACAACAAAAGAAACAAACAACATTACAAAAATATGTTATGGTTGATTGATGATAAATTTGATTAATCTACAACAAAACTCGTTTTGCTCTTTTTGACGCAAAATTATTGATAATTTGACTCAAATCATGATTTTGGCAAATGTCTTGCTCTATTGCAATCATCGCAAGATTTGTCGGCCTCTCTTGGGACATGGATCTCAAATAATTTTTTATAATTCGCAGTTTCCTAAAGCTCCTTTCATCTGATGCGACAGTTACCGGTAAAGTTAAATAAATTCTGAGTGCAACAGCTAAATTGGAAAAACAGGAAACAATATTGTTTTTTATTATGTAGTCTAGAATGTCTTGTGGTTTTCCAAAACTAGGGATAATTTCTTTGAAAGATAATATTTCATTGTAAAGTTCGTCTCCGTCAATATAATTACGAGTTAATAGATTAAAAGCAAAGTGCAGCGATAACACACAAATAAAAGTAAGAGGTATTTTAAGTATTGAAACGGCAATAAAGCGTTTGACATTGCATTAGTTTAAATACGAGACGAGTCAAGGCCCGACGGGTTAACTGGCCGTTGACTCTTTTGCGCGGTACTAAAAACAGGAAGAAATATATAAACATAAATTTTAAACCGTAAACAAAAAGGACAAGGTTGTATCGAGATGGATTCAGACGAATATGCAACAGATGAAGGAAGGAAAAGAGGTTTAGATAACGACAGGGGAATCTTTAACCAAAGCAAAAAAAAACTGCTAGAACACCTATTAAATCTAAGGATCGGGATAAAAACTGGGGGGAAAAGATATTAGAAATGCTACAAAATCTCATTACAGAAATGAAAGAACCAAGAGAGGGACAAAAGGAATATAGGAAAGAAGTAAGAGAAAATTGGAAACGAAAGGATAAAGCAAGAGAATATTTATCTCAAACAAAGTATAGTAGAAATGGAGGAGAGAAGAGATGACATAGAGAAAGAAAAGAGAAGAAATAACATCTTTATCCAGAGACTAAATGTAAAAATACACGATCAAAACATAATTAAAGATAAAATACAAGAATTTCTAGAGAAATCAATACAGTAGAAAATGAATATAAAAGGCGCAAGAAAAATAGGTAGAACGGAACATCTAAAGGAACTAAAAAAGGCGACAGACAAAGAATAATAAAGAATAAAAACAAATTGAAAGAATATAGAGAACAAAAGATATTTATTAATGATGACATGAACAAAACAGAACGAGAGGTAAATAGTAAATATCAAAAGGCAAAGACAGAAAAGGAGGAAGGAATGCGAGTAAAGATAGGTTTCCAAGAACTATTCATAAATGAAGAGGAGTGGCGATGGAACAAAAATAATTTGGGAAGATAAAGATACAAATAGAACCAAATAATACAAAAAAACTGATAAAACAGGGAAAGGACGGAACAGAAAAGACGAAACAGACTAAGGGTACGGACACGACAAAGGGAAACAGAAAACGTCTGAACAATAACGAATAAACGATGAACCAAGCAAAGGAGGAGGAGAAAAAACATTCAAATGAATATCGAAAAATGTGCTGATCAAAGCAAAGAAAGAATAAAAGTTCTTAAGCTAGTAATTTACTATTCAATGCAAATAAACTCCAGTAATTCGCACAATTTTAGAGTAGATAAAAAGGCTTAAAGCAGACCGATAATACAAAATTACAAATGAAGTAATGTTGCAACTTCTAATAAATTTCTACCAATTTAATATTTAAAATTTTATGAGATGGGAAGCCATTGCAACACGAGCACCAGGCTCGACAAAAGAACCGTACGATAACTTACAGATAGAATTATGCAAAAACGATAAGATAAAATTAATAACATTGATGATGCAATAAAATATTATGCGAAATATCGTTAATTTAGATGCATAAGGAAAAGAGCGAATTACACCACGCGTATGATCGTGATCAGTGTAATCACAATTCGTGAGAGAAGGGACGAAGGAAAATTTCATTCAGCTGAACACACGCGTAAAAATCATACGCCCAAAAAAATCTTAGAAGAAAACTCAATGTTCCAACAAATCGAAGTAAATATTTGCGCCTATACTGCGCCGTTCAAAATAAATTGACCGCATAAAAACAAGGAACCCCGCTTCAAAATAATTACTATGAATAAACAACCTAGTCATTAAAAAATTAAATATTGATTTATGTAAATGTATTGATTTATTTTTGCAAGAAATACATTATCTTGCAGTAAATGTCATTTCCTAAATAAAAAAAGAGAAATACATTTTTCAAGGGGGTTCCAGAATTAATTTTTAGATTCAAGGGGGTGCTGATCATTAAAAAAGTTAAGAACCACTATATATAATACATATTTACTACGATGATAATACTGGTGATTGCAACAGTGGAAAAGTTCCATAAGTTTGCTTTTACAAATGGAATATGTAGATGGTTTGTAAGGCATTAAATGCATTTATTGTTATTATAACAAAAAATTATATGTTGAGTTTCGTGAATTATGAAGTTCTAAACAAAACAAAGAATTTTCAAAGAAATCAAATTGTTGTCTACAAGTTATAACTAAGCCTGGCATAATTGGTCTTCCCGACAGGATTGGATCAGTCGCATGGGCCGCGTATTACAAATAAAGAGTAATTAACGTTCGACAGAAGTGAAAGTTCGAAATCAATTCCCTATGGTAAAAAATAAAAACTGGCGCAATAAAAATGTTTAGTAAATAAAGCGAATATATGCACACGTTGAAGCGTTTTTATTGGCATTATTTGTTTTTTTGTTTTTATCGAAAAAGGAAAAAGAAATGGCCCAATGCTCACAAAATTCTTTGACAAAATGTGATTATAATGCGACCGATTTCGGGTAGACGCCCATCTTCAGGTCAGCTAGAAAAGACACCATAAGATGCGTTACAGTGATGATTACTAAATCTATTAAAATATTAAATAAAACCTGACTAATAGATTATAAGGGTCATATTACTAATTATGTTTATAAATGTACATTATATGTTGCAGGTGTATTGTTAAAGGAACTTCATCTAAAAAAAAATTTTGTTGTTTATTGTATTTCAATATAGAAAGTAGGGTTAAGGGTAAATAAATGTATTTAAATTTGAGATGATGTTCTTAAATCTATCAATATTTTAATTAAATGTAGAATAGAGTAATGATAAAAAATTAAATATTGTATTCCGCATACTTCATACAATACTTTAGCTCCATTATAATTAGAGTAACTTAAACTTGCGGACTCGCATAGCCGTCGGTATTACGGGTTAGTATAAGAATACGAAAAATTCATAAATAAACTAAACCGGTAGAGAAGCACGCATGTAGTGTCGACCTTGAATATAAATCATGCTAAACCGCGCTGAGAGAGATTTCGTTTTAGTACCGATTGAGCTGTTGCAGAGATTAGTCGAACGCTCAAGGTTATGTACGTACGTGTCGCTTTTGAAAATATAGCTGGTGCTTTTTGTGTGTTGTAGTATTATACCAAGTACATAATTAGTGTATCGTTTCATATAGAACTAATATTTACATACCTAAGAAAACAATGCCTCGTAATAGATTTGCTACTAATGTACATAAGTATGTGTTACTTTTTCCCCATTTAAAATATGACGGTAGTGCAGTTTTTTGCTTAATATGCAATATTCGTTTGGCTGCATTGGACAGAACTGATTGCCAGAGGCATGTCAATGGTATTAAGCATATGAGAAATGCAAGAACTGAAATACCTTATACACTATTCCTCATACATTTATTAATTATGTTTACCTCTTGTAATCTTCCGTTGTCGTTGGTGAGAAAAGCAGCTTTTAAAACGTTTTGGCGACAATGCGTTCCAAAGTACCCATTACCCTCACAAACACAATTACATAATCATTTGCCGCGAATGAAAGAGATGCTAGAAAATGTGTGTAAACGTGATTTGTGTTCCAAAAAAATATGGATTACCGTGGATGAGACGACCGATATAAAGAAAAACAGTATTGTGAATGTAATAGCTCGCGTTTTATCTAGCGAGAACACAGCATCTCGATATTTGTTAGCTTGCAAACGTGTTCAACAATGTACCGCGGAAAATATTCAAAAAGTGATAATGAACGCTTTGAAAAAATTTAAAATTGCCCAAGATCAAGTTGTGATGATTGTGACAGATAGTGCAGCAACGATGTTAAGTGTTGGGCGATCCTTAAAACATATATTTCCTAACTTAATACATATAACCTGCGTGCTGCATGCTTTGCATTTAGTTGGTGAAGTTGTTCGACAACATTACGGAAACGTTGATCGGATGATTGGAAGTACTAAAGCAGTGTTTCGTAAATCTCCTAAACGTTCAAAAGAATTTCGTAAATTTTGTCCAGGTATTCCAGAACCTCCTGAACCAATTTTAACGCGATGGGGTACTTGGCTAACAGCAGCTTCTTACTATTTGATCCATTTTCAACAAATTCAATCAGTTATAATGCGATTTAATCGGAATGAATCCAAAGCAATTAGAGAAAGTCAAAGAGAATTTCAAATTTCTGTTCTTTTAGAAGATTTAACAACAATATGTACCAATTATACAGTATTACTAGATGCCATCAGAAAATTACAATGTACTGAATTGTCATTGCAGGAATCATTAGACATAGTGGAGAGTGTAAAAAATAAATTACACACATTAAATGATACGCCAGGATTATGCGCTAGTCAAAAGTTGGCAGATGTTTTAAGGAAAAATCCCGATTTTAATAATTTAGAGGCCGTTTATAATAAGTGTAAGAATAGTGAACTTTTAAGTGATTTTGAAAAACAGTTTCTACATGCAAATGTGGAGAGATCGTTTTCTATGTATAAGAATATTTTTTCTTGTCGACGCACAAGGTTTAAAGAAGTAACTGTGGAAACATATGCAATGATGCAAGTTTACAGTAGTTCACATCCTAATGCCTCTAATTTGTTGAATAATTAGCAAGTAAGCTTATTTATGAATTTTTCGTATTCTTATATTAACCCGTAATACCGACGCCTATGCGAGTCCGCAAGTTTTGGTTACTCTAATTATAATTCAAATCCAGAAATTCACTCATAAATTTAATGACTTTATTGACCAGCGGCCGTTTACTTTCCTTGCGTACGTTAGATATACGTACACGTACTTATCTTTATAATTACGTGTAAAGCTACACACAACCTCCTTATACTTGCAATTAAGCAATCTAATTAACGCAGTAATTTTCGATGTTTGATCATTCATAGTGCAGCACGTACTAATTTCAATTAATCTGTGTTTTTCGTGGTGTCCTCTATTAACTACATCGATCATTATAATTAATTCAATAATGTAGAGCCGCTATATTTTCGACCGGGTTAGGAGGTACATGAAAACGATTGATATGTTCAAATATAAACGTAACCTAAGCAACCTAATCCACCTAACATTGTAAGCCGACGCATTTATGTTGATGTTAATACTGCGATTGATAAATTTTATACATTACTTTACACTATATTTGATGAATCAGTACCAACATTGTTACTCAATAAATCTTCTTTTCCATCGTGGTTCTCATCTGAAGTTAAGAGGAATTTAAAGACCAAAGATTTCTATAGACAGAAGTGGATCTCTACTAAAAACCCAAATTTTATCAAGAGTATTGTAGATTAAGATCTCTAACAAAAAACCAAATCTCCAATGCCTAGAAATCCTACATTACTTGTATAGAAACATCAATGATCCTAAGCAGTTATGGACCTTTGTTCATGCAAGGCAAGGAAGGACATGTATTCCTGGTCGAGTTTCATCTAATGGAGTTGACTTAGATGATCCCAAAGAAATTGTAGACGCGTTTGCTTATTGTTTCGCCGAAACCTATTTGCCGACTGGCACATTGGATTTGCCTGAGAACCTCCAACAACTGCAAACGTTCAACATTCGTCCGATCTCTGAAGATGATGTAGCTAATATTATGACCTCGTTTCAGAACAAATTTACTGCAGGTGAAGACCTTGTACCAAGTTTTTTGATTAGAGATGCTCGCTTCGTATTAAACAAGCGTATTGCCAAAATTATTAATTTGGCAATTAGTACATCTACCTTCCCTGAAAGATGGAAGCGAGCAAGAATTGTTCCAATCCACAAGAAAGGCGACAAAGCTTTAATCACTAATTATCGACCGATCTCTATTTTAAATAATTTCTCTAAGGTTCTTGAGCAATACCTGTACTGTACTATATTTTTCAATATAAAACAATACATATCGCCACATCAACATGGATTCATAACTGACCGTTCTACAACGACAAATTTATGCTCCTTTACTCAGTATGCTAGTGAAGTCTTGGATAATCAAGGACAGGTGGATACCGTATACACTGACTTCTCTCACGCGTTTGATAGGATTGATCACAAACTTCTTTTACATAAACTAGATTCTTTTGGTTTCTCTGCTGGATTGCGCTTATTAATAGAATCATATTTAACACGAAGATCAAACTATGTTTTCTATAACGGATTTGAGTAATTTAATTTTATATCCACAAGTGGTGTTCCACAAACTGTATTTAATTCGATCATTAAAAATTAATTTCAACATAAAAATCATTGTTCCAGGAAATGCGGAGTGTGACTCCGCGGCGAGTTTATTTGTTACAAAATTAAGGGCGAGTTCCGAAAGGTTAATTTAATTCCTCTTACTAATATTTTTATGCATTTATTTAATAATTTTCATGTCATCTAGCGGATTTTGTTATAAATTTTATTAGTATTAGACAATTCTGTAATTATAATCTAATATCTTCTATTACTCTTCAATAGATGTCACCCGCTATATTTAAACAACAGTTTCTTTTAATAAATCGAATATAACCCTTGTATTAAAACTACTTCATCCGTTTAATAAATTATATTGAATTATCACTGTCCTTTTTTATATTGTTGATTTGAATTAGTTTTAAAATTATTATGTAATGATTTTGAAGTGAAACGGCGCATGGATTTTTAGGTGCTATGCGCAAATAGGAAGTCGCAGTAGCCTAGCGGTCAAGTTGGGAGTTACGTCTTCTAGCCTGTGTACTGCCAATCATGTTGGGTGCCGTAACTCGGTCAAGTTCCAGCCTTTTGGCTGCCAAACCATTAGAAAAATTAGGATCCGAAGCCCTAAAAGTTTTTGGAACACAATGTTCGTCACGTAAGTTATGTTTTAAATTAATAAAATACCGATCTTATAGGAAATTAATTGTTTGAAAATTGGCCAAACGATATGTCCGGTGGAAAGGTTCTGCGGTATTAAACTACTGGAAATAACTTTCTCTCGTTGATTATCACGCTGCCGATTTCAATTAAAATGATTGATTTTGCGCTGTATCATATGTTCACTTATTATTTCAATCGATTCTCATAGATATAGTAGGTTACATAATACTTGTGTGTGATATAATTGCACGCCATTTTGACTTGACGTACAAAGTTTCCTCTGGTCTCCAAAACTTTAATATCCAGTTCATACATCTTAAAGCAATTACAGTTATGATTTTTAGAGAGGAATTATGCTGCAAAACCCGCAGCTGCTGCAAGTGGCACCGCCAAGGGCAAAGTAGTAGCCGTTATTGGTGCCGTAGTAGATGTGCAGTTTGAAGATAACCTTCCACCAATTCTAAATGCTCTGGAAGTACAAAATCGCGCCCCAAGACTGGTACTTGAGGTATGTAACAGTTACGAAACGTATAACTTGTTAAAATGTATTGTACTTAAAAATGTGCATAAAGGATGGTGTTTAAATTTGTCCACTGATTTGTGATATTATTTGTTTAACTCTGTCGATTAAATGTTTCTGTTTTTATTAAATTTTTTAAGGCCAATGATGGCTAAATTACTGCTATATGACTAAAAGGGTGTGGATCCAAAACCGTGGAAAGTAATTTCATTGTGGTAGATTACATATTATGAATTTAGTGCTTGAACATTCCTGACTTACCGGATTTCACTTTGCAAATATCCTTCGTTTTGGAAAATTTTCTTATAATTTGACATCATTTGTTCCATTGATTTTGAAATTAAGTAACTTAAGAGCAGAATAGAGTGTAAGCAATTGGGAATTACTTATAAGCCATCAGAAGGTACTACTTAGAGCATATAATATATTAAAAGATGACCTATATTTGTACTAACTGTTGCAGATCATTGTTATGTATGTCTGAGCTTAACAGTTTTGCATACACTTTGAACTATTGCGAATACAAACGTATTAAAAATGTTTAGAGAGATATAGTGTAAAATCTTATACGCATATACATCTGGTTGGAGTTACGCTTCTCTTGTAGAAAGTTTATATTGGTACATGAATTGCACCACATATACATAGATATACATTTGATATTAACGACAAAAACACCACTTTATTTGATTGTTTTTGGCTAGTCTATTAAAATCACACGTATTCAGTGCTGCAAGTGCCGGCAAAATATTTTTGCAAAAAGTATGTAGGTTCATTGAGAACAAGTTTTAAAATTGTTTTGATATACAGGGTGGCGCACCACATTCCCGTCGGTTTACATACGAAAAGCGGCAAAATATTTTCATTAGGAGTTACGTAGGTTCATTGGAAGCAAGTTTTAAAATCAATTTGATATATACAGGATGACCCAAAAAGAAGTTACACACCAAAGTAGCGAAAATTTAAATGGAATATCCTGTATATTTACAAGTTACTGTTACGTTTCCCATACCTAACTCAAGCCGTTTTTGAGACATTTAACTATTCTTGAAAATGTATACCAAAATTTAAGAGATGCGCCTGTTTTACGTATTTAAGCTAGATATTTTAAAATGTATTTATTCTTAGTCGAAGCATTAGACTTGATGATAAAATAAGAACTATCCCTAAAAATTATACAGGCTGGACGAAAATACACTTTTAATTTGGACTATCATTAAAGTCAAGTAACTTTTTTATATTAAATGGAACACCCTGTATTAATTATCGTATTTAGATTCTAATTTTAATCATTTATAATATTAAGGTTTCCTATACTTATGTCTTATATTTTCTTAATGATTTAGCTTTTTTAATTTAGAATATTAATTTCTTGCCATTTATTTTACGAAAGTACACTTTGACGGAACTGACGTTATTATTAGTGCTCCAAGTTTTCCGAAGAACAGGCGTGTCCATAAAAAATCGAGCGACAAAAGCCAATTACCGGAAAAGAAGAAAATGAATTTTTAGTTATAGTATCTCTAATTGAAGTTCCGCATACAAGATTACGACCGACCACCCGAATTTTGCTTATGGGTTCTAGAGAAGTTAGTAGATGATGAACATTTCTTAGATTCTGTACTCTTTTCAGATGAGTGAGTTTTCCACAATAACGGATTAGTTAACAGACAATTTCCAGTATTACAGTGATGAAAATTCCATTTTTTTTAGAACCCTCGATCGTTTGTACAGATAGTCTGCAAATGTTTTCTGATGGAATTATGAAACGCGTATGGAAGGTTCATACTTTTTTGATGGCTACTTAAATGGCGCCATGTTTCTTGGATTTATAAAAGGCAATTTACCTGTATTTTGGAAAATATACCACTTAATATCCAAAAGAGAATTAGATAGGCAATATCCCAATAGATCGATAGAACGGGGAAGTCCGCAAAATGGGCTAGGAAGGTCTCAGAGCTAACGAGTCTCGATATTTCAAAAAATATTGTTTATGATATACTGCCAACCACATCCGACAGTGTGAAAGACCGAATAGGAACAGCGTTTTGTTCTATAACGCGAGATAATTTGTTTAAAGTGAAACAGTCATTTTAAGAAAGAATCCACTTATGCATTGAGAATAAATGGACACAATTTTGAACGCTTATTCAAACAGTAGTTGTTTTTTACATTTAAGTATGCTATTTCTTCAATGAAGTATGAATTTGCTAATTATGTAATCAATATGAAAGAAAAACCAGTTGAAAGGTTAGACTGATAAATATCATCTATTCGTGACCCGGTAATTATAACGTCACTTCTGTCCAAGCCTACTTTCGTAAAATAAACGGCAAGAAATGAATATTCGAAATTGAAAATGCTAAATTACTAAGAAAATATAAGATGTAGGTATAGGAAACCTTAACACAATTTTATAAATGGTTAAAATCAGAATTTAAATACGATAATGAATACAGGCTGTTCCATTTAATATAAGAAAGTTATTTGACTTTAATGTTTATCCAAATCAAAGTATATTTTCGTCCACCCTGTATAATTTTTAGGGATACTTTTTTATTTTATCAAGTCTAAAGCTTCGACTAAAAACAAATGCAATTAGAGAATTCTAGTTTAAGTATGTAAGACAGGCGCGCATCTTAAATCTTGATCTACATTTTCAAGATTAGTTAAATGTCTCAAAAATGGCTTGAGTTAGATATAGGAAACATAACGGTAACTTGCCTTTATTCAGCCCGCGCTACCAAATATGTAATAATATACAGGACATTCCATTAAAATTTTCACAACTTTAGTGTGTAACTTGTTTTTGAGTCATCCTGTATATATCAAAATAATTTTAAAAGTTGCTGCCAATAAACCTACGTAGCTACTAATGAAAATATTTTGCCGTTCTTCGTATGTAAACCAACGGGAATGTGGTGCGCCACTTTGTATATTGGGTGACAAAAAAAGTTGTGTAAATTGAAATGGAATACCCTGTATATTGCATATTTTGATAATGCGGGCTAAATAAAGGCAAGTTTCTGTTACGTTTCCTATACCCAACGAGCCGTTTTTGAGACATTTAACTATTCTTGAAAATGTAGACCAAAATTTAAGAGGCGGTCTGTTTTACGTATTTAAGCTTAGATATTTATAATCGTATTTATTTTTAGTGGAAGCATTAGACTGGCAAAATAAAAATCTCTAAAAATTATACAGGGTTCCTAAGTTTCATTACGTGTCATTTATGAACAGTTTTAGAAGATAAAAACTTTTAGGCACAACCCACTTCGCGATACTTTGTAAGGAGAGTACCATTGCAATAATATGCAGGATATAATAAATTAATTTTGCCCTTAACAATAAACTATCTTATGGTGAATTCTGACTGACGTAACTCTGATTTAAATAATTCCCCACAATAAAAGGAATATTTCGTTTCTACTCTTTCTAAAATTATTTTTCAATAATTTAAAATTCATATCGCTACGAAGTTCGAAAACTTTGTGGCGATATCAAAATTGATAGAAAAAGCTAATTTTGTAGGTGTTGAGTTGCTCGCTAGTACTAAGTAAAAAGAAACATCTGTACTAAGAAATGTCCCATCTTCTTTTCTTTAGGTCGCCCAACATCTTGGCGAGAATACTGTGCGTACAATTGCCATGGATGGTACGGAAGGTATTGTAAGAGGACAACAGGTATTAGATACCGGTTTCCCAATTCGTATTCCAGTAGGCGCCGAAACGTTAGGTCGTATTATCAATGTAATTGGCGAACCGATTGATGAAAGGGGCCCCATTCCAACCGACAAACTGGCCGCGATTCACGCCGAGGCCCCGGAATTCGTGGATATGAGTGTAGAACAAGAAATTCTGGTCACTGGTATTAAGGTAAATGTTACCATCGATAAAGTCAGCTACATACTGCACTTGAGATGTATGAATATTGACGCAAATATAGTTAAATATTTGTAGAATATAGAAAAACATTTCTTCTACAATTATAGTCTAAAGTTGATTGAATTTCGAGCTAAAATGCAGTAAAGATGGTATCATACTAATTGAAGATTTTATTATATTTTCTCAATATATCCCATACATCACGGGGAAAATTATGTTTCAGAATGTAATATAGTCTCTATGGCCTGTATCCTATATGGAATAATATTCATCTCATTAAAATACATCAATAATCTTACTTATATGTAATCTCCAGGTCGTAGACTTACTGGCCCCCTATGCCAAAGGTGGTAAAATCGGCCTGTTCGGAGGAGCTGGTGTAGGAAAAACCGTATTGATTATGGAGTTGATTAACAACGTAGCGAAGGCTCATGGTGGTTATTCCGTATTCGCCGGTGTAGGCGAAAGAACCCGCGAGGGCAACGATTTGTACCACGAGATGATTGAATCCGGCGTAATTTCTCTGAAAGATAAGACGTCAAAGGTAGCGCTGGTATACGGACAGATGAACGAACCACCAGGCGCTCGTGCTCGCGTGGCTTTGACCGGATTAACCGTAGCTGAACATTTCCGTGATCAGGAAGGACAGGATGTATTGCTTTTCATCGATAACATTTTCAGATTCACCCAGGCCGGTTCTGAAGTAAGTACTTTATCTTTTTGTTCTTGATTTTGTTCAACCGGGTAAAGCGGCAAACACAAAAGGTATTGATATTGGTACACTTCACACCGTATAAAGTGTTTAATTAATTTGACATTTACGATATAGAGTATAAATATGGGAAATTTTTGAGTTATTAAAATGTGGTAATTTTTTTAGGAGTAGGTTCAACATGGCGGCAAATTTGAAAAATAAGTAAGGTTTAATGACATAACATCCAAAAAGTTGTTTAGAATTTAATTTTGTGGCTATATTTTTGGTACTACTGAATACAATCCGTAACAGTAACTGCCCAGCTGAATTTTTTAGTTTTAGCTCTGGTATTATGCGAATTGACTAAAGAAGAATTGTTTGATTATCAATCAAATTCAAAGATTTTACTTCAGTTGAGCTAGTAAAAAATAAAAACATGGAAATACGTAATTATTTTAAAAATATAAAAAATGATTTTAATTTTTTGTTATATCTTTACAAAAATTTGCATATAACCTCAAAATCAAATTCTAACCAACTTTTTTTGAATGTCATATCACCTAACCTCAGACACGTGATGTCTGCCAAAATACATTTTGGCATTTTTAGGCACAAAAAGAATTATATTTTCATAATTAAAAAAATCCCATATATTGAAACATTTACGTCGGTCAATGCAAGGATATTTTTATTTTATTTGAGACGTATTAACTCGAAAACAAGCGAAAATTTGGACCATTTAGAAGAACGCTGATTAAAATGTTTTAATTACGCTATAACGTGAAAACAAACGAAAATCGATAGGAATATATGACGATTTTACATTATTTTCACGTAAATAACACACTCTTAGAGTTTGGTCAATTCCTCCCGGCTCACCCTGTATAAGTATATAAGTAAATGTCAAATATTTTTGCAAAATGCTGATTTTTTGGAAATTTTGGGCCGGTAGTAGGAACAATATTGTATGCCACTCGGATCGTAAGTGCTTTTGCGGTCGCAAAATCAAATAAAACTGTACGTCCGACACATTCATCTAAATCTAGCCATTCGGTGGGTCCTTAAATAAATAGTTGGAAGTTTTTAAAGTTTGGACAAACAAGCGGGGACTTCGAGTTGATGCAAACAAAAATCGGATAAGAATATACGAGTTTTTTTACATTATTTTCACGTGCATAATACACTCCTAGAATTTAGTCTGTTCCTCTCGACTCACCCTGTAGAGCTTAACACAGTAAACTACGCTTAGGTTTAATTTCCTCTACGTATTCTACTATATTTTACGTGTTGTTTATAGGTATCCGCCTTACTAGGTCGTATTCCATCCGCCGTAGGTTATCAACCAACATTGGCCACCGACATGGGTAGCATGCAGGAAAGGATCACGACGACCAAGAAAGGTTCCATCACCTCCGTACAGGCCATCTATGTACCGGCCGATGACTTGACCGATCCCGCTCCGGCCACCACCTTCGCTCACTTGGACGCCACGACGGTATTGTCGCGGGCGATCGCCGAACTGGGCATCTACCCGGCCGTGGATCCTCTCGACTCCACCTCGCGTATCATGGACCCCAACATCATCGGTCAAGAGCACTACAACGTAGCGCGTGGCGTCCAGAAGATTCTGCAAGACTACAAATCGTTGCAGGATATCATCGCTATATTGGGTATGGACGAGTTGTCTGAAGACGATAAGTTGACCGTAGCTCGTGCTCGCAAAATCCAACGTTTCCTATCGCAACCTTTCCAAGTAGCTGAAGTTTTCACCGGCCATGCCGGCAAATTGGTACCACTCCAAGAAACTATTAAGGTAAGTTAATTATTTGATTGTGGTTAGGTTTTTAACGATTGCAGTAACGTTTCTGGAGATCACGCTTGTGGTTATAAAAGAAAATAAACAGACAAAATTAAGTATACTAGAGTATCTCTTAGATACACTACCGCTCATAAGTATTTGGGCACCTCAAATTTTAGGGAAAAATCATTTAATATTTAATTGGAAATATTAAAAATATGTATTTGGTATTTAAGTATGTACAAACTTTAACAATTAGTTACTTTTTTGACCTAAATTTTAGATTCGTTTTTGTGACCTCCTTTACGTTGAATGATTGCGTAGCATAATCGGGGCATTTTTGCAATTAATTTGAACAATGTTTCCGGAGTTATTCGAACCCATGTTGTCTGCAGTTTGTTCCACATATCATCTGCTGGAGTTGGAGCAGTTTTTCTTACTTCCCGATTGAGTTCTTCCTATAATAACTCGATGGGATTCATGTCTGGGCTTTGAGGTGACCATTTCATGATTGTTAGTGTCATAGTTTGAAGTGTGTTTTGGATCATTGTCTTACAAAATTCTGACCCAAAATTGTTACACCGGAGGGTATTACATTTTCCTGTAAGATCTGTTTGTATTGCTCTTTTCTTATTACGCGTTGTTTTTTTACGAGATCATCTACGGATGTACCAGCAAAACAACCTCAAATCGTTACCGAACTATCGTGTTTGACGGTAGAGACTGTGCATTGCTCTAGTGCACGTTCACTTACAGATCTTCTTCCAAACACTCGTCTTCACGAACCGAAAATCTTGAATTTGGATTCGCCGGTCCGCAATACCTTGCTCCAGTCCTCTACCGTCCAATTTCGATGTTCACATGCTTATTGTAACCTCTTTTTCTTATTAATTTGGCGAAGCAAGTGCTTTCGCATCGCAATTCGTTCGTCAAAGCCGGCTTTTTTGCAGACGGCGTTTAACCGTGGACGCTAATCGGCTTCGGAAGTACAGTATTGATTTCTACGGCGATTTCTGAAGCTGTTTTTCTTCTATTTCGCTTGCTGGACACTACGATTACATTATCTTGAGCTGATGTCGCCTTTGGTCTACCACTTCTTACTTTATTTAGAAAACTGCCACTTCTTACTTTATTTAGAAAACTGCCACTTTCACTGTACTGTAGGGTGACAAACGGTTGCACCCGCTGTGTTTACTATGTACATACAAGGAATCGAGTGGACGTTCGGTTATTATTGGTTGATCGGTGTGCGTGTACCGATCAACCGATAATAACCGAACGCCCACTCGATTTTGCACTCGTATTTACAGCGGGTGCAACCGTTTGTCACGCTTTAGTTATAATCAACAGTAGATGGACGTAAATGTAATTTTCTAGCAATTTGACGATTGCTTATGTTTAAGTTATGTTGTGCTACTATTAAAGCACGCGTTTCTTTCGTTTTCGGCGTTTTAAAATTGTAAACGAAATTATAATCACTATACGTTAAGAGATATTGACGCTACTAGCATGGAACGATAACTAACCGTAATTTAAAAATTTAACTTCAAATGTATTTCCCAAATACATTCTTTGTATACAAAAATCTAAAATCCAAGGGTGTCCAAATACTTATGAGCGGTAGTGTACCTATAACTTAAATATAATGTATTTCGAGCAAAGAAATCGTCCTCAATTTAGAAAGAAAAACGATAAATTCAAAAAATAAATAGAAACTGCGTAATATAGGAAGCAACGGTAGATGCCTTGCTTCCTTTTCGTACTTAAAATTACATTTAGTGGAAAAATTCCGCGGAAAAACCTATTTGTTCGTTCGATTTTTGTTAATGAAATAAAAAATTTAATACGTGGCTTACGTTTTTAATACGATTCTCAATGACATCGGATACCTTTCCACAACTGATAATTAGTGCTACATTAAACGCCATTCTAATAAATCATGTGCCTTATATGTCTGTAATTTCTTCAATCTTATTTGCAGGGATTCCAAAAGATCTTGAACGGCGATTTGGATCATCTGCCAGAAGTAGCTTTCTATATGGTAGGACCAATTGAGGAAGTTGTATCAAAGGCGGAGAAATTAGCGGAAACAACTTAAGCGATAATTTAAGCGAATTAATTTTGATATAAATAAAAAGAGTCGTCAACATGTTCAGTAGAATCAGGCAATGAAAACAAAATGTACATTTTTCGGTCGCCCAATTTATTGTTTAAAAACACATTTCAAATCGTTTCCAGATTTCTTTTTTTATAAGAGAATAGGCATATATGTTATATATTTTACGTGACAGTGAATATGAATTGGTTTTTCGATGTCATGTCAGCACTATACACGTACTTGTAATTATATGATTATTTTAAATAAATAGATTGGAAAACATGTTTTTGTGTTATTAATTTATTTGGTAATGTTCTACTAATATTTAACAAGTATTTCAAATGCTTTATAGGTTTGTTCCAAGCAGACACGTCAGGACAGTTCGGAAGTGTTCGCGAATTATTAATTAATGGATAAAAATATCTAAAAATTCATATGGTTGTAGGCAAATCAATTTCATACACTACCGTTCATGGAAGTTCGGGCAAGCAAAAAGTACGGAAGTCAAAGAAAATAAGAGAAATATTAAATGGCCATGTATTTAATACTTACATGATTTTACATATTTTCAAACACAAATTTATTCAAAAGAAAAAAATGTAAAACAAATAATTTAAATGCGATTTTCATCGAAAAATCTACCTTTTGCCTTTAGGACTGCTGCCACTATTCTCGGCATCCGATTCACTAATTTTGCTAATGTTTCATTGGGCAAGCTTGTCCATACCTCCTGGAGAATGGTCCACAAATGTTCCTTCGATTTTGGAAACTTTTCTAACACATCGGTCTAATTCTTCCCATAACAACTCAATCGGGGGACTGTGGGGGCCGTTCCATAATTTTTAGGGTACTTTCATTTTCTTGCTGTAGGTAATCGGTGCACAATTTAGATTTATGTTTGGGATCATTGTCCTGCATAAATTCAAATCCACGACCAATTAATCGGACTCCTGACGGTATGGCATTTTCCTCCAGGATTTTCCTATATTCTGCTTTTTTCATTATGCCCTCAATTTTGAGCAAGCCCCCTGTTCCGATTAAGGAAAAACAACCCCAAACCATTACAGATCCGCCTCCATGCTTCGCCGTAGGAATTATACACTCCCGTAACATTCATTCCCCTTTTGATCTGCGTACGAAAACTCTCCGTCTATTTCCAAAAACCTCAAACTTGGATTCGTCAGTCCACAAAACGTTTTTAAAATCATCCACTGTCCAATCTCTATGAGCTTGTGCCCATTTCAGTCGTTTCAGCCTATTTCCTCTTCGGAGTAACGGTTTTCGACAAGCCACTCGCCCATGCAACCCAGCCTCTTTCAGTCGACGTTTCACAGTACTCACAGAAACTTCTCGCTCATTATTGAATTCTGCAGCAATTTCTGATGCTGTTAGTCTTCTATTGCGCTTACTAATTATTTTTATTCGTAAATCTTCCGCAGGAGTCGTTTTTCTTGACGGTCCTGGCCGATTACGATCTTGCACGTCACCGGTTGTCTTAAATCGAACTATAATATCATGTACTGTAGATTTTTTTATTTTTAATTTATCCGCAATCCGTCTTTCTGCGTACCCTTCCAGATGCAAGGTAATAATAGCAGATCGTTTTGAAACAGCTAGAGGCTTTCCACGGGGCATTTTAACCAGTCAAACCGAAATTATTTTATTTTTCACTTGCACAACCACAAATACTTTCACAATAACAATCTCTTCAGAACTACTGCGTTTACAAATGTTACAATACTTTATAAAGGGTATACGAATATTTCCAGGCAACAAGAGTGAATCAGCGAACCCTCCTAGGGATTATTATAAAGCTTTATTGTCACTGTAATTATTGGGGATTTCCAACATAATTATATATTTTATGATAACGGTCTTTTAATAGACAAATACTACCTGGAAATTGGTAAAAGGCTTCCAGAAAAGGTTAGTTTTAATAATTCCTCACAGAAATGTATATTATATAATTTTAAAATTTTTTCCTAAACAGTTAATATAATTTGTCAGCTTGCCCGAACTTCCATGAACGGTACTGTACATGAAATATCTCCTTTTTAATATTTCATGTGTGAAATTGATTGATTTGTTTATTTTTGTTAAAATAGATGAAAATATTTGACTACCATCTACAGAATTTTAAGAGAAATAATTGCCCAAACTAATGTGGCCGTTCGCTATTAGAGTATAAATTGATGACAGCAGGGGTTGATCGAGATATGATATATGATTAAAAATTCTTTTTGTCATATCATTCAGTCGTGCAGTTGACAATGAAAATGAACTTGTTTACTTACTTCTTTAACTTCCGAATTGTACCGAATTAATTATTTCGTATGATGCGGAATGGGCTGATACGTAAGTGTTTGTAAAAATTGGATACAATTTAAAATAAAAATGTGGAATTGATTGTTTTTATTGATTAACGAGTCTTATTTTCACAAATTATTATGTAATATTTATTCTGCATGCTTCTTTTTACGAACTAATGAGTAGCGAATGCTTCACATACAGCAACTGTGTGATCGAATCCACAAGAAACCTGCTTTACTTTGCCACCGATAGCAACCTGTAAAGAAATCGTGTAATTTATTAATTCAGTATATATTTAAGATTGTTTCTTACTTTTAATGGAAAATTTTGGTCGTTCAACGTACCTAAACCAAGGCACGATTCTCTATTACGACCCCATGTGTATAAATCGCCTTGTGTTGTAACGGCCGCTAGATGGCTTAGACCGCAGTTAATCCCCTCTACGTAATTGTTTGGGCTAAAATCGTTCAAGCCGAAAAGTTGAGGCGGAATTTGTATCGGTACTGTTGACTGTTGCACACGAGGTCCAACCCCCAATAAACCAAAACCCCAAACAAATACGTGTCTATTTTCTGTCAAAAGATAATTGCCGTTATATAAAAATAAAGTAATTTTTAAAGATTAAAATTATTATAAATTGATTGTTTTCCTTAGTATTTCTCTTTAGAAAGATCCAAAGAGAAAACTTACCGTTTAATACCAAGCAAAAAGAGCCTCCACTGGCTACGTCTATTATTTTACCAATCTTGCCGGATGATTTGATGAATGTGGGCGTGGCAATTTGCTGTTGATCATCTGGTGTTGTAATTTGGCCGTATTCAGTATTGCCCCAACCGAATAGTTCACCTTTATCTGAAACAAATGGGGTTTAATAAACTTCAACATAATAGCTTTCAGAAGGATGCCCACTTTCATTTAAGTATTTTTTTAGGAGACCAAATTTCTAATTCTAAGAAGTAATCCGTTGTTTATAATGACTTACTAGTTTGAAATCAATTGTTTACCGTCAAAATGAACATGCTCCTATTTTTTGGTGTAAAATATCGAAACTAGAACGAGTACGAAGGTTGCGATTTTGTTTTCAATTTAAATTTGCCGCCTAATGTACTTGCATGTTTCTCTACTTCCTTACGAATGACAAAAATACAGCCTATATTTATAACCAAGCACATAGTAATGTAAAAACAGTAGCTTCGAATTCATTTGATGTTGAATTTTAGTTTTCTATAGTTTGCGAATGAAGATTTTAGAAAAAAAATATTGCGGTGTGACAGTTTTATAATTTACGTCATTATGGGATCGAAACTAAATACACAAATTCTTATTTGAATGCGATTAATGGATATAAATAATAATACAATGAAAGATAGAAAATAAATATGTTCAAGTAAGTTGACAACCGTAGTGTTTTTTGGTATTTTATAGGATGACCTCGGCGAAGCTATTGTGTGGAGCAGCCCATTTCCATATTTGTGGCACAGTGAATAAGCAGCACTTCTGGTACTGGGCTCCCGAACATCCTCGAGAGCTTCATCTAAAACCTCTTCACAGCCCAAAAGTCATCGTATGGTGCGCGATTTCTAGATTGGGCATTGTGGGGCTTTATTTTTTTGAAGAGGATGGCGTTACCGTAACTGTGAATTCTCTCCAGTACTGTGATGTTGGAAAACTTTTTCCGGTCCCAATTGGCATAGTTCGAAGAGCACGATACAGACTCATTCTGGTTCCAGCAAGATGGTGCCGCATCTTATACCACTCGCCGTTTCCTTACCATATTGCAGGAATGCTTCCTGGACATTTGATTTCATTACGAGGCGATATTGACTTTCCAGTTCGATCCCTTGATCTGAGCCCTAGCGACTTTTACTTGTGGGGCTACTTCAAAGGTAAAATTTACAGACATCGGCCTCAAACTCTTAACCAACTCAAGGAACAGAAAATCGCCGCTATTTCTCGAGATGTACTAGAGAGAGTTATGCAGAACTTCTTAGAGTGACTTCGTATGTGTATTGCCCGTGAGGGCCGCCATTTGGACGATGTTATTTTCAAAATGTAGATAGATAAAACCTTATATGTAGTATTGAAAAATATAAAGTTCTTTTCCTTAACGTTTCCTTAAGATTCTGCTGCGCCCTCTATATCAGTTTAACCCTTTCATGACAGGAGGCAGACGAATATGCGTCTGGCTCCCGTCGCGAAAAGGGTTAAACATTTACTAATACTAATTTTGACGGTACTGTTGTTAAAATAATGCTAATACATATAAATTTCACCCAGGTATCTGGTCTTTTTCAGAGCCTGGTCCCTTTTCTTTTTGCATTTGAAAGTTTAACCGTAATTTTTGGGCAAGCTGTATAATGTTTCCTGAAAATTAATTCAGTTTCTAATCCTACCCTATATGGTCAATAGTTTTGCAAAATTTAAATTTTCCAACACTTTCACAGTTATAATAGTTCACATGTACTCGTCCATCTGCCAAAAATTCTCAAAAAATTTTAATATTTCAAATATGGTGAGAAATAGCAACATAGTTATTTAATCAAATAAACCTTAACAATAGTAATTTATAGGGTGTTCCATTTAAAATAACAAAATTGACAGCTGAAGACAGTTGAAAACTACCGAAAACCGAATAAGAGATCATTCGAAAGAGAAATAAAAGTCTATCATTCAATTAAAAAAAAAAAAAAACAGTTACACCTCTTTCATTGCTTTTGTATAAACTGTGCTTTGTGCTAATTGGAACAATTTTGTATGATCATTAAAGGAAATAAATTTTCATGATGAATAGAGAATATTTACCATTCAGAGCCATTACAAAATCCGATCTGCATGATATTTTAACAATGTTTTCATTTTCCACATCCCCGCAGATTCGAGTAAATTTTGATGCGCAATTATAGTGTCCTAATCCGGTTTGCCCATCGGCGCCCCAACCACAACCATACAAAGCGCCATCTTCAGTTCTAGCAATTCTATAAAAAAAAATATATTTATTAGTACAAATTGCTGAACAGATTGGAGGTATAATACAAACATACGTCACGCGGACATTTTCAGAGAGTAATTTGGAAGAAGAAGATCTTCAGAATAACGAGTGCGGACATAGATTTTGGGTTAAGTACGTGGAATTCAGTTATTTTATCGTGATATAAGCGATTTTACATATTATACTTAATCGGTCACTAAATTCTGTCACAAAAGTAGAAAAAAAAATTCAAACGCATACCAAACTGATAAAAACAAACGACTAATTGAGGTTATGTCATTTACTCTGAGTCGTTTGACGTTAAAGTTGTTGCGAACGAATAATAAATAAACATGGAATGGAGCCAAAGAGATCCTGTTGCTATAATGGCATTACATCGCTGCGGACATTTGCCAAATACAATTTTCAATCTGCTGGAAAACTTGGAAATTACGGAAAGGTTTGTTTGTCGTACCATTGAAAGATACAATGAAACTGGCAGTTCGCTCTCCGGCTGTTATTAAAGCTGTCAAGGCACGCATTAGATGAAATCCTCTCTCCGAAAACAGAAACTATTGTTGTTGCAGATGGGTGACTAAAAGGACAATTAAAGCGGTGGATTTTTTAAAAAGCCCTCGTTTGAAACGTCATTTTTATCGCGGTACAACAGTCATATTGACATGCCGCAATTAAGTTTTGCCCAAACTCATCAATACACAAGGTGTTTGGCATAACGACCAGGAAATGAATACAATTGGTAATGTAATCGTTCATTGGCAAACTACGGTAATACGAGGGCGAATGTGGCAGGGGGGCACACCAGAATGTATGATCAGTGATGAATACTTTGCATATTTTAGAAGAAGAGACGATGGACTGATATAAATATCGGAATACTATAAATTGTATTATAATCTAGGGAAAATTTTATTCAAATAGTATTGCCTCAATGCAAGAGCGAGTTTTTCATCCGCCGGAATGGCCTTCCTTAATACTGTCCTATCCTGTAATTTCATCTTTCACATTTTCATGACATTCGGATATATTGAAAAGACGTTTTGTTATCTAGCCTCAACTCATTAAACAGGGTATGAAACAACTCCTTTTCAACCCGACCATGTAATAAGGCGTGTACATGCACAGAACGTCTTCGTTTTATTCTTCTTCATTTTCGTCTGTCTAGAAGGAGCATTAATAGCAATTCGACATCTGAATTCATTTTTAGTACTGTCAAGAGATGTTTATAATACCAATAAGTTGGTAATGACAGTTGTGACCTAAGTGCGTGTCCCGTAAGCGATCGCTGCAAACATGAATGACGGTCACCGGTGACCCAATGTGAAAAGGCCCTAAAGGAAAGGAATTATCTTCAAAATGTGGAAACTGAAGACGAGATTCATGCATACATAGCTGCAAAAATAAGACCATTTTCTATTCTGTTGCTTTTTTGTCCATTACGAAAATAGCTTTCAATGATAAATGTTTGGTGATCTGTTGTAAACATGCTTTAAATTTTATAAGATACGTCAATAAATATAAGATGCAATTTGAATTGTCAAACTTGCCAATAAATAGCAAACGTAATTTGTTGGAAGTTTCAATCTTAGCTGCCAGACGCATGTAGTTGTAACCAATATAAGAATTCAAAAAAGAAACACGGCCCTCCCGATTACGTTTTGCTAATGACAATATTGTATAAACTACTTACGTATGATCTTGGCCACAAACAACATCCGTAATTTTCTTGCCTTCAATACGCTCAACACGATTTACTGTTGGGTTATTAACGTAAGATTCATTATCTATAATTCTTCTCCCGCATTGACCGTAAGCATTATTTCCCAATATGAAGAGACCTTCTTCATTGGTTAAAACGGCCAGGTGAGCTCTTCCCGCTGACACCTTTATCACTTTAACTCGTTTGGTATTGCGGAACGGCAAATGTATAGGCTGTGGAAAGAATACGAACTCCAGAGGTTTGTTGCCAATCTGTTGGTTGCCGATTTGCGAATCTGTATTCAAACCGGTGCCGTATACTTTCAATTCGTCCGACGAATCAACTGCGAACGCCGTGAATCCAAAACCGCATGCTACAGAAATCACCTAAATTCGTTATGATTGCACTGTCTCCTTACACTAATGTACCCATATTATGATATTTTGCCATCATTTTTTTTACTTTATACACTTGATTACAAATCAAAACGTTCTAAGTGTGATTTATTCTTCTGCATAAAATTCGTTTGCTTTTTAGAAAACAGTATGTAGTGTCCTACTTCTGGGAAAGAATGAATCGAAGAACTCTGAAAATTTGGTAGTTTTCCAACACTAATTGGGCCAACCTATATAAACATCTGTAGCATCCGATTATACCAAAAGACCAGCTTGTATACGATAATAATTTTGAATTCTGCCAAAAATTTTGGGTTGCGTTTATATAGGATTCTTTTCAAATTATTTAGAAGTCAAGAAGGAAAACATCAGGTAGGGGAGGCGAGGAAGAGTTGGAACACTTTCTTAATAAATGGTTACCAAGGGAGAGTTTGGAGAAAATAACTACGTGAAAGATTGGCTTGTTTTCGATATCGGATTATTCCAAGAGGCAGACGAGACGAACTTTTTTTTCGCGCCTTGCCAAATAAAACCTTTACACTTGGTAATAAAGCTTCAAAGGATAGACTCACCATTCTCTTCTGCTCTGCTATGAATGGTGAAAAAAAAGCCGGTAGTAATTGGAAAAAGCAAGAAGCCTCGTTGTTTTAAAAGTGGATGGATAAATTGCCAATTGAATGGTATCACAATAAGAAGTCCTGAACGATAAGGCAAATAATGACAGATTGGTTAGTTAATTCGATAGAAAAATGCAAACATAAAACGGAAAAATTCTTTTGTTTTTAGATAACGCTGCATCTCATCCGAAACTTGAATTGCAAAATGTAAATTTCATATTTCTACTGGCAAATGCGACATAACAACCAATTGATCAATAGGTTATAAAAAATTTCAAACACAACTACCGAAAGTTTTTAATTAAAAGACTTCTATTGGATTTCCGAATCTACATCACAGTTGGAGAAAGATATCAACATCACAAGTGCTTTAATCTGGACCGCGGCTACTTGGAAAAATGTCTAAGCTGAAACTATTAACAATTGTTTCTGTAAAGCTGGATTCGGTGAATTTAATAGGGAAGATGTAGACTATGACTCTAAGGATGATGTGACATTGACAGAACTATGTGCGAAAACGAATGGTTTTTCTTCCGACACCGTCCTATGTTAGAATCGAAGAAAATTTGTTTATAGATAATCCAGACGTAAGTGTAAGTAAATGTGTGTGTGAGTTTGAAAATAGCCAAAATGCACAAATGTTACCTGATAGTGATAGCGAAGAAGAAATGTTGACATCAGATATTATAGATATTAAGCAAGCCCACCAAAAATTAAAGGATATTGGAAATTTTTTTGTGATATTTGGAAACTCTATTATAGGTCAAAAGATTTCGGAAATCCTGGGTGAAATAGAGACACAAATTATTAAAAATAAATTAGTAAATTTAAATTGTTAAAAGTAAAATTATAACTCTATAATAATTTTTTTTTTATTTTCTAATAAATCATGTAAAAAAATAGTAATTTTATTTTATGCTTCTCCCAATAACGGACAAATCTCTACAACGAACACTTTTCATTCACAGCAGCTGTCCGTCATAGAGAAAGTTCACTGTATTCTGCTTTAATTTCTTTCATCTTTTATTTTCCTATTTGTAAACGATGGAGGAAAATATCAAAATATTGGTACACATTATAAAAAGACCAACTTAACATTGACATATTAATATTATAAAAATACTTACATTATGATTTTCACCAAAACTTAATCTCTTTGGATGTCTAATTGTAGATAGTAATATCTGCTGCTTTATGTACCGCACGCCCAGAGCACCAGTTTTCGAAGAACCCCACGCATACACCCTATTACGATCATTACTTGTGTTTGCATAATCAAAGGCTACGGTAAAGCATTATAATCAGGGTGTTATTTTGTTTAAAATGGAATCTTACTTGGAAGAGTTTTAATATACTCTGCCGAACGTTGAAATTCTTTTTTAGCCGAGAAATGCCTCCTGATGCAGTTGGAAGCTACTTCTTTCCATAATAAATGCCTACTCTTCATAATTTGTCTTCTATGAATATCGTTTTGCTTATCTAAAAGTGATTACGGTAACATTAAAAATGAATTTACATAATCATTTCTATATGAAAACTTAGTATTTTTAACTACAATCAAAATTCAAATCTTAAATAGGTTAATTAAAGTACGTAAAGTAGTGTGAAATCAACTTCCAGCACAGTTGCAAACCAATCTGAATTAGGGATGGATCGGTATTTTAGTAACGGTATTTTGGAGCTGTATTTTGTTGCCGCGACGTGTCGCGCACCGGAATACCAAATAACTCGTTACGTTGGAACGATGTGCTGTCGCGTGACACGGGAACGGTAGTGGTCTACTTTCGCGACGTTCCTGTGGAACGGTAGGGTCGTTGAAACGATAAACATTTTCATCCTTACTTTGGAACGATGCGCTGTAGCGCGACAGGAGGGAAGGAAAGTCGATTATCCTCGCAAACGTTGCGATTTACATTCGCGACGTTCCTGGTGTAACCGATTGATAATCATGCGCATGGGTATGCATGCATATTGTTCAAATGGTCGATGCTATATGCAGCGTAATTCTTAATTGTAGCAACGTAAAATAAATATGTAATTATATTTATTTGCTAAATATTTATTCAAAATAAATTGAATTCTAATAAAAGGATATCAAATGTGTTTCTATTAACCGAGTGTCTATTCAAACCTGGACCGAAAGGTTTACCTTAACCAATACTTAAATCTAAAAGTAGCTATAACGTAAAGAAATTAAACAATTCCATTGTTGTAATTTAAAAATAATAATCGTTATATCTTAGTTGAATTTAATCTGTTTCTTCTATTTGATAAAGTTTTACCAGTTTTAAAAAATATTCAATATATATCTTAAATTACAGCGTTTCTCATGTAGATATATAAAGAGATCTACTAGCGTAATAAGCGACTATTTCGTATCAGTTATATTATGTCGTTCCAAAGGAACGGTATTTTGTCGCGGTCGCAAAAGGAACGTCCCATAAGTGGAGTGGTATTTCCCATCTCTAATCTGATTCATACCCCCGGCACTCTTTATACCTGAAAAAATTGAACTGATGCTGCGACCTAACCTATTTTTAAGAGCTACAATGGTATTGAGTCAACGTTTCACTGCTGCGACGGCGCTGAGCTTAATCAAATCGCACATTCTCCGCACAAATCCAGAAATTTAAAATTTAGTTGTGTTCCTGTTTACCACAGATAAAACAAATTAGGTTTACCCAGTTCAGTATATCTTACGTGGCACATTTTACAATGAACTTAAAACCAAGTTGAAATTTACAGGTAAGATATTACAGTAAAATTAATAGTAGTTATAAACTACCGGTGCTGTGTATTTCTCAAATATTTAAAATAAAAAAAATATCTTAATATTTCCAAAAAAGATATCGCCGATTGTAGGAAAAAAGTCCTTCCAGTAATGAAGATGCTAATAATAATCAAATTACTACAAATAAACAAACACCTTTCTCTGTAGAAGCAGATATTTTCACACAACAAAGTATAAGAATTTGTTAACGTCTTCAATCTAGGTAAACACCTAATATATGTTGTAAATGTAAAATGGAAAACACGTATCATAAGGACAAAAAATAATTAATGCTTAAAAATGAGTAAGAAATTGGCCGACATGAAAATCTTTGGCTGCCGTATTATAATTCTCTTACATTTAAGTTTCTTCTCTTACCCAGCCGAAGGATTTTTTTGTTCTTTTAGACATTTTGGTAACGCTTCGCAATCGTCAAAATATGTTTTAAATTTGAAATTGAATATCCGCGTCATACAGTGTTGCCACATTTTTTGGCTCGGGATTGATAGCAATTTAGTCATATACGATATACAAAAAAATTTCGAACAGCGCCATTTTTAGGGGGCCCTGCTATTTATTTCAGAATGGCTCAGTTTGGTACTGTATAACTAGAATTGAGTTCGGGTGCCTTCCGATAGATGGCGCTGTTCGAATTTTTTTTGTATATCGTATATGACTAAATTGCTATCAATCCCGAGCCAAAAAATGTGGCAACACTGTATGACGCGGATATTCAATTTCAAATTTAAAACATGTTTTGACGATTGCGAAGCGTTACCAAAATGTCCAAAAGAACAAAAAAAATCCTTCGGCTGGGTAAGAGAAGAAACTTAAATGTAAGAGAATTATAATATTAATAACTTATTGTATCTGTAAGTTCTATTCTTGATCTGCTGAGTTATATATGGGTATTTTAAATATAATTACATTCATAACCTCTGAACATAGTCAAAACGTAAATTAGGAAAGGATTACGCCGATTCTGATCCCACTAACTATTTATTTTTTTAAATATTGAATTGATTAAAAATCTCTATTCATTTTGTGATATATTTCCTATGTGCATAATTAATCTGAATAAAACTTTGATTTGCGTATACAGTGTGTCTTATAGGAAAAAACAAAGAAGAACAATATACAGCGCGTCCACCTAGAGTGTGGGCGAAAGTTCATTGCTTCCCTGAGTAATTTAGAACAAAAGTTTTCAAATAAAAATATTTGGATGCAAGTTTTGCATAACGCAAAAAAATATGGCCAAGTATACAGGGTGTTCAGTATATGCTATACATGATACAAGTTTGATTTTTTAAATGGAACATATTTCCTACACCTACCCCTTTTGTTTTTTGAGATGATTGAAGTAGTTTGAGGTTGTTGCGAAATTCCGCTCTTTCTTTAACGGCCAATATCTTAAATACCCTGCTCGCTGGAACGGTGATTCAAATTTTATTCATTTGAGTATTTTTTGGAGTTTTCGGGATGGTATCGAAGATTTTTTTATATCAACCAGATTCTACAACAAGGTCATCGATATCGTTGCCAAGTTTGATTCAGGCTACTAAAATTTTTATAAATGCAACAGCCAGTATGTTTCCCAGAATTTGATAGACAAATTGTTTAAAAAAATTTTTATAAACATTTTCCTATATCTAAACTGTGTCGTTCTTTAGTAAATTGAATATGAAACTATACAAATAAATTTTTAATGAGAATACATAGAATACTGCCACGAAGTACTATAAACTTTTGTTTCGCTAAAGGTATTCATTAAAAGTAATCCAGCATTTCATCGAAGTAACCATCAATTTCCTATATATGTGTTATGTAGCCATAAGATATGTTAATCATTATTATGTGGTCTTAAGATATTTGACTCATTTCAAATAACAAACACATTAATTGTTTTATCAGAAATTGTATTTGTGCATATTATCATATTTGTTCTTCAGTTCCTGCATATCTATTGTACTTTGACCAATAATGTAGTATAAGAGGAATTGTAAGGATTAAATCCATTCATTACTGTTACAACATAGTAACAAAAAGCTAACCAGATACTTCGTTCCCGTTAAATAAAAGTAGTGACAATATAACTTGTCGTTGCTTTATTTATCCTGCCATCATCCGACTACTTGATCGCTTGTCTTGAAGATTCTATTTAAATCCGCTCGACCAGTACAAATTGTACGATCGTGCAACTTAATTTATGTATGTATGTACTTACGTCTACATTAAGTTAACTTTTTTTAACATTATTCTGTTACAAGCATGCTGCATTATGTAGGGATAGGTCGTACTGTTTTAAACAAGGTAAGTAGAATTGATAATGTGGATATAAATAATATGCATTTTAAGAATTCTAAGTAAACAATAGTTATAATAGCCATTTACTTATACTAAGAATCCCTTTCTTCTAATCTTCTACTTTAACGACAATTTTACTACAAGTGTTTGGTAATTTACCTACAATTTTGTAATACCCTTTTTATTATATATTTTTTTTATTATATTATATGCAGGACCGGCAATCTTTCTCAAGTACCTTTGCTGAAAAAGGAAACAAGATTTGCGTTTGTCTATATTTAATAGTAAAGCTGGCCACGAGCGGTACCGCGCAGTAGCGTAGAGTCGACCAGGCCTCGCGTTCCACTAGAGTTATTCTGCTAATAGAGATGTTTGCTGCCGCAAATAATTTCGCTTATCTTTTAAATAAAAATTAAATAACACGTGCTCAAACACTTACCATTTTAAGAGTCCTCCGTGAAATCACAAAGTGAATAATGTCTGTTAAATATCTGCAGCATTAGATATGTTTCAACTGTTGTTTCGGCAAAACTAGTACGGCATGAGGAAAAAATGCGTTTATATGCAGAGAACGAACGTTCTACATCTAGCGACGTAATATTTGCGTAAGTAAAATAATCTTTCAAATAACTTAACGATTCCGTTGACGCACCTTCATAAATGTGTCTTAATGTACTAAAATCAGATTTTTTCTCAAAAACACTTTAAAATTTTTCTAGAACAGAAACATTTTTTGCGTCTTCAATCGCGCATAGCTGTGCGTGAACATGTTGCACTATTTGTAGAGATTCTTCTAACGGCACCGCAGGATTTTGTAATTTTTCTATTGCATCTGCTAGCCCGACGTAATTGTCGTGAATGATTTTTAAATCCATTTTAACCTGACTATCTTGAAATTTCGACTGGCTTTCCTGGATAGCGGCAGCTTTCTTTGTATCGAATTGTAAAACCACGTTCTTAATATTGTCAAAATATTTATGATAATAAAACGCGGCCTGCAACCATGTTCCCCAACGAATTAGAATAGGTTCTGGTGGCTCTGGTATACGGGGGCACAGTCTGTGAAATTCGCGAATACGTTTCGGAGATTTGACAAATACTGCTTTGGTATGCGCTATTAAAGCGTCTACCTCAGGATAACATTTTCTAATACTATCCGCCACAAGATTGAGAGCATGAATTTTACACGTAATGTGTAAGAAATTAGCAGAATGCTTTTTAAGAGACCGGCCTACAGAAAGCATGCTGCAGCACCATCACTCACTAACATCAAGAGTTGGTTTGTTGAAAGTTCAAACTTGTCCAATGTATTTAACACTAACTTTGAAATTACTCCGGCAGTACACTGTTGTATTCATTTGGAGACTAATAGAATTGAAGGTGCCGATTGATGAGGTTCCAATTTGCGTGCCATTACATTAAGAACAAAATGTTTCTTCCGATCTGTTGTTTCGCCGACACATAACCACAATTTTTGATCTTTCAACTCCGATTTTATTTTTTGTTCAATATGTTCGCGCGCAGATGGCACAATTCTTCGTAACGATGTTCGACTTGGTAATTTGCACTCCGAATAGTTATTCCAAAAGCAGATAAATGGTTCCTTGTCTAGTAAATTAAACGGTATATTACATGCGATAAACGTAACGCATAAATTAAATATAAATTTTTCATTGTCTCGTGCGCAATTTCTTTATGAGACATGCTTTTCACTATTTACGTGTCGTAGACAATATTGTCTGGACCAACACATTAACGGGATTTTACAGATTACACATTTAATTTTAGCACCATCATATATTAAGTCTGGAATTTCTGCAATAAATTTTCGAAGTTTGTCCAACCGCGGTCGTTTTGCTGACGAAATCATAATTTTTCTAGGACAGATAAACAATTGCGCAAATGACCGGCAGCGAAAATGTCCGTACTGTTCCGCAAACGAAGTAATACTACCGTTCCTCTCGGTCCGAACTGATTCTACGCCGATGCGCGGTACCGCTCGTGGCCAGCGTTATTTAATAGTTATCGAGTTGCCATATAAAGGTATCCAAATTTGGTTACCTGCACATCCTCGTCTTTACTTTAAAAAAACTTTAAAATTAGAACGTTGTTGCTATTCGATAGTTTCGAATGAGGCTGAAAAACGTGTATGTTCTGAATGCTAGTCCGCCATATGAGGCGGAGTCTTGTGCAGCCCTGTTTCCAATGTTTACGTTTGCTGCTTTATCCAATAGCAACTTCGTGACAATAATATCTTTGATGTGGGCGGCGTGGTGAAGAGACGTATTGTCCTCTTCGTCTTTACTCATGCTTCGTTGTCCAATAAAAACCTTGGTACGATGTTTACCTTTATTACTCCCTCTGTGGCACGACGAAGAGGCCTAGAACTGTACTTATTTTTTATATTCCTCTTTGGGCCGTTTTCCAATAACAGCTCGACGGACTTTGCAACGCGATACAGGGGCGTATCACAGGTTCGGATTCGTCCTTTTTTAAATAATATACTTAGAGTATCTGCCTGTCTTCTGCGCCAGGCGTGGTGCACAGAAAAGGAAATGTTAGAAAAATACAAACAATTGCAACAATTTATGTTTTGTAACATATACATAACATATACATGAGCATTTGTTTTATAGTTAATCCATTGCACTGAAAAGAACAAAAAAAACAAGCACCACTAAATTACGATTCCCAGTTCCAATGAACAAGTAATTCTAATTTAACTTTATAAATACAAGAATTAACAACGCCTTTTAGAACCTAGTAAAAACTCTAACTCAATGAATCATTAGCTTGAATAATCCTTCTTTTTGATAACTTTCTCACATTTAGATAAGAAAAATGCTGCGTGTCGTAGTCTCGCAGTGCAGCATTCAACTATAGCGTTCGGGTCGTTTCCGACCGGCCGGTATATCTTTGAAATTATTTATTTAATTCAACAAAGGTAAGAACAACCGATTGAATTTGTTTGAATGTACAAACGTTTTTATTTGACATAATTCTGTTGAGTCAAACAGATGTATGTTAGAATCGTGCGCTTCGCTCGTTGTCGGCAATTTCCGTTGCGTGAACGCAGTGCAATCGCAATCGTAGTCCGGTCCTAATTTAAGTTATATGAGATGGTGGTTGGTAAGCAGTTAGATGTAAATGAAGAAAATAATAGGTAAGTAGGATAATGGATTTAATAACAGTCTACTAAACAGTCCTAATCAAATCGATTAAATACACTTGTAGTTTTCTGTGAGTTGGTGTTTAAGCGTTGTTGTAACTGTGTGTTAATTGTTGATGTAATTGTCGTGTTTGTACCTGCGCTTACATTGAGGAAAAAAATGCATTGATCCAACAAAAATATGGACAGCCAACCAAAAAATTTATTTTATTTATAGAATAACATGATAACACCTTGTCACTTTACATATTATTTATTGTCTAAGTACCGTACTGTTGGAAGATGTAGTTACAAATGCGAATATAATAATGCATTCCTCGTATACATAATACTTTTTAACATAAAACTGCTACTACAGCAACCTCGTCGTCCCCCTTCTATCGGTTCGCTCGTCCATTCCCGCGACGCCACGGTTCTTGATGATACCGCAAAACTTGCACTTCGAATAATGTCGTAATTATGTTACATATGCGGCATACATATGCGACAATATATTTGTTTCAAACTGACGTTCTTTAAAAGAAAGGACTATATTGTTGAATCAGATACTGCAATCTATAATGTAAATTTTCCAGGAAAAATTTAATATCTCAAAGATAGAATGATCTATGATATGCTACATCGTTGAACTTGCCTTTGAAATGTCTATTGAATGGATCTATAACGTATATGGTATTCTATTTAAAATAATGAAGTTGATACTTGTTTCTGGTTTAATCAAGAGTGCCATGAAGTTGAAAATAATTTTAGAAAATAGATCCACAATATGGTCCATAGAAATTCCAAAACGATATTTTTCTTATTTCTAGTGATACCTTTAATAGGCCACCGTAGTGAATGAGCTTTGTTTCATCGATGTACTAGCGCACGAAAATGGAATCTTGTAGACACCAGTGGCTTCCAAATGATTGCGGTCTTTAATGGGAAAGTACATAGTCTGAGAGCTTGAAATTGGGTTTGAAGATGGTTTTTATGTTGTTCCTGAGGAGAATCTTGCTGATGCGATCGCTGACACCATGAACGTAGAGTAGATACGCTTCCGGAAATTAGGGTTAGAGGAGGGGAGTTACTGTGGAGAAGATTTGGTGTAGCGGTTAATGGTAGTTCTTCCTAGAATAATTATTGTGGATCGGAGCTTCAGTGATTCACTTCTTGAGGAAGCGAATTGGATTCAGATATGGAAATGGCCCTGTGGATAAGAGAATTTATGACACCGCGTTTTCGGTAAACGGAATGTCCCAGCGCACTGTCAGGACGCCGGTGTACGAGAATATCTAGAAAAGGAAGGTAATCGTCCGATTAGATCTCCATGGTAAAGCGTATGGAATCATGTTGGGAATTCAGAAACGATAGGAAATTGTTTAAGGATTCGTCTCCATGAGGCCAGATGACAAAGGTGTCATCAACGTACGTGCACCAACACTTTGGTTTAAGGTTGTAAGATAATAGGATTTGCTGTTCGAACGCTTCCATAAAGATGTTGGCGACGACAGGAGACAAAGGAGCTCCCATAGTTGCGCTTGAGACTTGCTTGTAGTATTTTTCATGAAACTGGAAATAGGTAGAAAAAAGACAAGCTTCAACCAAGTCAGCCAGATCATCCGGTGGGTCATTGGAAATGAGAAACTCTCTGATAATGGATACTGTATTCGGCATGGGAACTTTGGAGAATATGGATTCGACATCAAAACTGACAAGTACATCAACAGGATCTACCGTCAACTTTTTCGGTCGTTGGATGAAATGTTGGGAGTTTTGGATGAAAAAGTCGCTGTGTCCAGCGCAAGGTTTTAGAAGATTAGAAAGGTACTTTGATGATTTGTAGGGAAGGCTATTGATATTGCTGACAAGAATATAGCTTAGGGGCTGAGGAATCACTAGGAAGAAGTGAGCTGTGGGTATCGGTAGGGATGGATGACGTTTTAATGCAGTTAATGATGGAACGCTCAATTCAGGAAGTAGGATCACGTTCAAGAAGTTAATAGGTGCCGTCTTGCAGTAAGGAAATAACGTTTTACTCATACTCTTCACATCACCTGGATCTGGTTTTATGATCTGCACAGAAACCAACTTCAGAAAACGCTGGTTTGAAATTGAATTTTCTTTTATGCTGTGCCGTGTTATTATTACTGTACTATAACAGTGTTATAACGAGCATCACTACGAAGGATTAAAAAATAAACTGATTCACCCGAAAATGAAAGGCTATACTGGATAAAACCCAATGGTTCGATCCGAAGGTGGGGTAGAGTGTAGTATTTCAGTATCTTTTGGGAAATACAGTTTATTTTTTGTGCGGACTTACAACGTTTATTTTAAATACCTACTTTATTATCCAGTTCCCTCTTTATATACATTTTCAAGTCATTTTACTATTTTTCTATAATATACATGTATGTATATTGACTCTTGCTTCCTCTGTATCCATTTCCACACCTTCAAGTGGCTCGCTGTAGACGCTTTCTGCCTTCGCGTAAGTTCTTCACCACATTGTTCAATGATTCGATCATCTTACTCCTCTTCGAAATCACCTGATGGAGCATGTGAATTTGCCCTTTTAGTGTGTAAAATTTTTCCGTATAGTAATAGCCGTTCTCGGGTTCGAGCGAGGGTTTCCCAATCTGCATCATTGGCGATGCGAAGTCACTACTGCTCAAGGATATTTTCGTATCGGAGAATTCCTGGCTAGATGCGTAGTACAGATTGTGGAACATGCGCGGTTCTCTGCTGCTCAGTTTCAACTTCTTGCCTTTTATCTGATAGTTGGTCGGTAAGGCGATAGCCTCTGCAATGATGTCGTTCGTCTTACGATCCTTGGCTTGCATCTGATTCTCGTTAGACTGTTCACTCCCCGCGAAATGTACCACTAGACCTTTTTCGGTCTCCACCACATCGAATTTGTACGAGTCCAAGAAGCTAGTATTTTTCAGCACTTCCTTCTGTTGAGCGGATAATCTGAATGTTAAAGAGATGTTTTAGTTAGAGGTTTGACTAAATATGGGTAACAGGTAATTTAATAATAATAATAATAATAATAATAATAATACATGTTTATTTGGAATAATAACATAACAGATACTACCGAAGCACGTCACAGTTAAGTGAAATAAAAAATATACATATATGGTAAATATACACGGTAGCCTATTAGTGCAAGGAAGTCAATATCTTAATTAATATAGAAGATAGTAAAAAATGTTTCAAATAAAAGTTGTTGTATTTGCACTTGTACATATTTCTAAAATAGTGGAAGATATACAGGGTGTTCAATTAACGCAGGGCAGCATGAAGAATGTTTTTTTAATGGCACACTATGTATGTTAATTTACCATTAAATTCAGCATAAAATATTACGTTCACTACCGCCTTATCTTTTCATGAAAATTGCGTCGTTGTCAATTTGTTCCGAAAAGAAAAATTCAAGAAAAATCAGTGCACTAAAATAACTATCAAAATAATTTTCTTAGTGCGAATTAACGAAAGATATTGGCAAATACGAAGAAAAAGATTGTAAAGGTCTTAGATAAGTAGAAGTTTCGCTTCATCTACAGTGTGTTTTTTACATGCATACAAATTTCGCAATTTTCAAATATCAAAAACTTGGCTTTTTTAAATGGGTCATCCTGTATATTATGCTACCACTTGATAGAACTATTGTATCCCTTCAAATTACATTTATACCATGAAACCCGTAAAATTAATAGTTTCTGAGAAAATTGCAATTTTGTTTTAGAATGTACAAATATTCAAGTAACCTGTGTGGCTTTTATTAACAAACAAGTGTATTTTTCATGCTGGAAATAAATTTCCAAATATTACGTTACAAAAATAAACCAGTAAGCGCCTGGGTTGGTACTGACATAATGAAATTTGAGAAAAATGCGTTTCAGATGGATACCAACTCTTTTAAGCGATGCTCATACTCTTCTTTTTCGAACATCGACATTTGACAGTGTACTGTCGAAAGCTTTCGACAGATCGATGAGCATTGCCACACAAGGTGTCCCGGAATTAAGAGATTTATGAATGCTACTAATTAAATTAAATAAAGCAATATTAGTTGATGGATTTGGAATAAAATCGCGTTTTTTTGATAGTAGGTTAAATTTATAAAAATAAATCTTCCATTTTTGAAAGTATGGACACGTGACAACTTATTGCAACATAAAAAATACAAAAATATTGTAGATTCAATACCAATTACTAAACGCAAAAAATATCCGTTTCTTTTTCCGATATCTAATCACTTCAATTTCAGAGCTGGTTTACTTTTTAATCACTTGCAAATCGACGAAAGAAGACTCATACTATTCCGGTTTCCTCCCATTGTAATGAAAGGAACACAAAACATTACTTGAATAGTTCAGAACTACTTCTGTTGTTGAATGGAAACCAGTAATATAAATCAACTCCTACACGATTGGTTACATGTTTAATTCATTAAAAAAGATAGAACGGTTGCTTGTATCCTTTTAACTTGCGTTGAAATATAAAGACTAGCAAAAAATTCTAACATTATTTTGACGTTTGACGATATTGCAAATATAAAATACTTAAAGAAGAAAAATATAATTTACGGAAATATTTTCTTTATGGAAATTTGCAAAGGAGGTCTAAATCCCTTTAAAAGCTACAGGATATTCTTACGGAAGAATTATATAATACGAAAGGTTATAAGAGAAATAGAAAAATTACATTTGACTGTGACATACGAGTATATAATGTCACTTTCCGAACCGCACAAGGTCTACTTACCCAAGAAATTTTGCATCCCTCTGAGATCTGTTGTGTCGATGAATACGTTTGACTGATGTATGAGGAACGGGCATATATTGATTGTACCAAACACGCAGAAATTTTCCACAGGAACGGATGATTATGAACACAAAAGATTTTGAACGAAAGTGAAAACAGACCACCCGACTTTAACTTGCAAATTCAAAAAACAAAAGGAAGCGAACACTTACATGAGCTGCTTACGAAAATTGAATCGCAATCCAGATAACTACCGGGTTACCATCGGTAAGCAGCTGACACGTACGATGTAGATGGATTAGGTATTATCGTTTTCATAAAAATCTGGAACTCTTATGAGCTCCTTTTGACGTTTTTTGAGTGTTGTAACAATGACTTTAGATTTAGATTAGATTTAAATTTAATATCGAGGTGGTTCTTGACCTGTTCCACTGCGACCTTTTCAGATCTATTGTGGTTCCTCTATCATTAGATCAATTACGCTAGCTTCGCCTTTTTTACTAGACCTAGCAGCCCTCTGCATAGGTTTCAGCTTTTAGGTATTCCGAACCCACTTCTGAGAGCCGTATTCCTGCTAATGCTGTACAATCGCACAACACGTGGACGGCAGACTCTTCTTCTCCCTGGCAGAATCTACTGTTTCCTCTGCCAGGTCTAAGTTGCTCATATGCTTCTAGAGCATGCACTGTCCTGTTAGCAGGCCTACTATTATTCTAACAGACTTTTTGTCTCTGCTTAGTAGGTCTGCTATAAATTTAGGCCTGTGTCCAAACAGAAATTGCTTGGCCTGTCTCTGGGATGTTCTTCCACCAGTCATCCAGTCATGAGATTTCTCCTTTTTTCATTGTTTAGTAGTTGCTTTAAATACCGTGTATGTTACGCCCACCGAATGTTTTGAGTTTCTGTCAGCATTTGACGAGCCTGCTCGGGCTAATTCGTCTGCCTTGATATTCCCTCGGTGACCTTCGTGTCCTGGTACCTAGACCAGGGTCACCTTAGATCGGCTGCCTAGCCTATTGAGGGCATTCATGCGTTCCCACACTAGTTTCGATTTTACCTGTGTGGAATCCAGTGATTTTATCACTGCTTGCCTGTCTGAATCGATAGCAATCGATCGATAGTTACTTTCATGCTTGTCTAGTTCTTCGATACACTACACTACTACACACAATACTGTGGCACTTTGACTTAGTTATTTTTGGTCTAATTCCGAAAATTCTGGCTTTGACTCCAATTTCCGTTTTTGAGCCATCCATGTACCAGATAGATTCGGCTTGGATAGGCGGGCCTTTTTTCCATTCTCCTCTATCTGGTAGTACCGTTTTATAATTCTTATTGAAACTGTATTTGGGACTTGTGGCGTCACTAGGCTCGTTTGTTATCGGCCCCGCCTTAAGTTCCTTTAACAGTTTCTGCTGATCTGCATCGTGCGATCTAATTATGGGAGATTGACCATTCATTAGCCTGGCTTCTCCTTAAATATATACATGTAGTGGTTCTAGGTTAAGGATGACCTCCAGAGGAGCTGTCGGCGTGGTTCTCATGGCTCCCGTGGCACAGAGACGTGCTAATCTCTGTATGCCACCCAGCCACTTTATTGCCTCCACCTGCAGTGTCTTTGTCCACCACACCACCGAGCCATATGTTATCATTGGTCTGATGACTCTCATGTATAACCACAGCATCATTTTTGGGCTTAGTCCCCACGTTCTTCCACCTTCTATATCTGCCTAAAGCGATAGTACCTTATTGATGGTTTTATTGGTATGAGTGTTCCATGCAAGTCTTTGATCGAACCATACACCAAGGTATTTCGTCTCTTTGTTTTGTATTAGGCACCAGCGCTTTTTCCTTTACTTCGGAGTATTTTGCGTGTTTTAGCTTTAGGGTATATAGGCGGCAAAAATTGGTACGTGTGTAAATGTATTTTAGAGTAGGGATAGAATGAAGCATTCTAGAATTAAAATCTTGCTTTCATATTTATTCGGTTGTATGGTTGATAATGCGAATCCTCGAATTCCCGAAACAACTTTTCGGAATTAATTACATATTTTGCGTGGTACGGAGTGTGCCGATACCTCAGTGTTTGCCATACTACCTCACAGTCCTTGCTATCATTTTCCCTTGTTATTAGTAAGGTAGTGTGAGGTAGTGTTTGTTGTACTTGGTTTCTGGAATAAATATGTATTGTTATTATTAATTTATTGCAACAACAAAACATACACTTAAATAAGATACAAGTAATGAAATGTAATGTAGTAAATGGAACAAACTATTCAATCGAATTTTCTTCTGCATGTTTATATATGAGGTATTTGGAAGCAGGAAAAAAATCCAACAGGTAAATCCACGAATTCCTCTTCAAATAGGTTACTGTTGTAAAGTTCGTCACCTTGTACGTATATTCATGGCCGCAGCGTTCGTACAGTCCTTGATTGAAACCAAACATTTCGCCGGCGTATAGGACCTTCGCCACGACCTCCGACGACATGGTGTCTTCGCTAAGCGCTTGTATTTCTCCTTCCTGAATGAAATACATGCAATTGTCTATATCGCCGATATAGACAACGATATCGCCCGGGAAAAAGAACAAAGTCTTGACGTGGAATGTTATCTGCCGTATTAGATCTTTATGGCAATGTTGGAGTGCCGGATGATTTAATAGACTGAGATTGAACATGGAATTGAGAACGGCCTCTTTGAGATAGTATGGGGCTTCGTTCAATAACACGGGATATTGATGGCCGCCGTTGAAATTCCATAATAGGTCCAGGTAGGTGGATAACCTTTCAGCTAACGGTAGCGATACGTTCTCGGTGTACATCCATGTCTTCATGAAAATCTTGAACTGTTCAAACTTTTTCCTAGTGTGTGTAACGACGTACAGGATGCTGCAGCATTCGGCAATAAAGGCGACGGTTATCGCCTTGCTCAAAAGTATAACTATTAGGCCTACAATGGCTTGGTATTTGTTGAACGATTCATCTCCTATCTTGAAGGTTATCTTAGCGCAAGTATTGATGATCGCTTGAAGGAAATATATGAAACAATGCACTCGATGCATCGCCCCCCATTCCGCGAAAGACTTACACTGGCCGCCTATGGTGATGGTAAGAAAGGCTCCTAAAGTTATCTGAGCGATAATGGTGTTGAGCAGGAAGAACATGCTTTTTACCATGAAGACGTTAATGTTTAACTTTTGCGTCATCGACTTTAAATACGCCATCAACATGAAAATTCTGAAGATACGATTGACACGACCAAGCGCCCAGACTAACCTAAACCTGTCCGAATTCATGAAGAGCAACGCTACCACTTCGAATGGTAGCGTGGTGGCCAAATCGTAGAAGAACACGTGGGTTTTGTGCATGTATCTCAAAGCGATCAGACCGCGTTTCTTGATTACACGGCCGAAGGCGTCTTCGTATGACGTATTAAATTTTAAATACATCTTAATTATGAAGCACACATCGGTGGAATATAGCAGAATAGTAAACGCCAAAGAATCTTCTAACGTTGATATGTGGAATATCTCGAAAAGGAAGGTTATAAAGCAGACTACGTTTATGATAATCGATTCCCAGCACCAAAGCCAATAACTATTTTCGAAGAATACCTTTACCTTCATCTTTTGCGTATTGTATTTTGATTTAGAGAGATTTAAATGTGTTGAAACTGATCGCGCTTTTATTGTCTTAGGCGCTTTATCAGTAGCCACTTGGAGTGCCCAACGCATCTCTTCTATATAGTCGACGTGGAAAATTGTGAGCTTGTCGAAAAAACGCTTTAGGACCGGAAACTTGGAAAGATGTGCGTGGAATACGGTGCTGGAAATGCGCAACACTTCCACGTGTCCATAGGCGACCATCTTTAATGTTCTTCTTCCTAACGGGCAGTTGTCCAAATTGCCGAAGACACTGCCTACGTGAAGTATTGATAGTTTATTTCCATCTGCACCAACCACACCAATTCTACCTGCAATGTTTTGAATTATTTATCCCTGCAGTGGTCGTGCGGATTAAAGATAATCTAATGTAATTAATATATTTTGGTTTCCGTCAGTGAATTATGAAAATCTGTATTCCTTGGAATTTCCGACTTATTTAAATACTTGAAAAAATCTCGTCCCGGTAAGGAACCGAACCTGACATCTCCCGGTTGCCGGGCGGACGTGCTAACGTGTGAACGTTCCTGTGGAGTAGTGGTTAGCACGCCCGCCCGGCGACCGGGAGATGTCAGGTTCGATTCCTTACCGGGACGAGAAACTACTCAATTACGTCGGAAATTCCAGGGATATTACAGATTTTCATAATTTAATGTATTTCCAGTAATTTACGATAGAGGGCAGTAACCTCAATATCTTTGTACAATATGCTAATTTGTAATGTGTGAATCTTCTGGAGTACAATAGTAATCCGTGCGACCATTTATAAGTAAAAAGTTTTAGATTGCATACATACTATTTTTTACACGTGAATGTTATGTGTTCTAAGCAATGTTTAATCTAAAAAGTATTCGAGTAGCTGATATAAGTAATGAAGCAGTCGCCATTTTGACGTAATAGATTAATAAAAGTTCAGGTGGACAAGAAGTTCCTTGAGGATCTGATTTTGAAGGTGAAATTGGTGCGAGTGAGAGCGATTGTAACACGGATTCAGAACAAGATTATGAAACGAGTGACGAAGAAACGTTTCAAGTGGAACAAGAGAGTGAATATTTTCTTGGAAAAAACGATCAATCGCAATGCTTCAAGCAAAAACTTGCTAGTAACACACGCACTCGGGCTCACAACATCACAACTCATCTTCCAGGTCCTAAAGCAGAAGGGAGAAAAGCTAAATCACAAATTGAATGCCTAGAACTGCTACTAAATTCTAATCTGAACGTTTATAACAGATTGCACGAACACATATATTTCTCGTGTTAAAACTATTCAACGGAAAGAGATGCACGTTTGACAGGTGTAAATGAAATTCGGGCACTCATTGGCCTTTTCTATATGATCAGCGTATTGGGATCTAGCCCATAAAATGTATTGCAATTGTGGAACAATTCTAAAGACTATAGTATCGAAGCTTGATATTTTTGTACGACTGTCTGTCGGTTTCAGGTTTTTTATACGATGTTTGCGCTTTCATGATTTTCGTATCAGAGAACGACGTTAGCAAATATGTAAATAAGCTTGCTCCTGTGGAGAGAACTAGATTTGTTGGTGTCAAATGTTCATAAATATTTCAGTCCAAGCGAGTAGGTTACCGTTGATGATAATCTGGAAGTTTACTGTGACGAACAACCATTTGGTTCATCCTGCGTAAACAATTCCAAAAAGGGGGATGGGATTATTGGCCTTCGTCGATTCGCCGTTTGAGATAATTAACGACCAGCCGTAATAAACCCCTTTTCTCTGTTAAGAAAGAAAGAAGGCGGGTACAACAGAGGAAATCTTGCCACCCTAAAGGGTAGCAAGAGGACCGGATTATGGATACAGTGAGATCCTAAAGTGTCCCCCCATGCTTTTGAATGACAGAAGCTAACGTTTTCAGAAAAAAATAGGTCGATTTCTATCTTTTGTGAACTAACTGTTGCCGTTATCGGCAGTTCAACTGCATTTCCTGTGTCTCCTATTTTAAATAGCATACCCTGTGTAATTTTACGTTTCTGTAAAGGTAAATCCAACGATACCACATATGTTATAAAGGGTTTTCCATTAGAAGCGCTCGATTTTTGTAACGCAATAAAACAAATTGTGAGAATGATAGTGATCTATTTTTGTTTTTATTATAAAGTACATGTGTTAACATTATGTTTTAAAAATTATATCAGGTAAATGTCCGCCGCGGCTTTGCCCGATTTGTTGAATCCTGGATAGCCAATTTGTGATGACGTTTTCGCATAAAAGTGGCTCAATTTCAGCAATAACGCGCCTAATGTTGGCCTTTAAGGCAGCAACCGTTCGCGGTTTGTTAGCATAGACTTTGGATTTTAGAAAGCCCCAGAGAAAAAAATCCAGTGGCGTTAGGTCCCAGGATCTGGGCGGCCAATTAACGTCACCATTTCGCGATATAACGAAACCTTAAAATTTCTCATGCAATAGTGTCACTGTATCACATGCCGTATGGCACGTAGCACCGTCTTGCTGAAACCAAATGTTTGTTAGATCGATTCCATCCACTGAAGGCCAAAAAAAATCTCTTATCATAGCCCTGTATCGCTCACCGTTGACAGTAAGTGCCACTTCTTCTTCGTTTTCGAAAAAATACGGACCGATTATTCCGCCGGACCACAGTGCACACCATACCGTAACTTTTTCGGAATGTAGTGGGACCTCGTGAATCTCCCGTGGGTTTTCGTCGCTCCAAATTCGGCAATTTTGCTTGTTAACAAAGCCACTTAACCAGAAATGAGCCTCGTCACTAAACATTATTTTTCGGCCAAAATCAGGATCGACCTCCAACTGCTCTAGCGCCCAATTAGCGAATGCACGCCGCTGCTTATGATCGTTGGGTTTTAGTTCTTGGGTTAATTGCACTTTATAAGGGTGAAGCCCTAAGTCCTTATGCAGGATTCGCCAAGTTGTCGTCGAAGACAGGCCAAGTTCTTGAGCTCGACGCGGAATGGACAGTTGCGGATTCTCATGTACACTTTCCCGGACTGCAGCAATATTTTCAAGGGATCTTGCGTTTCGCTGACGTACAGGCACTTTCCGATCTGCCACAGACCCAGTTGTTTCGAATTTGTTTATTAAATGGCGAATTGTGGATTCTGAAGGACGATCATTGACACCATACATTGCACGGAGTGCACGAAACGTTTGACGAATAGAACATTGGTTTTGATAATAATTTTTTACCATTTCGACGCGTTGCTCGGTCGTGTAACGCTCCATAATAAAATGCAGAGACTAACTGAATACGGCTGCCAAAGATATCACCTGTGTGATTATCGATTTCGTCATGCGCCGTTACCAAACATCGAGCGTTACTATTGGAAAACCCTTTACTACGCCAAACTAATATTTACTGCTCTCCATTTGGTCCTATAACAAAGCATACATCGGAATTAATAAAAAATAAAAGAAAGAAAAACTGTTTCCCTGTTCTGTGCGTTAGCGTTTGAAATGTACATTTTCTGGATCTCTCTTATACGGCCGTAGTTTTCTGTTACATCGTTATAGGTTGTTGGATTGGAGGCTTTGAGGTTTATTCCATTGCTCCTTCAAGGACAAACAAGAAGTCATACTGTCGATGGACTGTTAGTTATAGATTCACTGATAACCGACCGCATTTGCCAGATGCAGCAGCAAAGTAAGCAATAGATACACGCATTGTTAATAGACCAACCCACTAGTGCGTATACACTTACAAAGTCAAGATGTGAAGGATCGCAAGATGTGCTCCCATCATAGAAACTAGAGTATGGTGTACGGTGTACTTGCCACAAGGATTCTAGAAATGTGATTTAAGTGAAGTCTTTAAAATTGAATCAATTGAATAAAATCAGATTTGTCATAATTTGCAGAAAGATCCCGATTTTAGCTCACTAAAACAAATTTGTGATGGTGTATCGAATAATCCACTGACTAAGAACAAAGAGTATTTTAATCATGCATGTATAACATCGGTAGATGTTGAACGCTCTTTTTCAAAATAACTCATTTTCTCACCACGGCGAACATTGCTCATCGAGACAACTGTGGAAACACATCTAATGGTGTCAACTTTTTGCCACTCTTATCCATATGATGTTAATACTGATAATGGTGCTTCTAGTTTTACTGTTCCGTAGCCAAGATTGCTTTAAAGGGTGAGTGTTTCACTACTTTTCACATATTATAATTATGTATTAGTTCTGTTATTTTTTTTCTATTTTCTTACTATTGTTTCTGTATACTAGGCAGGTACGGCTATGGCACGGCTCCCTGTTACCGGGCTCTAGTCATGACGTTGAAAATATTTTTAGGAAAAACATCACTGTCGACAATATCGCTCGCCAAAATTTCAAAGAGGTACTTTAATTATTGCCAGAGATACTTTTAATAGACCATTGTCGTGAATGACCCTGTACAATCTGTATCTTAAAAGTTCTGATGTTTCTTGTTTTTTTTTTTTAATTTTCTTTTGGTTTGTATAGGATTTGATTTATGTTTTGATTAATTTTGTTTCATCAACACTACGTGCGTTCGAACGTATAATAAAATTTGATTTGCTGGTAAAAGTTATGCTTATTACTTCGATATCCCTAATTCTTTTCCGTGTGCTTATTTAGAATTATCGTGTGTAACATGTAATACGTATACGTAAAATACTGTGTATCAAGAATTATTGACAAATTCTGTTTTTGAAAAAGAAAACCCACTCATTGGTAAAGTATGTAGTTACCTCGCAAAAGTAGAAAAATATCTCCGGTAACATCGTTGACGCTGTATATTATGCCTGTCTTCAGATATAACTCATGCTTGGTATCCATGATAAGACTCTTGAAGAATGACTCGTTAGGCGGTGGAAAGATTTTAGAATCTTTAAAGGCAGTTCCGTATATGTTGTACAGGGCTTCCACTCTGAACGATGACTTAAAGGCTTCGAAGGAAGTATGGATATTTTTAGCCTTGGTTTTGTACCACGTATATTCGAAATGTTTGATCAATTCTTGTTTTATGTGTTTATCGACTTTTTTGTAGTTTAAGTAGACGACTAGGAATCCTAGTTTCTCTTGATATATCACCAGGTCTTTGTTGATATTTAGGGAGTGAGCAGCGATCTTAGCTACGATGACATTGTACCCGATATACCCGACAACCATCACAGGTATCATGTAGTATGTGCCCATTAAGGAACTGCTATGGATCTTCTGGAAACCGCTGAACGCAAAGCAGGAAATGGTGAGGAAAATTAGCTTAGCGTATTTTTCGTATTTATTGCCTCCTACTTTCCCTATCCACGAGCGACTATCACATATCGCGTTTTCACTGGCGTCTATCGAGCAGAAATATATGAAGGTGTATCCCGTTATGATATTAACGACTAGAAGGGTGCAAATAAGTATCTCCAGCATCAGTATGACCCCCCTGTGTCGTATATTGCTCCTGAAGATGTACCTGTAGAGGGCTCGCGGACGGTACAGTTGCAGCATCCGATTCAAGTAAAAAAATAAATGATTATCCGTATCGAATATGATGGCTACCACTTCGTTGATGGGCAAGCATCCGAGAAGATCGACAGCGAACGCATATTTCCAATAATGTTTCGCGCATTTATACGGATGGGTGACTTCTATTCCTCGCTTATTAAAATAGGAAAAGTGATGTCGTATATATACATCTATCGCAGCTAGACCATCTAGAGCTATCAAAATAATTCGCATCACAGTGAATTTCTTCGATAAACAGGTTAACGGAAACAGGGCATTAGTAGCAAATGCGAATACACATCTTGAAATCTCCCAGTAGAAAACGTACTTCCCGTTGGCATAGAAGCAAAACCTGCAATAAGAAGGAGTGGTGCTTAATCCCTTTCACATATTTATTTGACAGGTTAGCTGCTCACTAAAGTAAGGGTAAAAGACAGTGCAGGTCGGAATCTTGCAGAGTGCTTCGAATATAATTGACACTCTTGTTTTGCATACAAGATCAAGTTGCTTCTACATAACCAACACTCTCGTACTGCCACACAGCGTGATATTTTAACAATTTAGCAGAACAAAGAAATAATTCTGGTTGATTTTTGAGCTATTAATCAGTAGAAGTTACAATTGGCAAGGGATGCCGGTTTAAAGTTTAAATGAAACTTCATGGGTATACCGTAGTGCTCATGTCTCTACGTATATGTTAATAATAATAATAATAATGTTTATTGTCCAACAGGTAAACCCAATTACAGGACAAACATACACATTGTGAACAGAATACATATTGATTTAAAAACATGACATAACTATACAAAAAACTATTATATTTCGTGTATCATGGCGCCAACTCTCCGGTGAAAATATCACTAAATATCTTCTCAGCGTTCCTGATCATGTGATAGATTGGCGACCGCAAACGAAGATTGGTCCTCGGTGTCGGCATAGTAAAGGTTGGAGCATAACGAGATGCTATTCGAGGTACGTTGAATCCTATGTGGGAGACCAGCTGCATACAGTCGATCCTATCATTTAATAATTTGTGTAAAAATCGGGCGCTATGGTAATCACGACGGGATGACAATGAACGAAATTGATGCGATTCGAGAAGGGTGTAGTAAGAAGTATGCCAAGGCGGATATTCGCGATTAACTTTGAACGACAAGAATTTGAGGAATCGACACGGAACACGTTCAATTGGAGCTTGATGGGACATATAGAAAGGATACCAAACAATAGAGGCATACTCCAATTTCGAGAGTACAAATGCAAAATAAAGGGATTTTAGCACTAGTGCGTCATTGAAGTATTTGGACGTTCTCATAAGAAAACCCATCATTTTAGAGGCAGATGAACAAATTTGTTCAATATGTATGTTAAACGATAAAGTTGGATCAAAAGTGACACCTAGATCTTTAAGATTGGTAATCTTGTCGATGGAAATATCGTTGATTTGATAAGTGGAGATATATGGATTTGTTTTTCTCGTGAAGCACATAAAATTACATTTACTAGAATTTAATGTCAGTGTATTGGATTTTGACCACTCGGTCAGTATATTAATGCTCGTCTGAAGACTCTCGATATCTTGTTGGCAGTTAATATTACAAAACAGTTTAACATCGTCGGCATAAGCGAGGACATGGCAAGATAAGGATGTTAAGAGGTCGTTTATGTATAGAATGAACATCAATGGACCAAGATTGGATCCTTGTGAGATACCGCTGCTAGATACAAATTCAAACGAATTAAATCCATTATAAAATACATAGTTAGTTCTTTTTACCAAGTTATATGTTGAAAAGGAAGTGTAATTCTTTTAGTGTGTAATTCTCACATTAATTTTTATTTGGTAGGTCTTGAAAATGTTTAAATAATTAAACGAAACGTCGACCTTCGAAGTTGTTTGGTTTTATTTAACACCTAATCAAACCCAGTAGCAGAGACTATTGCCCTTTAGTAATCATTATCCTATATGGATGATCTAATATATATATATAAGTTCCCGTTAGATAGGGTTAACTAACGTGCATATAAACTTGTTCAATATACTCACCTTAGTAAAATATACTTCAATGGACTGGCCCACTTGGGAAATCCTTCGTGGAATTTGTAAAACCTCTTAGTTCGTTTTTTTAGTCTATAACCAAAGCAGTATATGTTACGTTGTTGGTACTTGACAAAGATATTTTGATGCTTAATCTGACCGCGCATCTCTTGCAACATTATAGTGTCGGTGTGATCGCGAAAATGTCTCGCGGTGTCTTCCAAGATGTCGAATTCGATAGGGTAGTGCAGTAATATAGATTTTAAGTTGCGATATCCAATCGTTATTATTTTACAATTAGTGGACGCGATTATGGTTACCAACGAAGGAATATTGAGGTTCGTTTCGAGGACGAAGAAGCATTCTCCCGGTTCGACAGATTTGCTACGACCGTTCGGTAGTTTCATCTCGCAAGTACCTTCGACCAGGATGTAAAGCTCGGTGCACACCTCCCCAGCATATCTTAACACTTCCGTCGCCGGCAGGAGGTGAATCGTCGCCACGGTGCTTATGTGAGCTATCATATAATCGGAAAATTCGATAAACAGCGGTTGGTTCCTGATCATGTAGCCGAGCCTGATCCCGCTGGTCATCACGAACAGGTCGTAGGGTAGATTCTTCCTGGTACGTTGCGCAATCAAGAAGTAGGAGTCGGATACCTCATACTGCATGTTGATGTATCTCCATACCCTTTTTTTTAGCCGCTTGTTTAGGTGGTACGACTGCATGGCGACGTCGATATCATAGATATATTCGTCCATCTTCTGGGTGCCAAGTCGGTTGAGTGTTTCCATCGATATAATGGTGGCGAGAAACAACAGGTTCGCCACGCATAGGCAGACTTGAATCAAGATCCACTCCGGCCAGGACGAGCGGTTTGATAAGTAAGGAAAGTTCCACACCGCCAAGTTACCGTAATATTCGAACACAGAGAAGCAGCACACGACCACTTCTTCAATTACGTGCTGAATATTGTACTGCTTGAGGAAATTCTTATATATCTCCCCTGTTGCCTCGCTTCTATTCGACAACAAGAATATAATAGTGCCTATGTAATACACGCACAGTAGTAAATCTATGCACTTCTTGATGTACTTCAGATAGATATAGGCTGTCGAGTTTGCTCGCAACTGCGCGAAGAAAGTGTGTATCTTGTACATTTTCAGTAGGCGATTCGCGCACGCAAACCTGGCGACATGTAAAGGCAACTGTCCGTTAACCATGTAGAAAAGCAATTCCGGCGTAATCGCTGACAGGATGTCGAGAACGTAGGTGTAACTCTCGAGTTTCTGCATGATAATATCCGAAATGGTAGCGTAAATCTCGTATTTCGTAACTACCACGCTTGAAGAGCAGATATACAAATCCAACCACCATATTGCCGTCACCACTACGAAGAAGAGCGAGTAGCTCAATGAGAGTTGTCGGGAAAATACGAAGAAGTACGGATAAGTCAGCGCGAGCACAAATACTATTATCAGCATGACGAAATTCCACACCGTCAGCAAAACCGAATGCTCTTTGAAGATGAACGGAAAAGTGTTTTTTATGAAAACGGAGTCGGATTGTAGTTGATATTCGTCCGCCTTCACTATCAAATCGAGATATTTTGCGCAAAATGAGCTGTTCTTTAATTTTAATAGGTAGTATTTGTCACCGAGCTCGCCTAGCTGTTGCTTGCTACTTAGGAACGATTTTAGAGTGAAGTTCAGCCATCTGGTGGATAGTGCGCTGATATTTTCCTTCCAATGGCTTTTAATGTGGAATTGGTAAGTAGCCATCTCTCTGTAAGACTTTGCGTCCTCGTACCTATTAACAGAGATAGCCATAACAGCGTTATGGCAATTATCGATTAAAATATATTCCCTTGACTTTTAATGATTGTTGATTTATGCAAGGATGAGTTAACGATTTGGTAAGGTGCATTTCTGTGGCTTGGAATAGAAAGAGCGGATGTCTATTTTTTGCAGTTTTGGGATTAATACCTTTTCCTAGCTAAAAATGTTCGCTTTTTTCATCGAGAAAAGCCCGGAGTCCGTATTTTTTCGGTTTTCTATTTATTAAAATGAAATCCCCCTATAATAATAATATAATCCAAATGTAATTTTTTAAGAAAAAGACCAATCATGGACATCAGGCATTTTAACGAATAACGAATGAGACAATATCTGAAAGAGGTGGGAATCAAATTGCATAGCGCATATTTAAGTGGATTCAAGTTGTTACACCAACGAGTTAGGTTGGTGTTAAGTTAAGCAGTTGGTAACAAAAATTAGGGAGTAAAATATAGTAAGAGTTATGGAATACACATGTATGTATGTAACTGTTTCATGTAATGCGACTGAGTTCACAAACGATCAATATATATTAAGGTATATAAGTAACCTGGGCAAATATGCGGTAACAACCAGAGGCGTGGCGAGCGCATAAAAGTTTACACATAAAATAGAAGGTAAGAGATAAATTATAAAACGTGCTGAAACACTTACCGTTTTAAAAGTCTTCCGTGAAATCACAAACTGGGTAACATCTGTTAAATATTCGAATCATTAGATATGTTTCCACAGCTGTTTCAGTCAAGTGAGTACGACGTGCGGAATAAATGCTTTTTAATGCCGAAAACGACCGTTCGACATCTAGCGATGTTATATTTGCATATTTAAAATAATCTTTGAAACAACTTAATGCATCTTCACACGCACCTTCACAAATTTGTCTTAATATAAGAAAATCGGAGTCTTTCTCTAAAACACTTTCAAATTTTCGTATTACACGCCAATTTTGTTTCGCCTTCTACAGCGCATAACTGTGCGTGAACATCATTCACAATTTGAACAGAATCCACTAGCGACATCGAAACATTTTGTAATTTTTCTATTCCCTCCGCTAGTCCGAAGTAATTGTTGTGAATAATTTGTAAATCTCTTTTAACCTGACTATCTTGAAATATTTCCTGGCTTTTCTTGATTGCTGCAGCTTCTGTCGGATTGAATTTTAAAACTACCTTCATTACTAGATCAAAATATTTGTTGTAGTAAAACGCAGCCTGCAACCATGTTCCCCAACGTATAACAATCGGCTGTGGTGATTCACGTAAATCAGGACACAGTTTGTGAAATAGTCGGGTACGTTTCGGGGACCTTAGAAACACTGCCTTTGTATTAGCAATCAATGTATTTACTAGTGGAAAACATGTAGGAATCGTTTGTGCCGCAAGATTTAGAGTATGGATTTTACACGTTACATGTAAGAAGTTACCACTGTATTCTTTAAGAGATCGGCCCAAAGAACGCATGTTTGCGGCATCATTACAAAACATTAAAAGTTGCATAGTTGAAATTTCAAATTTGTTCAATGAGTTCAACACCACCTTTAAAATCTCATCGGTAGTACAATTTATAACTAGTTTGGAAGCAAGTAAGAAGGAGGATGACGGTCGATGTGGTTCTATTGTACGTACCATTACATTAACCACAGAATGTTTTTGACGACCTGTTGTTTCGTCCACACACAATCACAGTTTTTTATCTTTCAATTCCGTTTTCATTCTTTTTTCTATATGTTCAGGAGCAAATGGCTCTACATTTCATATCGATGTTCCACTAGGTAATTTACAGTCCGCATATTTATTTCAGAAGGAGACAAATGCTTCTTTGTCTAGTAAACGAAACGATAGATTACATAAAATAAGAGTAACACATAAATCAAATGAAAATTTCTGTTGGTCTCGTATGCCACTTTTTGGAGAAGAATGCTGTTTGCTTTCGATGTGACGTTGACAATGGCTTCTGCACCAACACATTAAAGGGATTTTACAAACTAGGCATTGAACTTAAGGCCATCAAAAATTAAGTCCGGCATGTCCACTATAAAGTTTTTAACTGTTTCTGCCATTGGTCGTTTTCGCGACGTACCTAACTGCGACATTTTTAAAGCAAACATAAGCGTACAATTACGAAATAAGTTACGACAGCCTACATATACACAGAACTACTCGCATACAGCATCGATTTAGTACGGACGCTGTGAACGTGGGAAATAAATAATCGCCGACTCCGCACCACATATCTACTACACTGACTGTTATCGCTGTTTGCCCAGACTGTGTATAAGTATTTTACTTGAAATACCCGTGCATTTCAACATACATACATACAAAATAAAACACAAGACTTGTCAGAAAATGTTAAAGAAGTAACTGTTTGGTTCGACAACTGTTCCCAGCAGAATCGTAATACGATGTTATTCTATGTACTTGTATGCCGTTCAAAAATATCCTCGCCTTATAGTAAATGAAAGTCGATGGGGTACACGCTACAATAGAAAAGAAAAAGAGAAGGCTATCATGTGAATTCAAACTCCGAGAGTATGGGCGCAATTTATAAGAACATGCCACACGAATTTAAAACCATTTTGTGTTTATGAAATGACTCAAAGGAAATTTTTTAGTAGGACTGATTTATATTCTGCAGAAGGAAACTCATTTATTCGTAAGGTAAACACATCTGCAGAACAGTTTTTGAGTTCCAACATTGTTCAACTACAAGCAAGAACAGATAAACCCGGTGTTTTACTGTAAAAAATAATGTTTAATGGAGATTTTAAAGAAGTTCATTTTAAACACAACAAGAGACAAAAATGAATATTTTCCCGTAAGTTACAACTCCTAGGGATAAACTGTTTAATTCCAATAAAAACACAAAAAAATATGACAATCTAATGGTTCTTTTGCAATGGGTAAGGGATCAACATAAGGATTATTATTATCTACCACATATTGAAAGTCAAGATTCTACAAAAGAAGAAAATTAATGCATTACTAGTTACACTATGCTCGGATTGGAGACTTTTTTTGTAACAAGTTGGGCACCTAATTCGAATATACTGAATCCAATGGTGCAACAATTTCAATTTAAAAATTTTAGGTCCAAAGACGTCCAAAAAATGAATTAGTTTTTATAATTTTTTGATCATTTATTGAATTTAAATCGATGGAAATCGATCGAACAGACATCGTATCGACGAATACACATCAAACAGAAACCATTTGAAAAAAAATTGGATCGATTCAGATTTTTCACAATTTTTTTCAAAAAAAAAAAACGTTTTTCTTGATTTTTTCATTTTTCATTCTTTGATTGCCCTGATTCTTCTGTATCATCTTCTTCTTGTAAATTCCAGCAAATGTCACCCAAAAGAGAATGTAGCTTTTTGCCACTCTACCAATATTCGAGCTTCGCCGTCACTCGATGAAAACGCTCGCCATGCTCATCGGATCCATTTGGTGATTGGTTAGCGAATTTTTCTACATGGGAATGCAAAAAATGAATTTTTAATGACATCCGAACATTTAAACGGTGAAACCAGTGAGCATGTCTTCAATTAGTACTCGCCAATTTTCGGATCGATGAATTCCGAGAACATTGTCAATAACCGCTTTCACACAATGTCATGCCAAAAGCTCCATGTCAATGAGTGCGTTTTTAAATCGTCAAATGACGAATACCCAGTCCATTAAATATTCCTGTATTTTCTTTTATTTTCATCCCACTTAACCGTGGAAAAATACGACGCAATTCGTTGAATGAATTTTCTTCTGGGTTCAATGCTTTTATGAAATTTTTAACAATTCCTAGTTTGATGTGGAGCGGTGGTAGCAAAACCTTTTCGATCGGAACAAGTGGAATCTCAATAATGTTGTTTTATCGCAATCTAAATTCCTGACGTAAAGGCAAGTTCCGTTCGTCATATTGGTCGCCGGCAAAACGGGCATTCCACGAGCACATGCAGCACATACATATTTTTGGTATAACCCGTTTGCATACCTCTTAAAAGAGCCACCACTTTCAAGTCGGCACAAATTTTCCACTTATGGTCATTATATTGCACTAAATCGATGATTTTTTTTAGCGATGCATAGCTGCTTAGTGCAATCGGAATGGAATTTTTTGAATTGGTGTTGTGTAGCAGAACCGCTTTCAAACTGCATTTTGCCGAGTCGATAAACAGTCGCCAATGCTCGGGATTACATTCATTTTGCATCGTTAAAATCAAACCACGGATATCAGTGCAATAGCGAGTGAATTATTCTCAATAGATTTGAAAAAATTCGTAAAACGATGATGACGATTGATTGCTCCGTATATCTGAACATCTGCTGCCAAAATGTTCGTTTGTTTCAAGTCCTTTGCTAAAAGAACGGATTGTTGCTGTGATTTTAATGTGATAGCATGGCGCAGTGATATTTGCTGGTTCATACATTGATACGTCTGCGTGTTTTCACGGTTTCTAATGCCGACGGCTCAGATTGTTCTGTTGAAATTGGTCTTGTTAAAACAGGAATTGTATTTGAATGCGGCAGCGGCAATTGAGTAGATTTAGTTCGAATGTATTTCAAAGAACCACTTTTTCATCTGTTCATACTGTCGGTATAATTCGCGCACGCATAACATTCGGCTGGATCATGTTCTCATGGATCTATCCAAATCATCGGAACGTCGTGGCATAGCCGTTTTTTTCCATTTATTCAAAGTCAAAACGCATGTTGTACAAACAATAGACTGCGTCCAATACGCATCAGTAAAAACATTTTGTGAGAAATATTGTTGATACAAATCAGTGGTTTCAGAACGCCGAGTGGTCTCAATTCAATTTCGAACATTTATCTATTTTTAATATTTCAAATTAATTGATTTTACAAGCCAATACAATGAACAATCTCGAACTTTTCACAATTCATTTCGGTTTGGGTTATTTGCTTTAATATTTAGATGTTAACACTTTGACTTTTGAAAATAGACTGAGCTCTCAGCGGTTAACAGCGCCGCTTATATACCCACTCGACCAAGTGGCAGTAGCAGTGATGGAAGTTTCTGTAAGATTCACGAATGGTCCATGAACAGTTCCATGGAAGGTTCTCGAAGGTTCCAGAAAACTCTTCGACCATTGATCAGATTTTCCAAAAAAATTCAGAATGTTCCAGAAGGTTTTTTGGGCCTAGTTGAAATTGCCCGAAAATGCGAGTTAACTTTTAAAAACGGTTGGCACCATTGGATTTAGCGTACTCAAATTAGGGTTACCCCCGGGTGCCCAACTTATTGCATTTTGCAGCTAGCACAGTGTTATTATTTATTTAAAGCATTAGAAAGGAATGAGGGTAAATGTAAATAAAACTAATATGTTAGTGGCATCTGTTGAAGGAAAAAAAGATAAGGATAACAATATATGTAAAACAAGAAGATAGTGTAAAATACCGGGGGGCAGTGATGGAAGAACATAGGAAGCTAGAGGAAGAAATAAACAACGGAATAGTAGCAACTACAAAACTTTTTTATGCCATCAGCCATTGCGGGTTTGAGGAATTACAACATCCACCTTATAGTCCCGACCTCGCCCCCTGTAACTATTATTTTTTTCCAAAACTCGAGAAATAAATCACCAAAAAAAGAACGTTGGAATAAGTTATGTTAGTGTTAATGGTTCTTATGTTGAATAATCAAATTTTATTTATTCTCTATCTCGTTTTCACAGCTAGGTAAATAGCATAAAAATTCCCCTCGTAATATGCAATACTGACTAATGTTTATGTAAATAGAAGGAACAAACATTCCACCTTTCTTACCTTCGCCAAATTTCTTCGAACATAGCTTTGTACTTGTCTGGGTACAACTTGGGTATCACTTTAAGGAAATCTTTGCGATACAATATCGCAACCTCGCACACGCCTTTACTTACTGTCGTACTATTGGATTGGGAGTTGATGAACAAAGATGATTCGCCAAGAACGCTACCAGAGGCCAGGGTCATGATAGGAGTTTCACAATCTTCTTCAGACAAAACTTGAACGACTCCGGAAATTATGTAGATCATAGCGTTCTTGTATTTATGCCGTCTGTAGATAATTTGACCGCGGGAAAGGAACCTGTACTTCATGATGGAGCCGACCGTGCGTAAGAAGAAAACATCCTCATCGCGGAAGAGGTGCGTGTGCTTCAGAGGCTCCCACGATATATCCAAGAAAATCTCGTTGTACATGATTGGCGGTAACACTTTTCCTATGTATAATTCAGGAAGTTGACCTTTGGTCTTCCACCAGACTAAGTTTCCGTACTCCTCAACCAACAATTCGTATTTTCTATGGAAGCTTCTCCACTCTTGCTGTAACGTCTTCTTCCATTGGCTAATTCTGAATGCGTAAAGGGTGTAGATGTTGAGGTGTATGAATTGATTCCTTAACGAATGCATCACGTCGCAGGTGAAAAACGCTATAAAATAGATGTTGATAATGTAGGACATTAAAACGAATCCCACGTTGCCGACCAGAGTGAAATTCGGTAAATATGCGGTGGATCCCACAAGTGACAGTACAGCACCACTGTAGTACATAGCCGTGCCCATTACCTCTCTAAAATTCTCACCGGTGCAGGTTACATTCACGATACGGCACTCATACAAATACGAGGCACAGCTTACTGTCACTAACAGAAGGTACATCAATCCAAAATAGATGATCATGTGTAAGACGGCGCTGTGTTCACCAATGTATTTCTTTGCTTCCGTAAGGAAAGTGAATATCCTAATTAGCCTAAGAGCGTATCTTAGCCGCAAAAGATAAATAACTAGCGCACTTGGTGAAGTCGAGATGATCTTATAGATCATGTCTATCGGAATTAAACTTATGCCCTCTACTATTAAGGTGAAAGTATGTCTGGGAGTATACTTCATGGAGTCTGACCACTTGATCCTTTTGTAGAGCACCATAGAAGTCACGTCCAGTACGTAGAAAACGTCGAAGGCGTATACTATATCTGCAATACGAGTTCTTAAAGTTAATTTCATTGAACGGGCTGTATTTCACCTTAAAACAATGCACACGTCGATTTCACATTGCGAAAGATAACTCGACATAGCAGCAATTAAGGAAAACATTTGGTACAACTTAAGTTTTTTTTTCTTGGTAGCTTTTTGTGTGTGACGGAAATGTTAAAATGTCTAAAACACTAACACAAATCAATGAATAAAAAATGTTCAGGGTTATTTTTTTTGATTCTCAAGTTAGAACCATATTCTACATCGCTGTCGCTGTAGAAATTTGCAAATGTTTACAGGGCACTTACATCTTTATATCGGTTTTTTAAAAATAATGAGTAAAGCTGGCCACGAGCGGTACCGCGCAGTAGCGTAGAGTCGACCAGGCCTCGCGTTCCACTAGAGTTATTCTGCTAATAGAGATGTTTGCTGCCGCAAATAATTTCGCTCATCATTTAAATAAAAATTAAATAACACGTGCTCAAACACTTACCATTTTAAGAGTCCCCCGTGAAATCACAAAGTGAATAATGTCTGTTAAATATCTGCAACATTAGATATGTTTCAACTGTTGTTTCGGCAAAACTAGTACGGCATGAGCAAAAAAATGCGTTTATATGCAGAGAACGAACGTTCTACATCTAGTGACGTAATATTTGCGTAAGTAAAATAATCTTTCAAATAACTTAACGATTCTGTTGACGCACCTTCACAAATGTGTCTTAATGTGCCCAAATCAGAATTTTTCTTAAAAACACTTTCAAATTTTTCTAGAACAGAAACATTGTTTGCGTCTTCAATCGCGCATAGCTGTGCGTGAACAGGTTGCACTATTTGTAGAGATTCTTCTAACGGCACCGCAGGATTTTGTAATTTTTCTATTGCATCTCCTAGCCCGAAGTAATTGTCGTGAATGATTTTTAAATCCATTTTAACCTGACTATCTTGAAATTTCGACTGGCTTTTCTGGATAGCGGCAGCTTTCTTTGTATCGAATTGTAAAACCACGTTCTTAATATTGTCAAAATATTTATGATAATAAAACGCGGCCTGCAACCATGTTCCCCAACGAGTTAGAATAGGTTCTGGTGGCTCTGGTATACGGAGGCACAGTCTGTGAAATTCGCGAATACGTTTCGGTGATTTGACAAATACTGCTTTAGTATGCGCTATTAAAGCGTCAACCTCAGAATAACATTTTCTGATACTATCCGCCACAAGATTGTGTGCATGAATTTTACACGTAATGTGTGACAAATTAGCAGAATGCTTTTTAAGAGACCTTCCTACAGAAAGCATGTTTGGAGCACCATCACTCACTAACATCAAGAGTTGGTTTGTTGAAAGTTCAAACTTGTCCAATGTATTTAACACTAACTTTGAAATTACTTTGGCAGTACACTGTTGTATTCGTTTGGAGACTAATAGAATTGAAGGTGCCGATTGATGAGGTTCCAATTTGCGTGCCATTACATTAAGAACAGAATGTTTCTTCCGATCTGTTGTTTCGTCGACACATAACCACAATTTTTGATCTTTCAACTCCGATTCTATTTTTTGTTCGATATGTTCGCGCGCAGATGGCACAATTCTTCGTAACGATGTTCGACTTGGTAATTTGCACTCCGAATAGTTATTCCAAAAGCAGATAAATGGTTCCTTGTCTAGTAAATTAAACGGTATATTACATGCGATAAAGGTAACGCATAAATTAAATATAAATTTTTCATTGTCTCGTGCGCAATTTCTTTTTGAGACATGCTTTTCACTATTTACGTGTCGTAGACAATGTTGTCTGGACCAACACATTAACGGGATTTTACAGATTACACATTTAATTTTAGCACCTTCATATATTAAGTCTGGAATTTCTGCAATAAATTTTCGAAGTTTGTCCGACCGCGGTCGTTTTGCTGACGAAATCATAATTTTTTCTAGGACAGATAAACAATTGCGCAAATGACCGGCAGCGAAAATGTCCATACTGTTCCGCAGACGAAGTAATACTACCGTTCCTCTCGGTCCGAACTGATTCTACGCCGATGCGCGGTACCGCTCGTGGCCAGCGTTAGTAATGAGTCTGAAAGGTTAACGGTTATTGAAAATGACCCGTATGTGATGCAGTCAAGGACGAGGTACACTTTGCCCTTGCTGTAGTTAACGTGTTAAGGTTGTTTCAAAATGTAGACTGGTGTCCATTTGTGATGTTGCGGAAGTCGTAGGCATCTCATCACAGGTACACCGAGAAAAACCGTTACCTCCGATGTATAACAAGGCTTACGCACTTTGACGTCAGCAGGCTGTGACGTATTTGCAGTAGGTCGTCGATTAGCCATAAACGCGTTTGCACCTTCAGACCGTGTCTCTGCGTTTTGAATTGGTTTATGCAAATTATATTGGTTTTATTAAAAAAAATACTGTGTAGTGATATTTCAGTATTTTGTTGGTGATACCTATAATGTTTTTCTAGTGTCGTATAAGCGATAAAACCATTTCTGAAACGATAAAAACGGGATAACCCAAAAACTGTGGCGGTGAGACTATGACTGTGAGTTAAAAAAATCCTAGGCTTAAAAAAGATGCTATTCCAACTCAATTCCCTAACTGTCCGTTGTATTTGACAAAAAGCGTGGATTTTATTGTTCAAATAGTTGTCCAATCTACAAATATGGCTGATCGACGATATTTGTAGATTGGACATTCACATGTTCAAATCGTTTCTTGCGTTTTGAATTGGTTTATTCAAATTATATTGCTTTTATTTAAAAAAATACTATGTAGTGATATTTTCGTACTTTATTGGTAGATACCTCTCGTGTTGTACAAGCGATAAAACCTTTTCTGAAACGATGAAAATGGGGCAACCTAAAATCTGCGGCGTCGGCTGTTTTGTTTGCTGGTGGCTTTACAGGTGTTCTGTGCCGTCGGCTGTCTAAAGGTGTTTTGTGTATTACGTGTTTATAACAATGCCGTATACCTGTTGCGTATCTGAGTCCCGCGGTTATCATAAGAATGGACCGAAAGTTGACACATTCGGTTTTCTCTCTGATCCTCAGATGTGTAAAAAATGGGCCTGTGCGCTGCATAGGAAAAATTTTACTCCAACAATGTATACTAGAGTTTGTGAGTTACTTTACAAAAGAGGATATTATTAATTTTTCAACAGCTACAGGTTCAAGGACTGGTGAAACTATAACTGTAAGTTTAAAATATCCTAGGCTTAAAGAAGATGCTCTTCCAACTCAATTCCATAACTGTCCGTTGTATTTGACAAAAAAACGTGAAAATTGTATTGTTCAAATAGTTTTATATTTTTACGTTATATTTAATAAAATTATTTTTGAACACGAAGAGAGGTTTTTAAATGTGTATAATAAACGTTTTGTTTAAATACAATATATTTTAAATTATATCACCGAACGTAGCCATTTGGATACTGATATGTGTAAATGGTCATATTCATAGCAGTGAACAATTATATTAACTTGTTCTACAAATACCCTACTTAAAAATATTGTGGGAAAAGTAATGTTGCATTAAATAAAACACCACAAAATTTCGACCTTTCAACCTTAGCTTCGTCCAACTACATGTGCAATTACAAATAATAATAATTAGTTGATTAAATATCCACCATTAATACATCTTTCAAAAAAACGGTGTTCGGTTACGTGTTTGGTTTTTGCTTCGAAACTTCGTTTTTCCACAATAAAATCGAATGGGTTGCAAAGAAGGATTCAGTTGACGAGTGGCATCCTTTTTAAACCGGAAGCCCTTGAAAACTTAAAAAAGAAATGCAAAAAAACGATTCCTCTACCGCTTAGGCTAATATCGTGCATGGCGATATATCACCTAAGCAGCGTGATGTCATCGAAGAGCGCTGAGGCCTTGTTATATCGGCGGTAACATAAAAACCTGGTTGTTAATTCAAGAAATTTTAGTCATACTAACAAATTGTTTGGTTTATATAAGACGAAACATATATATTGAGAACAGAATTCGAGTTTTAAATAGAATATCTTCGAAAGTGGTTGAAATTTCTGATTCAATTGCTCCGTCAGCCTTGAAACTCGACAATTCATCGAAGAATAATTCCTGCGCCGAAATTGGAGCTTTAGGAGAAAATGCGATTTTAAAAGATTACCTTATCCCCAAGTCTGGAATACACTTGTTCCACTGAAATATTGAGAACAATTTGCAATTATTTGACAAAGACAATAATGGTACTTCATTAATTTCCAGTTGAAATACATTTTCGAATATTGTTACCATTAAGTATTATTGTAGCAACTTATTAAAGTAATAAGTAACATGTGTATGAATAAGAGTTTATTACCCTAGAACAAAAATGTTTTTTTCGTTCCAGTTAACTAATATGTCATTTCGACATTTAGGAAGTTGAATGAAAATGTCAACTTTCATAGTGACAGTTTTCGAAAAGTTGTTGTTGTATTATTTTGTGAAGTGTCGGCTTACGGAATACACCTCGCACTTGTAGGCATTGATTACTGTTGATCATTATCCAACCCCACTAGAATTTGTCTAGAGGTCCAGAGGTGTTCCAACCTCCGGTAGGGATTTTCAATGTGCCGAACATTGTATTGACACAGGGCCTAAGATTTTACTTCTTTATCCGAGAAGAAGACATACTTTGATTTTTATCCATAAATGAAAACCAACCGTCTCGGCCGGGATATGAACTCGCGTCGTTCGGATCGAAAAGCAAGTAAAGCTAACCGTTCGACCACTGAGACGGTCTTTTTGAAAAGTAATTTTTGTTAAACATTGGTTCCATCAACGAAAAAAGCATTGCTTTAGAACAGAAAAAACAGAACAAAAAATATCGGAATTTATTTTGCAGAAACAACATTGAAATTGTCAAATTGTCCAAGATTGTTGTTAATGCAAGCAAACAATCTCAATGGAAAAGCTTTTGTTGATTTAGCAAGTTATATGAATATGTCTTTATACTGTAGACAACACATTCTGAGCGAGCGAGTGATCAATAGAGCGGGCCAAATTGCGCCATCCAACAGAATCGGAATCAGGCGCAACGGCCGCTTATTGTAAATAGCGTATATGTGAGTCACAGCAGATATGTGATATTTCGAAATTAATACACAAGAGTAAAAAAATAAAAGCTGACGCAATAATAATGTTTAGTAATTAGAGAATATATATATATATATTGTACACGCTGAGGTGTTTTTATTTTCATTATGATTTTTTATTTGATTGAAAACGGTATGCGTTGTAAATGGGATGTAATAAGGAAATAACTGAGAAACTGAACGCTTTTTTTATTCTGTTGTACTTAATAATGTAACTGTAAATAAAGATATAATAAATAAATTCTATCCTTCTTAATAATGCGGATAGGCTTGTTTAAAAAGTTGCACCATCAGATAAGTTTCCACATTTGCCTCGGTGAAGGATGTTCGCCGAGACGAAAAAATGTTCTTATATTTCGAAAACGACCGTTCCACGTCTACCGAAGTAAGACAGGCGTAATTAAAATAATCTTTAGACTTAGTCAAGGAATCTGCAGATGCCCCATCGCACATTTGTCTTAATCTCGTGTAGTCCGGATTCTTTTTTAAAACACTATCGAACTTAGCTAAAACTCGTCCACTTGTTGCATCGTTTATACTGTGTAACAATGTACTAACTTCGTCCACGACTTGCACTGATTCTACCAACGACAATCCAGAATTTTGCAAATTTTCTATCGCGTCTACTAACCCTTTGTAATTGTTGCTAATATTCTTTAGATGTGTTTCAACAGAAATATCGAGAAATCCCTTCTGGCTCATCCTAATAGCTCTAGCTTCGACAAGGACGAATTGCAAAATAACGGATTTGACTTCTTGAAAATGTTCATTATAATAAAAAGCGGCTTTTAACCACGTTCCCCAACGCGTAAGAATGGGCTGTGGTGGTTCTCGAATACCAGGGCATAACCTGTGGAATGCCCTAGTCCTCTTAGGACTTTTGAGAAACACTTTTTTTGTGTTTGCTATTAATGCATCCACCTCCGGGTAACACTCTCGAATAGTTTGTGCCACAAGATGTAAAGCATGGACTTTACACGTAACATGTAAAAGTCCTTCACACTTTTCTTTAAGGGAACGGCCTACACTACACATTGTTGCTGCACCATCGCTCATGAACAACAACAGTTGACTGGTTGACACTTGAAATTTTTGTAACGTTTCGAGAACTACGGCCGTAATTGCTTTACTAGTACACTGTTTTAATCTTCTGCTGGCTAATAGAATTGCAAAATTTGGTTTAATAGGATCAAATACGCGCACTATTATATTCAAAATAGAATTTTTTTTGCAATCTGTCGTCTCATCAAGACATAGCCACAGCTGTTTATCTTTTAATTCGGCTTTAATTCGATTTTCAATGTCCTCACGTATTCGTGGAATATCTCTCCGTAACGCTGTCCGAGATGGTAGTATCCACTCGGTATTGTATGTACCCTAGAATTTTCGAAATGCTTTTTTATCAAGTATACGAAGTGGTAGACCACATACCATAAACGTTAAAAGCAATTCTAATTGAAATTGACGTTGTTGTGACACACCATTTCTTTTATTTCTGTGGTGTGCGCTATTTATATGTCTTTCACAATCACGTTTGCTCCAGCACAGTACTTTCTTTTTACAAACTTTACAGAAAATTGTACTCCCATTGTAGTGTAAATCCACAAATTCACTAAGAAATTTATTAACTTTCGTAGGTAATGGCCGTTTATTTTTAATAGTTACGTTAGACATAATCACTAAAGCGAGCACACCGACGCTTGTTTCTAGTATGCCACGAAGTGGTGCAAACGTAACATCTGCAGACTCGTCATTTGTTGATGAATAGAGCGCGTCATCCGTAATGAATAAGCGCGCTGTTAGTTCGTAGCCGTCGATGAATGAACTTTTTTTTTGTAGTGGCCCACTGTGAACAACGCCCTATTTATCAACGAACACCCAAACTGCAGGTGTATATTTGCGCGTCTTCACGACGTAATAGACAGTGGTTTTTGTCCTCGTCCTAATAATTACATATTTAAATTACCTATGTTTACATACATATATGCGCCCGGCAGCCTGATTGCAAACCTGGCGCGTGGCGCTCTTGGCCCGCTCTAGTGATCAACGAATGTGACAGCGGAGGTAGACATCAATGTAGTTGCTATTTATAGAATACTTACAATATGTAGATGACAGCAACTCTATGTCATATCTGTGGTCAGTGGAAGGTGGTTTTCCCAAAGAATACGCGACATCCATTAAACAAGAAGTGAACGATATAAAAATCCCAAGTATAATGGCACATGCCATTTGAGGCTGAAATTGCAGCAGCAGGATCCCTTTGCTACCAGTAAAAGCGTCGAATTTCGCAAATCCATCTTGTTTATCCTCTGATAATCCGCTAACATTACTATTTGAAGCTTTCGAGGAGATACTTGTCTCTGGTGACATTCTATAAACGTATGCGAGTAAATTCCGTTTCGATCTAACGTCAATTGGAACAAAATTCAATTTCTAAAATTTTTATCTCCTAGGTGATCTTATATGGTAGACAAGCTGAAACTAATAATAGGTGATTCGTTGTGTTTTCACATATAAGGTTAAAAACAAAAATCAAAGAACTGTTGAATATAATATAATTTTTTATGATATAATGTAGTTTAATTAATTACTATTATGTATGGAAGATAATATCCTGCAAAAGATCGCCACGGCTCATGTGGCATGCTCTAATGCATTTGTCATAATTTCTAATAACATTGTGGCACATGTCAGGGTCTATCCCGTTGAGTTGTTATACCCACTCACAAAAATCAAAGGAGATATATATTTTATTATTATCAGTAAAAATGCAGAAATAATTAACAATCAATTTAATAAATAGCATCACTTATGCCAGGTTTAAATTTAATATTTTCAGTCATCCTTGAGAGTGTCCGTTTGCTAGGCAAAGTAAAAATTGATTGCAGAAACGAATAACACTTGGGACCTAAAAAATACAACATTAAACAAAAATACTTAAATTCCATTGAATAACGTCTTCCTCTCCCATCTCTCTGTTGCATTTCAAACTGATGAATTAAGAACATCCAGATTTATTTGTAAAGTAGCTATCTTATTTCGCAAACCTTTAATTTTTGACCTTAATGCTTCCTTTCGTGGAGTATGCATCCTTAACTTTTTATCAGTTTGCGTAGACATACAAGTCGGTGTTTCTCTGCCTGTAACACATGTAATTGTGTCTACAGTTGTCACTGAAAGAAAAGGAAAAATGTATTAAGGAATGTAATTTAAAAATAATGTAACACGTTTTTTAAGAACAATTCTACATATATACAAAAATATGCACTATGGTTATATGCAAAAAGGCAGTAAAAATTGAAAATGTAGGTATGTTGATTCTATAGAACTTGTTCCTGGGCTTAATTCCATTCTCACTTTACTTGACTGTTGAACTTTGGCCTCTTCAACAACTTCTGGTTGCAATGCGGAGGTTGAAAATAGATCAGAATTATCAATAGAAAGTGAAGGTACGGCATCAATATGTAGTCTCTTCCTTTTGTTACTTGCAAACATTTCTGTTGTAAAGTGAATACTACACACTCTATGATAGGAATCTTACAATTTGCAACCAGTTGCCAGCATTTCATCGAATAAATCAAGGCCATTACAAGCTGTTGCCCAGGCTTTACATCTACAAAAATCACTATGAATCCATTCCATTGTCTTTAAATAAGGATCTTTTGGAAATCTAAGCAAACTGATGTCTTTTGCATAAGTTTTTAGGCAACATCTGACGGCACAGCAGTTTCCGTTTTTTGGGTTACTCATTGTTTCAAGCTTATTTTACAATAAATAAACTACACTGTTTTAACAATACTAAACTAGAGATAAATGCAGAATTTAAGAAATATTAACACAAATAAAACCTACAAGAAAGCAGAATCGCCGTGGAATCAAACAATAATGGTTATGATGCAACCAGAGATAAGTTCAGGATACAACTGAATGCAATGCCATGCTACGGCAAAATTTGAAACCACGTGCCAACTACGTGTCTGCGTTCTCAAATATAGATTTCCAAAAGTAGAGGAGTGTCTTTACTTATTGATATATATATACGCTGATAAGTGATAATAATAATAATAAGTGATAATACTAAAGGTAGGCGCAGTAGATGGTAGCTATGGATGGTAGACCGTTTGGTCTATGTTTGTGTTGCTGTTATGGATTTGCGTAAAAGTAGCAGGTGAATTTTTTTAGCTAACGAGTGTCGCCGCCTCTTTAAGCTGGGCTATAAAAAACGTCACTGGTAAGATTATCTTTCCAATTATTTTAGTACTATCTATGAATTATCTTTATTCTATTTAATCTTCAATCTCTCTACGGTTATGCTATTTCTTTATACTGTAATAAATGTTTTCAAAATAAAACAAAATGCTATACTGCTCTCATAGTCAGTCTTACTGATATGTTTGAAATTATAAGTAATTCTTAAAGCACTAAACAAGTAAATTTTTCTGTAATTTAAGTATTATTTAGTTAAGTGTAGTGTATCCGAGTGGAAAGGCGGGGTTTGCTTGTAACACTGAATGATAATGCCGTCAGCCAGAATATTTATTCCACATGACTACAAACGACTTACATTAACGTATATGATGTGTATCTGTAACAATCTGATACTCGAATGAATGATCTCTAGAGCGGGCCAAATTGCGCCATCCAACAGAATCGGAATCAGGCGCAACGGCCGCTTATTGTAAATAGCGTATATGTGAGTCACAGCAGATATGTGATATTTCGAAATTAATACACAAGAGTAAAAAATAAAAGCTGACGCAATAATAATGTTTAGTAATTAGAGCGGATATATATATATAATATATATATATATATATATAATATATATATATATGTACACGCTGAGGTGTTTTTATTTTCATTATGATTTTTTATTTGATTGAAAACGGTATGCGTTGTAAATGGGATGTAATAAGGAAATAACTGAGAAACTGAACGCTTTTTTTATTCTGTTGTACTTAATAATGTGTACTGTAAATAAAGATATAATAAATAAATTCTATCCTTCTTAATAATGCGGATAGGCTTGTTTAAAAAGTTGCACCATCAGATAAGTTTCCACATTTGCCTCGGTGAAGGACGTTCGCCGAGACGAAAAAATGTTCTTATATTTCGAAAAACGACCGTTCCACGTCTACCGAAGTAAGACAGGCGTAATTAAAATAATCTTTAGACTTAGTCAAGGAATCTGCAGATGCCCCATCGCACATTTGTCTTAATCTCGTGTAGTCCGGATTCTTTTTTAAAACACTATCGAACTTAGCTAAAAACTCGTCCACTTGTTGCATCGTTTATACTGTGTACATGTACTAACTTCGTCCACGACTTGCACTGATTCTACCAACGACAATCCTGAATTTTGCAAATTTTCTATCACGTCTACTAACCCTTTGTAATTGTTGCTAATATTCTTTAGATGTGTTTCAACAGAAATATCGAGAAATCCCTTCTGGCTCATCCTAATAGCTCTAGCTTCGGCAGGGACGAATTGCAAAATAACGGATTTGACTTCTTGAAAATGTTCATTATAATAAAAAGCGGCTTTTAATCACGTTCCCCAACGCGTAAGAATGGGCTGTGGTGGTTCTCGAATACAGGGCATAACCTGTGGAATGCCCTAGTCCTCTTAGGACTTTTGAGAAACACTTTTTTTGTGTTTGCTATTAATGCATCCACCTCCGGGTAACACTCTCGAATAGTTTGTGCCACAAGATGTAAAGCATGGACTTTACACGTAACATGTAAAAGTCCTTCACACTTTTCTTTAAGGGAACGGCCTACACTACACATTGTTGCTGCACCATCGCTCATGAACAACAACAGTTGACTGGTTGACACTTGAAGTTTTTGTAACGTTTCGAGAACTACGGCCGTAATTGCTTTACTAGTACACTGTTTTAATCTTCTGCTGGCTAATAGAATTGCAAAATTTAGTTTAATAGGATCTAATACGCGCACTATTATATTCAAAATAGAATTTTTTTTGCAATCTTTCGTCTCATCAAGACATAGACACAGCTGTTTATCTTTTAATTCGGCTTTAATTCGATTTTCAATGTCCTCACGTATTCGTGGAATATCTCTCCGTAACGCTGTCCGAGATGGTAGTATCCACTCGGTATTGTATGTACCCCAGAATTTTCGAAATGCTTTTCTATCAAGTATACGAAGTGGTAGACCACATACCATAAACGTTAAAAGCAATTCTAATTGAAATTGACGTTGTTGTGACACACCATTTCTTTTATTTCTGTGGTGTGCGCTATTTATATGTCTTTCACAATCACGTTTGCTCCAGCACAGTAGTTTCTTTTTACAAACTTTACAGAAAATTGTACTCCCATTGTAGTGTAAATCCACAAATTCACTAAGAAATTTATTAACTTTCGTAGGTAATGGCCGTTTATTTTTAATAGTTACGTTAGACATAATCACTAAAGCGAGCACACCGACGCTTGTTTCTAGTATGCCACGAAGTGGTGCAAACGTAACATCTGCAGACTCGTCATTTGTTGATGAATAGAGCGCGTCATCCGTAAACGAATAAGCGCGCTGTTAGTTCGTAGCCGTCGATGAATGAACTTTTTTTTGTAGTGGCCCACTGTGAACAACGCCCTATTTATCAACGAACACCCAAACTGCAGGTGTATATTTGCGCGTCTTCACGACGTAATAGACAGTGGTTTTGGTCCTCGTCCTAATAATTACATATTTAAATTACCTATGTTTACATACATATATGCGCCCGGCAGCCTGATTGCGAACCTGGCGCGTGGCGCTCATGGCCCGCTCTAATGATCTCCACGCGCACCAGAATGGTATGTGCAATAGTATATGCAACCAATAAAGCTACTCTGTACATATACACCACGGTTAAGTTATCTCGATGAGATTAATCATTAATCATTATTTATTTAACGCACAGCGATATAACCTACACCAGTGGTCGCCAACCCGTCGATCGCGAGCTACCGGTAGCTCGCGAAGACAATTTTGGTAGCTCACAACATATTTTAAAAATACAATGGTGTAAAAATCATAGAAGCTTCCGTAAATTTCGCAAATTCTCATAATAAACACAAGCCGCGGCAACACTGCGGTAAGCGATCTGCCGCCGACGTCACCACGATCAGCGTGCTAGTGTTCGAGAACGATCTGGGTTGCTTTGAAGGGCATATATACGCAACGCACAGCGACATTGGGCTCAGTTAAAAACTGAACGGCATAATCAACGTCCAGCGGTTGGGTTACAGTTGGCCTGTAATTAAAAATATTGTGGCAGGCAGTAGTAAGAAGACATACCATTTCCATTTGGAATCGGAAGAACAACACTTCATTATAGAAAAAGGCAAACATGTATGCTTATTATGTAATACTTCTATCTCCGTTGCTAAAAAAGGAAATATTGAGAGGCATCATTCCCACTACATTCTGTCACCAGAAAGGAAAAACTGAAATAATTAAAAGACCAGTTAATTGAACAGTCAATATTTTTAAAAACAGTCGACAAAAATAAGGCTGCAACTGAAGCATCATACCGTGTGTCCCAAATAATTGCACAAAAGAAGAAACCTTTATGAAGACGGGGACTTAGATAACTGTGTTTATTTTTCACTGCAACTGGATGAATCAACAGATGTGGTTGACACCTCCCAGATGGCCGTATTCGTCAGGATGGTTTTTAGTGATTTTACGATTAAAGAAGATCTTTTGAAGTTCATTCCACTGAAAGGACATACTACTGGGCTGGAGTTGTTTTCTCATTTCAAAAATATTATTTCTTCTGAGAAAATTCCAATATCGAAAATGGTAGGCTTGACAACCGATGGCGCTCCAGCTATGGTGGGTTGTGATAAGGGTCTGGTGGCGTTATGTCGTAAAGATTAAAATTTTCCGCCATTTTTCTGTTTCCACTGCATTATCCATCAGCAAGCATTATGTGGAAATTTTCTAAAACTAAACAACGTTATGAAATTGGTAGTAAAAATTGTGAACAAGATTAGAGCTCCAGCGTTACAAAGAAGATTATTCAAAGCCTTGACCGATGAAATTGATTGTCAATACGGGGAGCTACTTCTTCACTCTGAAGTCCGATGGTTAAGTAGAGGACGAGTGCGGAAACGTTTTAATGATGGCCTATCTGCCATGGTTCAATTTTTCAAACAACGAGATGAACCGATTCCGGAACTGGAAAATTCAATCTGGCTTAGAGATTTTGGTTTTCTTATGGACATTACAGAAAAATTAAATGAATTTAATGCATGTAGAAATAGTTTCTAACTTAAAGGATATCTTCAAAAATCGTTTTAAGGATTTCAACGAAATTGATTTAGTGGCGCAATTTGTTGCTTCACCCTTCATAAAAATTGATATCCAACAGTTTGCAACTTATGTTATACAGAACTTTGGCGAAGACATCGCTGCAACAGAAATGGAAGTGATTGCGTTTCAAAATGATTTAGCTTTAAAATCGTTTAAGTAAGTTTCATTACCTGTTACTATTTTTGAGAGAATGCGATATCCACCATTATTTAACATTTCCAATGTTTCCCGAGCGATTTTTACTCGCTCTGCTTTTTGGAAATCGGTAAGCGTATGTGGCACCCAACGAGTAACAATTTTTTTCATCCGAAGATGATCATGTAAAATCGAATTTACTGTTGCGGATCCAACACCACACACTCTCAGTGTTTCCAGCGGTAACAGAAAAACAGGGCCTACCGGTACGTTCCTCATCATCAAGCGATATCCGTCCTCTTTTAAATTCGCTATACCAGCGAGCCACAGTTGCACGTGAAGGACTTTCATCACCAAATGCGAGTTTTGTTGAACGCTCTTTTTCAAAATATAAACTCATTCTCTCACCACGGCGAACATCGTTCACCGAGACAACTGTGGAAACACATCTAATGGTGTAAATTTTTTGCCACTCTTATCTAGTTGATGTTAATACTGATAATGGTGCTTCTAGTTCTACTGTTCCGTAGCCAAGGCTGCTTAAAAGGGTGAATGTTTCACTACTTTTCACATATTATAATTATGTATTAGTTCTGTTATTTTTTTTTCTATTTTCTTACTATTGTTTTTGTATACTAGGCAGGTACGGCTATGGCACGGCTCCCTGTAGTAATGAATGTGACATTTTTTTTTTAATTCTTGTAAGAGCAATTTGAGCAAATGAGTTTTGACACATTTTGCATTTGAAACTTTAATCGTAATTGTCGGACATGCTATATGATGTTTTCGAAAAATTGATTCGGATTGTAATGCTACTCTATACGGTCAATAGTTCTACAAAATTTCAATTTTCCAAGTTAAACACTTTCATAGTTATAATAGCTCACATGCGCTCGTCCATTTGTCAAAAATTTTCAAAAAATTCAATTATTTCAAATATGGTTAGAAATAGCAACATATTCGTTTTATTAAACAAACCTTAAAATTGAATGAATAACTCAAAAATGTAGTAATATATAGGGTATTCCGCTTAAAATAACAAACTTGACCGATATTTCATCAGATTATTAAAAATATTTTAGTTTAATATTACATGTAGGCTATAGTATATTACCAAGTTCTCAGAATTTTGCAATGTATACTCTTTCATATATCGATCGATGCAGTTCCCGGTGAGACAGCGTGTACATATTGTGATAATACGTAGACAGACCCATACACTTACACTGTATAATTTTTCTTATAAAAAATATTTAAACTTCTTGTATATAAATTAAATCATACTGTAATGACTAGAGTTGGGCACGCGCGCCAACGGGCAGCGGTGTTGTTTCGATTAGGCCTCGGGTTCTACTAGAGCTATTGTGTGTAGATGTTTGCTGTCGTAAATACTTTCGCGTAGTTGTTAAATAAAAATAAAATAATATGTGCTCAAACACTTACCATTTTAAGAGTCCTTCGTGAAACCGCACAGTGAATAATGTCTGTTAAATATCTGCAACATTAGATTTGTTTCAACAGTTGTTTCGACAGACCGAGTGCGGCGCTAGGAAAAATGTGTTTATATGCAGAGAACGAACGTTCTACATCTAGTGACGTTATATTTGCGTAATTAAAATATTCTTTGAAACAACTTAACCGTTCTGTTGACGGACCTTCACAAATGTGTCTTAATGTGCCAAAATCAGAATCTTTCTCTAAAACACTTTCATATTTTTCTAAAACACAAACATTTTTTGCGTCTTCTATCGCGCATAGCTGTGCGTGAACATGTTGTACTATTTGCACAGATTCCACTAACGACACCAAAGGATCTTGTAACTTCTCTATTGCCTCCGCTAGTCCGAAGTAATTGAATCTTGAAATTTCGACTGGCTTTTCTTGATAGCGGCAGCTTCCTTTGGATCGAATTGTAAAACCACGTTCTTAATATTCTCATAATATTTATGATAATAAAACGCAGCATTTAACCAAGTTCCCCAACGTGTAAGAATAGGTTCTGGTGGCTCAGGTATACGGGGGCACAGTCTGTGAAATTCGCGAATACGTTTCTGGGATTTGACAAACACTGCTTTTGTATGCGCTATTAAAGCGTCTACCTTAGGATAACATTTTCTGATACCATCTGCCACAAGATTGAGAGCATGAATTTTACATGTAATGTGTAACAAGTGAACAGAATGCTTTTTAAGAGACCGGCCTACAGAAACCATGTTTGCGGCACCATCACTCATAAACATCGACAGTTGGTTTGTTGAAAGTTCAAACTTTTCCAATATCTTTAACACTAACTTTACAATTACTTCGGCAGTACATTGTTGTATTCGTCTGGAAGGTAATAGAATTGAAGGTGACGATTGATGCGGTTCCATTTTACGTGCCATTATATTAACGACCGAATGTTTTTTACGATCTGTCGTTTCGTCCACACATAACCACATTTCACGAGCAAATGGCACTATCCTTCGTAACGATGTCCGACTTGGTAATTTGTACTCCGAATAGTTATTCCAAAACAAGACAAACGCTTCCTTGTCTAGTAAATTAAACGGTATATTACATACAATAAAAGTAACACATAAATTAAATATAAATTTGTCATAGTCTCGTGTGCAACATTACGCAACATTTCTAAACAACACGTACCGCGCTAATGGAAGGTCGAAGCTATTTGTATTAGTATGTATCAGTAAAATAAATACATGTTCATATGTCGAATATAACTGCATTATTTCATTTAGGTTGGCTTACGTCGCTTACGACTAGGTAGCTTACTGTTTGTTCTAAAATTATCAAAGTAGCTCAACACATTGAAAAGGTTGGTGACCACCGATCTATACGAACGAATCGAATGAAAATATTATTCCGAAAACTAAAGGAAAGGATCGTTTACATTTTTATTATATCACCCAAAAATATCCTCATAATAACTGATAATCGTTTTTCGGAACTTGGGAGTCGGTGCGTGAACAAACATAAAGCCAATTCTCCTATTCATTCAATTTTCTATCCGCTCGTCTTTTAGGTGCGCGTCTAGGCAATGACTGGTTCTTTGCGTTCGTAACTTGTTTTCTGAATACTAGATGTCACATCGCACGAAATCGTAATTTACTATCTAGTTTTGCCTGCAGTCGCCAGATCGCAACATTTTACGTCCAATTTTGGCCGTAAAATCTTATTGACACTTTTCCCTATCTCGTGGGCTCTCTATATATGTATACTTTTTGATAGCAGGATCGATAAGTTTCATACAATTGCTTCATTCTGCATTAGCAAGAAGTGCAGCGGGGAAACACCCGGTAAGCAGATTCAACAAAAGAGGTGCTCTTTGAATTGAAAATCTTTAAAGCTTATCTCGGTTCTATGTTCGCAAGTCAACAAAAGTAGTTTTTGGAAACTTATTTGTTCCACAGATTAAACAGAAATGTGTTTGCGGCAAGTCAATATTTACGGACGCTGTGCGATACCCAAGCACGATGATTAAAATAAATAAACACATGTGTTATTTGTTATCATTATGTATAAACAACTTCAATTTTATCAATGAAATTCCGAAGCAAATTTTGTCAAAACTATCTCTTAACCATTGTAGTTTCGTTATTAGATTAGTATGTATATCAAGTGTTTTTCGTAATTTTAATATTAAATGCAAAAGGTATGCTGCAATTAATCGAGAAGTAATTTTAATAGTTTATTAAAAATCTATTTTAAACGTAGCAATCATTGATTGTTACGTTGAATTCTTCAGATGAATGTTCCAAATCATAATTTTGATATATTATATCAGTAGTGGGTGACAAAATGAAAGATTGTGTAACATAGATTCTCTCTTCGGGATGATTGCGATTAATTCTTGCGTACTACGAAGGTTCTTGACATCCCTCCCAAAGAACCTGAACCGGTGGCCCTAGAACCATTTTGTTACCTTTATAGCATTTACAAAAGGTAAGCATCTATTTCTTTTTACTTTATAATTAGAGCGGGCCAAGAGCGCCACGCGCCAGGTTCGCAATCAGGCTGCCGGGCGCATATATGTATGTAAACATAGGTAATTTAAATATATAATTATTAGGACGAGGACCAAAACCACTGTCTATTACGTCGTGAAGACACGCAAATATACACCTGCAGTTTGGGTGTTCGTTGATAAATAGGGCGTTGTTCACAGTGGGCCACTACAAAAAAAAAGTTCATTCATCGACGGCTACGAACTAACAGCGCGCTTATTCATTTACGGATGACGCTCTCTATTCATCAACAAATGACGAGTCTGCAGATGTTACGTTTGCACCACTTCGTGGCATACTAGAAACAAGCGTCGGTGTGCTCGCTTTAGTGATTATGTCTAACGTAACTATTAAAAATAAACGGCCATTACCTACGAAAGTTAATAAATTTCTTAGTGAATTTGTGGATTTACACTACAATGGGAGTACAATTTTCTGTAAAGTTTGTAAAAAGAAACTACTGTGCTAAAAGAAATGGTGTGTCGCAACAACGTCAATTTCAATTAGAATTGCTTTTAACGTTTATGGTATGTGGTCTACCACTTCGTATACTTGATAAAAAAGCATTTCGAAAATTCTGGGGTACATACAATACCGAGTGGATACTACCATCTCGGACAGCGTTACGGAGAGATATTCCACGAATACGTGAGGACATTGAAAATCGAATTAAAGCCGAATTAAAAGATAAACAGCTGTGGCTATGTCTTGATGAGACGACAAATTGCAAAAAAAAATTCTATTTTGAATATAATAGTGCGCGTATTAGATCCTATTAAACCAAATTTTGCAATTCTATTAGCCAGCAGAAGATTAAAACAGTGTACTAGTAAAGCAATTACGGCCGTAGTTCTCGAAACGTTACAAAAATTTCAAGTGTCAACCAGTCAACTGTTGTTCATGAGCGATGGTGCAGCAACAATGTGTAGTGTAGGCAGTTCCCTTAAAGAAAAGTGTGAAGGACTTTTACATGTTACGTGTAAAGTCCATGCTTTACATCTTGTGGCACAAACTATTCGAGAGTGTTACCCGGAGGTGGATGCATTAATAGCAAACACAAAAAAAGTGTTTCTCAAAAGTCCTAAGAGGACTAGGGCATTCCACAGGTTATGCTCTGGTATTCGAGAACCACCACAGCCCATTCTTACGCGTTGGGGAACGTGGTTAAAAGCCGCTTTTTATTATAATGAACATTTTCAAGAAGTCAAATCCGTTATTTTGCAATTCGTCCCTGCCGAAGCTAGAGCTATTAGGATGAGCCAGAAGGGATTTCTCGATATTTCTGTTGAAACACATCTAAAGAATATTAGCAACAATTACAAAGGGTTAGTAGACGCGATAGAAAATTTGCAAAATTCTGGATTGTCGTTGGTAGAATCAGTGCAAGTCGTGGACGAAGTTAGTACATTGTTACACAATATAAACGATGCAACAAGTGGACGAGTTTTAGCTAAGTTCGATAGTGTTTTAAAAAAGAATCCGGACTACACGAGATTAAGACAAATGTGCGAAGTCTAAAGATTATTTTAATTACGCCTGTCTTACTTCGGTAGACGTGGAACGGTCGTTTTCGAAATATAAGAACATTTTTTCGTCTCGGCGAACATCCTTCACCGAGGCAAATGTGGAAACTTATCTGATGGTGCAACTTTTTAAACAAGCCTATCCGCATTATTAAGAAGGATAGAATTTATTTATTATATCTTTATTTACAGTTACATTATTAAGTACAACAGAATAAAAAAAAGCGTTCAGTTTCTCAGTTATTTCCTTATTACATCCCATTTACAACGCATACCGTTTTCAATCAAATAAAAAATCATAATGAAAATAAAAACACCTCAGCGTGTACATATATATATATATATATATATATATATATATATATATATATATATATATATATATATATATCCGCTCTAATTACTAAACATTATTATTGCGTCAGCTTTATTTTTTTACTCTTGTGTATTAATTTCGAAATATCACATATCTGCTGTGACTCACATATACGCTATTTACAATAAGCGGCCGTTGCGCCTGATTCCGATTCTGTTGGATGGCGCAATTTGGCCCGCTCTATTTATAATACATAATTATTGTGAAGAAGGCGATTATATGAGGAATATACCTGTGCATTGTCAGATTTGCTCAATTTAAATTACACCAGTAAAAAGTATGTTGTGAAAGTGAATTGGATCTAATTAAATATTTTGTTGACACAAGTATTATACTTACATGATTCAACCAAATGTATGATTTCACCAGTAGTATTAAAGTTCTTAATTCAAGACAATGTTTTACTTGGAGGAACAAAATATTTTATGTCAATTTCTCCTACAACCAAATTGACTAATGAATATTTTAATGAAATAATTTGTTTCATTCAACACCCTATTTCTGATACGGTGTGATGTAAGGTACCCCCCCCCCCCCCGCGCTAACTTTTGAATGACGGAAGCTAGCGTTTCTAGAAAAAATAGGTCGATTTCTATTTTTTGCAGGCTAACTTTTTGTTTCTTGTGACACCAGACTAATCTAAAGAGCTCGCTGCTAAGCAAAGTAATCATAACAATTGCCAAACTGTCAAATCTCCTTGTCCTCGTTATTATTTTATCTCATTTTAGCTTGTTTTGTTAATTGTTGTTTCTCCTTTACTTTATCGAACTTTATTGTAATTAATTGTGGTAGATTTATTTAAATTTATTAATTTTTGACAGGCAGTGTGTTCAAGTTTCAGTTTTTTATGTTGTTGTTACAATGTTACAATGGCCTTCCACATGAGATAACCATCAAGCACCTAATTTTAATATTCGGTAAATTTGGCAGCAATTACCACGTTGTGGAATACAATGAACGCTGCCCTTGTACAGCTGAAAATATTTGTACTTTGCACTAACAATAAATAAGGATAGTATAAAATTTACAGAACGAACTGCTTTAACAGAAGATAATATGATTTAAATTGTTGCACAATTTGTTGCGCAACCACGGCAAGTAAGGTGATAGTTGTTGCCAGATTACATGGTATTCAAATTGACCCATTTACATGGTTCGTGCCGAAGCTATCATAAAAGTAACAACACAGAAGATCTAAAAAACATACATCTGCACCTCTCATTGCCCTAACGTCTTTCAAGGAGTTTTTCAATTTTTTCTGAATTAATACATGGTCAATTTGTTTTTTTGCTCTGCCTCCTGGTGCTGTCCACGTTGCTTTGTGGATATCTTTGTGTTGGAACAGTGCTCCTCCTATTACGAAGCTGTTTATAGAACAGAATTATAGCAATCTTTCTCCATTGTCATTAACAGTTCCTATTCTATGGGTTCCCATTACTTGTTCCTTCCCTGTATTGTTTTCCCCACCTTTGCATTCCAATCTTCCATTATTATTTTTATATCCCTTTTGTATTTTGTTTGAAGTTTGTGGTAAACTGCGTGGACTTGTTCATAAAACTCTTCCTTGACCTCATCTTCCTGCATATTAGTTGGTGCTGACATGATCCTTTCTGACACGCCTTCCCATTCCATGATTGACTTAATTGCCTTTTTACTTAGTAAGAAGGCCACATCTTGTTCTCTGTTCGCTTCCTCGTCTACGTTCCCACAGTACAGTATTTTTTCCCCACTATTTAGCTTGGTTTCACCTGTACCTTTCCACCTCGTCTCGCTGATTCCTAATATATCGATTCTATATTTCATTATTTCCATCGCTAATTGGTGCGTCTTACATCTGCCACAGTTCTCACATTCCAACATACAATATTAAAATACAATCTAGTATCAATTTCTTCTTCTTTCAGGTTTGTTCTGTTTCTTCCTCGTTTTCTTCTTATAGTTTTTCTGCTATCCGTTCTTCTTTTTTCATCTTTATCCGTTTTCATTGCCTTTTCCATTGCCATTAGTCGTCCGATGTGTGTTATATCAGCTTATATTAGTTTTTTGACTATTTCCATTTCCTGCAGGGAGTTTTTGTCTCGATCCCACCTCCATGTTTTACCATCTATTATTTTCTGAAATCTAACTCTAACTTGTTTGCCTTTGATTCTTTCTTCTCTCGGCAATGTGTGGCAATACATAGGAATATGATTACTTCGAGTAGATGATGAAATTGTACCAAAGAAGATAACGTATACACATGTGCTTTAATAAATTTCTTTACCAAAACAAAAGTTTGTAGTATTTCGTCACAGCACCGTACGTTTTTAAACGAAAAGCACAGGGTTTTAAAGAAACATCGAGACTTTGCCAAAAAACCTCAAATTATGTTAACTATCTCAAAAACTAAGATAGATAGGTATAGGGAATATTGATGAAAGTTGTCGTGAATTGAAGAGAGGTATTTAAAATTGTAATAATATACACGATGTTCAATTTAAAAAACATTTTGTATCGTGCGCAGCGGAAACTGAACACTCTGTACACATGATTATAATTTTATGTTATGCACCATTTGTCTCCGAATATTTTTTATTTGAAAACATTTTTTCTAAATTATCCAGGAATGAAATTATCTTCCGCCTATGCACTAGCCGGATACACCGTCTTTTGTATACATATATTTACTTGTTAGGTTGTCTTACAGAATATATGCGCATATTCTTTCTTTTAGGTGACAATTTGCAAGATATTATTCGATATGGAACGAACGAGGGGATCTCAGTCGGAAATCGGCATGATATACCAATACGCAATTACAGCGTACATTGCCGGTCAACTTTCAACTAAGGAATCAGTAAAAAACTACATCATTTATTCCAGCGCAAAATGTGCTCGAAAATTCGATGATATAGTTGCTAAAATACAACTGAAAGATAGGAACGAGTGGTTTTTAACGTTAATACAAGTTAAACATAAGGACAATAAGAAATTGAACATTACAGATGTCCTGAAAGGGAAACGTGTCGAATACGATTTGTCGGAATATATCAGCAGCTTTAATGAGATCATAGACGACCCGGAACTGGCATGCCGTCAAAGCATTCCATACGACAATATACGATTCTGTATTTTCTGCAATCAAAGCATACAGACGCCTGCTTTCCTTCGTGGCGAATGCACGTTCCAGGTTAACTTCCCAAAACAACCTTTCAAGTGCGACTTTTTAACTAAGACACTCCTTCCCTTTGGCGACAAATGCTGGAAGTTTCAATGTCAGGATCTTGTCAATTCAGAGTATCAGAGATTCTTTGATGGATGTCACTTGTATTTAGGACAAGAAAATTACGTCAAAATCAACAAACGCATACAAGATACCTGTGGCATTGATAATGCGAATGATATTGTTAATTATGTAAAAGATTACTTCAATAATAATCTTTTGTTTAAACAAGGATTGCACAAACAGGTGTTCGAAGTTGAGCTGCAAAAGATTCGCTTGTCCAATAGTGTTCTGCCATTTACAATGTTGGTGGATCTTGTTGACGATAGCCGAGTTGCCATTTGGAACGAAATCACATTAGACCATGATATCACAATTGTAGACAAAGGTGATGACGTTGATATTGAAGGCTGTCTATATGCGTGTTTAGCGCAAAGATTAAACGTCTTATTGGGTACTAATATTAACTGGAATGAAACCGTAACTAAACATGAGGAATTGAGCCGTGATGTAATCAATAAGTTTATTGAATTTTCAAAAACTAAACCGTTGAGATACTGGATTTCACCACCAAGAGCCCTCAAGTCTCTCATATTGGAATTGTGGAAACTTGGAGGGTTGTCACTGATTTTAAGAACAGATACAAAGTTAAATAGTTTTGAAAAATATTTGCATCTAAAGAGGAGCTATGTGGTAATCGGGGATGCGGAAGAAAGATTTAACGAAATTTCTAGCTCACCGTTAAAGATATTTAGCCATGTAGGTGACATCAAAAATCTGAAATTGCGGGACCGAATACTTGAAAATACCGTCGTATCACTTCAAGCGCGCAAGGAGACTACACTCAAGAATGTACTACTTGACGATATGGAGTTACTGGCAACATTTTCTTCCGCTGATATAATCGGATTAATGAAGAAACGGATTGCTTACTTGAAGGAAGATTGCTTGTTCGGTAGCAATCACTTAGCATTCATTATTGAAGATAGGAAGAGTCCGGCTATTGTAGACTTGACAGAAGAGCATGTGGTTGGCGACAATATTACGATAGAATGCCAGCCCAGAAAAGTTAAAGAATTAGTTAGGACGATCGAAGGATGTCAATCATATAAAAATTATACGATATACAGTCTAAGACGAATTGGACGGCATTTAGAACTAGTGGAAGGTGACAGGAGCAAACTAAGTCACTACTTCATCGATCAGTTTGGAGATCCAGTATACGTCTGTGGAGGAAACATGCCGATCCCAATAATAGGACACGTTATTCCTGCTAACGAAATTAATCGTGTAGATAGATACCTGAGGCGAGTAACACTGTCCTCCGACTACCTCGATTTAAGAAGCAAAGCAGTGTTGTTGATATCTGGAGATGTGAAGACTATAATTCCTCCCATAAAATTTACTAAAATTAAAGATATAAGTAATGCTGAACGGGATATAAAGGAAGAACGAAGATATTTCATTAAAGTCAAAACAGAGGATCGTGAAGACTATTGGAATAAGTTCGCAAAGTGTGCTGTACTTGACGTTATCGTTAGGAATGGCAAAATGGAACTTGTAAGGTACAAAAATTGTAGTAATTTAATATCTGGCGTTTCGTTTGATGGGAGGAGATTCTCTGAAAGGGAATTCTTCGATGAAATTGGAAAAAATGCAGTAACCGTCGTAACGGGGGAACCGGGTATGGGAAAGTCAAGTATGCTGAAGTCTTTGTGCAATAGCTACTGCGAAAACTTTTATATTCTATTTTATGATTTGCTACATTTTCAAAAACTCCTAAGGTGGAACAGAAACCTGCGTACGAAACCTATCGAAAATGTGTTCAAGGAGTTTCACAGCGGGAAGGTCAACAAATACAATAATTTCCTGTGTGCGTTACGTGAGAAAAGAAGGATCATCCTGATGTTGGATGCATTTGACGAAATTATCCCATCTTCCGAGAAACAAGCACTAGAATTTATGCAATCCGTCGCCGATACTGGAATACAAATAATAGTGGCGTCAAGATTAAAAGATTGCAGTTTGCTAATGAATAAATTCAATGTCTCGGTGGTAAAATTGGATCCACTAAGCACTCGTGACGACAAGGAGTATCCAACGAAATGGAAATTAAGTGCAGATGCATTGGTGAACATACCATTGGAATTCACCACGAATCCACTCTACTTAAATTTTCTTCAAGTAATTTCTGAGAGTGGAGGATCGCTGGCAAAATTTAACCGATATGAGTTATACGAAAAAGTTGTTGATATGAAAATCGAACGTCGCTTGCAAACGATTATGATAACGTCCTACGAGTTTTCGGTGAAAGAATTCGTGACTCTATTTGAACAGTTAGCATTGGTAGTTATGTTTGGCAAAGAAGAAACCGAGAAAGCTTTAAGATGGAAATGTAATACACAATCATTCGATTGCATTAAATTTGGCATTGTAACTCGTTTTGAGGAAGACTGTCCAGTATTTGATCATTTCACATTTGTCGAGTTTTTAGTTGCTCAGTGGTTGGTCAAAGCGATACAAACAGATGTATATAGGGATGTCGCTAAAACTATTTATAAGCAAATGATGGACGAAGGAAAGATACACGTAGTAGATATCTTATCCGAACATTTAGACATACATAAGGCGGTTTTGGATCGAAGTGTATCAAAAATAAGGGAAGCGTGCGGGCTCGGGCCGTATATTTTTAAAGATGTTGACAAGCTCGGTAGAACTGTCCTTCATCTAGCAACAATTTGCTGCAGATGTACGAGCAAGAATTCTTTTAATATCTTAAATATGCTAATACAATTTATGCGGAGTTGTGATTTGGACACATATCAGCTCGATGCTATAATGGAATGGGACTGGACAGACTATGTAAACTTTGAAATTTTTACGGAAATGATATATGGCGACTCTAGGCTGATTCTTGAATTATATTTGGACCGTGAAGTTTGGAAAATGGAAAAATGCGAATGTACCCTTACAGCTTTCCCAATCGCAAATAAATGGTTCAAGCTTTTCTATAATTGTGCTCTAAATAAGAAGTCTTTGAGCATTGTTCGGAATTTATTATTTTTACAAAATTGCAAAAAAAGAGAATTTTGTGATTTATATAAGGCGTGCATGGGGTTAACGTTAAATATTGAAATACCTCATAAACTTGAAATTGACGTAGGTGCCGGTTTAACAGCATTGCACATTGCTTGCATATACGATAGCGAGCTAGTGGTGCGGCATTTTATTGAAGCGGCTACTAATATAGATGTAAAAGACGAATTTGGTAATACACCTCTACTCTACATTGTCATGCAATGTATGTTGCGTAATGAAGGTGTTAAACCAAATGAAGGGGAAAAATATCAAGCCAGTGTCGTGAACAAAGCAGTTATTGAAATGTTGTTAGAAAAAGGTGCCAACGTAGACATTCAAGGTAAAGATGGTTTTGCACCTCTTCACGTCGCATCACTTAGAGGAGACGAAGAGCTTATCCGATTATTTTTAGAAAAAGGTGCCGACGTAAATATTCAGAGTCTATCTGGCTATACGCCACTTCATATAGCAACCCGGGAGCAAGTCATTCGGATATTGCTGGAAAAAGGTGCCAACGTGAATATTAAAGATGCGTATGGTTCAACACCTCTTCACAAGGCAGTATATACAACAAGGGAGGAAATTGTTCGGGTGCTATTAGAGCAAGGGGTCGATGTAGATGTTCAAGATGATTTTGGTGTCACACCTCTTCATATTGCAGCAGAAGAGAAAGAGGAAAAAATTGTGCGAGTGTTGTTAGAAAAGGGTGCTAACGTGAACCTTCAAGATAAAGAGGGAAGGACACCTCTTCACATCGCAACATGTAAAAATTGGATAGAAATTAGTTGGTGGCTATTAGAAAAAGGTGCCAATACAAACCTTAGAGATAGTTCTTTATTCACACCGCTTCATAGTGTAGTATGTGAAAAAGATAAAGAGATCCGGATGTTGTTAAAGAGGAGTGTACACATGCATAGCCAATCAATAAATATTTACACACCCCTTACCATGGCAATACGCGGAAGAATTATAGAGATTGTCCAAGTATTGTTAGAAAATGGTGCTAACATAAACGTTCAAGATGATATGGACGGTTACACACCACTTCACTGGGCAGTAACTAAAAGGAACGAGGAAATTGTACAGTTGTTGATGGAAAAAGACGCCAACATAAACATTCAAAATAAATGTGGCAACACACCTCTTCAAATCGCAGTAGCAATCAAACATGAAGGAATTATACAGTTGTTGAAGAAAAGTGCCAACGTAAATATTGAAGATAAAGGCAGTCGATCGCCTCTTCCCATCTTAAATGATAGCGGGTAGAAAAGTGTGCAGATGTTGTTAGAAAAAGTGGCAATGTAAACATTCGAGATAGACACGGCTGAAAACCTTTTCACTTCTGAAACACGAAAAACAAAAAAGATCAAGTGCGTGAAAAGTGAGAGCATGTTTGGTTATTGTTGGAAGAACTATGCCTGTGTAAACGTTCAGGCTGATCGTGGTTGGACGCTTCTTCACATCCCACCAGATGAATATCGTCAAGCTATTGTTAGGGAGCAGCGTAGCAAATAGTATATGCATTATAAATAATGTATAGAGTAAATAGCAAGTAATGAAGTAATAACAATAGTATTGTAAACGCCAGATTAGATGGCGAGCGGTGGGAGTTAGTCCGCGCAGCATTAGAAATAGTGGGCAAATTTGTATTTGGTCTTACATACAGTTGCAAGAAACCATAGGCGGCGCATACTAAATATCCATCCCTTAATAAATAAAGAATTTATTAGAGTAAAATGTACAAATAAGTAATCAGGTAATAATCAGATATATGCATATACATTACTTACTAAACGAAATGATATAAATAATGATATTCTATTGTATAAACAGGTATTTAAGAATATTTTGCAAACAGTATAAATTTACATAGGAAGCTATTTGATGTTACAAGTAATTAAAGAGTTTACATATTAAATGAGATTTAAATGTACACACAGGTAGTTAGGAATATCGCAAATCATAATTCCATTTCTAATAATAACTATATAATAATAATAATTACTAATAATTAAATAAACAGATTAATCTTCTTCGGAATTGAAGATGTCGTCATCACTATCACTTTCATTATTTACATTAATAATTAAACTTTCTGTCGTTTCATCAACTAATATTTCTGATTCTAAATATTTATCTTCAATATTAACAACATGTTTACAACGTTGTTGCCAATCTTCCGGAGAAAGTCTCGAAAATTCTTCTTCCGCTATTTTACGAACATCTCTTAAAATTTGGATTCCTTGCAGCGACATTGTTTTTGACAGTAGCCCAGATCAACTCAATCGGATTTAGATCGGGGTGATACGGTGGAAGTCTCAAAATTGTGTGTCCATTACGTTGTAGAATTTTGTCGAATTTATACGTTATATATTGACCCTTATAGTGTTTGATTAGCTGGTATAGTTGTGGCTTTAGCATTCTAGTGTCAAAAGGAATATTTTTTAACGTTAACCATTCAATCATTTCATTTTTCTTACTATTACTTGTTGGAGCATGATTTGTTTGTGTATTATGATACGACGCATTATCAATTACAACAACGGAGTTTGTGGGCAAGTTTGGTATAAGCTTCTGTTGAATCCATCTGCCATAATTTTCTGCGTTCATATCCGAATGGTAATCGCCAGTTTTTACGCCGGACTTAAAAATCAATAGGGCGTTGGGGATAAAGCCCATATTGCCTCCTGCGTGCACTATTACTAGTCTGGGTCCTTTTGGTATGTTTTTGAAAAGACCTTTTGTACTTTCATCACTCCACATCTTGGAAGACGTATGACTACTGTGAATGTAAGTCTCATCTATATATACAATGCGTCGATTTGTCTCACGAAAATGCTTAATCTTTTGCAAATAATCAATTCTTAATGCTCGTATATCTAGTCGCTCTATCAATACTTGCCTATTATTTTGTGTACGTCGAAACTTGAATCCCAAATCTGTTACAATTCTTCTTAATGATGTGTTTGATCCTTTCCATTCCAATTCATCGTGCATCTTTTGGCGTAGAGCTGAAATCGTAACTCGCCGCTCTTCTGTTCTATGAAAATTATAGATCATATATCGCACCGTTGTTAATTGATACTCCGGCAAACTTGTGACACTCTTTGTTCTTTGTCTCTTCTTACCAGGACTTGTAAATTTTTTTTCATCGCTGTTTGATGCCGTATTTTCTTCTCGATTAGTTCTTTCTATTGTTCGCACCGACACACCAGTTCCTTCATGAACACATTCTTTTATTTCACTTAATGACACTGATGTACTTTTATGTTTATAAAAATAATTATAAACATTAAAAACTACTTCTCGCGTTTGAGCGTGTATCACTTTATGATCCCCTAGCAAAGACATTATGTTCCGCCACTGACAAATATAGTCTGACTATGACTTCAGTAAATGGGCGTGCGCGTTTTCAAAAACGACTACGGCGCATCCCCACCGCTCGCCATCTAACTTGGCGTTTGCAATACCTGGCATGAGAATGGTAGGTAATCAATCTAGCAACAACTATCGTTTATTATCTCGTTACAAACATTAACCATTTTTGTGTTTAAAAAGTTCAAAAATTCTTTATTATTAGGATACGACTTTTAAGTAAACTACTCAATAATAATATCGACTGCCCATATTTGCCGCCTAAGATATGCTTCAATGTGCCAGTTTTTGCAACCCGTCATAGTGCGCCATTGTTGTTATATACTTACTTTGCTGTATTATGACTAGAGCGCGGACCGACGGCTGTCTCTATCGACTATGAATCACACAGCATTGGCCGGCTGCAGGAGTTCAGCTTTGGCATGCATATGCGTTAGAGGTTCAGATATTCGTATCAGTCAGTACTACTAGTACGGTCATTTGCCCGACCTTGGGCGTAAAACCAGGGTGTTAATTTTCAGTGCCGTAAATGCACGTTAGATTTACCATACATGGAACATGAGGTTGTATTTTACTTAATAAAGTGTAATACAAATGTAAATTGCGTTAAGTAAGATTTATTCACATTAATTATTAGCACATATGCTAAATTTTCTTGTCCGAAATGAGTCTGCTTATCAGCTAGAACGTCCTTAAATGTATAGAAACCTTTCTAGCATCACAATTAGTGAGAGATGGATTCGAAAAGGAAATATAGTATTACTGTATGCACCATTTTCATTATATGCAATATTTTCGTTATAAAAGTGTTTTAATATATGGGATTAAAAGCAAGAACTGGGATAAATTTTTACTCAATGGTGTACCAAAATTACTGGATATATGCGTCAGTTTGTTTAGACTGCTCTTTGTTGTTTGTATTTTGCAATATTTATTTTAGCCAAAACATTCATCAATAAAATTAAATTTAATCTGTGGAGATTCTGTGTTTCTACAAAACGGTTTTACATTTGGTAATACGTTGTGTATCCTCCTTTAAACGATCTACGACATTATTAGGATAAAATAAACATTGAGTTTGTATTCACTGGGCCAGGCACCATATTTATTATTAGATGTGATTTTGCTGATATAGTTGGGTGTAAAACACGAACAATGTTAGCCACATTTTACCTAATGTTCGTCGTTCATTATTCATTAGTTCATTATTTACGTATGTTAGCATATGTTAGCAAGGCAGACAATTATTTTCAATTGTTCGATACTGTTAGTTTATAGTGAATAAAGTTTTGGTATATGGTGAGTAATCTTTAAAGACCACATTCTCCCAGTTCATTGAAAAACAATACTGTAGCCGCTGTTATGGTTATCTGTACATGACGTAGATATGTGTACGGCAATAAACAAATGTAACCGGACAATACGAGTTGTACGCAAGTTGTGCGTCTCTATCGCACTTTTAGGCGAGTCGCCCCGCTCCAACTACCCGCATCGCCTTAGCTTACTTCATCACCGGCTTTCCTCGAGTAACCAACGTTGGCGTTGGTATGAAATGCATGTCATAAAACCCTCTTTTACAATCTGTATAGAATATGCCGCCGCGCCGCGCCGTACCGAATAATAGTCAGCGAATCGATGTTAGAGTTTAAGGAAGGATCATTATTTCTAAACCGACTAAATATGTATTATATGCGAGTGTTACAGCATCGGTCGCGGGAATTATTTCTTATGAAAGTTATTGTTATTTATAAGTATATTTATATATGTATTTGTTTTTTGCATTTCACTGCTTTAAAAATTGTTCTTTCTTTTTCGGAATTCTTTTTGTTGAATTAATCTCGGGGCAACTGTTTTATTGAACGATTTAACTTCTTTGCCGTATTTACACTACCGACGGAAAGTTTGGAGGCAAGTCGCAATTTCTTAGAAAAATGTAGAAATATATATTTCTTGGATGAATCATTAAAATCTATTTAAGTACTGTTTACTTTTATGTATGTAGCGAACTATTTGTAATATCGTTATGCAAATTTTCAAGCATATCCATTATTTATAAATCATTTTACTAATAGACACTAATGGGCATTTCATAGAAACCAATAATTTTCAAATTATCACGTAATAATCAGGTGTTCGAGGATGAACATTAAGACAAGATGGTATTAAGTATTAAGTGCAGGCTTTCCCAGTTTTGTTTTGAAATTGGATTAGTGTCATTAATATTTAATAGTCCTAATTGCGTTTATCCTTTAGGAAAATAAATGCAGATGCTAGAATAATTAGGAGAAACCTGCATATTTTACCAACTATTGTTTTCTGTGTAAAAATGTATGTATTTCGAGAAAAATATTTACCCAAAAGGTTTAAGAGTATGGAAAATAGTGGTATAAAAATGAGAAAAGCAAAAAACTTCTTTTCTGCTTGAAACCGAAGTCGCAACGAAAAATAACGGTTATTTAGTTTTCTTGACATTATAGTAACAATAACAATATAATAATGTATATGGCAGTAGAGCTACCAGGAGCTACATATAAGGCACGTCGAAAAATACAGTATGCTTTGAATTTCTTGTAACTATTATTCATAAACGAACGAAAGGCGGAAAGAACGGAATGGCGGAATTTAAACGGAAATTATACAAGGACCAGTGGAAAAGAACAGACGCGTTTTTCTTTTTTACCTTTTAGCAAAATATATAACTAAGGCGATATAATTACCATTTTCTGCAATGCGTGTGTATAGTAAATAATAGTGAGAAAAATTTCGGACAATGTGCTGTGCGAATAGTTTGGTAAATCTGCAGATTAAATACTTATTAATTACATCGGAAATTTCCAAGGAAAGTAGGTATAAGATCTTCCTAATCTACAAATGAAATTGTATATATTATTAATGATGCTTAAACCTTTTCTTCATATAGCGATTAAAGCAGGGGTTCCCAAAGTTTTTCTTAGGCGGGCCAATTTGATATTACCGACATTTTTGGCGGGCCAAAAAAAAACGGGATAACATCAAAACAATATCCACGATTTTTTTTTGTTTTAAATACTTATATTTAAATATTTCTTTTTACCAATTTTCCACATGTTTCAAAGTGACAAAAGTTACCAATTTGAAGGTGTTCTTGTAATAAATCAAATTTTCTTTCCGTGGAATTTAGATATCCTAGAAGATCATAAATAAGCTTACCATTACCTTGCAGTTTTAAGTTTAATCCGTTCATAACCCTAATTACGTCTACTGGAAATGTCAAGTCGCATAACCAGTTAATATCTTGTAATTAAGTAACATCACGATTTTTTTCAGTTAAGAACTCTGTAATTTCTTTTCTTAAACTAAAAAACCTTTTTAATGTTTGTCCTCTCGAAAGCCATCTGATCTCTGATATAACGTCTCCAAATGGAGATTCAGACTCTTCTAAAAGAGTTTTTAATTGGCGGTGATTGAGAGCATGCTTTTTGATAAAATTAACTGTCTTAATAACATCATTCATGACATTATTCATTTTCAACACCTGAGATTTTTCTGATGCATAATACAATGATAATGATGCATTTTATTGGTATTGTTAGTCTTTTTAAAAAATGTATAAAGCCTTGTGTGTGGCCCACCATAGATGGAGCACCGTCTACCGCCTACCAAATTGTCCCAATGAATTTTGTTCGAATCAAAACCATGTGCCGAATTGCAGATATCGATACTTTCGTCCAAAGCAATGGAAAAAGCAGTAAACGATTTTGAAATTTCTATTTCACGCTTTACATTTCAAAATGCGACAATCGCTTATTACAAATTACGTGTATAAATTTCTCATTATTAGCAGGTAGTAAAATGTATACAATTGTATATTTTCCGTTATACTCTACGACCCACTCAATGCAGGTAGCCGATTCGCATAGCGCGTTGAGACAGCTGTATCGTTCTTTGTCCTGAGAAGCATGCATCTTATATGCAACTTCCTTAACTGTTCCTTACCGGACGAGGCCCGGCAAGCGACTAAATACAAAATATAGCTAGGAAAGGCAGGGTCGGTGCGATAGAGAAGAGTTGATGCGCTATGACCTGTTGGGTGTCCGGTTACTTGTGAGTTTCGCCGTACATGCTAAACAAACGCAGACGGAAGTAGAACAACCACTTGCGCTGTTGTCAGTCGTTGACGCTGATAAACTAAATAATAATATATGAAGTGAATCTCATTATTTTATTAATGTACCTAACTATTTGGAAAATACTGGTGAATATGTTTCACACACCAGAAATATTAACATATTGCTATTGATTTTTCAAAAAATAAAACGAATTCTAAAAAAAAGAAAAAAGGATAAAACAAAGCTTGATATTCGAATAAACAAACAAGTTATATCGATTCTAAATAACATACGTATAAGTAAAAATAAATTCCAAAGCCATTAAGTAAAGGGAACTACAAGAAAAAATAAACTTGAAATTCTCATATCATAATAATTAGAATCAATTCTGAATAATGTAAAAATCAAAATAATCTAATAAAGAGAATGTGAAGGGAAATTAAACTTTAAATTCTAAAAATAAAAAAATAAAAAATTTTGAGTGGAAATATAAAAGAAATGAAATTATTTAATAGTAGATTCAAAGATCCCCCCATTCTGCAGATCGAAATAACCTAGCGTCATAAGATTCTCTGCGTACATTAGCTAGGATTGCGGCTAGAATGCTATGGCATGCTTATTCAATTTAGATGTGCAGCTCATCCAATGTTTGAAGCCTTTCATGCTGATCTCTATAGATTATTTCTATTAAATAACCCCAAAGGAAGAAGTCGTTGGGCGCTAAGTCAGGGGATCTAGGTGGCCAAGCTATGTTGCTCCACGTACTGATGACATCCTAGGAGAAATTAAAATTAATAAATTCCTTGTGTTGAGTCGGACACCCATCTTGCTGTAACCAAGCAACCCCTAAATTACCAATTATGTTACGTACAGTAAGGATAACGTTATTTCGCAGAAGTTGCGGGTATCTTTCGCTATTTAGATCAGAAAAAACGGTTTCGAATGCGATTACCTAGAATACCTGCCCGGACGTTCAGCTTCCTAGAATACTGTATTTTTGTGGGTACAGTTAGGTGTTTATTTACTTGGGACCAATACCTAGCGGTAGACTGATTGTGGTGACCATGAAGTGGAAAAGATGTTCCGTCTGTGAACAAAATATTTTCCAAAACATTTTCGTTTCGACCACATTTCTCTCTCATGCTCTCAAAAAATTCTACCGGTCTTACTAGGTTCTCTGGATAAATTTCTTGACTTCTTTTTCAATTTAAAGCATTTATATTTATTTCTTCTTAAAATATCCCTAACTGTAGTCTTTGGAATATTCACAATTTTTGAAATTTGACGACTCGAACACGGTTTGTTAGCTTCCACAAAAGCACATACTTTGACCTTCTCTTCCACTCTCTCCTCAGCAAGTGGCCGTTCATGTTGATTGCTATTATTACATTTTAACAACCAGTAATACAACCTGTTTTTTCAAACTTATGAACGATACTGAAAATTGTTCGATTAACAAGAACTAGTCAGTTAGGGTAACAAAAGACAAAACGCCCAATAATTTCTTCTACGCTTGCAGATGAATAGTACCGCTTAATAATACTTATTCGTTCCTGTTTTGTGTAAAATATTACAAGAAATTAGGAGAAAACATCAGAATGAAAACGAGCTTCAAGCAGATCATTCGGTGCTATGTCTTCTGGGCCTGTAAGTGGTGAGCTCATACTTCTGATTCATATTCATCGCCGCTTCCCTCATACTACCCACATGTAATCGGTTTGGCAACGCTACTATAGCTGCTTCCATCTTATCTACATAGTCAGTTCCCTATGGTTGCATACGGCTACGTGTATAGTTATTTATTCATTTAATAACTTTACGTGGGATATAAACGTTCTCATAGGTAAGTGATAATACAGATTTTTATCTTTTTTCCATCCGTTTATTACTAAATTACGATCCATAGCATGTGGAACATTGCCTCGCCTAGTCCCATCATAATTTACAATTGTACATCGAGGTTCTTTGACTGGGACCGCTTCCAATTGTTTTACATCCAATTTTCTGCCGTAACATGGTCATCATATTCGATTTGTTGTCGTAGATTCTTCCAAGGAACTGCGGAAAAAATAATATAGATAGATCTCGGTAGATATTGGATATCGCTAATCCGTTTTATCACACAGGTAAGAGGTTTTATTGACAATTATTTGCATTGCTATGTGATCGGTGATACAGTCCTATTAAAAATCGGGATGTTTAACACATGAGAATAAGACTTGATTCAAATTTTTCAGTTTTTCAAAAATCGTTATTTCGATTTCGGCGAATTTTCAAAAGGCCATCTATTGTCAAATAAATAGTAACTCCTCGGTTCCGATTTGATTGAATTTCGCTTTCAGATAAGCACAAACTAATAGCATGAATATATTTTCCAGAAATACGGAAATACAAAACATTCTGATTTAATGCAGATTTTTCAGCGATCGCTATGCAATATAGAAACCTTCAAATATGTTAAATTTTGGCGCTCGGTGATTCGCATAATGACTTTTATTTATTAGAAGAATTAGTTTAGTTTGACAGCAGTCAGCAGTTTTTCGATTTTTAGTTTTTTGACTTTCGCTGTTGCTAACAGTTCAGTTCCATTTCCACTGTTGCACAAAACTATGCCAACTTTCTTATCTTATGCAGAATATCCTGCATATTTTTGTTTTCCTACATCACATATATTGTAAATAATAATAATAATAGTAATAATAATATCATATATCACAATATGCAGTGGTATGGTAATTATTAAGGACCTTTTCACGTTGGATCACCTGGTACCAATAGAAATGTATATTAATTAAAATCGAAGCGTTCAGACCAAGTCACTACACTGTTCGCACCAGTCACAGTGACTGGGTAGTTGCCGAGTCGGGTAACCGGAGACAGAGACGAACACCGTGTTTCTGAGTCATCGCTGAAAACACATTACGTTTATTGAAACCTTTCAAATTGAGATACTGGCGACGACGGTCACTGTATAGTTTAACCAACTGTACTAGCAGATAATAAATAAAAACATGTTTAGATATGCATATAAAAGAACGAATTATAGTAAAACAATGAAAAGATGACAACGAAAAAAAATACAATTGGTAATTTAACATTTTTAATTAATGAGTAATCCTGCAGAGTAGAGCTTGTAACATAACTTTAAACATCGTTCCTACAAACGTCTAATATTTAGTGGTGGGTCGGTATTTTAGCAACGGTATCTTGTTGTCGCGGCGTGTCGCGCTCCGCAATGACAAAATGACTCACTACTTTGGAACGATGGGCTGTCGCGCGATACGGGAACGGTAGCGGTTGAAGCAAAGTCGGCTATCCTCAGGAACGTCATGGTTTACATTCGCGACGTTCCTGTGGATATGGAGCGTTAACTTCGATTGTTACTTTGTAACAATGCGCTGTAGCACGACATAGGGACGAGGAAAAGTCGACTATCCTCGGAAGCATTCGCGATGTTCCTATGGAACGTTAACTTCGCTGAAATAATAAACATTTACATTCTGTCGCAATCTCATATAACCGATTGATAACATGGTATACGTGCATATTGCCAAAAGAGTAGATACATGTAATGTAATGCCTTTAAACCACAAATTCGTTACGTAATTCTTAATTACAGCAGCGTAAAATAAATATGTAACTGCATTTATTTACTAAATACTTATTCAAAATAAATTTAATTCTTATAAAGAGTTAAAAACATTTTAAAAAACAGATTAAACATTATAAACAAAACGGAGCCATAAACAAGAACAGAGATTCATTAAAAACACAAAGTAGATTATATAAAAGTAAATAGGTAACTATAACCTAAACAACTTTAAACAATTTCTTTGTTGTAATTTACAAATAATAAACGATCCACCCTGTGTGAGTTGTTCATAATAACTAGAGCCCGATAACTGGAGAGCAATCACAGCGACGGTGTGACTGTGTTTAGGTGGACGGGGAGGCCTGGTGGATTATGATACGACACGACAAATCATCATCACTCAGTTCAATTTAGCACTGGATAGCGGATAGGGCGTGTTGATTTTATTGATATAGACGTAGTTATTAATTGTAGTTCTTATTTAGTGTAGTGCGTTTTGATTTTATTGATACTGACGTAGTTATTAATTGTAGTTTTTAGTGAACATGTCGAAGGCTAAAAAACGACCCTTTCAAGACAGAGTAAATAAGTTTATTTCTGATTGATGTCAAATAAGAAGTGGAACTGTACAAGACACGTAAATTCCGTACAGCATAGAAAACGAAAATTGGGCATGCCACCGAGAGGTGTTTTTTTTTTTAATATAGTTCTTATGCTGATAAACTGTAATTTGCCACTAGGCTCAGTCGATAAACAACCGCTTAAGGACTTTTGGGACAAATACAATCCCGAGTTGCGGTTGCCAACGGAGAAAACGGCACGTAAGCATGTTGCATTTGTACGCGATGACGTGGAAAAGAAAATGAAACGCATATGGAAAAACAGTTTCTTTGGTTAGGTGTTGACGGGACAACAGACTGTAAAAAAATTCAATTGTAAATATTATGGTACGCATACTAGACCCTAGTAAACCTACATTACCACTGTTACTAGCTAGTCGAAGACTACAAGAGTGTACTGCTGCAGCAATTATGAAGGTTGTACTTAGTACGTTGGAAAAATTTCAAATTTCAAAAGATAAGGTGTTGATGTTTATGGGCGATGGCGCAGGGATAATGTGTTCGATAGGCCGTTCTCTTCTTGAACATGGTTGCAAGTGTCTACATGTTACGTGTAAAGTGCTTGCTTTACATCTTGTGGCAGAAACCATTCGACAATGCTCTCCCGAAGAAGATGCATTAATAGCAAGCACAAAAAAAGTATTTTTGAAATCTCCCAAACGCCTACGATCATTTCACACAGAGTGCCCTGGTATTCGTCAACCACCGGAGCGAATTCTTACACGTTGGGGAACATGGCTGCAGGCAGCTTTTTATTATGCTGAACATTTCAAAATAGTGAAAGCTGTTGTTGCGCAATTCAATCCTGCCGAAACTGCAGCTATTAAGGAGAGCCAGTCGAAATTTCAAGATATTGCCGTTGAAACAGATTTAAAGAATATTCGTAGCTACTATAAAGGATTAGCTAACGCAATAGACCAATTACAAAATAGATCGTTATCATTATTGAAGTCTCTGCAAATTATGGACGGAGTGCATACACAGCTACTGACTATACATGACGCAAAATATAATCGCGTTTTAGAAAAATTCGAGAGTGTGCTACAGAAAGATCCCGATTTTAGCACACTAAAACAAATTTGTGATGGTGTATCGAATAATCCACTGACTAAGTACAAAGAGTATTTTAATCATGCATGTATAACATCGGGCTCCACACCGACCTTCGGAAGATGGTTTCTAACACCGATGAGATATACTCCAGTGGCCGGCTTTCACACCAGCAACTAGGGAATATTTCTAAGACCGGCCCCGATAGCCAGGAGACATACTCCAGTGGCCGACTCTTACACCGGTAACTGAAGGATATGTCCAAGTCCCCCTAAACAATACTCCTCGGCTATGTAGTAGTTCCCATTGTAAAGACCGCCGCCTGAATTATTCCGTAAACCGTGCTATTATTTTGTCATTTTAAAATACAAGTCCGAAATTCATTTTATTGATAACCGTAAAACCCGTTTCCGTTGTACATTTATGATAAACGAAAGATATATACCGTTACACTTCCCGATATTTATATCTTTATTTTTCCCGATAAATTATCTTTTATTTTGAGTTAATGTAATCAGAATATGATTGAAACAGAATTTTGTATTATTTAATATAGTTCGTTATTCTCCGAAATTATTATAAAGGAACATTTAGTTATCATGTGTAAATAAAACTTTGTAAATAGTTCTTACCTATTTTTCATTCCGATGTTGTAACCTGAACACCACAAAAGCAACCCGGTAGACGATATATCGACACTGTGCTTAATCCCATCAAAGAAGCACGTCCAAATAATTAAATTGTAAATATTGAAGCTAAACCTTTGTTTACTTGTACAAAGCTTTGAAATATTCTAAATATCTTTGACAGCGCATAAAAATTACTTCAACATTGTTGGTGACATTTATGAACGGATGTACCAACTACGGCGGTTTGAGCCAGTAGTTGGGGCTACTGTCGGGTCAGAATTTGTAACAATACGATTTGTTCAGTTCTGTAGAGGCGTTTGCAGTAATTAGTCGACAAAAATGTACAAATCAGGATATCTAATTAGATTTCCTCATGCGTACATGTAAACATCTACTTATTTAATAACTTAGAGCCGGTGCGTTATCAAGGATAAAACATAATGTACAAATCGAAATAAGGTATTCCCCTTCGGCATTAAAAATATCTTTATTTTTCTGAATTTTGTTCGAGTTACCTTTCCTAAACTGGTAAATCCTTCATTAAAATCACTATGCGTTTCATAAACTATTCTTCATTCCCAAATTAACTTCGTTGTTGCACTACGCCATATTATCACGTATGTGTGTGTATATTTTATCAAAACGAGAGGTGCTTACTTGGTAGCTGCATTTATTACTGTCGAGATCTCTACTTATTACCTCACTCTTGTGCTGACGAGAGATATTTGTTCAAATGCTATAAATAGTATTGAACTATGATCTTATGCTAACACTTTGTAACTGCAAATGTAACGGCTCAATGTAACGGATCTTCGGCGGATCTTAGGGAAGTCACATACTGTACGTATGTGACTTCGACAATAGTGATGCTGACGATAATGACGGTGGTAGTGAACTATAATTATGGCTTAATGGAAATAGGAAGCAAGCAGTACCTACAAAAGTAAGGGGCTTTATTTGCTTTTTATTAACTTAATTGTATTCACACCCTACATTTTAAACTTGTAACGTCAATGACTATTTTGTTAATACGCCGAGATTTTGATGAACCCCAAGTGTCCCAATCATATGTAGGTGCTTTTTATATCCAGTATAAAGAATTTTTAAGTAACTTGTCTGTATAATGCGAGTGAATTTTTAAGTCCCCATTTGCGTTGAAAGCAGAATATAAACAGCTGTTTCTTTTGTTTAGGTGCGAACTTGCAATATCTATTGGATATGGGACGAACAAAGGGCTCCCAATCGGAAATTGGCATGACCTACCAGTATGCAGTCACGGCCTATCTCGCTGGCCAATTGTCAGCCAACGAATTGGTGAAAGACTACAGCATTTCTTCCAGCGAAGACTCTGGCGGCAAGTTTGATGATATAGTAGCTAAAGTACAACTGAAGGATGAAGATGCGTGGTTTTTAACCTTAATACAAGTTAAACATAAGGACAATAAGAAGTTAAATATTAGCGATGTTCTTAAGGAGAAGAAAAAGGGCACAAATAAACCTATCGAATACGAGATTTCGAGCTATATTAGCAGTTTCAACCAGATTATGGACGATACAAAATCAGTATGCCGTCAAGGCATTCCAAACGATAATGTACGTTTCTGTATTTTCTGCAATCAGAGTATACAAACGCCTGTTCTCCTTCGTGGCGAATGCACGTTCAAAGTTAATTTGCAAGAATCTTCCAACAGCGACTCTACAACTAAAGCACTCCTCCCCTTTGGCAACAGATACTGGAACTTTCAATGTGAAGATCTCGTCCATTCGGAGGAATATCGCAGATTCTTTGATGGATGTTATTTGTATTTGCATCAAGAAAATGTTAGAAAAATCCACAAACGTATACAAGATATTTGTCAAATCGATAATGCTGACGATATAATTAATTACGTACAAGCTTATTTTAATAATGATTTTTTATATAAACAAGGGCTCAACAAACGAGTGTTTGACATGGAGTTACAAAAAATTCGTTTATCGAACTTTGTTCTGCCTCTGACGCAGTCGATTGATCTTGTTGACGATGAACGTGTTGCTCTTTGGAATGAAATCACATTGGAACATGATATCACCATTGTGAGTAAAGCAGGTGATAATGAAATTGAAGGCTGTCTGTACGCTTGTTTAAATCAAAGAGTAAATCTCTTATTGGGGACTAACATTGATTGGAATACAATCGTAGTTCAACAGAAAGCCTTAGACCGTGATGTCATCGATAAATTTATTAAATATTCAAAAACTAAGACGTTGAGGTACTGGATTTCACCACCAGATAGCCTCAAGCACCTTATATTGGAATTGTGGAAGTTAGGAAACTTGCCACTGATTTTGAGAACAGATATCAAGTTAAATAATTTTGAAAACTATGTGCATCTAGAAAGGAGCTATGTGGTAATTGGAAATATAGAAGAACAATTTGACAAAGTTTCTAACAAGAAGCTGAAGATATTCAGCCATGCAGGTAACATTAGTAGTCTTCAATTGCGAGGCAGAATGCTTGAAAATACGGTCATATCACTTCAAGGACGCAAGGAAACTACACTTAAGGATGTATTACTTGACGATATAGAATTACTGGGAACGTTTTCTTCTACAGATATAATCGGATTAATGAAGAAACGGATTGTTTACTTGAAGAAAGATTGCTTGGTTGGTAGCAATCACTTACTATTCATTATTGAAGATAGAAGGGGCCCGGCTAGTGTAGACTTGACAGAACCGCCAGTGATTGGCGATAATATTACGATAGAATGCCAGCCAGGAAATGTTAGCGAATTAGTAAGTGCGATCGTAGGTAAACAATCATATGAGGATTACGTGATATACTACCTAAGACGAAAAGGCCAACATTTAGAACTAGTGCAAGGTGACAAGGAGAAATTAAGTAACTATTTCATTGATCAGTTTGGAGACCCAGTATTAATCTGTGCAGGAAACATACCAATTCCAATAATAGGAAACGTAATTCCCCTTAACGAAATTAATCGCATCGGTAGATATCTGAGACGGGCAACAATTTCCGACGACTACCTCAATTTAAAAAGCAAAGCCGTATTTCTGTTATCTGGAGATGTGAAGGCTATAGCTCCACGTATAGAATTTACTAAAAATGGGGATATAAGTGAACGAGATATAATGGAAGAAAGACGATATTTTATCAAAGTTAGTGAAAAGGGACGTGATGATTATTGGAACAAGTTCTCGAAGTGTGCTGTACTTGACGTTATCGTTAGGGATGCTAAAATGGAACTTATAAGATACAAAAACTGTAGTAATTTAATCTCTGGTATTTCGTATGCTGGAAGGAGATTCTCCGAAAGAGAATTCTTCGAAGAAAATGGAAAAAATGCAATAACTGTTGTAACGGGAGAGCCGGGTATGGGAAAGACAAGTGTGCTGAGGTTTTTGTGCAATATGCACAGTGAAAACTTCTGCGTTCTACATTATGATTTGATATACTTTCAACAACTCTTGAAACTGAATAGAAATTTGCTTAAGAAACCTCTGCAAAATATATTCGAGGAATTTCATAAAGATGTTAAGAAGTACAATGACTTCTTATGTACGTTACGTAAGAAGAGAAAGATCATCCTGCTGTTGGATGCGTTCGATGAAATTGTATCGTCTTCTGAAGAACAAGCGCTGAAGTTTATACGATCCATTGCTAATACTGGAATACAAATAGTAGTGGCTTCAAGACTAAAACATTGCGGTTTGCTAGTGGATGAACTCAATGCTTTAGTGGTAAAATTGGACCCACTAGACACGCACGACGACAAGGAATATCCAACGAAATGGAAACTAAATGCGGAAACGTTGGCAGCCCTACCATTGGAATTCACCACAAATCCACTGTACTTAAATTTTCTGCGGCTACTTTCTGTGAATGGAGTAGCGCTAGAAAGCATTACACGATTTGTTCTGTACGAGAAGGTGATTTACATGAAAATCAAGGGTCGACTGGAAAGAATTATGAAAACTGTTGATGAATCTGATATAAAAAAGCACTTAGAAGCATTTGAGCATTTAGCATTGGTAACTATGTTTGGCAAAAAGAAAACTGAGGAAGCACTAAAATGGATAGGCTATATAGAGTCATTAGCCTGTATTAGGTTTGGTATTGTCACTCATTTTGAAGGAGATTTACCCATATTTGGTCATTTTACATTTATCGAGTTTTTAGTTGCCCAGTGGCTGGCCAAAGCAATGCAAATATATGGATATCGAGATGTCGCTAAGGCTTTCTATAAACAAATGATGGATGAAGGAAAACTGTATGTATTTGATATTCTCTCTGAACATCTAAACATACATAAGGCGGTTTTAGACGAAGATATAATAAGAATAAAGAGTGCGTGCGAGGCTGCGCCAGGTTCTCTTAAAGATGTTGACAAACTTGGTAGAACTGCACTTCACTTAGCAACAATTTGCTGTGTGAGTAGACCACGAAGTGACAATACCATCCTAGACATTCTAGTAAAATCTTTGCACAGTTTCGGTTTCAATATGAACCAACACGATCTCATAATGGGCTGGAATTGGACTGACTATGTGAAGCCTGACATTTTATTTAGAACGCGTTATTCTGAGTCTAAGCTAACTGTAGAACTATATTTAGATACAAAAGTACAAGACATACAGCACATACAAGAATGTAAGCGTATGCGACCATCTTCCTCAGACTACTGTTTTCTGTTAGAGGAAGTTCTTGGCTATGCCATAGACAACGTGCGTTCAACTACTATTCGTAATATTTTATTTTTACAAAATTACGAAAATGAAGAATTTTACAATCTCTACAAAGCAAGCCTGGGGTTAACGTTAGATGCAGAAATACTGCGTGGGCTGGAACTCAGTGCAGGCGCAGGTTTAACTGCATTGCATATCGCTTGTTTGTATGGTAGCGAATCTGTTGTGAAGCAACTCGCTAACATTGCTAGTAATGTAGACGTAAAAGATGAGCTCGGTTTTACACCTCTAATTTACAACATAATGCGATATTCGTCCTACAATGGAAATGTTGAATCTAGTCTAGAGATAAAACTTCAAAAAATTACTAAACTGTTGCTAGAAAAGGGGGCCAATGTAAATATTCAAGCTATATGTGGACTAGCACCCCTTCACATTGCAGCAAAAGAGGGAAATGAGGTTCCTATCCGGTTATTGCTAAAAAAAGACATCAACATAAACCTTCAAAATTACAAAGGTTCAACGCCTCTTCACATCGCTGTAAATAAAAAAGAGGAAAGAATCATCCGTATGTTCTTAGAAAACGGTGCAAACATTAACATTCAGGATGGAAATGGTGACACACCTCTTCACATCGCAGCAGGTAAACGCAAGAACGAAACCACCAGTATATTGCTAGAAGAATTCGCAAATGCTGAGATTCGAAATAAACAAAGCGCCAATCTTCCTCATATCACAAGAAGTAAAATGGAGGATAGGACTATTCGGATTTTATTAGAAAATGATGCAAACGTTAACATTCAGAATCAACATGGTGACACACCTCTTCACTTAGCAGCATCTGAAGAGGAAACAGCAATCGTCCGTGTATTGTTAGAAAAAGGCGCAGACGCCAACATTCGAAATAAATATGGTGCCACCCCTCTCCACACCGCAACACGTAAAATGACGGTGGAAAATGTCTGGATGTTATTAGCAAAAGGTGCAAACGTTAACATTCAGGATGAAAATGGCGACACATCTCTTCACTTAGCAGCATATGGAGAGGAAGAGAGAACCTTCCGTGCATTGTTAGAAAAAGGCGCAGACGTTAACATTCAAAATAAACATGGCACCACCCCTCTTCACACCGCAGCACATAAAATGACGGAGGAAAATGTCTCGAAGTTATTAGCAAAAGGTGCAAACGTTAACATTCAGGATGAAAATGGCGACACACCTCTTCACTTAGCAGCATTTGAAGAGGAAGAGGAAAACTTCCGTATATTGTTAAGAAAAGGCGCAGACGTTAACATTCAAAATAAATATGGCACCACCCCTCTTCACACCGCAGCACATAAAATGACGAAACAAAATGTTTGGATGTTGTTAAAAAAAGGTGCACACATTAACATTCAGAATAAACATGGCGACACACCTCTTCACTTAGCAGCATTTGAAGAGGAACAGGAAATCTTCCCTATATTGTTACACAAAGGCGCAGACGTTAACATTCAAAATAAATATGGCACCACCCCTCTTCACACCGTAGCACGTAAAATGGTGAGACGAAATGGCTGGGTTTTGTTAAAAGAGGGTGCAAACTTTAACATTCAGGATGAAAATGGCGACACACCTCTTCACAACGCAGCAGGTAACCGGAAAAACGGAATTATCAATACATTGATAGGATGTTTCTCAGGCGTTAACATTCAAAATGAAGATGGCATCACTCCTCTTCACATCGCAGTGCGTAGAATGGCGGAGGAACATGTCCTGATATTGTTAGAAAATGGTGCAAACGTTAACATTCAGAATGAAAATGGCGACACACCTCTTCACATCGCAGCAGGTAAACGGAAGGACGAAATTTTCCGTATATTATTAAAAAATCATGCAAATATTGAGATTCGAAATATACATGGCGCCACTCCTCTGCATACCGCAGCACGTGAAATGGTGGAGGAAAATGTCCTGATGTTGTTAGAAAAGGCTGCAAACGTTAACATTCAGGACGAAAATGGTGACACACCTCTTCATATTGCAGCAGGTAAACGGAAGGACGGAATTTTCCGTATATTGTTACAAAATTATGCAAATACTGAGATGCGAAATAAACATGGCGCCACTCCTCTGCACATCGCAGCACGTGAAATGGTGGAGGAAAATGTCCGGATGTTGTTAGAAAAAGGTGCACACGTTAACATTCAGAATCAACATGGTGACGCACCTCTTCACTTAGCAGCATCTGAAGAGGAAGAAGCAATCGTCCGTGTATTGTTAGAAAAAGGCGCAGACGTTAACGTTCGAAATAAATATGGCGCCACTTCCCTTCACACCGCAGCACGTAAAATGACGGAGGAAAATGTCCGGATGTTGTTAGAAAAGGGTGCAAACGTTAACATTCAGGATGAAAATGGCTACACACCTCTTCACATCGCAGCATATGAAGAGGAAGAAGCAATCGTCCGTGTATTGTTAGAAAAAGGCGCAGACGTTAACATTCGAAATAAACATGGCACAACTCCTCTTCACACCGCAGCACGTAAAATGACGGAGGAAAATGTCCGGATGTTGTTAGAAAAAGATGCAAACGTTAACATTCAGGATGAAAATGGCGACACACCTCTTCACATCGCAGCAGGTAAACGGAAGGAGGGAATTTCCCGTATATTGTTAGAAGAATCTGCGGACGTTAACATTCGAAATAAACATGGCGCCACTCCTCTTCATATCGCAGCACGTAAAATGTTGGAGGAACAAGTCCAGATGTTGTTAAAAAGAGGTGCAAACATTAACATTCAGGATGAAAATGGCGACACACCTCTTCACATCGCAGCAGGTAAACGGAAGGAAGGAATTTTCCGTATATTGTTGAAAAATTATGCAAATACTGAGATTCGAAATAACTATGGCGCCACTCCTCTTCACACCGCAGCACGTGAAATGGTAGAGGAAAACGTCCGGATGTTGTTAGAAAAAAGTGCAAACGTTAACATTCAGAATCAACATGGCGAGACACCTCTTCACTTGGCAACATGTAATGGGGAAGAGGGAATCATCCGTGTATTGCTAAAAAAAGGCGCAGACGTTAATATTCGAAATAAATATGGCGCCATTCCTCTTCACACCGCAGTACGTAACATGGTGAGACAAAATGTCCAGATGTTAATAGAAAGAGGCACAAGCGTTAACGTTCAGGATGAAAATGGCGACACACCTCTTCATTTAGCAGCATATGAAGAGGAAGAGGGAATCGTCCGTGCATTGTTAGAAAAAGGCGCAGACGTTAATATTCGAAATAAATATGGCGTCACTCCTCTCCATAACGCCGCACGTTCAATGCTGGAGGAAAATGTCCAGATGCTAATAGAAAGCGGTGCAAACGTTAACATTCAGGATGAAAATGGCGACACACCTCTTCATATCGCAGCAGGTAAACGGAAGGACGGAATTTTCCGTATATTGTTAAAAAATTATGCAAATACTGAGATACGAAATAAACATGGCGCCACTCCTCTTCACATCGCAGCACGTGAAATGGTGGAGGAAAATGTATGGATGTTGTTAGAAAACGGTGCAAGCGTTAACATTCAGGATGAAGTTGGCGACACACCTCTTCACTTAGCAGCATATAAAGGGGAAGAAGGAATCATCCGTATATTGCAAGAAAAAGGTGCAGACGTTAATATTCGAAATAAATATGGCGCCATTCCTCTTCACACCGCAGTACATAACATGGTGAGACAAAATGTTCGGATGTTGTTAGAAAAGGATACAAGCGTTAACATTTAGGATGAAGATGGCCACACACCTATTGTTAGAAACAGGCGCAGACGTTAACATTCGAAATAAGTATGGCGCCACTCCTCCTCTCACCGCATCACGTTGAAAGGAGGAGGCAGCTGTAGACAATATTTGGACAATGGTTTGAAGATGGATAAGAAATTTTATTAAAATAAGAAGGTTGCAGAACTACAACCAATGATGTGAAGACGAGGTTATGATAAAACAGTATCATAACGTTGTCTTCACCTCAATTGACGATGTAATTATTAACGATGTTAACCTGATGTTCTCTTGCTTGTTGGATATTATCTTGTATTTTTTTTGTCTGATGAAGCATAAATAAAATATGTGAAAACAGAATTTCATAGAAGAAAGTTTTTTATTTCGATCGGCTGCAATCCCCAGGATTCTTTTCCATCTTCCAGGCGTTGTCCTAACGTGTACAGCCAGTACTTCTGCAGTATGATACAAGTCTTCAGAAGGCCGCTCCTTAGATCTATTTCCTTTGTTCAATCAATCCCTTATGTACGGCAATGCAAACCGCTCTAACTATCGGTGTAGGTGTTGGGCTCTCCTCCTTCTTTTCCCAGCCGATGGAAATGCGACGGAAATTGTCCAGATGTCGCTTGAAAAGGGTAAAAGCGTTAAGAATGAATATGGTAACACACCGCCGCAGGTGAAAGGTTTGTGGAAATTATCCGGCTTTTGCTAGACAAACTTGCTAGCATTAACATTCATAATGAAGATGGCGACACACCTCTTCACGTTGATACACACGTTAACATTCAGAATAAACATGGCGACACACATTCAAAACAGACATGGTTCCGCACCCCTTGAATTCGCAACACATGCAAACCAGGAGTGCTGAAAGGCTTCAGTGTCACATTCACGTTAACGCTTCACCGATACTGGGCGCACGTGTCGATAGCTAAGCTATCATCTTCAGCAGTAAAACTGTACTAACGAGCTAACCTAAACCTAATCTTTTTATGCACTTTAAGATTGTACTAAACTGACCGTACTCAAAATTGATTTAACAAAGGATGCCGAAATGTGTGATTTCTAATTGAAATGTGTTTGTTTTTGTAAGTTTCAACGCATTTTGGCCCAACTTTGGATAAGAACTAGGTACTTCATGTAATTTAGATAACAGTGTAATGTAACATATTTCTTATTACTATTTCCAGTGCAATTACATTTTTTTTACTATAAATTTTGTTATTGTTTAGAATGTTTTGTTCTATGCCTGTTCACACACGATCACTTTTGTATAGTTATAGATTTTGCAGCGCAAGTTTGATATTTCGAATCGTTTTGAGGTTAGTGCAATCTGCTGGTATAACTTTATGTAATTCGCACAGCAGTTATAGACAGCAACTTCAAAATTAACTTGTATTAATGAGAGTAGATATACCCTAATCACTAGAGACGGGATTTTAGGCAAAATGCCTCTTTGTTTAGATTCAAGGCAAATTAAAAATAATACAAAATCTATATGTTTCTCGACAAATCAAAGCGATCTAGCTATGTTTTATTTTGCCTAGTTGCCTATTTGGACTTTTAACAACCTAAATCGGGGGTTTTTCGCCTATTTGTCCTAAAATCATATTTATTTGGTTTAAAGTTTTTTTTTTTAATTTTAAATAAATATGGTTTTTACACAGCTGCATCTTTTTAAATGTAAATTTTAGTTTTACAGCTAAAATGCTATAAACTAATACAACGATGGGTTTTCCGTCTATTGTGTGAGGGGCAAAGTTTGGATTTGCCTGCCCTAAAATTTATATTACTACCCTATTGAAGATATATCCTCAATTATCGGCTTATCGCTCTCGGGTTCATTTACCTGCACCCACGTTTTTATATTACGGGAAACCCTTCGGCTTGTTTACGCCCCCGTAATTTAAACCATATAAGCAAATTTCTTCTCCCTGTTAACGTGATTAATGAATACACGATGCCCATTCATAGTTTATACAATGGACATCTTGATATTGCAGTTTAGATTTTATATTTATTCTCTTAATGTTTCTCTGGAGCGTATATGTGTGTGTTCCTATAGCGAGGTGGACTATTGACGAATCAGTATATAGTGAAAGACGTACTTTAAATTTTCCTTTATATCGTAACTTGCAACGAATATTTTTCGGTAGTTTTCTGTCGGTTTGTGCTTGTTTATCTACTCAGTGTATTGTGTATTTCCATCTACAACAATGCCAAAATCCAAGGAATCACATAGCGATAAAGTTCAAAAATGGCTGAAGGCAATTGGAGGCACTACTGTCTTTCAGCTGAATCCAAGCAACAGTGAAGAGTTGTTTTGTAAAGCGTGCGGAAAAATGGTAAAGGACGTTTTCGTTTTTCTTTCCTAACTTGCTTCAAAAATATTACTGTAGTTAACTTGCAAAAAGAGAAATCATTTAGAGCAACATGCTACTGCTTCTGGACATCAGGCAAATCTTAGGAAACCGTTGAGGAACCAAATGTTAATAGACACCAAAAATTCAAGAGAAATCGACGTTTTTAATCGAGATTTATGCGACGCTTTTATGTCTGCAAATATTCCTCTGGACAGATTAAACTATTCAAAACTGCGAAATTTTCTCACTAAAATACTGCAACAAGAATGTGGCAAGCGTGAAAACCTTTAAAAACAACATATGTAACAAAATGTTACAATGAGGTAATTAATATAAAAATAATAATTTAAAAATGTATTTTCATACTTGAGTGTCATTCAGATTTTTTTTACCACCATAATATTTTTATTAATTTTTTTAAAACTATTAATATTTACTCGCGAAGAAGTTGGTAACAGCGGATATTTGGATATCTATAGATGAGGGCGACTGACTCTAAAGGTCGTATTATGGCAAATATGATTGTGGAAAGCTTTTTTCTGAAACACCAGGAAAACCGTATTTACTGGCTACAAAGCAACTTGAAAGAACAAATTGCAATACAATGGGAAGATTCGTGAACCAAGCTTAGGTAAGATATATTATGCAAAAAATTACTTTTAAAAATATTGTAAATTTAATGATAGTATTTAGTTAAAGGCAACTCTCGTATTTTTTGGTATTTTGTGGCCAACAGATGGATTAAGTACGAAAAAGTCAAGCTTTTAGTCACGGATGGTTGCTTCTTAAAATTGCTCAAATGTGGTACAAATTTGAAAATTTTTTATCAAAAACTTAATCATTTAACATGTTTTGCACATGGACTCAATTTGGTGTGTGAATGTCTAAGAAATCAATATGCTAATGTTAATGGTTTAATTTCAAATACCCAAGGAGAGTCTTTTTAAAAGCTCCACTGCGTGTGGCAGTGTATAAAGAAAATCTGCCAGATCTCCCTTTGAATCCCGAACCTGTCTTAACACGTTGGGAACTTGGTTAGAGGCGGTAGTTTTTTATGCTAATAATTTTGAAGCAATAAAATCAGTAAGTACTTTTTTAGCAAAATTTTTAAATAAAATTGTTTTTATTTAACGCTTTATGTTTTAAGTTGTAATATCGTTTGACAAAGATTCAGCGAACTGTATTGAGCAAGCGCAAGAATACTTTTCCAATCAAAATGTCAAAAACGATTTTTTATACATCAAGTCGCATTATAAATTTCTCATTGATAACATCAAAAGATTAGAAACATTCGGCCTTCCTCTTACAGATTCTGTTGCAGTAATTAATAATGCCGAAGCAGCTCTCAAAAATGCCCCCGGAAAAGTTGGCAAAATAATTTTTTTCAAAGTTTAACCAAGTGATTTCGAAAAATCCAGGTTTCAAAACGGTTTAAAGAGTTTGCTGAGCTGCTCAGTGGCGAAGCAGTTGAAGCTACCCCTCATACCACAGCTGACTGGTCATATTTAAGTTTTGTCCTACAACCTCGTGTGACGTAGAGCGTTCATTTTCTTCGTACAAACTGCTGTTTTCCCACCGAAGAAACAAATTTTACTAACGACAACTTGGAAAAACATCTTGTGTGCTACGCAAACGCGAAATTTGAGGACATGTTACACGGCGATTAATTAAATTAATTTATTATTTTAAACCAAATGAATCTACATATTTTAGTTATTAGTTAAAATTTGTATGTTTTTTTTCTTTTTTATGGCTAAAATGTCCCAAAATTACATTATCGTTTTTATTCATTTTTTTTTTAAAAAATAAAAGTTTTTTGGTTTACCGTTTTTTTTTTTTTAATTCCCAACAGCCTAAATCACATTTTTTTGCCCTAAACAAGTTTTTAAGGCCCAAAAAAAAGGGCCCTTTTTTAGCTGTTTTTTGTCCCTAAAATCCCGTCTCTACAAATCACGCAAATGCAAAGAAAACGTTATAGACTTTGGAGAATGAGCAACCAACTTTGCATCGGTTTTTTGCGAAGGTACAATCGATTAAGTGGTTCTCACCAAAGGTTTAATTAACAAACAATAAAATTTACAACAAATTTTAACAACCACCACACAGGACGCGCTTCCAGAAAACCCCGAGAAACGTTGGTTTTTCACTTCTGTAAAAGGGTTCGAATAGCGTTTTTTTCGACATTTGCAGTGATTAGGGTATATTTAATTTATAGCGCATCCATACAAATTATCATGAATTCGTATATATACGGTTAACCCCAATTTGATTGCCATCTTCCACAAAACGTGCCCCAAGAGCTGTTAAAAAAGCGAAACGCGTCCATTGTGGGGTTTATGGCAATTATTGTAATTTCATTTTTTGTTTCTTTAAAATAGTTTCGTTGAAACAAATAGCCCCAATTCTCCTTTGTGTCCTCCCAACTTAACCACCCCCTTGTGAGTGTTTTTGACGATTGAAGCGCGCATAAACTGAATCGATTTTCTGTCGCTTTAAGGTTTTTTTTGCTCAAAAAATGTGACAACCATTCCAGATTCGCACCAATTTAAAGGACTTAAGGGGTAAAAAGGGGCGTCAAATTATTTTAAACTTACTTTTTGTAGAGCCTTTAAAATTTTTTCTATTTTTTTATTGCGGTTAAATAACTTATTTTCTGAAATATTTTAATTTAAATTTTTAAATTTAATTTGTAAAACCCGCATAGCATTTTTACGAACCTGTGTATATTTTTCCCTTTTGTTGATTAATTTTGCGAGATGATGAAAACGCTTTGGTTTTTTGTTTATCCCCTATCGTCCCAACCCCAGCCAACGTCAGACTCATGAGTTTGGCGCATCATCACTGTTTTGATGCACCCGAAAAATGGGGAAACCCGCATTCAATTTTTCAAAATTTTTAAATTTTAAAATATGGGTTATTCCCCGAGATAAATCATTTCAAAAAATTAGTTTCTTTTAAATTTTACCTTTTTTAAATTTGGGACTTTAATGAGTTCCCAAAATTTATTTATCTCCTCATAAATTAGTTTTCAGTAAAAATGTGGGTTTACCCTTACACAAAAATTTTAAAAACGCTTCCAAGGAAAAAGGGAAATAATACAAATTTTTTTTCCCCTTTTTACATTTTTTTCTAAAAAATGCCCCGTTTTTTGCCTAAAAATTGTCTTTCCTTTTTAGTTTTTCCACGTGAAAATTTTTAAAAAAAAAAAAAAAAAAACCGGGGGGGGGGAAAAAACCTTTTAGAAATCCCAAATTTTTTTGGCATTTTAAACCCCATTTCAAAATAATTTTTCAATTATACAACACATACCCGGATACAACACGGGGAACCCACCCAATTTACCATATCAAAAATTTTCTGTTTTAGCCTAAAGATCCCATTTGATTTTACCATATAGAAAACAGTTTAACGGTTCTTTTTAAATCGTGACTTTCAAAAACTTTTACCCCCTTACCCTCTGGAACCCAAAAAAATGAAAAAAATTGCCCTATTAATTTTATGGTTATAAAAAAACAAAAAATTTAGCGCAAATGCAGTTATTGGAAAAATATCAAGGGTTTTAGTTAAATTTTATTGTGATATGTCAAATTTTATCTAAATATGGGGTTTTAAAATTTGGTAACTACTTAAATCTGAAATATAAGGTTCGTACCTCTTTTAAAACTTAGGGTATTTATTTGTTATTATGACAAAACTTCTTATGTTTTTGGGGGTTTTTAAAAGACATATATCATTTTAAAAATTTTTTTGCTTATAGACGGAGATTTAAATTTTTTCCCTTTAATTAAGGGAAGGGCCTTTTTTAAAATTGTTAAACTTTTTTTGCAAATAGACTCTTTTTTAAATTCTTGACACTTCCTCGGCAATTACAATACCAATGAAATAATGTTGTTAAATTAACGAATTAAATGAATCTCAGGATCCTTGAAGACGACTACGTTTTGTGGGATCTACTTAATTATTTTTGTTTTTGCAAATTTCGAAAAAAATAAAACCCAATTTTTTAACGTTCGAAAGGGGACATTTAAAGTCTTTATTTAGAAATTTGGGAAAAATTTAAATTTTTCTTTTGAGTTTTAAATTTTTGCGACAAAAAAGGGACATTTAAGAATTTCAAAAAAATTTTATTAAAATTAATTTTTTCGCTTTTCTTTTGGGTTTATTGGGCCCAAATTTTTAAATTTTCCCGTACCTGCACCGAGTTCTTCGCGGAAGGTTACAGTACTTCGGTTTGTTCTTTTTTTGATATCTCTGATCGTAGCAGCACCCGATTTACAACCAAGTATCTCCCTCTTCAAATCTTGTTCCGTGGATTACAGTTTTGACATTAAATGTCGAAATGGATTTATTTATTGACGTTCTTCTGTTTTTTTTTTTTTTTGCTTATATGTAGAGCGGGCCAAATTGCGCCATCCAACAGAATCGGAATCAGGGGAAAAGGGCCCCCCCTTTTTTGTAAAAAAAAAGGGTATATGGGGTCACAGCAGATATTGTGATATTTTTGAAATAATATACAAGGGGGTAAAAAAAAAAAAGTTGGGCGCAAAATTTAATTTTTTAGAATTAGAGCGGATTTCCTTTTATAATATATTATATGGGACAGCTGAGGGGGGTTTTTATTTTCATGATTTTTTTTGATTGGAAAAAGGTATGCGGGGGTTTTAAATGGGATGTAATAAGGGAAAAAAAATGAGGGAAAAAATGAAAAAGCCTTTTTTTTTTTTCTTTTTTTGTTTCTTAATAATGTAACTGTAAATTTAAAAATATAATTTAAAAAAAAATTTTTTTCTTAATAAAACGGATAGGTTTTTAAAAAATTGCACCATCAGATAAATTTTTTCCCCATTTTTCCTCGGTGAAGGGTGTTGCCCAGACCGGAAAAAAAAAGTTTTTTTTATTTCGGAAAAAAGGGCCCCCCTTCCACGTCAGAAAAGGGAAGAACCCGGCTAAAAAAATAATTTTAGGAAAAGGCAAGGAAACGGGAGATGGCCCCATCGCACATTTGTTTAAACCGTTTTAGGCCGGATTCTTTTTTTAAAAAAACCAGAACTTAGCTTTAAAAAAATTTGTCCAAATTTTGTTGCATCGTTTTTACTGGTAACCCCAAAGGTAAATAACTTCGGCCACGACTTGCAAACCGGAAACTACCAAAGACAATTTAAAAATTTTTCAAAATTTTTTTATCGGTCTACTAAAAAAAAAACCTTTTTAATTGTTTTCTTATTCTTTAGATTTTGTTTTTAAAAAAGAAATACGGGAAGGGGAAAACCCTTTGGCTACTAATAGCTCTAGCTTCGGCCGGGACGAATTTTCCCCAAAAAAAAGGATTTGGGCTTCTTGAAAAAGTTCATTATAATAAAAAGGGGCCCTTTTAACCACGTTCCCCAACGCGTAAAAATGGGTTGGGGGGTTTCTCAAATCCCAGGGAAAAACCTGGGGGAATGCCCTAGTCCTTTAGGACTTTTAAAAGAAACATTTTTTTTTGTTTTTGCTATTAATGCATCCACCCCCGGGAACATTTCCGAATAGTTTGTGCCACAAGAGTAAAGCATGGACTTTACCGTAACAGAAAAAAGTTTTCACACTTTTCTTTAAGGGAAAACGGCCTCATACACATTGTGCGCCCCATTCGTCATGAACAAAACAGTTGACGGGTTGACACTTAAAATTTTTGTAACGTTTCGAGAACTAGGGGCCTAATTGCTTTACTAGACACTTTTTTTTTTAATCTTCTCTGGCTAATGGGGGTTTTTTTTTTTGCAAAAAAATTTTGTTTAATAGGATCTAATACGCGCAAAATTATTAAAAAATAGAATTTTTTTTTTTTTGCAATCCGTCGTTCACCCAAGACATACCCACAGCTTTTATTTTTTTAATTCGGCTTAATTCGATTTTAAATTTTTCCTCAGTATTCGGGGAAATTCTCCGAACGCTGCCCCAAGATGGTAGTTTTCATCGGATTGTTTGACCCCAAAATTTTTCGAAATGTTTTTTATCAAGAAACGAAGTGGGTTTAGACAATACCAAAAACCGTTAAAAAAAATTCAATTAAAATTGACGTTGTTGTGAACACCTCTCTTTTATTTCTGGGGGTGTGCTATTTAATTGTCTTTCACAATCACGTTTGCTCCAGCACAGTAGTTTTTTTTTACAAATTTTACAGAAATTGTACCCCCATTGTAGTGTAAACCAAAAAATCACTAAAAAATTTTTTAACTTTCGAGGTTGGCCGTTATTTTTAGTTACGTTAACATAAACAAAAGCGAGACCCGAGCTTTTTTTAGTATGCCCGAAGGGGTGCAAAGAAACATTGCGGGACTCGTCATTTTTTGATGAATAGAGCGCGTACCCGTAAATGAAAAGCGCGTGTTAGTTCGAGCCGTCGATAAATGAACTTTTTTTTTGTAGGGGGGCCCCCCCTGGAACAACCCCCTTTTTACAACGAACACCCAAACCAGGTGTATATTTGCGCGTCTTCACGAGTAATAGACAGGGTTTTTGGTCCTCGTCCAAATAATTACTTTTAAAAATTACCTATGTTTACATACATATATGCGCTCGGCAGCCTGATTGCGAACCTGGCGCGTGGCGCTCTTGGCCCGCTCTAGTGATAATACAGATTTTAATCTTTTTTCCGTCCGTTTATTACTAAATTACGAGTCGGTTTAGTTTTCCACAATGTTATAAGGAAACGAAGAAACTTTGCGAACACGCGAATTTCTTAGTATTTAAACGCAGTTTTAAATAAGTGCCAGCATGTGGAACATTGCCTCGCCTAGTCCCACCGTAAAATTACTTGATTTGATTGCCTTCACAAAACTATAGATAGAATCTAGCGTTTTTAGTAGAGATAGGTCGACTTCTATTTTTTGTGAACTAACTTTTGCCGTTACCGGCAGTTCAATTGTATTTCCCGTGTCACCGAAAGTGACGTCAACTTATTATTTTAAATAGAACATCCCGTATATTTTTACGTTTTTGGAAAGGTAATCGAAAGGCGAATCTAACAATACCACATATGTTATACTTTAACTTAAGAAATATGACAATATGCAGCAACAAAGGTTTTGGCAATCTGTTGTAATCGTAACAATTGCCAAACTATCAAATGTCAATTCCAAAAGCGTAAATTATTCTTGTTATTTATTGTTATTATAATCTGCATTTGTCATACTTTCCTTCTTTGTGCTAGTTATTATTATATGTAATTTTAACTTGTTTTGTTAATTGTTGTTTTTCCTTTATTTTATCGAACTTTATTGTAATTAATTAATTTTGGTAGGTTTGTTTAAATTTGTTAGTTTTTGATACGCAATGTGCTTAAGTTTTTTATGTTGTTAATTTTACAATGCCCTCCGCATAGACCACGTAGGGTAAACATCAAGTACCTAATTTTAATATTGGTTGAATTAGCAACAATTACCACGAAGTGGAGCACAATGAACACTCCCTTGTACAACCGGAAATATTTGAACTTTTCGAAAAGTAAGGACAGATAATATAAAATTTACAGGGCGAGCTGCTTCAACGGAAGATAATGATTTAAATTATTGTACAATTTTTTTGCAAAAACCAGGGCAAATAAGGAATTTTCCCAGATTTAAAAATTTTAAAAAGGGGGAGTCAGCAATTTTGCATTCTTCGTGCCGAAGCCATCATAAAAGTAAGAATACAAGAACCTACAAAACAGACATATCAAAAACCAACACATTTAAAAAAAATTATAGTAATTAATTAATTGCAATAAAGTTCGACAAGGTAGAGAAATAACAACAGTTAACAAAACAAGTAAAGTGAGAAAAAATAATAACGAGGTGAAAGAAGGAACGTATGATAAATGCAGGATATTAACAATAAACAACAAGAATAATTTACGATTTGGAAGGGGATTTGACAGTTTGCAATTGTTAGATACTTTGCTAGCAACGAGTCTTTAGACAGTCTGGATCACAAGAAAAAAAAATTTGCATCCCTCCAGCTAGGAAAGGATGCGTAACAACAAGAACAGATTATCGAAACCTTACTGCGCAATCGTAAATTTCGGTTAGGGTTTATAACAATATTTTGGTACCATGTGTACTCGGCTGTAACAAAATATTTTTTTTGATGTGCAAGTGCAAAATACCGTTTTAGAATAAACAAATCTTTATGATTGATTATAGATCCCCAAAAAATTATTATCGAAATATTTTTGATAAATTAAAAATATTATTGAAACACTTTTTAAAAATTTCACTAAAGTACGATATGCGGTGATTTTAATATAGATTTTTAGTAAAAATAACAACAAAAGGGAAATTTTTGTCACTGCTCGTAGTTAGGGGCTTTTGTACTATAGGCACCTACAGAATGCGAGTTCGACGGGGTCATGTTTAGAAAATATTATATTTAAATAAACATTTACGTTTAAAAGCGCCAACAAAGCTCCCGGGAATTTAGCCCATAATGCTCAAATTGTGCGTTTAAGTATTGAAATAAAGTGAATACTAAACGAGGGACACGTATTATTTTGAGATGCAAGAAAGTAGAGAAGTTAGAGTGGGCAAAAATGCATTTTCAAATCCCACCATCCTTAAGTAGTAAACTTGACTGTCAGCTGAGCGCTGCGTCATAGAGTAAACGTGGTAGTAGTTTTGTCATCGAAACTGGACTTGTCAAGAGAAAAATGTACGCGCAATGTTTTTATACGTTTTACGGTCGGTTTAAGGAAAAAACAAAGTCTTGACGATTGTAACTCGCATTTGGTGATGAAAGTCCTTCCCGGGGCAAAACTGGTTTGCTGTATAGCAATTTAAAAGAGGAGAATTGGTTTGGTGATGAGGAAGTACGGAGGCCTTTGTTCTTCATTACCCGGGAAAACCCTTTTGAGAGTGTGAGACGCATGATGGGAAAAAGATCCGGGGGCACCTATCAAGTGATTGAGGCAATCGGGTTTTGGATCCGCAATATTTTAAAAATTCAATTTACATGATCTCTTCGGATGAAAAAAAAAATTGTTACTCTTTGGGTGAAAACACACGTTCCCGAATTAAAAAAAGCAGAGCGATAAAAAATCGTCAGGAATCTTGGAATGTTAAATAATGGGGGAATGCATTCTATAAAAAATAGTAACGGGTGATAAAAACTTACACCCCATTTTACATTTTCCCCTCCCCCGCCAGGTGTGGTCCACGAAGATGCATAACCCCCAACAATTCCCAAAAGGAAAAAAGGGCTGTAAAAGAAAAGTTATGTACGTAGTTTTCTTCCTTTTTAGACCGGTTAGTAAAAGCAATGAAGCTGGAAAAAAAGACAGTCACAAAAAAAATGGAACCCAAAAGTTTAGGGTTCTGAGTCAGCCAAATTCGCGGGTTAAGTTGCTCACAAACAATGCATGTCAACGTAACAGCAGACATTTAAATTTTTTAGTGAAAAAAAGGTAAAACTTTAAAAACCCCCCCCTATTCGCCTGTTTTGGGCATGTGTGATTTCTGGTTGTTTTCAACCTAAAAAAGAAACTTTTACGTGGCGAGTTTCACGACGGGGGGAGAGATAGAGAAGCAATTACTATTTTTTGGAGTTTCCCAAGAGATGACTGGTTTCACGCTTTACTTTGGGGAAAATTTTGGTTACAAAAGTGCTTTGATGCAGGAGGAGATTTTTTGAAAAAAATAAAATCATTTTCACAAAAAGACTTGTAGTTTTTTGTATTCAAAATATATAGCTGAGGTGGGGGGCCCCCCGGGTTTCCCTTTTCTTTGATTAAAGGGCGAACGATTTTGGGGTTTGGTTTTAAGAAAGGTTCTGTTGACGAAAAATTTAATAACTTCCTTACAACTTTCAAAATTGTATTTCAAGCACATTTTCTCCCCCCACGTGGATGAATAACCCCAGGGAAAGGTCAGTTAAAATTTCCCGGGAAAAAAATGATGTACAAAAAAAAAATATCTACTTTCGAATTAGTTTCTTATCCGGGCCCGCTGCAAACTATACAAATCATTAAAGAAGGGAAAACAAAACAAATTACTGTAATACAAAAAAAAAAAAAAAAGAAAACCCAAAAAGAAAATTTAAAAAATAAGTCTAAGACTATGTGGAACATTTTAAAATGAGGGGGGGGAAAATGGGGGGGAAAAAACAGTAGCCATATTCACAACATACGATTAAGGCTAAGCTAATAAATTAATAACTTTTTCAACCTTTTAAATTCAAATGATATAAGCAATAACTGTATCAATACTAGTGCAATCAAAAATTCTTGTCGGGTTTAGAAAAAACCCTTGCATATTATAGAGAGTTGTTTTTCTGTAATTTTGATCCTCTCTGTCAAATTTTTAATACGTCTTTTCCAGGGTGAGTTTCCAACATATTGAAAAAATGCCCTTTTCGTACCAGTACAAAGAAAGGAGATTTCAACAACGTAAAAGGGAAATATAACCCATATCATCAACCACTTTCGCCCAAAAATTTTTGGGGGAATATCTCAGAGAGGTGTACTCGTTTTTTGCAAAACTAACCTCTTTAAACAAAACGCTGGTTAATTTCCCGGGAAAAAAAAAACTAGTACGGAGTGGAACTATTAACTAGAAAATAATAATTTAGATGTGGGCTTTTTTGACCTATCAAAAGCATTTGACACAATATGCACTCTATTTTGCTTGCGAAGTTGGAATATTATGATACAGGGGAAGCTAACGACGGTTCAGTCATATCTAGTCGATAGAAAACAAACCCCCAAAAAAACAAGTATTAGTGGGTTTAGCATATCATGTACAACAACAAGAAATATTTGGCGTACACAAGGCAGTATCCCGGGGCCTCTATTTTCTTTTAATTTTTATAAGATATGTTTTTAAAATATTTCCAATAGCAATAGCAAATGTGAATTTGCCGATGATATTTAATTTCTGTTTAGTGGTGTTGACTTTTTTTGTTAAATTTGAAAAAGGTCAAATTATTAAATTTTACGGAACAATGGTTCAAGTAAACCCTTTTTCAGAAAAAATAGAGATAAAACGCATGCTTTTTTTTAAAGTATGAAGGTACTGAAATCGGGTGTATAGCCTTAAAAACCCCAAAAACTTTAAATTTAACCCCAAAAATTTTTCTTTCTTGGGTGTTTGGGTGTAGAGATCGCTAAAATGGGATCAAAAATAGAGAGATATGTGGCAGGGTCAGCGGTGTTTGCTTCGCATTAAAAATATTAAAGAAAATAAAAAAAGTTTTTCAACTATGGGGAAAAAAGTGTTATGCCCCCTTTTGCGTCAAAATTAGTAGGACGGGATTTTAGGCAAAATGCCTCTTTTTTTTGATTTAAGGCAAATTAAAAATAATACAAAATCTTATGTTTCCAAAAATCAAAGCGATCTATATGTTTTATTTTTCCCCAGTTGGCCCCATTTTTTTTTTAAAGCCCCTTTAAATCGTTTTTTTCGCCTATTTTGTCCAAAAACATATTTATTTGGTCAACCTTTTTTTTTTTTTTTAATTTTTAAATAAATATTTTTTTTTGCACAGGCATCTTTTTTAAAGTAAATTTTTTGTTTTTACAGCTTTAAAAAAAGTATAAACTAATACAACGATGAGTTTTTTCCCCTCTTTTGTGAGGGGGGAAAGTTTGGATTTGCCTGCCGTTAAAATTTTTTTACTACCCTATTGAAAATATATCCTCAATTTATCGGCTTACGCTTCGGGTTTTTACCCGCACCCACGTTTTATATTTTCGGGAATCCCTACGGCTTTTTTACGCCCTGTAATTTTTTAAACCCTATAAGCAAATTTTCTTTCCCTGGTTAACGTGATTAAGAATCACGATGCCCATTTATAGTTATACAATGGACACTTGATATTGCAGTTTAGATTTTATATTTATTTTCTTAATGTTTTTTGGAGCGTTATGTGTGGTTTCCCTTTGCGAGGGGACTATTGAGAATCAGTATATAGTGAAAGACCCTACTTTGAATTTTCTTATATCGCAGCTTTTCAACGAAAATTTTTTCGGTAGTTTTCTGCGGTTTTGGGTTGTCTATTACTCAGGTAGTGTATTTTCCATCTACAACAATGCCAAAAACCCAAGGAATACATAGCGATAAAGTTCAAAAAGGCTGAAGGAATTTGGGGGCACTATGTCTTTCAGCTGAATCAAGCAACAGTGAAGAGTTGTTTTGTAAAACGGGGGGAAAAAAAAAAGGTAAAGGACGTTTTTTTTTTTCTTTCCCAATTGCTTCAAAAAATTATTTAGTTAATTGCAAAAAAAAACATTTTAGAGCAAAATGCTACTGTCCCGGACATCAGGAAACTTAGGAAACCGTTTGGGGGAAAAAGTTAAAGACACCAAAAATTCAAGAGAAATCGACCGTTTTTAATCGAGATTTAGCGCGCTTTAGTCTGCAAATTTCCCCTGGGCGATTTTAAACTATTTAAAAACTGCGAAAAATTTTTCCCCAAATACTCAACAAGAATGGCCAAGCGTGAAAACTTAAGAAAACAATGTAACAAAAGTTCAATGAGGAATTTAAAATAATAAATAATATTTTAAAAATATATTTTTTTTTCTTGAGGTTTATTTAAAATTTTGTTTACACCTAAAATTTTTTTTAAATTTTTTAAAACAATTAAACTATTCGCGGGGAAAAAGTTGGTAACAACGAATTTTAGATTCTATAGATGAGACGAATGACCCAAAGGTGATTAGGCAAATGATTGGGGAAGCTTTGTTCTGAAAAAACAGGGAAAACCCTATTAAATGGCACAAAGCAAATGAAAGAACAAAGCAATACAAGGCAAAAACGTGAACCAAGCTTTAGGTAAGATAATATGCAAAAAAAAAACTTTTTTAAAAAATTTTAAATTTTAATGTAGATATTTAAGTTTAAAGGAACCCGATTTTAGGATTTTTTTTTGGCCAACGATGGAAAAGTACGAAAAAAACAAACCCTTTTTTTTCACGGGGGCCAAGCCAAAGGGACAAATTTGAAGATTTTTTAAAAAATTTTAACATTTAAAAGATTTGCACAGGGACCAAGGGGTTGAAGTCAAGAAAACAATGAAAGTTTGGTTAATTTCAAAAAACCAAAAGAGTTTTTTAAAAGCCCACGCTTGTGGCAGTGTAAAAGAAAACTACCCAAACTCCCTTTTCCCCCGAACCGTCTTAACACGGGGGAACTGGTTAGAGGCGGTAGTTTTTTTGCAAAATTTTGAAGAATAAAACAGTAAGTACTTTTAGCAAAATTTAAATAAAAGTTTTATTTTAAAGCTTTTTTTTTTAAGTTTTAAATCGTTTTTGACAAAAGATTCAGCTAAAAACCCCCGTAATTGAGCAAGGCAAATAAAAAATTTTTTTTAACAAAAATTTCAAAAAAAACGAATTTTTAAAATCAAGTTTTTTCCCTTATAATTTTTCCCTTTGAAACATCAAAAGATTAGAAAAAAATTTTGGCCTTCCCTTCAGGGTTTTTGTTGAAAGTAATTAAAAAGTCGAAGCAGCTCTCAAGAATGCCCCAGGAAAAGTTGGCAAAAAAAAAAAAGTCAAAAGTTTAACCAATGATTTCGAAAAAACCTGGGTTTTCAAAAAAGGTTTTTTTTTTTAAAAGTTTGTGAGCGCTCAGGGGCGAAGCGTTGAAATACGTCATACCAACTGACGGTCCATATTTAAGTTTTGCCTACAACCCCCGTTTTGGGCGTGAAGTTTATTTTCTTTACAAACTGCTGGTTTTTTGACCGAAAAAAAAACAATTTTACTAACGAAAAAAACTTGGAAAAAAAAATCTTGGGCTACGAAAAAAGCGAAATTTGAGGGCATGTTACACGGCGATTAAATAATTAATTTATTATTTTAAACCAAATGAATCTACATATTTTAGTTATTAGTTAAAATTTGTATATTTTATTTCTTTTTATGGCTGAAATGTACCTAAAATTACATTAAATATCGTCTTCTTATTCATGGTTTTTTAAAAATAAAATGATTTTTGTGTTTACCGTTTTTTTAAAGTATTTGCCTAACATGCCTAAATCACAGTTTTTCGTCCTAAATACATAGTTTTTAAGGCCTAAAAAAGGGCCTTTTTAGCTGTTTTTTACGTCCTAAAATCCCGTCTCTAATCATTAGGTATGGGATCATATTATGGGGATGTGCGTCGAATGTGGAACGCGTCTTCATTTTATAGAAGCGAGCGGTGTGGGCACTGCTGGGTCTGGATTACGGTGTCTCTCTTCGGTCACTATTCAAAGCGAACGGTTTATTGACACTATTCGGAATTTATGTGTATGAATGTGTTATCTTTAATTTCGAAAATAAAATAAACGAAGTGCATGTATACGGTACTAGGTTCAAAGCTAATTATAATATTCTAAAACACAGATTGATAAAATTTACAAAAGGTGTGCAATACAATAGCATAATGCTCTTTAACAAATTGCCCGACAATATAAAATCTGAGACAAATTTTAGAAAATTTAAAGGGATGACACATTCATATATATGTGATGTTCAACCATATTCGCTGAAGGAATATATTAATTACTAAATTTATTTTATTATGAAATGTGATGTAAATATCTCACTTAACTGCATTTCTGTTTGACGCTGGTCTCTACTTGTGTGCTTTTTTCTTGTAAGCTTACATTTCAGTAGAAATAAAGAACATTATTATTATTATTATTACTCGCGTTGTTTCAGTTTCAGAAATTGTTTCCTTTCCTGTTTACTGTTCATTGAACAGAGATATTTGCTGGTGGTTTATTTTTATCGGCACATTGAAGATTGTTGCCAAGCAAATTTACGTTTTCTCCGAATGTTTTAGATTAAAATTGTATGGTATGCGCGTGATTCGTTTATTGGCTTTTATTGAGTCTACTGCTTTTATGGGTTGCGTCGTAGAGCGCACCTAGCACCTCTAACCAATTGACCATTCTATAGCTACATCGAAATTTTACCAAGTAGAGGTACATCCTAGAGGTGTTACAATCACCCGTAGGGATCTTTTACGTCAAGTACATACAATTTGTTATGCAACTTGCTTGTTGCTTGTTTGAGAGAAACAAATCGTGGTATAACAATGAAACGATTTTAGATGCTAAGAATAATGTTATATTGACTCAGATGCTATCTACTTTTGACATCAGGTATAAAGAGTTGTTTAAATATTATCAAAACCATTATAACTTTTTGCTTCAAACGCATAGTAGAGCTTACTATAATCGTAGATTAGTTAATTCGGGTAATAAAAGCAGAGAAATGTGGCATATTGTTAGAGAGATACGTGGCGAAGTAAAAGACCCGATACTTCCTAAGGGAGATTCTCTAATAAGTTTAGCAAATTCTTTTAATGATCATTTTATTACAATGGCTGCAAATCTAATAAATTTAACAAAACAACCAAAGGATAAGTCATTTAATAGTTTCAAATCTAACTCTGATTCCTTCTTTTTTGCTCCTGTTGACGCAAATGCACTTAAAAATCTAATTATAAGTTTTGAAAATAAGAAATCATCTGGTGTGGATGAGATTCCTGTAGCTATATTGAAAAGGTGTGTCAATGTAATAGTTTCTCCACTTTCTCATATAATCAATACATCCTTTATAACTGGAATTTATCCTGACAAATTAAAAATTGCCTTAGTAACTCCTATATACAAAAAAGGAAACAAAAAACGATTGCGCAAATTACAGGCCGATAAGCGTACTAACATCGCTAAATAAGGTATTTGAGTCAGTAGTGGCTAATCGCGTGTTTGGATTCTTTTCTAAATATAACTTATTTGCGTCTTCTCAACATGGTTATGTATCAGGTAAATCCATACAAACCGCGCTTTCTGATTATATTAAAAATATCCTACAGATCTGGGAGCGGCGTGGCCTGGCTTGTGGGATCTTCCTTGACCTGTCAAAAGCTTTTGACTGCATTGATCATTCTTTGTTACTAAAGAAACTTGAATGTTACGGAGTACGCGGAGTGACTAATTCTTGGTTTTTATCATACCTTTCTAACAGATATCAAATGGTCAAAGTAAACAGGGGTGGTGCAACAGCGCAGTCTAGACAGAAAACAATCAGTATGGGAGTGCCACAGGGTAGCGTACTTGGTCCTCTGCTGTTTATAATTTTTTTAAATGATATGTTCTTGTTAACTTGTGGTACCGGTTGCACAATCACTAGTTATGTAGACGATACAAATCTATTAATTAGAGCGGACACATATGAGGATCTGTTGAAAAGTTGCAACACACATTTTGAAATTGTGGAAAAATGGTTTATATTAAATAATTTAGTATTAAACAAAGAAAAAACTTCGTGCATAATCTTTAGAAGTAATACTATTACATCAATACCAGATGAAATTCTCCTAGGCAATAACACTTGTAGAATAAGCGACTCCACTAAGTTCTTGGGGATTTTTATAGATCAACACCTTAGATGGAACTTACATATAGATGAACTCAAATCATTAGGCAAAACTTGTTTTCTGATCCAAACTCTGTCGCACGTGTTAGAAATTGGTGCTTTAATGACTGTATATTACGGGAATTTTTATTCTAAAGCCAAATTCGGCATTATATTTTGGGGTCAATCGACTGACATCAACAGAATTTTTGTTCTACAAAAAAGAACAATAAAATTTATCTTTGGCAAGAACTATCTAGAAACTTGTAGAGGACTTTTCAAATTAGGTAACATTTTAACAATATACGCACTTTATATTTTGGAATGCATAATATTTGTTTGCAAACATAAATGTAGTGTTAGTGAATGCTTTTTTGAGCATGAATATTCTACAAGGAATAAAAATAATTACAGGCTACCTCAACACAGACTGACTGCTAGTGAGAAGTCTGTACAGCTGGTATGATTTTCTTTAATAAGTTACCGAATAGTATAAAAACTATAACAAATATTGGTTTATTTAAGAAGCAGTTAATAAGGCATCTTTGCGATATAGAGCCGTATTCAATACGAGAATACTTAAATTATTGGAACCATGCAGCTTTCCATTCTCTGCTTTTATTACAATTTTTCTTTGCATTTCTTGCGTTGCAATGTTACTTTTGTGTTCATTTCCTAGCCTACAGTTTGTGATCTGCTTGTTAGTTGAGTATTGTCTCTCTTTGTGTACACATTTGGCTGTTTCCTCTAACATTTGTTTGAAGAAATACATTGCTATTATTATTCCTGCAAATCAACTTTTAGTTTCCCATTTGTCTTCGGAGTAGAATATATACAGTTGCTTTTTTCTTGCAGATGCAAATTTGAAACATCCATTCGATATGCAGCGAAAAGAAGGATCCCAGTCAGAAATTGGTATGATCTACCAATATGCGGTCACGGCTCATCTAGCTGGATTACTTTCAGCGAACGAGTTAGTGAAAGACTACATCATTTATTCCAGTGTAAAATGTGCCGGTAAATTCGATGATATTGTAGTTAAAGTACAATTGAAAGATGCGTGGTTTCTAGCCCTGATACAAATTAAATATAGGGACAATAAGGAACTAAACATCAGCGATATTCTCAAAGAGGACAAAATCAAAAGAAAGAAATATGTCGTACACGAATTTTCGAAATATATTAGCAGTTTTAACGAAATTATGAACGATACAACATTAGTATGTCGTAAAGACATTCCAAACGATAATATACGCTTTTGTATCTTTTGCAATCAAAGCATACAAACACCTGTTTTTCTTCGTGGTGAACGCACGTTAGAAGTTAATTTGCAAGAATCTTCCGAGTGCGATTTTATAACTCAAACACTACTTCCGTTTGGCAAATGCTCGAGGTTTCAATGTCTGCCTCTCAGCGATTCAGAGCAGCATCAGAGCTTTTTTAATAGATGCTATTTATATTCGAAACAACAAAATTTTTCAGAAATCAATGAACGCATACAGGATTCTTGCCAGATCAATAACGCAAAGGTAATCATTAATTACGTAAAAGATTATTTCAACGATGATATTTTATATAAACAAGGACTTCACAAACAAGTGTTTGAAATGGAACTACAAAGTATTCGTTTATCCGAGTTTGTTCTACCGTTTACGCAATTGGTTGACCTCGTTGACGATCAGCGGATTGCTATTTGGAATGACATCACATTAAGCCATGACATCACAATTGTCGATAAAGCAGACGACGTTAATATTGAAGGCTGTTTATATAGTTGCTTAGCCCAAAAGTTAAACGTCTTGCTGCAAACTAATATCAATTGGAATGAGGCCATAATGGAAGAGAAAGGATTAAGTATTGACTTAACCAACAATTTTCTTCGATATTCAGAAAATAACACGCTGAGGTATTGGATTACACCACCAAATACAATCAAGTCTCTTATACTGGAATTATGGAAGCTAGGAGGCTTGTCACTGATTCTGAAAACGGATACAATGTTAAATAATCTTGAAAAATATGTACATCTAAACAGGAGCTATGTGGTAATTGGGGATGTAAGAGGACGATTAAGCGAAATTTCTAACACGAAGCTGAAGATATTTAGTCATGTAGGCAGCATTGAAAATCTTAAACTGCGAGACAAGCTGCTTAAAAATACAGTCATATCACTTCAAGGGCGCAAGGAGACTACGCTTAAGAATGTATTACTTGACGATATAGAATTACTGGCAACGTTTTCTTCGGCAGACATAATCGGATTAATGAAGAAACGAGTTGCTTACTTGAAGGAAGATTGCTTGGACGGTAGCAATCATTTAGCGTTTATTATTGAAGATAGAAAGAGCTCGGCTAGTATAGACTTGACAAAACCGCTTGTGATTGGCGATAATACTACGATAGAATGCCAGCCAGCAAAAGTTAGTGAATTAGTTAGGGCGATCGAAGAAAATCAATCATATAAGGATTATATGATATACTGCCTAAGACGAAAAGGCCAATATTTAGAACTAGTGGAAGGTCATAAGGAGAAATTAAGTAGTTATTTCATTGATCAATTTGGAGATCCAGTGTATGTCTGTGGAGATAGCACGCCAATTCCTGTAATAGGAAACATAATTCCTCTTAACGAAATTAATCATGTAGGTAGATATCTGAGGCGAGCAACAATTTCCGATGACTATCTCAATTCAAAAAGCAAAGCAGTGTTTTTATTATCTGGAGATGTGAAGACTGTAGTTCAGCCCATAATATTTACTGAAGTTAAGGATGTAGATGATGTCGAACAATATATAATAGAAGAAAAACGATACTTCATTAAAATAAGTGAAGAGGAACGTGAAGATTATTGGAATAAGTTTTCGAAGTGTGCCACATTTGACGTTACCGTTAGGAATGGCAAAATGGAACTTACAAGATATAAGAACTGTAATAATTTAAACTCTGGCATTTCATACGATGGAAGGAGATTCCCTGAAAAGCAATTCTTCAATGAAATTGGAAAGAATGTTATAACTGTCGTAACGGGTGAACCGGGTATGGGAAAGTCAAGTGTGCTAAAGACTTTATGCAATGACTACGATGGAAACTTCTATATTCTGCATTATGATTTGGTAGGTTTTCAAAGATTTTTAAGACGGCATAAAAATTTGCTTATAAAACCCATAGAAAATGTATTCAAAGAATTTCATGGCGGAAACGTCAAGAAATACAATAAATTCTTATACGCATTACGTGAAAAAAAGAGGATCCTCCTAGTATTGGACGCATTTGACGAACTTTCCCCAAATTCCGAGCGGCAAGTGCTAGACTTTATAAGATCGGTCGCAGATACTGGGATTCAAATAGTAGTAGCATCAAGACTAAAAGGTTGCCGTTTGCTAATTGATAAATTCAATGCGTTGGTCGTAAAACTGGATCCATTAAGCACCAGTGACGAAAGGGAATATCCAACGAAATGGAAATTAAATGCGGATGCGCTGATGAACTTGCCGTTGGAATTCACCACAAATCCACTGCACCTGAAATGTTTACAGGTAATTTCTGAGAGTGGCGGTGCGCTATCAAATATCACTAAATTTAGACTATACGAAAACGCGATTAATATGAAAATTGAACGTCGTTTAGAAAAGATAATGATAGCTCCTAACGAGTTTATGGACGACATCGTAACTCAATTTGAACGACTAGCGCTGGTGGTAATTTTTGGCAAAGAAAAAATTGAGGAAGCGCTAAGATGGAAATGCAATACACACTCATTGGGCTGTGATAAATTTGGTATTGTCACCTTTCTTGAGGAAGACTACCCTGTATTTCACCATTTCATATTTGCCGAATTTTTAATTGCTCAGTGGCTGACCAAAGCAATGCAAACAGATATCTATAGAAGCGTCGCTCGAGATATTTACAAGCAATTGATGGATGAAGGAAAAATATATGTATTGGACATTTTATCTGAACATCTAGTCATACATAGAGCAGTTCTGGATCGAAACATAGCAAGAATAAAAGAGGCGTGCGAGGATGCGCCAGATACTTTTAAAGACATTGACAAACTTGGCAGAACTGCTCTTCACTTAGCAACAATTTGCTGTAGACGTATGAGCCCTGTCTCTCTTGATATCTTAAATGTTGTGATACAATTTATGCACAATCGCGGTTTCAATATAAATCAACGTGATGCCATAATGGAATGGGATTGGGCTAACTACATAAATCTTAAGATTTTTGAAAATATGGTTTTTCATGACTCCAAGCTAGCTATAGAATTATATTTGAGTCTGGAGGTACAGAAAATCGAAGACTGCAAACATATTCCTACAGTTTTTCCTATCCAAGGTGATAGTTTCCAGAAGTCTTTTAATTATGCTCTACAGAATCCTCTTTGTACTATCGTTCGTAATTTGTTATTTTTACAAAATTTCCAAAACGGAGAATTTTATAATTTGTATAAAGCGTGCTTGGGGTTAACGTTAGATCCTGAATTACCGCATAGGCTTGATGTAGGTGGCGGTTTAACTGTATTGCACATCGCTTGCATCTACGATAGCGAACCAGTAGTGCAACATCTTATTGAATTGACCAATAATGTAGACATAAAAGACGGACATGGTTGCACACCTTTACTCTACAATGTCATGCAACATTCGGTGCATAATCGAAGTGCAAATGAAGAGGCAAAAACCGTTATTCAACTGTTGTTAGAAAAAGGTGCCGATGTAAACGTTCAAAATACATATGGTTCCACGCCTCTTCATATCGCGGTGCATAGAAATCAGGTAGAAATTATCCGATTGTTGTTAGAAAATGGTGCCGACATAGATATCCAAGATCAATACGGTTCCACCCCTCTTCACATCGCAGCAGAGGAACAAGATGAAGAAATTATCCGAATATTCTTAGAGAAAAATGCCAACGTAAACATTCAAGATGAAAATGGTTCCACGCCTCTTCACATCGCGGCAGATGAAAAAGGGGAGGACATTATTAGAATATTATTAGAAAAAGGTGCCAACGTAAATATTCAAGGTGAATATGGTTACACACCTCTTCATACCGCAGCACGTAGAAAATTGGAGAAAATCACACGGATATTGTTAGAAAAAGGTGCCAACGTAAACGTTCAAGATGAAGAAGGTTATTCACCACTTCACATAGCAGCAAACGAACATGTCGAGGGAACTATGCTGAAATTGTTAGAAAAAGGTGCCAACGTGAATATCCAAAGTAAAAAGGGCTCGACGCCTCTTCACATAGCAGCATCCAGCGGATCGTCAAAAATTATCCGGATATTGCTGGAAAAAGAAGCTAATGTAAACATTCAAGATAAGACTGGTCTCACACCTCTACATATTGCCGCAGATGAAAAGGAGGAAGAAATTATCCGGTTGCTGCTGGAAAATGGTGCTGATGCAAACATTCGAAGTAAACGTGGTTTGACGGCTCTTCACATTGCAGCAGCTGAAAAGGGAGAGAATATTATCCGGTTGTTGTTAGAAAATGATGCCAACGTAAACATTGAAACTGAGCACGGTTTAACACCTCTATACATCGCGGTACGTAAAAAATTGGAGGAGAATATCCGAATATTGTTAGAGAAGGGTGCCAATGTAAACATTCAAAATAAAGGTGGCTTCACACCCCTTCACATTGCAGTAGCTGAAAATGAGAAAGATATTATCCAGATGTTGGTGGAAAAAGGTGCCGATGTAAACATTCAGAATGTGAAAGGTTACACCTCTCTTCACGTCGCAGTAGAGAAAAATGAGAAGGAGATTATCAATATGTTGTTAGAAAGAGGAGCCAGTATAAACATTCAAGGTGAAGATGGCTCCACCCCTCTGCATATTGCAGCGGACGGAAGTGAAATCGAAATTATCCGAATACTGTTGGAACAAGATGCCAACGTAAACATTCAGAGTGACTATGGTTTAACACCTCTTCACATTGCAATACATAGAAAAGTGAAGGAGATTATCCGGATATTGTTAGAAAAGGGTGCCAATGTAAACATTCAAAATAAAAGTGGCTTCACACCTCTTCACATTGCAGCAAATGAAAACGGAAAGGAAATCATCTCGATATTGTTAGAGAAAGATGCCAACGTAAACATTCAAGCTGAAAGTGGCTCTACACCTCTTCACATCGCAGTTGATAGAAACGAGAAGGAAATTATCAAAATGTTGACAGGGAAAGGTGCCGACATAAACATTCAGGATGTGAAAGGTTACACCCCTCTTCACCTCGCGGTAGAGAGAAATGAGAAGGAAATTATTCGGGGTTTATTGGTAAAAGATACCAACGTTGACACTCAAGATGAAGATGGTCTCACACCTCTGCATATAGCAGTTGATAGAATCGCCAAAGAAACCATTCAGTTGTTGTTAGAGAATGGCGCCAACGTAAATATTAAAAGTAAATATGGTTTCACACCGCTTCACATCGTAGCACGTAAGCAACTAGAAGATATTATCCAAGTATTAGAGAGCGGTGCCAATGTTAATCAAGATCAAAATTACTTGATACCTGTTCACAGCACAGCATGTAGAAAGAGGGAGGAGATTGTCGCTTTGCTTTTAGAAAAAGGTGCCAATGTAAATATTCAAGATAATGATGGTTCGACACCTTTACACAGTGCGGTATTTACTAAAGACGAGGATTTTATCCATCTATTGTTAGAAAAAGATGCCGATGTAAATATTCAACGTGAGGATGGCTCTATCCCTCTTCACATAGCAGCGCGTATACAAGCAATGGAGATTATGCGTATATTGCTGGCAGAGGGTCACACTGTAAACGTTCAAGATAACAGTGGCTCTGCACCTCTTCACATCGCGGTACTGACAAAAGAGAAGGAAATGATCCAGTTGTTGTTAAAAAAAGGTGCTGACATAGATATTCACGATAATGATGGTTCCGCACCTCTTCACATAGCGGTATATGAAAAACAGGAGAAAATTGTTGGGTTATTATTAGAAAAAGGTGCATACAGAAATATTTACGACAATGATGGTTTCACGCCTCTTCACGTCGCAGTACTTACAAGAGACGAGAAAATTACCCAGTTGATGTTAGAAAAAGGCGCTGACATAAATGCTCTCGATAGAAATGGTTTCATGCCTCTTCACTTAGCAGCATATCAACAAGAAAATGAAATTATTCAATTGCTGTTAAAAAAGGGTGCTAACGTAAATGCTCACGATAATTATGGTTCCACATCTCTGCACAACGCAATAGAGGAACAGGACGAGGAAATTGTCCGATTGTTGTTACAAAAAGGTGCAAACGTAAAGTCTAAAGACGAAACTGAATCCACAGCTCTTCACATCGCAGTACAGAGAGGAGAGGACCAAATTCTCCAGTTATTGTTACAAAAGGGCGCAAAGATAAACACTAAAGACGAAAATGGTTTCACTCCTCTTCACATTGCAGCAAAAAGAAGAAAGAAGAAAAATGTCCAGTTGTTGTTGGAAATAGGTGCGAACGTAAACGTTCAAAATAAATTTGGTTCCACACCACTTCACTACGCAGCAGAGGAACAAGATGAAGAAATTATCCGAATATTCTTAAAGAAAAATGCTAACGTAAACATTCAAGATGAAAATGGTTCCACGCCTCTTCACATCGGGGCAGATGAAAAAGTGTGGAGGGAAATTATTGGAATATTATTAGAAAAAGGTGCCAACGTAAATATTCAAGGTGAATATGGTTACACACCTCTTCATACCGCAGCACGTAGAAAATTGGAGAAAATCACACGGATATTGTTAGGAAAAGGTGCCAACGTAAACGTTCAAGATGAAGACGGTTATTCACCACTTCTCATAGCAGCAAACGAACATTTCCAGGAAACTATGGTGAAATTGTTAGAAGAAGGTGCCAACGTGAATATCCAAAGTAAAAAGGGCTCGACACTTCTTTACATAGCAGCATCGAGTGGATCGTCAAAAATTATCCGGATATTGCTGGAAAAAGAAGCTAATGTAAACATTCAAGATAAGGCTGGTCTCACACCTCTACATATTGCGGCAGATGAAAAGGAGGAAGAAATTATCCGGTTGCTGCTGGAAAATGGTGCTGATGCAAGCATTCGAAGTAAACGTGGTTTGACGGCTCTTCACATTGCAGCAGCTGAAAAGGGAGAAAATATTATCCGGCTGTTGTTAGAAAATGATTCCAACGTAAACATTGAAACTGGGCACGGTTTAACACCGCTTTACATCGCGGTACGTAATAAAGTGGAGGAGAATATCCGAATATTGTTAGAGAAGGGTGCTAATGTAGACATTCAAAATAAAGGTGGCGTCACACCAATTCACATTGCAGCAGATGAGAAAGGGAAGAAAATGTTGCCGATATTGTTAGAAAAAAATGCCAATGTAAACATTCGAACTAAAGATGGCTCTACACCACTTCACATTGCAGTGGATAAAAATGAGAAAGATTTTATCCAGATGTTGGTAGAAAAAGGTGCCGATATAAACATTCAGAATGTGAAAGGTTACACCCCTCTTCACGTCGCAGTAGAGAGAAATGAGAAGGAGATTATCAATATGTTGTTAGAAAGAGGAGCCAGTATAAACATTCAAGGTGACGATGGCTCCACCCCTCTGCATATTGCAGCGGACGGAAGTGAAATCGAAATTATCCGAATACTGTTGGAACAAGATGCCAACGTAAACATTCAGAGTGACTATGGTTTAACACCTCTTCACATTGCAATACATAGAAAAGTGAAGGAGATTATCCGGATATTGTTAGAAAAGGGTGCCAATGTAAACATTCAAAATAAAAGTGGCTTCACACCTCTTCACATTGCAGCAAATGAAAACGGAAAGGAAATCATCTCGATACTGTTAGGGAAAGATGCCAACGTAAACATTCAAGCTGAAAGTGGCTCTACACCTCTTCACATCGCAGTTGATAGAAACGAGAAGGAAATTATCAAAATGTTGACAGGGAAAGGTGCTGACATAAACATTCAGGATGTGAAAGGTTACACCCCTCTTCACCTCGCGGTAGAGAGAAATGAGAAGGAAATTATTCGGGGTTTATTGGTAAAAGATACCAACGTTGACATTCAAGATGAAGATGGTCTCACACCTCTACATATAGCAGTTGATAGAATCGCCAAAGAAACTATTCAGCTGTTGTTAGAGAATGGCGCCAACGTAAATATTAAAAGTAAATATGGTTTCACACCGCTTCACATCGTAGCACGTAAGCAACTAGAAGATATTATCCAAGTATTAGAGAGCGGTGCCAATGTTAATCAAGATCAAAATTACTTAATACCTCTTCACAGCACAGCATGTAGAAAGAAGGAGGAGATTGTCGCTTTGCTTTTAGAAAAAGGTGCCAATGTAAATATTCAAGATAATGATGGTTCGACACCTTTACACAGTGCGGTATTTACTAAAGACGAGGATTTTATCCATCTATTGTTAGAAAAAGATGCCGATGTAAATATTCAACGTGAGGATGGCTCTATCCCTCTTCACATAGCAGCGCGTATACAAGCAAAGGAGATTATGCGTATATTGCTGGCAGAGGGTGACACTGTAAACGTTCAAGATAACAGTGGCTCTGCACCTCTTCACATCGCGGTACTGACAAAAGAGAAGGAAATGATCCAGTTGTTGTTAAAAAAAGGTGCTGACATAGATATTCACGATAATGATGGTTCCGCACCTCTTCACATAGCGGTATATGAAAAACAGGAGAAAATTGTTGGGTTATTATTAGAAAAAGGTGCATACAGAAATATTTGCGACAATGATGGTTCCACGCCTCTTCACATCGCAGTACTTACAAGAGACGAGGAAATGGTCCAGTTGATGTTAGAAAAAGGCGCTGACATGAATGCTTTCGATAGAAATGGTTTCATGCCTCTTCACTTAGCAGCATATAAACAAGAAAAGGAAATTATTCAATTGCTGTTAAAAAAGGGTGCTAGCGTAAATGCTCACGATAATTATGGTTCCACATCCACGCACATCGCAGTACTTACAAATGAGAAGGAAATTATTCGGTTGGTTTTACAAAAAGGTGCAAGGATAAACAGCAAAGATGTAAATGGTTTCACACCTCTTCATATCGCAGTAATGACAAAAGAGAAGGAAATTGTCAAGTTTCTCTTAGAAAAAGATGCTAATGTAAACACTCACAATAAATCCGGTTCTGCACCTCTTCACAATGCAACAGAGGAACAGGACGAGGAAATTGTCCGATTGTTGTTACAAAAAGGTGCAAACGTAAACTCTAAAGACGAAACTGAATCCACAGCTCTTCACATCGCAGTACAGAGAGGAGAGGAGCAAATTCTCCAGGTATTGTTACAAAAAGGCGCAAACATAAACTCTAAAGACGAAAATGGTTCCACTCCTCTTCACATTGCAGCAAAAAGAAGAAAGAAGAAAAATGTCCAGTTGTTGTTGGAAAAAGGTGCGAACGTAAACGTTCAAAATAAATTTGGTTCCACGCCTCTTCACTACGCAGCAGAGGAGCAAGACGAAGAGGTTGTCCGGATATTGTTAGAAAAGGGTGCCAAAATAAACATTAAGGATGAAGATAATCATACGCCTCTTCATGCCGCTGTACTAAGAAAAAGAAAGGAAATTGTGAGGTTGCTGTTAGAAAAAGATGCCAAAATAAACACCCAGAGTAAATTTGGTTCCACACCACTTCACTACGCAACAGTGGTACGGGACGAGGAAATTGTCTGGATATTGTTAGAGCAAGGTGCCAACGTAAACATTCAAGATAAATATGGTACCACGTCTCTTCACATTGCAGTACAGCTAAAACAAAAGGACATTGTCACGCTGCTGTCAGAAAAGGGTGCTAACGTAAACACTCAGAACAAAACTGGTTCCACACCACTTCACTACGCAGCAGAGGAACGAGATGAGGAAATTATATGGATATTCTTAGAAAAAAATGCCAACGTAAACATTCAAGATGAATATGGTTCCACACCTCTTCACATCGCAGTGAATAGGAGAGAGGAGAACACTGTACGGTTGTTATTACAAAAAGGTGCCAACCCTAACATTCAAGATAAACTTGGGTCCACACCTCTGCACATGGCAGCAGTGGAACAAGACGAGGAACTTATTCGGATATTGTTGGAAAAAGGTGGCAACGTAAACATTGGGGATGAAGATAATTACACACCTCTTCACATCGCAGCACAAAGAAAAGAGAAGGAGGTTGTCAGATTGCTGTTGGATGAAAGTGCTAACGTAAACAGTCAGAATAAATCTGGGTCCACACCACTTCACTACGCAGCAGAGGAACAAGATGAAGAAATTATCCGAATATTCTTAGAGAAAAATGCCAACGTAAACATTCAAAATGAATATGGCTCCACACCTCTTCACATTGCAATAAATAGGAAGAATGGGAGAATTGTACGGTTGTTATTACAAGAAGGTGTCAACGTAAGCATTCAAGATAGACTTGGCTGCGCACCTCTTCACATGGCAGTTGTGGAACAACACGAGGAAATTATTCGGATGTTGCTAGAACAGAGTGCCAACGTAAACATCGAAGATGAAGATAATTACACACCTCTTCACATCGCAGTAGAGGGAAAAGAGAAGGAAATTGTCAGATTGCTGTTAGCAGAAGGTGCTAACGTAAACACTCAGAATAGATTTGGTTCCACACCGCTTCACTACGCAGCAGAGGGACAAGACGAGGAAATTATCCGAATATTCTTAGAAAAAAATGCGAACGTAAATATTCAAGATAAATATGGTTCAACACCTCTCCGTACTGCAATAAATAGAAGAGGTGGGGAAATTGTACGGTTGTTATTGCAGAAAGGTGCCGACCTAAACATTCAAGATAATCTAGGGTCCACACTTCTTCACAAGGCAACAGAGGAACAACACGAGGAAATTGTTCGGGTACTGTTAGAAAAAGGTGCCAAAGTAAACATTGAAGATGAAGATGGTCACACACCTCTTCATATTGCAGTACAGAGAAAGGAGAAAGAAATTATTAGATTGCTGTTGGAGAAAGGTTCCAACGTAAACACTCAGAGTAAATCTGGTTCCACAGCTCTACATTACGCAGCTGAGAAACAAGACGAGAAGATTATCCAAATATTTTTAGAAAAAAATTCTAACGTAAATGTTCAAAATAGGTATGGTTCCACACCTCTTCACATTGCAATAAATAGAAGAGGGAAGAAAATTATAGAGTTGTTACTAAAGAAAGGTGCCGATGTAAACATTCAGGATAGACTTGGGTTCACACCTCTTCATAACGCAGCAGCCGAAGGAGACGAGGAAATTATGCGAATATTGTTAGAAAAATATTCCAAGGTAGACATTAAAGATAAAATTGATAGGACACCGCTTCACATCGCAATACTGGGAAAGGGCCATCAAATATGCAGGTTATTGTTTGGGAAAGGCGTCAAAAGAAACAGTCAACGTTGCACGGATTACGTTGAAATAGATGATAGAGTGGAAAAAATTGTACGGTTGTTATTAAAAATTGGTGAAAACGTAGATGTTCAAGATAGACTTGAAGAAGATGAGGAAATTATCCGAATATGGATAGACAAATATTCAAAGATGGACAGTGAAGATAAAATTGATGAATACTTCGCAGATCTGGGAAAAAAGGGGGAAATTATCCAATTGTTGTTGGAAAAGGGTGCCAATATAAATATCCAAGATAAATTTGGTGGCACACCTTATTACTACGCAACAGAGGAACAAAAGAAAATTTTACAGATATTCTCAGCTCACATGTCAGCATAAACTTTGAAGATGATGAAAACAATAACACACCTCTTCACGTCGTAGCGAAGTAATGAGGTCCGGAAATTGTCTGCCGGGATGCAAAATCACTGCCGTAATGTATGATGTATCACGTGCTACCGGTAGTGTATTAATAGTTAAATTTAGCATTAAATATTAATGATATGTTATGACTACTTTAGTAAGAGAAATATAGATTTTACACTTACTGGCATTTACTTCAATACTTATACTATCCTTGAAGTTGACAAAATGCACTTGTTAATTTAATGAAGTATATCAGAGAACCTGTGCAGAAATAAAAACGTCTGACGAATTGAGGAAAATTTTCTTCATTATGTAATTTGTTATTACAGTGGATTTGAATGCAATAGGATCCCAATGGTTCGAACTGAATGAGACTCGACTCATCTTGTACCTCAAGCTAAAGAAACGTATTAGGAGCATAGCAAAATATGTGTATAAGAAGGGAAATGAAAAACAGTAATTTATTAGTAATAAAAACACGGGAAAAAAGAGCAGAGAGAAATTGATTAAAACATTATTATTAGAGTCCGGTGACTGGAGAGCAATCGCAGCGGTGTGACTCCGTTAAGGTGGGCGGGGAGGACTGGTCGATTATGATACGACACGACAAATCATCATCACTAAAGCTGGCCACGAGCGGTACCGCGCAGTAGCGTAGAGTCGACCAGGCCTCGCGTTCCACTAGAGTTATTCTGCTAATAGAGATGTTTGCTGCCGCAAATAATTTCGCTCATTTTTTAAATAAAAATTAAATAACACGTGCTCAAACACTTACCATTTTAAGAGTCCTCCGTGAAATTACAAAGTGAATAATGTCTGTTAAATATCTGCAACATTAGATATGTTTCAACTGTTGTTTCGGCAAAACTAGTACGGCATGAGGAAAAAATGCGTTTATATGCAGAGAACAAACGTTCTACATCTAGTGACGTAATATTTGCGTAAGTAAAATAATCTTTCAAATAACTTAACGATTCTGTTGACGCACCTTCACAAATGTGTCTTAATGTGCCAAAATCAGAATTTTTCGATTGCGTCTTCAATCGCGCATAGCTGTGCGTGAACATATTTACTATTTGTAGAGATTCTTCTAACAGCACTGCAGGATTTTGTAATTTTTCTATTGCATCTGCTAGCCCGAAGTAACTATCTTGAAATTTCGACTGGCTTTTCTGGATAGCGGCAGCTTCCTTTGTATCGAATTGTAAAACCACGTTCTTAATATTGTCAAATTATTTATGATAATAAAACGAGGCCTGCAACCATGTTCCCCAACGAGTTAGAATAGATTCTGGTAGCTCTGGTATACGGGGGCACAGTCTGTGAAATTCGCGAATACGTTTCGGTGATTTGACAAATACTGATTTGGTATGCGCTATCAAAGCATCTACCTCAGGATAACATTTTCTGATACTATCCGCCACAAGATTGAGAGCATGAATTTTACACGTAATGTGTAACAAATTAGCAGAATGATTTTTAAGAGACCGACCTACAGAAAGCATGTTTGCAGCACCATCACTCACTAACATCAAGAGTTGGTTTGTTGAAAGTTCAAACTTGTCCAATGTATTTAACACTAACTTTGAAATTACTTCGACAGTACACTGTTGTATTCGTTTGGAGGCTAATAGAATTGAAGGTGCCGATTGATGAGGTTCCAATTTGCGTGCCATTACATTAAGAACAGAATGTTTCTTCCGATCTGTTGTTTCGTCGACACAAACACAATTTTTAATCTTTCAACTCCGATTTTATTTTTTGTTCAATATGTTCGCGCGCAGATGGCACAATTCTTCGTAACGATGTTCGACTTGGTAATTTCCACTCCGAATAGTTATTCCAAAAGCAGATAAATAGTTCCTTGTCTAGTAAATTAAACAGTATATTACATGCGATAAACGTAACGCATAAATTAAATATAAATTTTTCATTGTCTCGTGCGCAATTTCTTTTTGAGACATGCTTTTCACTATTTACGTATCGTAGACAATATTGTCTGGACCAACACATTAACGGGATTTGACAGATTACACATTTAATTTTAGCACCTTCATATATTAAGTCTGGAATTTCTGCAATAAATTTTCGAAGTTTGTCCGACCGCGGTCGTTTTGCTGACGAAATCATAATTTTTCTAGGACAGATAAACAATTGCGCAAATGACCGGCAGCGAAAATGTCCGTACTGCTCCGCAGACGAAGTAATACTACCGTTCCTCTCGGTCCGAATTGATTCTACGCCGATGCGTGGTACCGCTCGTGGCCAGCGTTAATCATCTCAGTTCAGTTTAGCATTGGATAGCGGATAGGGCGTGTTGATTTTATTGATATAGACGTAGTTATGAATTGTAGTTATTATTTAGTGTAGTGCGTTTTGATTTTATTGATACAGACGTAGTTATTAATTGTAGTTTTTAGTGAACATGTCGAAGGCTAAAAAACGACCCATTCAAGACATAGTAAATAAGTTTATTTCCGACTTTCCCGATTTGTTTTACAACGGGAGTAAGATAGTTTGTAAAGTGTGCAAAATACATTTGATGTCAAATAAGAAGTGGAACTGTACAAGACACGTAAATTCCGCACGAGAAGTGCATCTCTTTATGTAATTCTTATGTTGATAAATTGTAATTTGCCACTAGGCTTACTCGATAAACAACCGTTTAAGGACTTTTGGGACAAATACAATCCCGAGTAGCGGCTGCCAACGGAGAAAACGGCACGTAAGCATGTTGCATTTGTACGCGATGACGTGGAAAAGAAAATGAAACGCATATTGAAAAAACAGTTTCTTGGGTTATGTGTTGACGAGACAATAGACTGTAAAAAAAATTTTTACAACAATCTCTACAACAGTCTTTGGTGCCAAACGAAAGTGTTACCATTGACGAGCAGTTACTCTCGTATAGAGGGAGATGTTCATTTATTCAGTATATGCTAAATAAATCGTCAAAACACGGTATCAAGATTTTCTGGATGTGTGAGTCAGAATCAGGATTTGCAATTGATGGAATGGTATATACCGGACGACGACCCAATCAACCTATCCATACAAATCTTGCTTCTGAAGTAGTGCAAACTTTAGTACGCAGCATCCACTTCTCTGGACTGAATGTTACAATGGATAACTTCTTTACAAGCATTCCATTGGCTAAATGTTTATTGGTGATTAAAAGAACCTAACTGGTTGGAACACTAAGAAAAAATAAGAGAGGAATACCAAATGAAATAAGAGATGAAAAGAACAAACCGGTCTACTCTTCTATATTTGGCTTTTATGACAAAATGACTATGGTTGGCCACATTCCTAAGAGAAACAAGTCATTTTGCTCAGTACCATGCACAATGACATGTCTGAAAGTGAAAATGTTAAGGCGAAACCGGAATTAATACTTTATTATAACAATACCAAAGGGCGGGTAGACGTAGTGGATCAAAAACAGTCCAACTATACATGTATAAGGCAAACGAAGCGTTGGCTTATGGCGCTTTTTTCTAATACGATCGATATTGCAGCACTAAATACATATTTTCCACGTCGAAACCTGATTATCATAGGAATGTAGCACACGCTAGACGACTATTTTTGAAGGAATTAGCTGAGCAGTTGGTAATACCGCATATGATAAGGAGGTCAAAAAATCCGAAAATACCAAGAAATTCAATAAATTGTATGAACAAATTTATTAACATTGAAAAAACTGCGGCTGATGCCGTTACAAATAAAAGGAAGAGATGACATGTCCCTCTAGCTTAGACAGAAAAAACAAACTAGTTTGTGAAAAGTGTCGCCATAATGTGTGCAACGAACATAGTGTAAGAATTTGTAAAAATTACTACTTTTGAGTATGTATTTACATTTATAAAAGCTGTAATCTTTAGTTAGAGACTTTTGTTAATTATTTAAGATTTTTATACGCACAATTAAATGATTTAAATACATTTCATGTTCTTATATATTTTTAACAGAGTAAAAAAAACAACCGGGCCTCAGAGACCCGAGAAATGTTAATCTGTATAGCCGAACACCCAGGCATCCTAGGGTTAAAAAATAAACGTTTATTTCTTGTATATGCAAATTAGTACAGTATAATGTAGATAAAAAAAACATCATTTATATTGGCCAAGCAAAATATAAATCTATAGAAAAAGATCTTATGTAATCTAATTATTGCTTACCTAAATTTCAAACTTAAAGTCCTCTATAGTACATTACCCTTACTGAGTTGAGGCAAGTTCTTCTGCATATGAACTGGTTCTAAATCAGTTTAGCCTTGAACTGTGAGTAGTCAGAACTGTAATCGAACCGTAAGTACAATTCTAAAACGATTCAAAGTGGTTCGATAATATTAGAAGAAAATCAGATCGTGGATAGTGTAACTATTTATGCTGGGCTATAGATGTCGCTGTATATAAACAATTTTGACAATTACATTAATACATTCCACATAGAAACTGTCTCTTCAAAAAACTTTTCATTTCTTCTTAAAGATGATAATTCATTTGTATTTGTAAAAATGATTCATCATCGCTCGAGTCGCTGGAGCTGAAGAAAATGTTATCCATCTGTAACACTAAAATGTGGATAAATTAAATGTGGAGACATGTATCTTTACTGACGGAAATATGTACCTAATATTATTTCGTATTTATGCGATGAATGCGATTTCAGTCCCGAATACGCCTCGACAGCAAATTGCCGGCGCAATACGTGCACGTTTATGTTTGACCAAACAGAGATCGCCTTCATTTCTACAAGTTTACATATAATGTGGTCTGTCAGTTACTTGCGGTTAGTTTAAAATTCTCTCCGTATTCGAAAGGTTCTTTCGGTTGCTTGATTAGTTTAAAATTGTCTTCGTATTCGAAAGGTTCTTAATTAAGTATGTCGCTAAAAAGAAAACGTTTGTCGCTAAAAGACAAAATAAATATAATCGTGGAAAGTGAAAAGTATGCGTTAAATTCGCGAAAGTTGGCCGAAAAATATGGGATTGGAAAAACACAAATTCAAGATATTATGAAAAATACAGGTGAATTAAAAAAATGGTTGAGGAAACATCATAGTTAACACCTGGAGCAAAAACGAAAATTTCCGCAGTCGGAAGGATTGGCAGTGGATCAAGTCGCCTACAATTGGTTTTGCAAAGCCAGAAATAAAGCAATTCCAATATCTACTTAACCGCTACTTAAACGAAAAGCACTGGAGACAGCAAACAGTTTAAAGATGGAAAATTTCGCAGCATCTAATGGATGGTTGGAAAGTTTCTACCGGCGACACAGTATAACATTAAAATCAATTTGTGGTGAGTCCGCAGAGGTTAATTTGGACGGTATAGAAGACTGGAAAACCAAGTTACGGTTGATTTTAAGAAATTATTCTCCTCGAGATGTCTTTAATGCCGACGAAACAGGTCTTTATTACCGCGTCATGCCAAATAAGACATTTGCATTAAAAAATTTAAATTGTGCAGGAAAGAAGGCAGCAAAACAACGTTTGACTATTTTACTGTGTGCAAATATGGAAGGTGAGAAAGAAGATCCATTAATAATTGGAAAAAGTAAAAATCCTCGCTGTTTTAAGGGTAATCATATTGACAAATTATCCTTAGAATGGGTTTCTAACAATAAGGCATGGATGACAACGGAAATTATGACAAGATGGCTTCACAAATTTGACAATAAAATGAAAAAACAAAATCGAAAGGTGCTTCTTTTCTTGGATAACGCCACGTCACATTCTACTTTAACTAGTTTTCCTGCCGCCAAACACCACTTCCCATTGTCAGCCCTTGGATCAACGAGTAATTGGCAACGGCTTTTATTCGATACAAGAGTTTTTGACAAGTAATGTTACTTGATTTTAATTATATCTAATTCTGTTAATGCTTTAACGTGTAAGCGCTCCGCCCAACTACCTTTTATTATTGCCTTTGCAATTGTAGGCTTACTTAATGTATTTTTTTAGTGTTATTACTGTTGTATTTGTGTTTGTATTGTGTGTGTCTTTGGACCATTTCCTATACTTTTTGTAAGTCGTTGGAAATAAATTGTTTAAATTAAATTAAATTATGGATTACAGCTGCTTGGAAAAAGGTATCTCCTGCTACAGTTAAGAAATGTTTTTCCAAGGCCGGATTCTCTGATGTTATCCGAGAAGATACAATGTTTGATGAAGAAGACGAAATACCCCTTGCCCAACTCTTTCCTACAGTTCGTAACGAAATTGTGAATTTAGATGAAAATGCTTCTGTTGATAGTCATGTGCCTACAGAAAGCCTTTAGTATTACAGAAATTGTTGAAGAATTGTGCAGTAATGACGAAGAACATAACTCTGATAATAGTGTTGTGTACGAATGTGAAACTCCAAAATCTACTTTATCTAGTACGAGCGAAGTGTGTGCAAAATTAAGAGACATACAGAATTATTTATTGTGCAATAACAATGGTGAGATTTTTATGGATGTTTCTCGAATTTTACTTACATGTGAAGCTGTGGTTTTTAAATCGAAGCCAAAATATTTAAAGCAAACAAAGATTGAACCATACTTTAAAAAAGCTTAACAAACTATGTTTTCGTATGAATATGTTGTAATAATATCTATAAATAATGAACATATGTATTATCTACAATATGTATATATACAATATGTATATGTACATATTATCTATAACATGTACATAGTCTGTGTTTTGTATTACACACATTAAAATAGTTTGAGTTTTTCGTATACATATGTGTATTTATATAATATTTACTTTAATTAATAAAATAAAGAAAAGAATCTTAAAAACCAATTATGTATTTTATTTGTAAGACGAAAAACCTGACAACTATGGCCACTATTGTATAACGGTCAATACTGTTTCTTTTTTTGGTGCCCGTTATTGACAGGTTTTACTGTACACAGTACATTATACACTCATAAACTTATAAATTGAGCAACGCAAACTGCGCTGAAAGCCTGTGGCGGACGCATAAAAGTTTACACAAAATAAACACGGCCGGGACAATTCGGTATAAGCGTCAGTATAACTGCGACTCGAAAACCGATCTGTTGTGTATGCATCTACGCTGTCGTATACTATATCGTAGTTCTACGTTTGTTTTGAAAATGTTTCCTACGTCGCGAAAACGACCAAAGTTGGACACAATAAGAGAATTTATTGCAGAAATGCCTGATTTAAAGTGTGATGGCGCTAAAATTCAATGTGTAGTGTGTAAAATAGATTTAATGTGTTGGTCGAAAAGTGATTGTCTACGGCACGTAAATAGTGCAGGGCATGTTTCAAAAAAAAATTCCACACGAGATTATGACAAATTTAAATTTAATTTATGTGTTACCTTTATTGCATGTAATTTACCATTTCATTTACTAAGGAAGAAAGCATACGTCTCGTTTTGGAATGAATATTCGGACTTTAAGTTACCAAGTGAGAGAACATTACAGAGAGTTGTGCCGTCTGCTCGTGGGCATGTCGAGAAAAGAATTAAATCGGAGTTGCAAGATAAAAAACAGTGGTTATATGTTGACGAAACAACAGATCGTAAAAAACATTCTGTGGTTAATGTAATGGTACGCACAATGGAATACAACAATGCACTGCCGAAGTAATTTCAATGTTGGTGTTAAATACATTGGAAAAGTTTGAACTTTCAACAAATCAACTGTTGATGTTTATGAGTGATGGTGCCGCAAACATGCTTGCTGTAGGTCGATCTCTTAAAAAACATTGTGCTAACTTGTTGCATATTACATGTAAAATTCATACTCTCAGTCTCGTAGCAGATAGTATCAGAAAATGTTATCCCGAGGTAGACGCTCTAATAGCAGATACAAAAGCTGTGTTTGTAAAATCCCCAAAACGTATTCGGGAATTTCATAGACTATGCCCCGGTATTCCTGAACCACCACAACCTATTCTTACTCGTTGGGGAACATGGTTAGAGGCTGCATTTTATTATCTTAAATATTTTGAGAATATAAAGAACGTGATTTTAGAATTCGACCCAAAGGAAGCTGCGGCTGTCAAGGTAAGTCGCTTGAAATTTCAGGATAGTCAAGTTAAAACAGATTCGGAAATTATTCAGAACAATTACGTGGGACTAGCGGATGCGATAGAAAAACTACAAAATTCTTCGGTGTCGTTAGTAGAATCTTTGCAAATAGCGCAACATGTTCACGCACAGCTATGCACGATAGAAGACGCAAGAAATGTTTGTGTTTTAGAAAGGTTTCAAAGTGTTTTAGATAAAGACTCTGATTTTGGCACATTAAGACAAATTTGTGAAGGTGCGTCAACAAAACCGTTAAGTTATTTGAAAGATTATTTTACTTACGCAAATATAACGTCACTAGATGTAGAACGTTCGTTTTCGGCATACAAAAACACTTTTTCTTCACGCCGCACTCACTTTGCCGAAACACATCTAATGTTACAAATATTAAATAGACATCATCCACTTTGTGATTTCACGGAGGACTCTTAAAACGGTAAGTGTTTGAGCACGTATCACATTTAATTTATTTTGTGTAAACTTTTATGCGTCCGCCATTGGCTTTCAGCGCAGTTGCGTTGCTCTACTTATAAAACATATTTTTCTTTTAACTTACTTGTCTATTACACAGATCAGTTCGCTCAAATAGTGGTATATCTATTTATGCGTTTTGCGAAATCATCTGTAAAAAATTGACAGATCGTAATAATTAACGTTTAACCAACGCGCGAATCAGTCCTCTTTTGGTTCTTACTCTAAAGCTAGTACTGTTTAAACAGTTTTATTACCGTTCAAAAACAGTTCTGACAGGAAAAAACAATGAACTATTAATTACGCCGGAAGAAAAACACAGGATTCAATGCAACTACTACAGTAACGGTTCTAAAACCGTTCAAACTCGAAAGAAAAACGAACCTCATGTAATAAATGTTACCTTCGAGATGATTTATTGCATTAACTCTATTACACTTATATTTTATACACACGTCATAAGTTTCAATTTCTGGAGATGCGTTAATTACCTGCACCAAGAGATCTTGAGTATTTTTAGATATATTTGAATGAAATAAAATATATTTAATACTGAATCTTGAAACTTACGAAAGCACCGGTTTAATTTTTCACATCTTTCCAATTACATCAAAAATTAAAATCAATAGCTTTCCCTCTTACATTTGAAAGAACTTGAAGTCCTCAAATAATTTTGTTAGGCTTAATTATAAGAATAATAACCGATGTAATCGCAGATAAAGGTTCAAAGTTTGTATTTTGGAAAAAAAAATTAAAATCGTGTGGTTCATTTTTCACCTAGGTGGCGCGAGTTATTTAAAATTGACACACGATAAAAAAAAATCTAACTGAAATCTTGCTGAGCTTTCGAAAAATAGCACTCACAAAACCCCGTTCTTTAAATAACTAAATATCACTTGATGTACCATATCTGATAAGGACTAAAGAGGTTCTTAGATAAGCACAAATTGGTGCCGTAATTTTTTTTTAATTAAAATAATGTCGACGTTATGGCAGTCATTGTATATTACTATGGATCTTGAAATAACCGTTAATAATTACACAGATAGGATCTGCAAACGTTCCAAGATTAATTAAAATCTGGTGGGTACATTGCCCATTGCAATTTTTTATTAAGGTAAAATATCAGCTGGATACCCTCTATATTACATAAGAATTGGTAAATTATAAGAATTTCCAGTTGTAATAAGTCTAGTGCATTAAGAACAGAAGAAGAACGTAGGTAGCGCCATCTTCGGCCTATTGTTCTGCCGCTCTTATATTTAGCTGACAATTTTACTTTGCGCTTATTGACCATAATACCACACATCTAGACTTTATCGAGACCGATACTAATTGTAAGCGTGAGTAAACGTCTAACATATCTTCGTGTTGTTGTGTACCAATTGAGCGATTGTGTAATCAAATATGTAATATGTATTGATTATTCTGTTTCTTCTTCAGGTAAGTTTAAACATTCGCTATCATATTCATTCGGAATTGTATTTGTACATCAGCATGTTATCTATAGACTTAGGCGTCCTTGCATAACAAGAATGTTGATGCATTTACGGGAAAGTTTGTAACAGATGTTCGCACAAGTAACCGCATAGGAATTTCCACATATTATATATGTATGCAGGAAAAAAATTGGTTTTCCGTCGTGAGTAATCCTATCTATATATAACACGCTAACATAATTGAATATTTAAAATTTAATTAAAAGAAACAATAAAGTTGTACCAGATGTAGCTAAATGTTTAGAATTATTAGAATCAAATATATTACGTATACCAAATCAAACTTGAGGTTATTTGTTTCGAGAGGTCATATGTTTGAATCAAATAATGTAAAAAAAATATTTTTTTTAATGGAAAAAATATATCTCTGCCGCTATTTGAAATTACGATTTAATTGACTGAATGTATATTTGTTTGTGTTAAGAACTTTTTTCTCCGTGTATCCAGCAAGTTAATAAGTAGGCGTAAATAATAAATAGCGATAATAAGCACACAAATATGAATTACAATTCAGTAAGAAAAGAATACATTCGTTTAAACCATCGCATACTATAAGGTTCTTCAAGCAGTTAAGAAATAACTTACAGACATTTTTTCAATTGCGCAGTTTAACTAAACAGAAATGTTTATGATATACACCGTCACCATCCGCCACGGAACCTATTAGCCCGCATTCTAATACGAACATACGTTGCATAGGCCCGCACTCGTTCATTAGAATTCGATTTTATTTTTTCCTGATATATTTAAAAGTAGACATCTATTATATTCAACTTTTAGATTCTGTATGATTACAGCTATTACCCAGACGCTGATTGCGAGTTATTTCTGAAACACCCACTATAGGAAAATCATTATAAAAGAAATTCTAGAAGGGCTTCTCTATCAGAGTATGAAATAATATACAGGACATTTCATTTAAAAGCAACCGAAATAACATAAATCAAACATGGTAACCATTCCAACTGTTAGCTTGTAGAATTTAATCGATGTAAAAAATGTCGATATATTGCCGAAAACTCCAAGAAAATGTCAATTGAATAAAATTTGAATCACTGCTCTAGCAAGTAAGTCGTTTAAGATATCGGTGGTTAAGCGGTATTTTGCAAAATCTCAAATTATCTTAACACCACAATCGTTTGTTCTAACGAATACTGATGAAAGCGAAATATACAGTGCAATTGTGTCACTTAAAAACGGAAAAGCTCCTGGTGTAGATGGCATAAGAGCAGAAATACTGAAGCTTACCGTTCATAAACTGGTCAACCCACTCCTGTACATTTTTAATCGGTCATTGAGAATAGGACAATTTCCTGAGGCTTTCGAAAAGTTGGTAATAACGCCTATACCAAAAAATGAAAAAACAAATTAAAAATCATTAATTATAGACCAATATCGTTGACAACTGCATTCAAAACTCCTTGAAAAGATAATGAAGAAACGGATTGACATCTTCCTTCAGTAAAATTGCATTTTTACGGATTATCAGTATGGCTTTAGAGAGAAAAAGTGCACTCAGGATGCTATAAATGAGACAGTTAATTGCATTGAAGATTCTATCGATAAAAGTTCTCCATGTTTGTACACCACGGAAAATTACTTGACACCTTGGAGAAGGCTGGTCTTCGCGGGCAGGAACTTACCTGGAATCCATAGTGATTTTTGCCAAACACAATACGGCATTCCACAAGGAACAGTTTTGGGTCCACTTCTTTTCAACGTATACCGTAAGAGCGAACGTACTATGATCAGCCAGCATAATCGGCATTTTTCGGAAATGTGATGGCAAAGTCGACTCTTACACATGTACGCGGACGAATATGCCGTTTATAACATGAGTAGGGTGCACAAATGAATTTGCTTTTACGCAATTTCGTCAAGCAAATGACATTCTACAGTGACATTCAACACAGGACAAGTTTAGATGCGCTGAGTTCGTGTAAACTCGGGTGATCATGGTACGCTCGCTCGTACGGTATAAGCGAATTGCACAAATAACGTACAGCAGGCGATATTGTGACTTTTGCAGATGACACGGTTATATTGCACCAAGCTAATAAATGGGAAACATTCAAACAGAAAGCAGGAAAAGATTTTAGTGATATAATTCATTGGCTAAACCATCGTCTATTAACAATAAATTACAGTAAAACACATTGTGTAGCTTTCATATCATGCTCGACTTACCTCCCGCATTACAGATACCTAAGTGTAGAAGATGGCATGGTACACCAAAATAGGTATAATAAACACCATCAAATACTTTGGTATCTGATTCACATCTTAGATGGGACAAACATATATTATACGAGGGTCACTCTATATATTTTGAGACACAAGAAAACCACAAGTCTTTTTACGAAAATGATTTTATTTATGTTCAAAATAATCTCCTCCTGCATCAATGCACTTTTGTAACCGAAGTTTCCACAATGTAAAAGCGTGAAGCCAGTCATCTCTTGGAATGCTCTCAAAAAATAGATGAATTGCTTCATCTATCTCATCCTCCGTCGTGAAACGTCGACCACGTAAATGTTTAGGTTGAAGAACAACCAGAAATCATACATGGCCAAATCAGGCGAATAGGGTGGATGTTCAATGACTTTTACCTTATTTTCACGTAAAAATTCAACTGTCTGTTGTGCACTGTATGACGATGCATTGTCGTGATGCAACATTAACCCGCAAATGTTGGCTGACTCAAGAACTGCAGGTAAACATTTTGTGGTGTACCAGTTTGCTGTGACTGGACGTTGATTTTCCAGCTTCATTGCTTTTACTAATCCGGTACTACAGAAGAAAACTGCGTACATAACTTTCTTGACAGCCCTTTGCCTTTTGGCCATTGTTGGTGTTGGTGCATCTTCGTGAATCCACACGCGGCTCCCCTGGTGGATAGGAATATCGTAAAGTGGGATGTAAGTTTCATCACCTGTTAGCATTTTTGATAGAATGCGATGTCCACCATTATTTAACATTTCCAATGTTTCCCGAGCGATTCTTACTCGCTCTGCTTTTTGGAAATCGGTAAGCGTGTGTGGCACCCAACGAGTATCATTTTTTTACATCCGAAGATGATCATGTAAAATTGAATTTACTGTTGCGGATCCAACATCAAGAGTTGCCTCAATTATTTGGTAGGTGGATCTTGGATCTTCGTCGATCATACGTCTCACACTCTCAATGTTTCCAGCGGTAACTGAAGAACAGGGCCTACCGGTACGTTCCTCATCACCAAGCGATATCCGTCCTCTTTTAAATTCGCTATACCAGCGAAACACAGTTGCACGTGAAGGACTTTCATCACCAAATGCGAGTTGCAATCGTTCAAGACTTTGTTGTTCACTTAGATCGACCTTAAAATCGTAGTAAATCATTGCGTGTACATGTTCTCTTGACAAGTTCATGTTTCGATGACAAATCGTACCTACCACGTTTACTCTATAACAGCAGCGACTCGACTGACAGTCAGAGTTTACTACTTAAGGATGGTGGTATTTAGAAATGCAGTGTTGCCAGCTCTAACTTCTCTACTTTTGTGGCATCTCAAAATATGTAGCGTGTCCCTTGTACTTAGTTAAAAAACTTAGATTCCTATCTTATAAAATAACATCGTATGCTGAAATTTTAGATATACAGCAGCTAAAAATTGTATACTATGCACTTGTTCAGAGTCAAATGGTATATGGTATAACAGCATGGGGAGCTTCTGCAAGGGTCCATATACAACCCCTAGAAAGAGTACAAAAGGTATTAATTAAAAAAATGTAGAAAAAACCGTACTATTAATATTATTATGTGAGGAAATAAAGATGTTTGATATACCACAGTTATACTTCTACAAAACTGTGTTATAGGATATGTGTATAACCGTTACCTACGATATATACAGGGACTAAGCGTTTTGACGTCAGCAGGCTGTGACGTATTTTGAAGTAGGTCGTCGTTCATTCACACGTTCAAATCGATTCTTGTGTTTTCAACTGGTTTATCCAAATTATATTGGTTTTATAAAAAAAAATACTATGTAGTGATATTGCCGTACTTTGTTGGTGATACCTGTAATGTTTTTCTAGTGCTGTATGAGCGATAAAACCTTTTCTGGAACGACAAGAACGGGATAACCTAAAAACTGCGGCGTCAGCTGTTTTGTATGTTTTGTTTGTGAAGATATTATTTATTTTTCAACAGCTACAGATTCAAAGACCGGGGAAACTATAACTGTATGTTTAAAAAACCCTAGGCTTAGAAAAATGCTATTCCAACTCAATTCTCTAAATGTCCGTTGTATTTGACAAAAAACGTGAAGGTTTTATTGTTTGTATAGTTTTATATTCTTAGGTTATATTTAACAAAATTATTTTTGAACACAAAGAGTTGTTTTTAAATGTGTGTAATAAACGTTCTGTTTTAATACAATATATTTTTCATTATAAATTGCAACAGCTAGAAGGGGTTAGAATTTCCGGATGAAATTTGGTAGGAATATTCACCTATGTAATAGTAATAAATGATCAAAATTTGAATCCTCTCAGTGAAGCAATAAAGTTGTTATTGAGGTTTTTACCTCTCTCTCAGCTCTGATATTGAATGTTTTTTTTTGCGGTGTTTTTTATAACTTTCTCGATTTGTGTTGTTGTTCTCATTGAACTGCGGTTCAGTTAAGTGCTAGCTATGCATTGGACAGAGGTCGAATTATTGGTTTAAACGAAGCTGGTTTTACATTTGGGGAAATTGCTAACCGTGTAAATCGAAATCGGTCTACTATTATGCGAGTGTGTCGTGCATGGTTTCAAGATAGCCAGGAACAGGAACGTAGAAGAGCGTAGAACAGGAACCGGGGCTTCAAGAAGAACGAATGAGCATCAAGATCGTCGCTTAAGACAACTGGCATTAGAGACCGATCTTCCTCTACTCGGGCAATTGGTGACAAATGGTTTGGTGAAGAAGGTCGCCATGTAACCCTTAGAACAGTTTGTCGCCGAATCCGAAGTTTTGGGTTAACATCATATCGTCCGCAATTTGTGCTTCCTTTGACTGCGGAACATTGTCAGCAACGGTTACAATGGTGCAATGAAAGATCTCATGGGAATCTTGAATCGCGCCGTGTTGTGTTTAGTGACGAATCAAGATTTTGTTTAGGCATGCACGACGGTCGTCAGAGAGTCAGAAGAAGACGAGGTGAACGACGGAATCTTCTATTTACCGTTGAGAGGCACGTACACCGCACTGTGGGTGTTCTGGTTTGGGGTGCGATTACTTATGGCAGCAGGTCTCCCTTAGTGTTAATTCGAGGCAATATGACAGCACACCGGTACATTGCGGAGGTTATTGGAACACATCTTCTGCCATATCTACAAGGACTCGAAGATCCATTATTCCAGCAAGATAGTGCACCTCGTCATGTAACAAGGTTTTCCTTGAACTACTTTGAACAGGCCCAGATTAATCTTTTGCCCTGGCCTCCAAGATCTTCAGATCTCCCATCGAACATGTATGAGACATAATGGGCAGAACATGGCGAAACTTGCAGCGTCCTCCTTTGACTTTGGAGGCTTTGAGACATAAGGTGCAACTTGCATGGGAGGCAATACCCCAAGACGAGATAAACCACCTTATTCAATCAATGCCACGTGTAAATGAATGTGTAAATCAGAGAAGCGGCCCCACACATTATTAACAATTATTATAAAATTTTGTTTAACTAATAAAGATTTTCCTCCCAAATTTCGATCATTTATCACTTTTACATAGGTGAATATTCCTACCAAATTTCATCCGGAAATTTCAACCCCTTCTAGCTGTTGCAATTTCCATGTCATTGAGTATATACTCGTAAATGTCATTTATGAATTTTTCGTATTCTTATATTAACCCGTAATACCGACGCCTATGCGAGTCCGCAAATTTTGGTTACTCTAATCATTATCCATTTTATTGCTTGGTTATGTGATTCATTTATTGTATGTAACACAAAGCTGTTATTTTTCTTTCAGGTAACCTTGAAAACAAGCCTGATAGAATATCTGCAGTGATATGGAGCGCACAAGAGGATCTCAGTCAGAGATTGGTATGATGTATCAGTATGCAGTTACGGCGTATCTTGCAGGTCAACTCTCGGCCAACCCATCAGTGCAAGACTACATCATTTACTCTAGTGAAAAATCTGCACTCAAATTTGACGATATAGTGGCCAAAATACAACTGAAAGGAAGAGATGAATGGTTTCTGTCGTTGATACAAGTAAAACATAAAGAAAGCAAGAACTTAAACGTCAGCGATATTCTCAAAGGGCAAACTATAGAATACGATTTATCAGAGTACATTACTAGCTTTAATGAAATCATGGACGATGCGAAATTGGCATGTCGCCAAAATATTCCAAGTGATAATATTCGCTTTTGTATATTCTCTAACAAAATTATAGAGACGCCTGCTCTCCTTCGCAGAGAATGCACGTTTGAACTTGACCTGAGAAGATATTCCAACACCGATGTTATAACTAGCACACTCCTTCCTTTTGGCGATAGATGCTGGAAATTTGATTGTCGGGATTTGGGAGCTTCGGAGTATCGACGCTTCCTTGACGGATGCTACTTGTACTTAGAAGAAGCAAGCTACAGTAAAATTAATAAACGTATACAACGCAGCTGTAGCATTGACAACGCGAACGATATCGTAAACTACGTGAAAGATTACTTCAATAACAATTTCTTGCATAAACAAGGATTGCACAAGCAAGTGTTTGAAGTTGAATTACAAAAAATTCGCCTATCTAATTTTGTTCTTCCTTTAACGCATTTGGTTGATCTCGTTGAAGATGACCGTATAGCTATTTGGAACGAAATTACACTAGCTCATGATATCACATTCGTAAGTAAAGCTGATGATGTTGATATTGAAGGCTGCCTCTTTGCATGCGCAGCGCAAAGGTTAAATTCCTTATTAAAAACAAATATTGATTGGAATAGGATCGTTTTCGAGCGACAAGAATTGGATAGCGACATAATCAATAAGTTTCTAGCACACTCCAGAACTAAAACGTTGAGATACTGGATCTCACCACCAAGCACTCTCAAATTTTTAATAGTGGAATTGTGGAAATTCGGAGATTTGCCATTAATTCTAGAAACGGATATTAATCTAAAAAATTTTGAAAAATATGCACATTTAAAAAGAAATTATGTCGTCATAGGGGATGCCCAAGAACAACTTACGGAAGCTTCTCCTTCAAAATTGAATATATTTAGTCATTTAGGCAATATTACAGATCTTCATTTAAGAAACAGAATTCTTGAAAATACAATAATTTCCCTTCAAGGACGTAAAGATACTTCACTCAAAGATATACTACTGGATGATATGGATTTATTGGCAACATTTTCTTCTGTGAATATAATCGGGTTAATGAAGAAAAGAAGTGTCTACTTGAAGGAAGACAGCTTGAGGGATACAAATTTCTTTGCATTCTTGATTGAAGATGAGAAATGCGTAGCTAATACAGAATTTATAGAACCGCACGTAACTGGTGATAATATTGTCATTGAGTGTCATCCAGATAAAGCTGAAGAATGGTTTACGACAATCAAAGAAAATCCTTCATGCGAAGGTTATACAACCTTCCGCCTACGACGTATTGACCATCACATAGAATTAATGGAAGGTGACAAAAAAAAATTAAGTAACTACTTCATCGATCAGTATGGAGATCCCGTATACAGCCATGGAGGGAACTCACCGATAAACATAATCGGGGACATAATTCCCCTAAATGAGGTTAACCATGTGCATAGGTACCTGAGACGGGTAACACTTTCCGATACTTATTTGAATTCTGGCGTTAAGGCAATTTTTTTATTATCGGGAGATATAGAAACTCTAAATTTGCCGATAAAAGTTACCAAATTTAAAAATGTGCATGATGCTGAAAGAACTATAATGGAAGGAAAGAACTACTATGTGAATGCTAGTGATAAAGAGCATTGCTGGAACGAATTATCTCACCTTAAGTATGCCATACTTGACATTATTGTTAAGGATGGTAAAATGGAGCTCATCCGATGTTCAAATTGTGATAACCTGAATCCTTTCATTTCATACGAGGGAAGAAGATTTTCCGAAAAGGAATTCTTCAGTGAAGTAGGAGATAGTGCTGTCACTGTAGTGACCGGAGAGCCGGGTATGGGAAAATCAAGTTTGCTTAAATTCTTATCCAGTATTTGCGATACAAAGAAATATGTTCTATTTTACGATTTGGTGTACTTCCAAAATTTTTTAAATCGAAACAAAAATATACTTACCAAGCCTATAGAATGTATATTCGGCGAAATCAGACAAAGCAAAACTAAAAGATACGACAACTTCTTGCAAGTCTTACGTGAGAAAAAGATCGTTATGCTCCTGTTAGACTCGTTCGACGAAGTAATTTCATCTTGCGAAAAAGATGTGTTAGCGTTTATACGAGCTGTCGTCAATTCCGGAATTCAAATAATAGTAGCATCGAGATTAAAGGATTGCGCTTTGTTAATGAATGAATTTAACGCCCAAGTGATAAAATTGGATCCCCTAAGCTGTTTTGATGACAGAGGGTATCCAGCGGAATGGAAAATCAGTTCGGATGTATTGACAAACATTCCGTCGGAATTCACAACAAATCCACTATACTTGAATTTCCTGCAGATGATCTTTGAGAAAAAACAACAATTAACAAACATTACGAAATTCGAACTATACGAAAAGGTGATAAACATGAAAATCGAACGTCGCTTGCGAAGGATAATGATAAGCTCTTATGAGGCTGCGATAAAGGATCTTGTAACGTTATTTGAGCGATTAGCATTAGTAGTAATGTTTGGGAAGGAGAAAATCGAGGGGGAGCTAAGATGGGAATGTAATACGGAGTCTTTCGACTGTATCAAATTTGGCATTGTCACGCATTTTAAACAAGGCTGTCCTGTATTTGATCATTTCACCTTTGTGGAATTTTTAATCGCTCAATGGTTGGTGAAAGCGAAGAGAACGCGTATATATGGAAAGGTAGCTCAAAATATTTACAAGCAACTACTGGACGAAGGAAAAATGCACGTACTAGATATTCTTTGCGAACATATAGACGTACACAAGGCAATTCTGGATAGAAACGTATTGAAAATCACGAAAATATGTGAAGAATCGCCAAATTGTTTGAATGATGTTGACAAGCTTGGTAGAACTGCTCTTCATACAGCAACAATTGTCTGCAGAGGTGTAAAGATGCTGGATGCCGCTTCCATGGCATTGCATATCATGATACAATCCATGCGGAGTAATAGTTTGGATATGACTATTCGCGATACGATAATGGAATGGGATTGGAGCTATTACGTAGACTTCGATATGTTTGCGGTTCAGCTATGCCATCTATGCGTTTCGACTGCAGAAATATATTTGGATAGAGAAAAGTCGAAAATTGTAGAACGCCAAGAGCCTTCTGCAGTGTTTCCAATAGAAGATTTCAGCAAAATGCTTGAGTACGCCCTAGGGCGATTAGCTATCAATACTATTGCTAAATTGTTGATTCTACAGAATTACAAAAATAAAATGTTTTACGATTTCTATCAAGCTTGTTTACAATTAACAACAGATACGCAACCACCACCACGCAATCTAAACATTAAAGTAGAAGGAAATTTAACTCCTTTACATGTTGCTTGTATATTTGGTAGCGAACCAATGGTAAAACATCTCATCCAAGTAGGTGCTCACATAAATGCCACAGATGAATTTGGTTCTACACCCTTACACTACAATATTATGCGATATGTTGGAGAATGCGATGACACTGCAACAAATCAAAATGTTGCTATTACCAGATTACTGTTAAAACATGGAGCGGATGTAAATACTTGCCATGTATCCTTCTTTAAAACACCTCTTAACATTGGTGCCTACACATCAAATATAGAGATGCTTAAATTGTTACTGGAAGGAGATATTGACATCGACATCAAATGTGGCTCTGACAGAACAGCTCTTCTCAGCGCTGCTCATCAGAAAAATGTGGATTTTGTCAAAGTACTATTAGAAAAGGGAGCTAATCCCTTACTTGAAGACGATAATTGTTATGCACTTATTCATGTTGCCGCCTATAATCAAGACGAAAATATAATCAAGTTGGCGTTGGAAAAAGGTGTCAGCGTAAACTTTCCAAATGTATACGGCGAAACAGCCCTTCACATAGCCGCATTCGAGAAGCTGCTTGACGTGGTAAGGTTGCTAGTAGAAAATGGAGCGGATGTTAACCATAAAAATAAGTGTGGTCACACACCTCTTCACTACGCGATTTACGAATCGGGCGTTGGTAAGTTACCAATGAAAAGTAGCGGTACTTTATCATATGAAAAACCACTTTACGCAACGCCCACGCAGACACCCACAGACCAGAAGGTGAATATTATCGCTTTATTGCTAGAGAACGGAGCGGACGCCAATGCTTTGAACGAAGAAGGCCATTCGCCTTTTCACGTCGCCGCAACAGAGTTTGAGAATGTTGATGTTGTCAAGTTATTCTTAGAAAGGGGAGCAAACGTGAACCATGAAGACACAAGCGGCAAAACTGCTCTTCATAGAGCCGCATACGGAACCCGTGTAGATATTATGAAGTTGTTATCAGAAAACGGCGGTGACACAAACCTCCTAAATAAAGTCGGGTTTGCATCGCTTCGAGCTACAGCATTCGATTCTGGTAGCGATAAGGTTGAGGACCTCTTGAAAATAAGACCCGAAGTAAACCTTCATTATCTAAACTACGAAACATTTAGTTGCAGGAAGTTATTCGAAAGAAGAACGAACGTCATCAAGTTATTCTTGGAGAACCAAACAGGTGCACGCCTGCTCCAAAGCAAATGCGGCGATATACCTCTTCACGTCGCCGCCCACAATGCAAATGATAATATCGTAGAGCTACTTTTACAGCGAGGAGCAAACGTAAATCATCAAACCTTAGATGGCGAAACGGCCCTGTATTGCGCTGTCAGCGGCAGACGTCTGAAGACCATCAAATTACTACTGCAGAACGAGACAAAGCTCAACATTCCAAATAAATACGGTTGTACGCCCCTTCACGAAGCGGTACGCATTGCAAGTGATGACATCGTTAAGCTGCTACTGGAAAAAGGAGCCAAAGTAAACCTTCAAAGCACAAAAGGAGAAACAGCCCTTCACATAGCCGTAGACGAAGAGTATATGGATGATGTTAGAATGTTATTAGAAAAAGGAATAAAGGCTAATCTCGAAAATGAAGCTTACGCATCCTTACAAGATAATGAGGGTATCGTTAGGTTACTCTTAGAAGTATGTGCCAATATCAATACTGAGGAAGGAAATTCAAAAGCAGCTGTCTACAATGCCCTACAAAGAAAACGCCTGAATATCATCCAATTATTACTAGAGAATGGGGCGGATGCGAATCTTCAAAGTAAAGATGGAACCACACCCCTTCATTTTGCAGTGAAGGGAAGGGAAGAAGATATCGTTAGGTTGTTACTGGAAGGAGGGATCAACGTAAACATTCAAAACATGGATGGAGAAACAGCTCTTCACAAGGCTGTTGAAGGAAAAGGAGTAAATATCGTCAAGTTATTATTGGAGAACGTAGCAGACGTTAATCTTCGAAACAGAAGCGGCAGTACACCTCTTCATTTTGCGGCATATGGTGGTGATGAACAAATCGTTCAGTTGCTGCTAGATGCAGGGGCCCACGTAAACGTTCAAAATGTGAATGGTAAAACTGCTCTGCACAGGGCCGTAGACGGAAAGAGTATTGGTAATATTAGGTTGTTGCTGCAAAACGGAGCAGATCCTAACCTTCGAGATAAAGATGGTTATGCTCCTATTCATTCAGAGGATGACGATATCTTAAGATTCTTATCATCAGAAATGTAAACTCGTGCATGCGGGAAAATGCTGCAGGTACTGTCCTTCGTTAAATATGACGGCAAAATACTATGAAATACCTGTCTAATTACATTTACTTTTGAAAACTGTTTTAGTTAAGTAAATACATTTTTGCTAAAATGATGAAAGACTTTCTCTTACATTTTTCTTCTTTTAAATATTTTTATATACGTGCGTCAAAAAGTATGCACCATATGGGATTTTTTTTGGTATGGACTTTTATAAAATTGTGGTAATGCAGAAAGTTTGAGCACCTTTTAAAACCAACTTGACACCCATTAAACGCAATTTATCTTCTACCGTATACAAGGTGAGCATCTAAAATTGAAAGAGGCTCAAGAGTAAAGTATCCTTATTTTTCAAAATAGCGGGAAATGTTATTAAGAAAAGTTGTTTAGAATTAACAGCTATACTCAAATATGAAACCATCGCCTCCTATCACAAAAATAAAAAGTATGTATTATTCTCTCGATCACCCTTTATGCACTTCACACTTACAACATCTAATCTGCTTAAAGTATTTGTAATTGATACAACTAATAAGAAAAGGAATTAGTGGCACTCCTTAGGTGTTTTGAGTTATTATCAAAAATTATTGAATTTTATGTGAAAAATTCACGTATTTTTGGTGCATTTTCTTCATCTGCTCGGTGAATTAGGACATGAATGGAAACTATTCTTGTATACGGTACAAGATAAACTGCGATTAATGTCAAGTTGGTTTTAAAAGGTACCCAATCTTTCTGAATTACTATAATTTTATAAAGGTCTACAACAAAAAAAATCCCATATGGTGGGTACTTTTTGTTGCTGTTTGTTTCCCGTTTCGTCTTCTAGGTCTTTCTTTTGTTTTTATTTTTTACTGTTAGATTTTTATATTTTACATATTTTTTGTATGCATATAAGATGGATCATGGATCTAGGATGTACGAGGGATGATCGTAAAATAAAGTTCCCATATTTTTTAAAAATAGACAGCATTCTTTATTTCCTTAACATTACACATCATTTTAAAAGTAAAAACTTAAGCTATTTTTCGACATAATCGCAATTTCTATCCAAGCATTTTTGCAGACGGTGCTCCAACTTCTGTATCCCCATGTCGTAAAATTCTGCCGCCAGTCAAAATCTTTCCAATTGTGGTGTTGAAAATCTCAGGAATCCGAAGAGCGAGTTGATGAATGGCGACCCTCCGATCTTCAAGCAGTATGCTCTCGACCTTTTCAACGATTTCCTCTGAAACTGATGGTCTTCCGCTCCGCTCTTCATCGTGAATTTCCGTCCGATCTCCAGTGAATTCCTTACACCATTTGTGGGCGTGTTGAACAGCTATACACTTTTCTCCATAAACTTCGGTTAATTGACGATGAATGTCTATAGGTGAAACCCTTTTCACGTTTAAAAAATGTATCACAGCGCGAATTTCACACCTGGCGGTAACGGCGATCGGGAATTCCATCTCGGACGGCTGCTTAGCCAACACTAAGCGGCGTAGCGAGACAGGAGTGGTACGTATATAGAGTGGGAGAGCTGCTGCACACGCCAATGTTGTCGGATTTCGCCTAACACGTCTTATTGCTGCTGTAGGCCTTTGGGAACCTTATTTTACGATCATCCCTCGTACCAACCTCCAAAAATTAAAAATTTTGACAGATACAATGAATAGCTATGAAGGTGTTATACAAAGTGTTTCAAAAATCCAATTCAAGCACTTTACGCCATCAGATTTAGACTTACATCTAATAGGTCGTTATTCTGAATGATCCTGTATAATAATCATAGTAATGCTCGGATATTTAGCAATAATATGGATATTTAATATTGTACATAAATAAAAATAATATTTAAATCAACTATTTGCTTTTTATTTATAAAAGATTAATTCAGATGAAAATTAATTGTAAATCGCCAACTAGGCTAGACAAGTTAGGGTTGGGTGATTAATTAGCCTTAGTTTACGATAGTAAACTAGAAAATAACTATGATTATTGATTCCCTTCGATAAGGGCAAGCATGACAACCCGTTGTCATTTAGGCATGCAAAAATGGGTCAATCAGTACCGTCAACCGAGGTGAGGTGGATAAAAAAATTATAATTTTTTGAGATATTTGAAAAACAAATGATTATATTTTAAGGCAATTAAAAATATAACTTCATTGATGTCTAGGCTGTCGATTGGTCACTAGATTAGGTGGAGTGACCATTCCTTATAAATTTATGGTTAAAAGGTGATCGACGTCAGCTTCACCTCAAGATCGGGATGACATCGATCACCCATATTAAAATATATAATTCACTTTAAAACGATTTAGGGTGAAGTCAGTCAATCAGAAATAAAAAATATATACTTATTCAAAAATTATAGCAACATTTGCGACAAAATTTAGCAGTAAAACGTATATTAACAAATAGAAACATTTTTTTTTCCGAAAGGTTTCCAGATTTAAACCGCGTCAAATATGCGTCAGTACACCGACGTTTCGTTCTCTATCGCACGGAACCTCTTCTGGGCTGCATCATGTCAAACTCTGCTGACAATCAACTCTCTGATATGCTGGGTTACCATAAGCTATAAAAAAAGTATAATAGTAACAGTAGTAGTAATAATGGATACAATATTTGCTACTTTCACACACAAAAAAAATATTGTACGATCCTAAGGTGTTTCTTTATAAAATTCTTTAAAGATAAAATATTTAGCTGCTTCGGGACTTAATTAAGGCGTTCTGTTGGAAAATACGAGCACACCTCATACCATAGCAAACATAATTCATCTAAGAAAAGGCCGATGCTATGGGTACTACACAAATCAAGGACTGGTACATACAATCGGTTCAACGACGGTCGACAGTGACGCACGTTCTGGCAGACCCTCAACAAGCCGAAGCGACCAAACCATTCAGAAGGTTAACACCTTGGTCCTGCAGGAATTGTGAAACGAGGGGAAAAGCATTGGTTTCGTGCATGCCATTTTGAATGATGATTTGGGCTTACGGAGAGTGTCCGTAAAATTCATGCCGAAGTTGCTGACGGCGGAGCATAAGGAACTGCGTGCAGAAATTGCGCAGAACATGCTGATGACTCAGGCTTCATGAAGACCGTTATCACTGGTGATGAGTCGTGGGTTTATGTGTACGACCTTGAAGCAAAGGCGCAGTCTTCCCAATTGAAACATCTTATATCTCCGAGGCCAAAGAAAGTACGGCAAGTCCGCAACAGTGTGAAAGTGATGTTGACAGTTTTCTTCGACTACCGTGGAGTGGTTCATCATGAATGCGCTCCTCACGGGCAAACCATTAACAAGAAGTACTACCAGCAAGTCCTCCGTCGTCTTCGTGATGCCGTGCGGCGCAAGAGACCGAATCTGTGGACAGCGGGAACTTGGCAGCTGCATCATAACAACACACCGGCACATTCCTCTCATCTGATCCAGACTTTCTTGACCAAACACAGCATCCCAGTTGTTCGCCAGCCTTCTTATTCTCCCGACATGGCTCCCTGTAACTTCTGGCTGTTTCCTAAGTTGAAAATTTCGTTAAGGGGGAAAAGATTTGACACTCAGGAGGACATTATGCAGAATGCGACGGAGCAGCTGAACCGTATTCCAAAAATTGCCTTCCAGAGATGCTTCCAATGGTAGCAGCAACGCCGGGATAAGCGTTCATATCTGTAAGTGTTCGATTTTTTCCAACCAAAGGTCGAATACATTTTGAACAGACCTCGTATAGCAATAGTAAAGTGTTGAATTCATTTACACAAACTAAAGAAATACCGTCCACGTACAAACAAGCATGTTGCTATTTTTGTCGCATTTTTAATATCTGTACACAATGTAATGAGCGCTTAGCATAAAATCAACGTAAAGGATAGAAATTAACATAATCGTGAATCACAATTATTGTTAAATAATTCAACTGAGTTATTTAACATTTATTTGTTATATAATTTTATGTGAAAGAATTATACTACACAACAAATGTATTTACAAATGTCATTGGTAAGGTGAACCAGGATTTGTATGTGAGAATATTCTATCAACTGTACTTTCCAAGAAGCAGAAGTTTTATTTCCTTCACGCAAACCACATTATTTGGTATTTCCAAGGCTATTACTGAACTTGTATGTATATCATGTTCAGCCAAATTGCTCAGTTGAAATCGAACATGCGAGGGTAGTCTGAAAAGTTCCCAGCCTAACACAGAAACAATTTCTGTCAAATTCAGTTGTATTTCTCAACATAATCTCCTTGTAAGTCTATAGGCTTTTCCCTGCGATGTTTCCATCTCTTTAATCCGTTCAAATAGTAGTTGGCATTTTATTCTACAAACTAGGCGTTTACCAATAATTCTTCATTTGATAACAATCTCTGCTTCCGAACGAAAACGTTGAGCCTAGGAAAAAGAAAGAAAAATTGCTGGGGGCCAGATCTGGTGAGTAGGTTACGTAAATCCCAACCCTAGTTCGTGAATTCTTGCCATAGCGACAATTTTCTTTTCAAATGCGACCATTTTTCCGCAATTTCTGCCTTCAGCTTGTCAAGTAATGATGCGCAGTGTACCCCGTTGTTATTTTTCCCTTTTCAAGAGAGTCGATTAACACAACTCCATGAATACTCCAAGTCTTCACCTTTTTCGCAGCCAATTCACCCTTCGCAGTCCATTGTTTCGGCTGTGCCTTGGCTTCAGGAATATAGTGATATATCCAAGTTTCGCCAAAGGCTTTCAAAATGTTCATTCGAATGCGTTCTCGGTTCTGAGTAAGCAAGCGTGGCACCCAAATATGCCCAAATATTCAGTCAATTTATGACAAACATGTTCTTCCGAGATGCCCACAACCTCTACAATCTCTCTAACCTTAATTGGACTGTCGTCTAAGCTAATTGGCTTCGGAAGTACAGTATTAATTTCTGCGACGATTTCTTAAGCTCATTTCAATATCTTGAGCTGATGTTTGCGTCTAGTCTACCACTTCTTACTTTATTTAGAAAACTGCCACTTTCACTGTATTTTTTGATGTTATAATCAACAGTAGATGGATTTAAATGTAATTATCTAGCAATTTGACGATTGCTTATGCCTAAGTTATGTTGTGATACTATCAAAGCACGCATTTCAACACCAATTTCTTTCCTTTTCGGCATGTTTTAAAATTCCAAACGAATTTATAAACACTATTTGTTAAGAGATGCTGTTGCTACTAACATGGAACGATAATTTAAAAATGTTACTTCAAATAGCTTTATTATATAGCTTCATGATTCATAGTAAAATTACCAATTATTACATTTTTCCTGGAATTTCAAGAAATACACTGTTTGTTGTCCCTACTACCAGCGCTTTTATGACGGTATTACCTCTCATGCAGACAAACGAAGTAAATAGACCCATGTTATTTAATGAATTTAAGTGAATCTTACTGATTATTAGCATACTATTCAATAATGCTGGAATGTATTTCCTCTTTGTATGCAAAAATCTAAAATCCAAGGATGCCCAAATACTTATGAGCGGTAGTGTATTTCCGTTGCATAGTAATAATTAGAGTAACCTAAACTTGCGGACTCGCATAGGCGTCGGTATTACGGGTTAATATAAGAATACGAAAAATTCATAAATAAACTAAACCGGTAGAGAAGCGGGCATGTAGTGTCGACCTTGAATATAAATCATGTTAAACCGCGCTGAGAGAGATTTCGTTTTAGTACCGGTTGAGCTGTTGCGGAGATTAGTCGAACGGTCAAGGTTATGTACTTACGTCTCGCTTTTGAAAATATAGCTGGTGTTTTTTGTGTGTTGTAGTATTATACCAAGTACATAATTAGTGTATCGTTTCATATAGAACTAATATTTACATACCTAAGAAAACAATGCCTCGTAATAGATTTGCTACTAATGTACATAAGTATGTGTCACTTTTTCCCCATTTAAAATATGACGGTAGTGCAGTTTTTTGCTTAATATGCAATGTTCGTTTGGCTGCATTGGACAGAACTGATTGCCAGAGGCATGCCAATGGTATTAAGCATATGAGAAATGCAAGAACTGAAATACCTTATACACTATTCCTCATACACTTACTAATTATGTTTACCTCTTGTAATCTTCCGTTGTCGTTGGTGAGAAAAGCAGCTTTTAAAACGTTTTGGCGACAATACGTTCCAAAGTACCCATTATCCTCACAAACACAATAAGCCTAGTGGCAAACTATAGTTTATCAACATAAGAATTACATAAAAAAATGCACTTCTCGGTGGCATGCCCAATTTTTGTTTTCTATGCTGTGCGGAATTTACGTGTCTTGTACAGTTCCACTTCTTATTTGATATCAAATGTATTTTGCTCACTTTACAAACTATCTTACTCCCGTTGTAAAACAAATCGGGAAAGTCAAAAATAAACATATTTACTATGTCTTGAAAGGATCGTTTTTAGCCTTCGACATGTTCACTAAAAACTACAATTAATAACTACGTCTACATCAATAAAATCAACACGCCCTATCCGCTATCGAATGCTAAACTGAACTGAGTGATGATTAAAGTTGCTCACTTTGCGCCAACAGCCAGTGGCGGGCGCATAGAAGTTTACACAAAATAAATGGTCAGAAATAAAATGTAATACGTGTTCAAACACTTACCGTCTTAATAGTCTTCCGTGAAATCACAAAGTGAATAATGTCTGTTGTTTTCCGCAGTTGTTTCGGCAAATCGAGTGCGGCGTGCGGAAAAAAGGAAAAAAAGGTTCTACATCTAGTCACGTTATATTTGCGTAATTAAAATAATCTTTGGAACAACTTAACGGTTCTGTTGACGCACCTTCACAAATTTGTCTTAATGTGCCAAAATCAGAATCTTTCACTTTTTAACAATACTACACTAGAGATAAATGCAGAATTAAAAAAATATTAACACAAATAAAACCTACAAGAAAGCAGAATCGCCGTGCAATCAAACAATAATGGTTATGATGCAACCAGAGATAAGTTCAGGATACAACTGAATGCAATGCCACACTACGGCAAAATTTGAAACCACACGCCTCAAATACAGATTTCCAAAAGTAGGCGAGTGTCTTTTACTTATAGATATATATACGCCGGCTTAACCGACAGCTGTCGGTAGTGCACGACACTGTCCAGGCGTGTGACTGTATCAGAGAGGGACCGCGTCGATCCGCACTTTACTGGTGAGTGACGTCCAAAGTCCCAAATTGGTTATACGGGTACCTTCACCTTGAGGATCAATATTTATAAAAACGAACTGATTGACAAGACAATTATTTGTAGCTGCATGAAAATATTTATCATTTAAGAATTTCATTAAAATGACTAAAAGCGACATCTTCAGCGCGTTTTTTTTATTTTTTTATTTAAAAACAACGATTTCAGTCTGCATATATTTATTTACATAACTTTCTCATAGGTATGTATGTGTACATTTTGTCCAGTACAACAACAAGTTGGAGTGAGTAAGCGTTACGTTCACCGCTGTGTAGTTTTTAAACAATTACTGTGCCGTTGAAATTAGTTATGTAACCTATTTACTATTGTACCGCTTCCTCGGGTAAGTTAGATGATTAACATCATTCTATACAGTTTTTTCGCCCATAATTTATTTAATGTACCGACAACATACTCATGGATATTATCTGTTTCTTGTGCCAAACCTTGTGCGCGCGCAGGTGTCAATTGTACGGTTTTCTGGGGTTTTGTGTGTTATCTATACACATAGGCGTCTGGCATATGGCCAATACTTTACACACGTAAGATGTCGAGAAGCTTATAATGGGTGTGAGAATAATCTGTGATTGGTGAACTATCGTTTGCATATTCAAGATCATGTAGCTTATACTAAAAATATTTTATATATACAGGGGATGGGTTATATAACTTTCCATGCCGTGATCAGCCCTGACCGTGATACACAAACGCTGTGACTCGTAAACTCGTCCCCATGTTGACACGTTTATGAAAATTGATTTAACATATTCTTAAGGCTCCTGTCTGCCAAAATATTGCCCTATGGTTAATACATTGCAACGTTTTTCACTTTTCCTGGACGTAATTATGAAATTGAAGCACCATACTATTTTTTTACGAATGTAAATTGACGATATGTAGATACGTAATTATTATTTTTGTAATTTTAGTGTGGATTTTTACTATGAAAAAAATGAAAACGCCCAGGAAAGTTTTTCGTTTTACGCGGTTATGCGCGAAGCTAGAAACAATTTTGTTAAACACATCTACAGATTTCCGCATTCCAGATGTCCCTGATTTCTTACTTTTTTTTCAAAATTAATATTTTTAGAGATAATTGCATTATTTAGAATAAAATGTTAGACAACCACTTTTATAATTTTTACTGAAAATCCTCAATAACTGCATGATTTTTGGTACCTCGTTAGCTCGAATGTTGTGGGCATGTCCTCTTGAATTGCGGTGCTGCGTGAACCAAGATGCAAACAACTAGTCAACCAGCATAATACTACATGGGCTGAAAAGTCTGGCGTACCAACGAAAAGACGACATTTTTAATGAAAAAACTGTTTTATTCTTCGACATAATCTCCATCTGGAGTAATGCACTTATTGTAGCGGTCCTCTAACATTTCGATGCCGGTTTTGTAGTGCTGCGCGTCAAGTCCTTCAAAATAGGCGTCTGTTTCCAACCCTACTTCCTCATTTGAGTGAAATCTTTTGCCAGAGAGCCACATTTTCAATCGGGGAAACAAGAAATAGTCGCTGGGGGCTAGGTCGGGCGAATACGATGGGTGGTGAACCAATTCGTAGCGCAATTCCTTCAATTTATCGGTCGTATCGCGAGCAGAATGAGCTGGGGGTTGTCGTGATGAATGAGCATTTTCTTCTTCGCCATGTGCGGTCGTTTTGTCTTGTATTCGACGTCCAATCGATCCAATAATGCACAGTAATATTGTTTGTTGATTGTTTTACCATGTTTAAGGTAGTCTATAAATATTATACCGTGCGCGTCCCAAAAAATACTGGCCAACACTTTACCGACTGATTGTTGCGTCTTTGGGCGTTTCGGACGACTCTCACCAGGCAATAACCACTCTGCCGATTGCCGATTGGGATCAGGAGTGTAGTGGTGGATCGATGTTTTATCCATCGTCACGAAGCGCCGCAAAAAATCTTTCTTATTGCGCGTAATAAGTGCCAGATTCTCCTTCGAAAGTTTGACACGTTGGTCTTTTTGATCAATTGTTAAGAAACGCGGTACCCAACGCGCGCAAAGCTTTTTCATGTGTAAACATTCATGAATGATATGACCTACACGTTCCTTTGAGATGCCTATGGTCTTTGCTAGCTCACTCAATTTCGCTTTGCGGTCATTCAGCACAATTTCACGAATTTTTTTGATATTTTCTGGCGCAATTGCCTCATTTGGCCTTCCTGAACGTTGTGCATCATTTGTGCTGGTACGGTCACGACGAAATTCAGCATACCAATACTTTACGGTTGAATTGGCTGGGGCAGATGTTCCGTAACACTTATTAAGCCATTGCTTTCCTTGAACAGTATTTTTTCTCATCAGGAAGCAATGCTTTATCAAAACACGAAATTCACTTTTTTCCATGGTAAACAAAAATAACAGAGGTAGCGTCACTTCGAGAGCAATAACTTGAGAACGGGTAAATGAAATGTCATGAAATTTTGACAGCGTTCTAGTTAATGTTGGTACTCTCCAACACGCATATGGATTTTTGATTTCTGACGCCATCTATGTGTCAGGCCAGACTTTTCAACCCATGTAGTACAATAGCAGGTATAGTTCAAAGACATAACGTTGAATTCGATCTTTGTATAAGGGCTGCGTTTATGTATATACGTAATGAATTTACCTAAACTTTTTTTTAACATGAATAAAAAATTAAGAAGGCGTTTCCAAATGTGTTTTGGGTAATTTGTTACAAACATGTTACAAAAAATTGCAAAGAAAACAACAAACTAAAAGGCCTTGTTCAAACACATGCAACAAAAAAGTTTTAAATAAGAATTTGTTACTTAAAAAAATTAATCTAAAATAGATTTAAGGCATCTAGATCTTTTGGCCGCAAAACCATTAATCACCCAGACGCACTATGCAGACACAACCCTCATTAAACAGATGTTTGCATAGTGCGTGCGGTTATTTAGCGCTGAACACTGTGTGAGGTTTTCGAGTACAGTTCAGATAATTGAACACTAGTCGTGCACAAACATTTAGCTTAACCTTCCAGAAGTGAAAAATCTCCCACATTTCGAGGAGGGGGGAGGTAGATTAGAACAAAAATTAAAAAAGAAACTAATTACAATTTCATATAGAGCATCTATAATGCAATTACATCATATAAACATTCGTTAATCTAAACGATAACAATTAATATTACAATTTATTCTTACAATGAAAAATTTATTTTACCTTATGCTGAGATAGTGCATATATGATAATTACAATTGAACATAATAAATAAAGTGGGAAGAGTATAATTAGCTTATTGATAATACAGAGACAACCGTCCGATTCAGTTGAGAATTCAAAAACGATAGGAAATTGTTTAGAGGTTCGTGTCCATGGGGCAAGATGACAAAGATGTCGTCAACGTACCTGTACCAACACTTTGGCTTAAGGTTGTAAGATAATAGGGTTTGTTGTTCGAACGCTTCCATAAAGATGTTGGCAACGACAGGAGACAGAGGAGATCCCATAGCTGCGCCTGAGACTTGCTCGTAGTATTTACCACGAAACTGAAAATAAGTAGAAGAAAGACAAGCTTCAACCAAGCCAGCCAGATCATCCGGTTGGTCATTGGAGATGAGGAACTCTCTAATAATGGATACTGTATCCGGTATGGGAATCTTGGTGAATAAGGGTTCGACATCAAAGCTGACAAGTAAATCGCCAGGATTTACGGTCAACTCTTTTAGTCGTTGGACGATATGTTGAGAATTTTGGATGAAAGAGTCGCTGCGCCCAGCGTAAGGTTTTAGAAGGTTAGAAGTGTACTTCAATAATTTGCAGGTAGGACCATTGATAGTGCTGATAATAGAACGTAAAGGGATATTGGGTTTGTGAATTTTAGGGAGACCGTACAACTTAGGGGCTGAAGAATCACTAGGGGGAAGTGACATCTGAATATCGGTAGGGATAGATGTTTTGATGGAATTGAGTCGCTGAGTCGCTAATTGTTTAAAGTAGTCTTATATAAATTATATATTTGAAATTAGAAGATGAAGGGCTATCCAAAAATAGAAAAATATACAAGTTGTTCCATTGAAAAACATAAATATGTATTTTGTTAGGCGCGCCCTGTACATGCAATTCTGACAGTTATCATACTTTTAATCGCTAGAGATAAAACACTACAACTTTTATTTGAAACCTTTTTTTATATCTTCAATAGCAACGGAAGTAAGTAGTAGTCAAAATAAAATGGAAAACTCGGTACCTACCTGCAATCGTTTAATAGATATTTTGATTTTTTATTAAATTAATTATATTTATTTATACATATATATAAGTAGGCTGATTAAATTGGGAAAAATCCACTGTTTGCTATATTTCATTATACAATCCCTGGCCATATTACTTGAAACATGTCATAAATCAACCCTTTTACCTAGAAATTCCCATCCTATTATAGTGATATTCTTTTGCTTTGAATCCGATCGTTTATAGGGGGACTAGATTATTGTATCAATAAATAAAAATACCAGAGAAATGATATTTAGAAGAGTAAAGTACGTATATATAAATATTTCAGATATCAACTTACATTTAGCGAGTTCACAGTTTAGAGAATGCATCGATATTTTTTCAAATATTTCGTCATAACCGTATAGAAGCTAAGTTGTGGAGTATCGTTAAGTGTTTTGTATTGATATATCGTTATTGCAACGGTAAAATTGTTATTCTATCTCTCTCTTAATAATTAATTATTTGGAATTTTAAAAAAATTGAAATATTTGGGGTTTTTTGTAGAAAATGCCCGGGAAAGATTTAATCAAACAAACATTCACAACGAGAAATTGCAAAACTACAGAAAGTATCTGTATCGCGTTTAGCGAGAAACTTAAACGAAGGAGCTAGCACATCGACACAAAGACGGGCAAAGTGCGGTCGGAAAAGAAAAACTTCGAAGATATCTGACCGTGAAATTGTTCATCGGGCTTTGAGCAATAGATTTGCTACACTTAAAATGATTCAAAAAAAATTACAAGAGAGAGCAATAGAGATTTCGTGCAGAACTGTCAGGCGCCGATTGCGCGAAAATCACCTAATGGGCCGAAGACCTGTAAAAAAGCCGCGTTTAACAGAAAAAATGAAATCTGCTCGGCTCAACTTTGCAAGAGAATATCGACATTTCACAGACGAGAATTGGAAAAAGGTGAATAACTTAACAACATGATTTTTACTGAATTAATGTTTGCATTATTTAATAGGTTTTCTTTAGTGACGAGTGCTCGCTCTGTGTGTTAGTGCAGCGAGCACAATTTGTTCGTAGACGACCTGGCGAACGTCTCACAGAGTCCGCGGTTCTTCGAACTGTAAACCACCCTCCGCAGGTAATGATTTGGTGAGTGATTAGTGGAGACGGTACCGGCCCGTTGTATTTTGTAGAAGGTACAATGCGTCAAGAGCAGTACATAAATGTGTTAAAAAACACGTTATTACCGTATTTTAAGCCAGGACGTCGCATACCGACAGGGCGTATATTTATGCAAGATAATGCTCCTTGCCATGTGGCAAAAAAAGTTAAGAAATTCTTTGAAGACAATCACATACCTCTTTTATGTTGGCTCGGAAATTCACCGGACCTCAGTCCCATCGAGAACATATGGAATCGACTAAAAAGTAAGATATATGAAAGAGAAAACCCTACAAAGGAAATATGAATGACGAATATAAAGGATGTATGGGAGAACGATGAAGATATAAAAGATACAATTATATCTTGCATTAAAGTATGCCCCGAAGAATTAAGGGTGTTATTAAAAATCATGGGTTATGGACTAAATATTAATTACTTATTTAATATTTACATATGTTACATATTTTTACAATATATTTTATAAATAAAAAATATAATACATGTACAATTTATATTTTATTATGAAGAAACTACAAAATATTGAGTGTTTCAAGTAATTTGGCCAGGGACTGTAATACGTGTATCGATTTAAAATGCCGTTACATCTAAAAGTATGACCGGGAAATCTTGATTTATTAGTCTTTCTGTACATACTTTCACAAAAATTGACTTTCCTTCTGTTAATAGTTGACTAACTATTAACTATTATAAAGTAATATACTAAACAAAATTTATCATTCACACACATACATTTAAAAGTAATTTAATAGAATGGATCCAGAATCCAGAGTGGAAACCTATCCATTTATAAATATATTTTTACTATACATATTTGTATGTTAGAATGGTTGCAAGAATTAAGGTTAAAAGCTCACGAAGAACACTGGCATTCTGTGGAGTCTTCATGTTATATTTGCTCTTTCTACTATTGCTGGTATTATTTATGTACTACTGTTACGTATTAATAAACAAATAAATTATAATTTTATTGACAACAAAATAAAATTGTAATACATATATAATATAATAATAAAATAGCAAAATTATGTTTTTCAACCTTCAAAAAGAAAGGCAAAGAGATTTATTAATTTACAGGGAAATTTGCTTGTGCAAGTTAAATGAACTCTAACGCCGCTGCTCTTGAGTTAAAGAAGGTAAACTATCATCACCTAAACGAGAAAATGAGTCAGTTACCGCGCTACGTATACTTGACGTCTAAAATTGTTTGCGGTTTAAAATGATCAATTTATTATACATTCAGTTTTAATGTGAAATGAACAAAGCGCGGTCTATATTGACAGCAGTACAGTGTTGTTATTTTAATATACTGTAGAGTAAGTTGAGTGCTTGATATTGATATTTCTGTAGTTCTCCAGTCGGATACTTCTGTACGATATCTCATACAACAATTACCAGCGCTCTGATGTTCCTCAGTGGTATTAGGACTATGTGTGAGCTATTAAATCCTGCAAGTAAATATTTCTAGTAGCTTTGTTCACAGAGCAGTAAAAAACTACCAAAAACCATCTGACGCAAGCGCATTGCAGCTTTGTCATTCGCATAGATAGAATCCCAAATTTTAACCAATTTCAAATTGCTTTTACACTATCGAAAAAATCCCGAAGCGTACTTCAGATGTGTACTACTACAAAATAAAATTTACAGACAACATATTGTTATAATTAGAGTTGGCCACGCGCGCCAAAGGGCAGCGGCGTTGTTTCGATTAGGCCTCGGGTTCCACTAGAGCTATTGTGTGTAGATGTTTGCTGTCGTAAATACTTTCGCGTAGTTGTTAAATAAAAATAAAATAATGCGTGCTCGAACACTTACCATTTTTAGAGTCCTCCGTGAAATCGCAAAGTGAATAATGTCTGTTAAATATCTGCAACATTAGATATGTTTCAACAGTTGTTTCGACAGACCGAGTGCGGCGCGAGGAAAAAATATGTTTATATGCAGAGAACAAACGTTCTACATCTAGCGACGTTATATTTACGTAACTAAAATATTCTTTGAAACAACTTAACGGTTCTGTTGACGCACCTTCACAAATATGTCTTAATGTGCCAAAATCATAATCTTTCTGTAAAACACTTTCAAATTTTTCTAGAACACAAACATTTTTTGCGTCTTCTATCGCGCGTAGCTGTGCGTGAACATGTTGCACTATTTGCACAGATTCCACTAACGACACCGAAGGATCTTGTAACTTTTCTATTGCCTCCGCTAGTCCGAAGTAATTGTTGTGAATAATTTCAAAATTCGTTTTAACCCGACTATCTTGAAATTTCGACTGGCTTTTCTTGATAGCGGGAGCTTCCTTTGGATCGAATTGTAAAACCACGTTCTTAATATCTTTATAATATTTATGATAATAAAACGCAGCATCTAAGCAAGTTCCCCAACATGTAAGAATAGGTTTTGGTGGCTCAGGTATACGGGGACACAGTCTGTGAAATTCGCGAATACGTTTCGGGGATTTGACAAACACTGCTTTTGTATGCGCTATTAAAACGTCTACCTCAGGATAACATTTTCTGATACCATCTGCCACAAGATTGAGAGCATGAATTTTACACGTAATGTGTAACAAGTTAACAGAATGCTTTTTAAGAGACCGGCCTACAGAAACCATGTTTGCGGCACCATCACTCATAAACATCAACTGTTGGTTTGTTGAAAGTTCAAACTTTTCCAATGTATTTAACACTAACTTTACAATTACTTCGGCAGTACATTGTTGTATTCGTCTGGAAGCTAATAGAATTGAAGGTAATGATTGATGCGGTTCCATTTTACGTGCCATTATATTAACGACCGAATGTTTTTTACGATCTGTGGTTTCGTCCACACATAACCACATTTTTTTTTCTTTCAACTCCGATTTAATTCTTTTTTCAACATATTCACGAGCAGATGACATTATCCTTCGTAACGATGTCCGACTTGGTAATTTGTACTCCGAATAGTTATTCCAAAACAAGACAAACGCTTCCTTGTCTAGTAAATTAAACGGTATATTACATACAATAAAAGTAACACATAAATTAAATATAAATTTGTCATAGTCTCGTGTGCAAGTTTTTTTTGAAGCATGCCGTTCACTGTTTACGTGCCGTAGACAGTCCCTTTTGGACCAACTCATCAACGGGACATTACACACTACACATTCAATTTTAGCGCCATCATACGTTAAGTCAGGAATTTCGGCTAAAAATTCTCTAACTTGGTCCGCCTTGGGTCGTTTGCGCGACGTACGCAACATTTCTAAACAACACGTACCGCGCTAATGGAAGGTCGAAGCTACACTGAGGCTTGTATGTAACCGTATAGATACGACGCAGCTGCCTGTTGGCGCACGTGGCCAACTCTAGTTATAATTTTACGGTTAAATGGTTGAGAAGGAACATTGCTCAAAAATGGAAGTAGATATTTGAAACAAAAATAAATTCTTATTACTTAATGAACCAACTACCGCCAACCACTATGTATGGACGCGTGTTTCGCCGTATCACGGCTCATAGGCTATGTGGAAGGTGGTAGTTGTAAAATTTCTGTTTTTTACTAAATTTATTTATGTATCAACTATTGTAAACAAAGAAAATATTATCTAATTTTTTGTTTACTCGGTAAATAATGAATTGTAATGTTTTTAAATAATACACGATTCTGTCGTTTCCAATATCCCTTGTTTGTCTCCCTATATTCCATGGTGGGATGTTTAACCGATTTTCTATTGATCATTATCATTTATTGCTTAAATTTTATTGCTTTGAAACGCATTTAGAAGCCTTCCAACTTGAACAATTAGTGCATTGGTTAAGCGAAGGTTTAACTCAATAAGAAGTTGTTAACTGGTTGAATGTTTCAAAAAGTGTGATTAGTAGAGCATGGAATTGACACAGAAGTACAGAGAGTGCCGCATATACTCGTGGTGGAGGGAGAGAAGAAGCTACAACCGCTGCTGAAGATTGTATTTTAGTCCTTACTGTACGAAGAATGAAACCCTACCTTCACAGCATCTAGAATTAATAGCTTCTTCCGGCAAGCTAGAGAAAGAATAATTTCTGGACAAACAGTAAGGAATAGGTTGCATAGTTGCAACCTAAGGGCAAAGAAGATCCGCTACTTACCCATAATTAACTAGGAAGCAGCAAGTACTAAGAAATCGTTGTGCTATTGAACATGGGAATTGGGGCCTGCAAAGATGGAGATCATGTCTTTTCACTGATAAGTCCAGATTTCGCTTGTACAAATCGGATGGTCGAATTTTGGCGTGGAGAGCGCGAGGACGGGGATATCATGAAAATTTGATGACACCAGTTACCCATTTCGGTGGAGGATCAGTTTGCGTTTGGGGAGGCATTTGTTTTGATGGGCGTACAGATTTGATTATCCTAATTAATGCGACCATGACATCGATAAGGTATGACATGGTTCTGGAGCCAATTATTGTACAACTTACTGCTGCCGTCGGTGAACATCTTAAGTTAATCGACCACATAGAACATCATGGTATTGATTGAATGGATTGGCTAGCTTGTTCTTCGGATATGAATTTCATTGAACTTGTTTGGGCTGAAATGTCAAAACAATTTAACCTGCTAGAACAGGCATCCCAAACATTACAGCAGCTTGCCAATGTTCTGCGAGACATTTACCAAGGCATTCCTCACCCTTTCATTAAGAATCTAATTGAAAGAATATCGAATAAAGTGAGTACACTATGGAGAGATAGGGGAGGCTCCACACGATATTAAACTGGAATTTCATGCTATATTTTTTACAGTTTATGTACGTTAAACGAGTTTAAAAATCAAATAGTAAATTAGAAAACATAATAAATCTGCAATGTTATTAAAATTAAGAATTTATTACAAATCAACAAATTACCCACTTCAATTGTTGAGCAGTGTCATGTATATGGTTTTCGTTCCGTACAAGTGCAAAATTTCGAGGCGAAACAGTTAGTGGCCTTTCCATCGAAATTCCCCTAATTTTTACTTTTGTGTCTTTGTCTCACATATTATGATAAGACCAATGATGGAGTAAATTACTTCATATGAACAACACCCTGTTACTGCAGTACGGAGAAAGATAAAGATTTCAAAGTGTGATGTTCCTTAGAAAAATCAACCCTATGATAATTTAAGAAATTCGCAAAGTATGAGAGATTCTGGATATGATTTACGTTGATGTTAGATAGTTGCACATCTCCAGTAAAAATGACACGTCTCAGATTATAACCTGCTCCAATTGGACTTAAGAATGTGCTTGCTGATTTGAAAGTTAGCTTAGCTGTTATAAAGCTTATCGTTGACGAGGATAATTTTGAAATTATTTTCGCAGAAATCATGGATTATGAAATGAGAAAGAAGCAACTTTGAAACCCCGTCAAAATAGCGTTATCCTACAGTTTCAACAATTTGCGCGTACCATCACTGGACTGCACCCACGGGACCGCTCAATGTCTCTGACGCAAATAATCGTTGTAAGTTTTTTGTTATTATCCTATTATTTTAAATCAAATTATTTTATTTGTCGATCTTTCATGACTATTGATTTCTGGTTTTTGATGTGTGACATGGGGAACATGTCACACATCACAACTGCTTTACATATAAGCACAAGGTTGAAGTGAAGTATCCGTAATTGCTATGATTGCTATGAAGAAATCTTAGACGGTGGATCATTTCTGCGCGCTCAGAAGATTGTACCTTTGTGAATGGAGACTTTGCGATAGAGTAGGGGTTAAATTCGAGGAGTGGGAAGCTACAAGTGGTAGGGGGGTTATGCGTCTTGTATGAGTTCTGTATGAGTCCAGTGTTCACTGGTCAATAAAATATACATGTGCCCTAAGATAAAGTTCTTTCATTGAATAAATTCCAAGATATCACAGTGGCGACGAGGATGGGATGAATAAAGGAAAAATTTAGAAAGTAGAAAAATGAATTCAAGATGGATGTAACCGATTGGCAAATTTATAAAGCAAAATTAGGGAATTATTTTGTTGCAAACGAGATCACAGCTGATGAGAGGAAAAAGGTAATTTTATTAAATATGCTCCGAGAAGAGTCTTACCGCCTAGTTTATGTACGCCGACTATACCAGAAAACAAAAAAAATCCAGAGATTATAGCGTTACTGAACAATTATTTTAGACATCAGCAGCGTTTCTCTCCAAACATCTGGTTAAGCATGGTAAAGAACGAGTTGTTTTGCCACAACGCTTAACAGGTCTTGCATACCTCAAGTTCTTCGAAAATACGTGAACTTTTGGAAGAAACTGAATCTCTGGTTTATGCATGACGGAGCTCCATTGCATCTTCCTGGATGGATACGGCGAAGAGGTCCTATTGGATGGCCTAGGAGGTCTCCCGATTTAACTTCGTTGGACTTCAGTATTTGGTGTTATTTAGAATGTTTAATGTACGCAACCCTGATAAACGATCCTCCAGAGTTGCATCAGCAAATAGAACGTTGTTGCCAGATAATTCAAGAAAAACCTGGGTTTTTTGAAAGAGTGCGCGCTTCTTTTCAAGGAAATGTTATGTCGAAGTGAAAGGGCGGCATTTTGAATATCTTCTTTAATTGTAATCTTTTGTGTGTTGAAATATAATAACACCTCAATAAAACCCATGAAAGCAAATTTATTCTGCTATTGCAATAAAATTGCTGTTATCTTGTAAACGGTTGATTTGCAGACATATGTTTGCTAAGACGTTTTACCTTATTTTCGACCATAGTGCATGCCCTTAAAATTTCCAAAGGTTGTTTTAAAACACCCTGTACTTAAAATTTATATTCTAGTTCTATTTCCTATGTACAGAACATATGTACTTATTCTTTCTTCCAGATGCAGACCTTGGCTATCCGATATGGAGCGAACAAAAGGATCCCAATCGGAAATTGGTATGATCTACCAATATGCAGTCACAGCTTACCTCGCCGGTCAACTCTCATCCAACGAATTAGTAAAGGATTACATTATATACTCCAGTGCAAAATGTGCCCGTAAATTCGATGATATCGTGGCTAAAGTACAGCTGAAGGAGAGAAATGCATGGTTCTTATCATTAATACAAGTAAAACATAAAGAAAGTAAAAAACTAAATATAAGCGATATCATCAAAGGAAAATCCGTAGAATACGATTTATCCGAATATGTCAGTAGTTTTGATGAAATCATGGAAGATTCAAGAATAGCATGCCGTGAATGTGTTCCACGTGAAAACATACGATTCTGTGTTTTCTGTAATAAGAGCGTACAAATTCCTGCCTTTCTTCGTAGTGAATGCACGTTTCAGCTTAATTTGCAAAGATATACCAAAAGCGATTTTGTAACAAAGGCCATACTTCCCTTTGGTGACAAATGCTGGAAGTTTGAATGCCAGGATTTGATAGGGTCAACCTATCAAACGTTTCTTGATGGATGTTACTTATATTTAGAGCAAGTAAATCATAGTAAAATTAATAAACGTATACAGGATTGTTGTGGAGTCGATAGTGCAAATGATATTGTTAATTATGTAAAAGATTATTTCAATAACAACTGTTTACATAAGCAAGGATTACACAAGAAGGTGTTTGAAATTGAGCTACAAAAAATTCGTCTGTCCAATTACATTTCGCCTCTAATGCAATTGGTAGATCTCGTTGATGACGATCGAGTGACCATCTGGAATGAGATCACGCTACATCACGATATCACAATTGCCAATAAAGCCGACGACGGTGATATAGAAGGTTGCCTATATGGTTGCTTGGCGCAAAGGTTAAAATTCTTATTGAAAACCGATATTGATTGGAATAAGTTGGTAATTGAACAAAGAGAATTAGGCAGCGACATAATCAATAAATTTTTAGAATATTCAAAGACTAAGACGCTGAGGTGCTGGATTTCACCACCAAGCACTCTCAAATGTCTAATACTGGAGATGTGGAAATTCGGAGATCTGCCACTAATTTTGAAAACGGACACAAAGCTAAATCATTTCGAAAAGTACATGCATCTAAGAAGAAGCTATGTTCTAATTGGAGATGTCGAGAAACGATATGACGAAATCTCTAAATCAAAGTTAAAAATATTTAGTCATCTCGGTAATATTGAAAATCTCAAATTGCGAAATAGAATACTTGAAAATACTGTGGTATCGTTTCAAGGTCGCGAAGAGACCTCACTCAAAAATCTACTGTGTGACGACACAGAATTACTAGTAACATTTTCTGCTGTAGATATAATCGGATTAATGAAGAAACGAATTGCTTACCTGAACGAGGAGTGCTTAAAAGACACCAACTACTTGGCGTTCCTAATCGAAGATGAGAAATATTCGGCCAATGGGGGCTTCGCAGAACCGCATGTGATTGGCGATAATATCACGATTGAGTGTCACCCCAGTAAAATTCAAGGATACACCAAAATGATCAAAGAAAATCTCGCATACCGATATTATACGATTTATCATTTACGTCGTGTTGATACGCATCTGGTGTTAATCGAGGGCCAAAAGGGGAAATTAGGTAATTATTTCATCGACCAATACGGGGATCCCGTATACAATTGTAAAGGAAAGACACCAATTCCTATAATCGGGGAAACAATTATCCTCAACGAAATTAATCATGTACCTAGATACCTCAGGCGGGCAACGATCACTAACATTTCCTTAAATCCAAGAGGCAGTACGATCTTTCTATTATCGGGAGATGTAGAAACTGCAGATCTACCTGTCGAGTTGTTGAAAGACGTAAGCGATATTGAGAAGAATATTACAAAAGAAAAAAGTTACTTTATTAAGGTTAGTGCAAAAGAACGTCAGGATTATTGGAATAGATTTTCCATCCTTAAATGTGCCCTACTAGACATTTACGTTAGGGATGGTAAAATGGAACTCCTAAGATACAAAAACTGCAGCAATTTGAGCTCCATCATCTCGTACGATGGAAGAAAATTTTCCGAAAGGGAGTTCTTCGAAGAAACTGGAGATAATCCAATAACCGTTGTTACAGCCGAACCGGGTATGGGAAAATCTAGTTTGCTTAAGTCTTTATGCAATGTTTGCAACACGAGAAATTACATTCTATTTTACGATTTGATATATTTTCAAAATTACTTAAATCGAAATAGGAGTTTACTGACAAAACCTATAGAATGCGTATTTGAGGAGATACATCAGAAGAAAGCCAAGAAATATAACAGCTTTTTGCACATTTTACTCGAGAGAAATGGTATTATATTGGTGTTAGATTCATTCGATGAGATAATTCCATCATGTGAGAAACAGGTGCTAGCATTTATAAAAACAGTCGCCAATACTGGAATACAAGTAATAATAGCAACGAGGTTGAAAGACTGCGGTCTACTAATGGAGGAATTTAACTCCCAAATGGTTAAATTAGATCCGCTAAACGGTAGCGGATATCCTACCGAATGGAAGTTGAACACCGAGTTGCTCTCAAACATTCCATCAGAATTCACAAAGAATCCTTTGTATTTGAATTTTTTGCAGATGATTTCCCAGGGTGAACAGCGCATAATGAATATTACTCGATTCGAACTCTACGAAAAGGTGATCCATATGAAAATCGAACGTCGCCTGCGAAAGATTATGATAAGTTCTTACGAGGCTGCAGTGAAGGATTTTGTAACGTTATTTGAGCGACTAGCGTTAGTGGCAATGTTTGGAAAAGAAAAAATCGAAGAGGAACTCAGATGGGAATGCAGCACGGAATCTTTTGATTGCGTAAAATTCGGCATTGTAACGCATTTTAGAAACGATTTTCCCGTATTTGATCACTTTACTTTCGTCGAATTTCTAGTTGCCCAATGGCTGGTGAAAGCAAAGCAAACGTATATCTACGGAAGAGTTGCCCGCAATATTTATCAGCAATTGATGGACGAAGGAAAGATGTACGTACTTGATATACTCTCTGAGCATTTAGACCTACAAAAAGCGGTCTTACAAAGAAACATACTGCGTATAAAGGAGATATGTGAAGAAACTCCGGATTGTTTGAAAGACGTCGACAAGCTCGGTCGAACCGCTCTTCACACAGCGACAATTTGCTGTCGAGATACGAACCGATTACAATCGTCCTTCCAAATTCTAAACATGATCATACAATTCATACAGCGTTGTAGCGATTTCGACATGAATAAGCGCGACGCTATAATGGAATGGGATTGGACCAACTACGTGAACTTCGATATACTGGACGCTGGGTTGTTTTATAACCTCATCGTAACCGTGGAAGTTTACCTGAATCAGGAAAGGTGGAAAGTGATAGAATGGAAAAATCCTTCTAGACTGTTCCCAATACAAAGCTTCGTAGTGATTCTTAGAAGCGCAATGTGGCGATTATCTATCAGCGCCATTTGTAATTTACTTCTGTTGCAGCTCTATGACGATCAAGGCTTTTATAATTTATACCAAGCGTGTTTACGATCATCCTTTAATACCGATACACCATGCAACGTTAACTTTGAAACGGACGAAGGCTTAACCTCTTTGCATATTGCGTGCGTATACGGAAGCGCATCATTAGTAAAACATCTTATAGGATTAGGAGCCGATATAAACGCTGCAGACGAATTCGGTTGTACGCCACTATATTACAATATCATGCGATATTCATTACACCAAAAACACAATGACGCGAGACACCAGGATTTAGCCATTACGAGATTATTGCTAAACCTAGGTGCAAATTTCAATCTCGGCAATTCCTTCGGTAATGCTCCAATTCACCTTACCGTGCAAGTTAAAAGTACGGACGCATTAAACATATTACTCGAGGAAGATTGCAACGTTAATATCCAAGATGCTTTCGGTAGAACGGCTCTCCATATCGCCGTAGAAGAAAAGCAACCAGAGTGTGCTAAGGTGTTACTGGAAACCGGAGCAAATCCTGAAATTGAAGACGTGTATGGCAATACACCTCTCTACCTCGCTGTGTGTAGCCAAGATGAAGATATGATTAGGACACTCTTGGAAGGAGGAATCGACGTGAACTTTCAAAATGCGAGCTGCCAAACGATCCTCCATCGAGTTGTAAGCGAAAAACTGCTGGAAATGGCGAGACTTCTACTAGAAAGTGGCGCAGATGCGAATATTCAGGACGAATATGGTTGCTCACCTCTTCACCAAGCGGTATACGACGCGGATGTCGAGATCGTTAGATTACTTTTAGAAAAAGGTGCAGAGGTAAATCTTCAGGAAGACAACGGCAAGACAGCTCTTCACACCGCCACTCACGAGAAGCATATAAATATGATTACATTACTATTAGAGAAAGCAGCAGATGTTAACCTTCAAAACGATCACGGTCATACTCCTTTACATGTTGCGGTAACATTTTCGCATCAAGAGATCGTAAAATTATTCCTGCTAAGAGAAGCGAAGGTAAACCTTCAAGATATCTCTGGTGAAACAGTACTTCATAAAGCTGCGTATGGAACACGCGTGGATATCCTGGGATTGTTGTTGGAAAACGGAGCAGACGCTGAACTACTTAATCACGTAAGTTATGCATCTTTTCAAGCCACGGTGACAGCCACTGGGGGCGATAAACTTAATGTTCTGCTGACAAGAAGAGCCAGCGAGAATCTTCAATACATAGATGCAGAAACCGGCAGGAACTTATACGAAAGCCGAATAGATATCATCAAATTATTATTGGAAAACCAAACAGGAATAGGTTTACTTCAAGGTACATCCGATGACACACCGCTGTATATCGCAGTACACGATGCAAACGATAATATTGTCAAATTACTTTTGCAAAGAGGAGCCAATCTAAATCTTCGAAATGTAGATGGAGAAACTGCTCTATATTCCGCTGTGTGTGGAAGACGTATAGATACCATTCGATTGTTACTAGAGCACGGTGCAGATGTGAACGTTCAAAATATATTTGACCATACACCTTTGCATGTGGCGGCATACATGGCAAGCGATCACATCGTTAAAATGCTCTTGGAAAAAGGAGCTAGTGTGAATGTTCAAGACACCCATGGCGAAACAGCTCTACACAGGGCAGTAGCCGGTAGATGGGTGGATAAAATTAGGTTACTATTACAGAACGAAACAGAGGACAACCTTCAAAATGAAGACGCTTCTCCATCTCGTCGCGACAACGAAGGCGCAGTTAGATTACTCTTAGAAGTAAGCGCCGTAATAGACGTTCAAGATAGCAACGCTAAAGCAGCTGCATGCTCTGCCATTGATAAGAAACGAAAAGATACTATAAAGTTACTTCTAGAGAACGGGGCGGATGCCAATCTTCAAGATAAACATGGGTGCACACCACTGCATTTCGCCACACAAAGAAAAGAGGAAGATGTTGTACGGTTACTATTGGAAAACGGGGCCCGCATAGATATCCAAAACGATTACTGCCAAACAGCTCTTCACTGGGCTGTTTACGGAAATACGCCAAATATAGTTAGGTTATTACTAGAACAAGGAACAGATGTCCATATTCAGCTCGAATCAACACGTCATGAAGATGATTCGTCATATTACGCATGGTGCGACAAGAATAACACCTAAAGTGAGTGCAGCATATCTTATGATAAGACTGCTTTAAGTGCAAAACTACGTAACAGACCCAAAATAAACACTTTCAAAGACAGATTAAAATTTTTTATTCTAATAATTTAATATAATAAATAACCTGGGGAACTTAGAGTTTTATTACTTGTTTTTATTAGCGAATTTGAAATATTCGAAACAATTGCTATAGCCGTATTTATTTTCTCGAAATAACCTTATGTTCTATCTTTATATTACGCAGTAACAGCACTCCTTTAGCGAATAGCATAATTTAATAGCCAAGCTATCATCATCAGAAGCAAGGCTAAACCGATAGTTCAGCCTTTTAGTGAACTGTTTCAACATAAAGTATATGTATTCCATATGTCTATGTTTATAGTGTTGTCCTTAATTGCCTAAATGTCTAAAAAAATACGAAGTGCAATGACATTTTAGCGTAAATTTTCGCGAAACTAAATTGCACACCTGGCTCTATTTAAACGTGGCAGGTGTTTTCCATTCCAGTTCTCTACAGTTCACGATAGCGTTGATAAAAGATCGAATCCTACGGTAGACAGCTAGTACAGGGTATGTGATATCTCACCACCATAATGAAATTATCTTCTGCTATACAATGCGTTCTAAATAAATTCCAAAAATCGACAAAATTTAATTGATAACTTGCGTATTTGAAATGGAACATTCTGTATATATTTGTGGTTGTGCGGTAGCTGCCCTAATATCTATAACTTCTATTAATCATATCAGTAGCGATGGGTGATGACGTAAACGGAAGGGTGAGGACAGCGATTCGATTCCTTCACAAGTGCATATTGTGTATATTGCACTATGCAACGGAAATATACGAGAAAATCGAATCGTTGTCTGCGCCCTCCCGTTTACATCATCTATCGCTTCTAAATTATATGTTATACGTATCTGCCATAGCTTAACAGGTATTTCAAGTTTGTATTAAATTAATTTAATTTATTTATCTGCAATCTAAGTAGCTATAGATAAGTCGTTTAATTTTTGATACATTTTTACTCTTTACCGACCAAACTTGCACACTTTGGTTACTCTGTCAATAGTGTAAGGAAAAAAGTATAAGCAATTTATAGAGAATAAAACTGTATTGTTTTTATATTAAATATATTGTATATATTTTTGTAAATATAAATGTACATGCAAATATTCGTATGAATATAGTGTCAGTTCAAATTTAGATGTTGTTTAGTTTATATTCTGATCTTACCTACCCAAAGAGTAAATTACATTTTAAATTATTACGATTGGCGATGAGGCAAAGTGTATTAAGTAGTGAAAATAGCACCGCTTCATGAAATCGGAAGATCTCCAGTTTTTTATAGCCAATGATATTAAACCCGAACTTGAAATTGCAATGTTAACTACCAGAATGGGAGGTGAATCATTTGAGTTATTGTCCGATTTGTAATCCATGTAGACCAGAAGATTGTAAATTTGAAAATTGAATCGAATTAATGGCAATTATCTTCATAAATTTTGCTCTTAAAAATCTGGCAAAAAATTGTAACTTTGGTGCTGCGTTAGAAAAAAGATCTACCTTTCTTAACTAGTTTTTGGAATGAAAAATAAAATTATGTGGCGGCGATTGTTCAAACAGTGAATCGAATAAAACTTGAATCGCCACTCTAGTAGGTAAGACGTTAGAAATGTCGGGCGTTAAAGAAAAGCTAGTTAGGGAATGTTGAAGAAAGTTGGCATAAATTGAAGGAAGACCTCCAAAAACATATTAATATACATCAGGAGTCCCCAACCAGCGCACACAGGTCCCAAATTTCTAAGTGGACAAAAATAAAAACATGGCTTTCATATATTTTCGTAGAAATATGGATAATGATTCTCTAATGATCCCTCATAAGTACGTCAGGCTTCGTTTTCTTAGAAAGCCTCTAGTGAAAGTATAACTGCATGTAGAAATCCAATAACAAAGGGTATGTTAGTGCAACTCCGCAGTCTACGTAGTTAAGTGTTATTTGAACGTGGTTTGTGAAAAAATAACGTTAGATATTGCTGTTGTGTTGAATATTTACTTGGGGGTAAGATAAAAGTATTATACGCATATATATATATTTTCCAAACTACCACTTTACTTACTACAAACTGGCTTATAAAAAATCAATGATACAGAGAAAAATGCATTGTTAAAATAAAGATAAATATTGTTTTTTTACAGTATTTTCTAATACTATATGTGACAGCAACACTATCTTGTAATCAGTGCAAGAAAATTGTTATTAAGTTTATATATTTAAAATTAATATACTTCCTTTTTAATTCTTTTATAACATAATATACTAAAACATAGACTGTAAGGGAACAGTATAAAAACCCAACAATTGCCTAAACATGCAATTTCACTTCGAATCCACCCCAACCTTTCAGACATTGTTGGAGTAGAGATTTCTGTCATAGGAGGTCTCCCACTTTTACCAGCATTTGTACTTGGGAACATCACTTATAGATGTCACTAATAAATTTTGCATTTGAATAATTATGTTAACAAAAACGCTTAAATTTTTTATAGTTTATTACATTGACTACTAAACTTTAACATGTCGTGACTGTCCCATTTACAATATTTTTAATTCGTTTTATAATTATTTCATTTGATTATGTTAATCCAGTGTATTGTACTTGAAAAACAATCTATTTCAAGACAAATTCTACTGTAATTAAAAAAATTCTAAGTACTAATAACATTAAACACAATTAACTATTATATACAAGAAATATATTGACACTACATTCAGATTTTAACATAAGTACACGAGTACATAACAAATTAGAATAAGTATTGTATTCTAATTAGTAATAATTGTTAAAAAAAAACGAAAATAACTTAAGATATAATTACAGTTTGTAATTTAGTTTTGCACCCTCTAGCTGGCTTGAGGATAAGAATATAGCTCGAAACCGGTCGCTTTGTGTTTTATATATTAAAGAATTTTAGGAGTCGTGGATCTGTTTTACTTATACTATACATTATGAATAACACACACGGAGTCATCATGGAGCATATAAATACGATTACAATTTATTAAGAAAGGTGTTTATTTAAGTTATACTATATATAGTTTACAGTATTGTGCAGATGCGACTTATATATTTTGAACACAATTCACGACACTAGGCGTTCCTCCATATTCATTTTCGATAGAGACTTCGCAACACAGACAGTAAAAATAAGAACAGTTCGGCAAGAAACATTGATATTTTAAGGACGGCAGTGAGGAAAAACAGCTGGGTTCCTGAAATTAAATTAACTTAAAATTATCAAACGTAGACAAAAAGAAGAGCATCGATCAATTCTAAATTCAAATAATTTTGGAAGATTTGGTGGACACTTTAGGCTCGCACTGATAGGTAAGTAGGATAAATCCATTATCCTATTTACATGCCTATTATTTTTTTCATTTACATCTCACCCCTTACGAACCACCATCTCACATAACCTAAACTAGCACTACTTGTGTGGACAAATTTAACAATAGGTAATTTTATTATTGATGATATTTGTAAATCATCTTACTTAAAAATATGTTTATTTCATCGTAATAAACTCCAATTTGAGTGGCCAGTGAGTTTTTTAGGCTTGTACAGAAATTTGCTTCAACATGGAAATAGTTATTTATGTCACAAGGAATATAAGTAGAGCAACGCAACTGCGCTGAAAGCCAGTGGCGGACGCATAAAAGTTTACACAAAATAAATTAAATGTGATACGTGCTACGTTTTGGGGATTTTACAAACACAACTTTTGTATGTGCTATTAAAACGTCTACCTCGGGATAACATTTTCTGATACTATCTGATACGAGACTGAGAGTATGAATTTTACATGTAATATGCAACAAGTTAGCACAATGTTTTTTAAGAGATCGACCTACAGCAAGCATATTTGCGGCACCATCACTCATAAACATCAACAGTTGATTTGTTGAAAGTTTAATCTTTTCCAATGTATTTAACACCAACATTGAAATTACTTCGGCAGTGCATTGTTGTATTCGTCTGGAAGCTAGTAAAATTGAGGGTGACGGTCGATGTGGTTCCATTGTGCATACCATTACATTAATCACAGAATGTTTTTTACGATCTGTTGTTTCGTCCACACATAACCACAGTTTTTTATCTTGCAACTCCGATTTAATTCTTTTCTCGACATGCTCACGAGCAGACGGCACAACTATCTGTAATGTTCTCTCACTTGGTAACTTAAAGTCCGAATATTCATTCCAAACGAGACGTATGCTTTCTTCCTTAGTAAATGAAATGGTAAATTACATGCAATAAAGGTAACACATAAATTAAATTTAAATTTGTCATAATCTCGTGTGGAATTTTTTTTTGAAACATGCCCTGCACTATTTACGTGCCGTAGACAATCACTTTTCGACCAACACATTAAATCTATTTTACACACTACACATTGAATTTTAGCGCCATCACACTTTAAATCAGGCATTTCTGCAATAAATTCTCTTATTGTGTCGTAGAACTACGATATAGTATATGACAGCGTAGATGCATACACAACAGATCGGCTTTCGAGTCGCAGTTATACTGACGCTTATACCGCTCTAGATATAAGTGCAGTTTTGCGAATATTGAATAACGAGGGTATCTTATTTACATCTCAAGCAACTTAAATATTAAACAAAAATCACATCGAAAGTATACAAACCTTTTTTCGGAGTTTTCAAGTGTAATCGAAATTTGCGAAAATCTACGTTAGCCAGAGCTTCGAAAATTATTATCTTAATTCAAAATCATTAAACTTTTTGCTGGATGCTGATGCAGCTAGTGATTCAAGCATATATTTCGACAAATGTTATAAAACAGAAGCTTAGATATGTCAGTAGTAGATTCTTACATTGACAAGATGCTTCTGCTTACAGCAAAACGGTTTACTTAAGATCGGCTGCATTCCGCATGATTGACACACCGATCCCATACAGAGCTTAGATTCGCAAGTACAGTGAAGGCAACAGTTCGAAAACGGACAGAACGTTCTCCTTTGCAGACAATAGCGGGCGTATATTACTGAAAAAAGATTCACTGGTTACAGATCATAAATGCATAAGATGTATAAGATACTTACTCATTAACACCGCCACTATGTAACCCGTAAGCCCTATCAACAGCCAACATTGAAAGCTTATATCGCGATAAGTGACGCCGTCCATTTGACGGCATTTTCTGACAAAATAAAAATACTCGTTGTCATTCTTCACTTATGACAGCTGCTTTTGTTTTAGATTGATTCAAATCAATTAGAGCTGGGCCGAATTAATGCATTATTTTACAAATTGAACATTAATTTTTGTCCTAACGTAGTCGTGCCCTAAGCCTAACCAATAAAATTGGAAGTTTGGTAAATATACAGCGTATCCAAAGTTATCAGTGCACTATTCCTGTCTCCGTTATTTCTGGAGTTACGAGTTTGGTTAAATTAGCAACGTAAAACGTTGTAGTACTCTTTCTCCTGATTATTAAAACTATTGAATATCATGATTTCGAAATTTGTAATAAGATAGCATTGAATATCCTGTATATTTTTACGTATTTGGAAAGAACATAAGATTTTGAATAAAAAATGTCAAATACATAACTATTCTCAACGTCCCATGTTTTCGAAAAGACGATAAATAACCGAACACCCAACTCCTCTATGTCTACCGTATTACTGAACTCTGCATCCACATACATACATACATCACAGTGTCATTAATCAAACTTGTAGATAACTATCGCTTATGTTTATTTCTCGTCCTCCTTAATAATAGAAAATTATTTTGAAAAATAATAAAAATTAAATAAATTACGCCATCTTGGGGCAACTTTAGAATTTAAAAAATATTTTAAGATGTTTCCACAACAACATTTACCAGCATGATGTTTTTCTCTGAGTTCTACGACAAAAGGTTATCGGTACATGACCGCTTGCTGCCCTTAATAAATCACCCAGTATATTTGACGTGTAATAATAACAGTTCTCATTTTCTGTCATTCTAAGGTGATTATCTCTACAAATACAATCGACTGTCAGAAAGTTAATCTCTGAATATTTGTCGGCTAAAGTTCAATATGAACCGACATTTACAACACGAACGTTTAATTAGAAGCTAGGTGTTACATGGGGTTACTCCCTGCTTTCAAAGGGAAAGGGGTTGCGTATGTCACAAGAGACGTAAAGATTCAACGCGTAGAACTGACAAAAGCAGAAATTAGGTGTCTAATAATTATCAATGTTTGGTTTTATTATTGTTTCCAATGTACATTCATTTTCTTTCTCTTTCAGGTGCGAACTTCAAATGTCCAGTTTGTTGGCTCAGTTGTATATATATACTTCCGTAGTGTTTATCCCGTACCCGCGGACCCACCGCTGACACAAGCTTTGAGAGTCTTGTAGGTATATTAACATATTAACTTCTCTTTTGGCTTACACTAATATACATACATACATATACTCATTGGTTATTTCTTTTAGAGACAAACATAAAACAACGTACTCGATATGGAGCGCACAAGGGGATCCCAATCGGAAATTGGTATGATATATCAGTATGGTGTTACGGCGTATCTTGCTGGTCAACTCTCGGCTAACGAGTTAGTCAAGGATTACATCATTTACTCCAGTGCAAAATCTGCTCGTAAATTCGACGATATAGTCGCTAAAATACAATTGAAGGGGATAAATGCCTGGTTTGTGTCACTGATACAAGTAAAACACAAGGAAAGTAAGAAATTAAACGTCAGCGATGTTCTGAAAGGAAAGCGTATAGAGTACGATTTGTCAGAATATATCAACAGCTTCAACGAGATTATAGACGACCCAAAATTAGCATGTCGTCAAAACATACACAGCGACAATATACGATTTTGTATTTTCTCCAACAAGAGCATACAAACGCCTGCTTTCTTTCGCAGCGAATGCACATTCCAATTCAACTTGCGAAGACACTCGAACATTGATCCTATAACCAAAATACTCCTTCCCTTCGGTGAGAGATGTTGGAAGTTTAAATGTGAAGATCTGCTCACTTCAAGATATCAAAGCTTCCTTGAAGGATGTTACTTATGCTTAGAAGAAACGAACTACAGTAAAATTAATAAACGCATTCAGGAGAGTTGTGACATTGATAATGCAAATGGTATTATTAATTACATAAAAGATTACTTCAATAACAACTTCTTACATAAGCAAGGTTTACACAAGCAGGTGTTTGAAATTGAGCTGCAGAAGATTCGTCTGTCCAATTTCGTGCCGCCTCTAACAAATCTGATTGATCTCGTTGATGACGATCGAGTTGCCGCTTGGAACGATATTACGCTAAATCATCACATCACAATGATTGCTAAAACAGATGACGTAGACATTGAAGGTTGTCTATATGCTTGTTTAGCACAAAGAATAAACTCCTTATTAAAAGTGAATGTTCATTGGAACCTAATTCTAAAGGAACGTACGGATTTGAATAAGAACGTAGTAACCAAATTTATAGAGTATTCAAAAACTAAGGCTTTAAGGTACTGGATTTCTCCACCAAACACTCTCAAATTTCTTATTCTAGAACTGTGGAAGCTTGGAGATTTGCCACTGGTTTTGAAAACAGATATCGAATTGAGTTATTTTGAAAAGTATACGCATCCAGAGAGGAGCTATGTGGTAATTGGTGATATGGGAGAGCGATCTGACGAAATATCTAAGTCAAATTTGGAAATATTTAGTCACTTAGGCAATATCAACAGTCCTGGGTTGCGAGACACGATGCTTGAAAATACAGCCATATCGCTTCAAGGACGCCAAGAGACTACGCTGAAGGATTTGTTGGGATGCGATGTTGAATTATTGGCAACGCTCTCTGCTGCAGATGTAATTGGATTAATGAAGAAGCGGATTGCTTACTTGAAAGAAGATTCTTTGAGCGAGGGCAATTACCTTGCATTCCTCATCGAAGATGAAAAGGGCCCAGGCGGTGTCAATTTCACAGAACCGCTAGTAGTTGGTGATAATATTGTCGTAGAGTGCCGACGAGATGATATTAAAGAATGGGTCAAAGTGATTAAGGAAAGTCCTTCATGTCTAAGTTATGCAATATATCATCTACGACGAGCTGATCAACGATTAGAACTGGTGGAAGGTGAAAGAGAGAATCTAAGCCATTATTTTGTTGATCAGTTTGGAGATTCGGTATATACTTCTAAGAAAAATGTGCCGATACCAATAATCGGAGAAGCTACTCCCATGACCGAAATTAATTATGTGGGTAGATACCTAAGACGGGCAACGATTTCTTATGACGATTTTAATTCTGGAAGTAAAGCAATTGTTTTATTATCGGGGGATGTCGAAAATATAGACTCGCGCATACAATTTACAGAAATAAAGGATATATGTAATGTTGAACAAATAATAGCAGAAGAAAGAAAGTATTTCATTGATATTAGTGGGGAAGACCATTACTATTATTGGAATAGATTATCTGCCATTGGTTGTCCCATGTTTGATGTCAACGTTTGGGATGGGAAATTAGAAATCAAAAAATTCAAATATTGTAGCAATTTAAGCTCTTACATCTCGTATGAGGGAAAAAGATTCTCTGAAGGGGAGTTCTTTGATGAAATTGGAGATAACGCAGTAACGGTTGTAACGGGTGAGCCAGGTATGGGAAAATCAAGTTTGCTTAAAGTCTTGTGCAATGCGTGTGATACAAGATATGTTATATTTTATGATTTCATATATTTTCAACATTTATTAAATCGAAACAAAAATTTGCTTGTCAATCCTATGGAATGCATTTTTCAGGAAGTTCATCAACGAAAGCCCAAAAGGTATAGTAACTTATTACGTATGTTACGTGAAAAAAGGAAGGTCATCCTCGTATTAGACTCATTTGACGAAATAATTCCATCTTGCGAGAAACAATCATTAGCGTTCATAAAATCGATCGCCGATACTGGAATACAAATAGTCGTAGGATCAAGGATGAAAGATTGCAATTTATTAATGAATAAGTTCAACGCTAAAGTGGTAAAATTGGAACCATTAAGCAATTTTCATGACAAAGAATGCCCAGTGAAATGGAAATTCGTTGCGAATATATTGGCAAACGTTCCAGCGGAATTCACAAGAAATCCCTTGTATTTGAATTTCTTGCAGGTAATTTCTGAGAGTGGAGAATCGCTAGCAAATATTACTCGATTTGAATTGTACGAAAAAGTGGTTAAAATGAAAATTGAACGCCGCTTACAAAGAATTATGATAAGTTCGTACGAATCCGCAGTGGAAGAATTTGTGACATTATTTGAACGATTGGCTTTGGTACTCATGTTTGGTAAAGAAGAAATTGAGGATGAATTAAAATGGGAATGCAATACGGAGTCATTTGATTGTATTAAATTCGGCATTGTAATTAATTTTATGGAAGGCTATCCCGTATATGATCACTTCACCTTTGTCGAATTCTTGGTGGCTCAATGGTTGGTAAAAGCCCATCAAACACGTATATATAAAAGTGCTGCAAGGAACATTTATAAGCAATTAATGAATGAAGAAAATCTGTACGTATTAAACATCCTTTCTGAACATTTGGATATACACCGTGCAATTTTGGACAAAAATAGTTCGAGAGTAAGAAAGGCATTCGAAGAAACACCTGATTCTTTTCAGGACGTTGACAGGCTTGGTAGAAATGCCCTTCATTTAGCAACAATTTGCTCTAGGCCTAGGTACCAAATTGAGTCGTCATCTGTAATTTTAAATGACATACTAGAATTCATGCAGCGCGCTGGCTTCAACATAAATAAGCGCGATGTAATAATGGAGTGGGAATGGACTAATTATGTAAACGTTAATGTTCTTGACGACGCATTACGATGTAGCCTTAATTTCACTGTAGAGATATACTTGGAGCGGGAGAGATGGAAGGTTATAGAATGCGAACGTCCTCCTACAATATTCCCAGTGGAAGATTTCGACGAAGTTCTACCTCCAGTTATATTGACGTCCTCCATCAAAGTTATTTGTAATTTATTGCTTTTACAATATTACGTAAATGAGGAATTCTTCAAACTATATAAGACGTGCTTAGGACTATTACCACACGCCGAAGCACCGCGCGATATAGAAATTGAAGTGCATTTAGGCTTAACTTCGCTGCATATTGCTTGTATATATGGTAGCGAATCAGTAGTGCAGCATCTTATTGAGTTAGTTAATGATTTAAATAAACAAGACACATTTGGCCTTACTCCTTTGCACTATAATATTATGCGATACTTTTCATACAGTAGAAGTAGCGAAGTGGACAAAGAGGTGTCAACAAATGAAGCAATTACTAGATTGCTGTTAGAGAAAGGTGCTGATGTGAATATTTTCTCTAATTTCATCGGGACACCTATTGCCTACGCTAGTGAACTGCAAAATACGGGCGTTCTTCGCTTGCTATTAGAGGAAGGTAGAAACGTGAACCTTCAAGATGCTCTCCTCGAAGCGACAGAAGACCAACGAATCAATGCTGTCGAATGTTTACTACTACACGAAGCAAATCCTCACCTTAAAGGTGTACGTGGTAAAATACCCTTCCATGTTGCTGTATTTCACGGTGAAGCCTTGGTTAAGGTTTTTTTGGAAAGAGGGGTCAACGTAAACGTTCAAAATGTGAACGGCGAAGCAGCCCTTCATATTGCCGTACGCAAAAAATTAGTAGATATTGTGACGTTATTATTACAAAATGGAGCAGATATGAACCTTCGAAATGAACGTGGTCAAACACCATTTCACATCGCGTCTAGGGCTGCAAATGAGCACATCTTCAAGTTATTCATGGAAAAAGGAGCCAGCGCACGACTTCAAGATATAGACGGCGAAACTGTTCTTCACAATGCCGCCTATGGACCTGATATAGACATCTACAGATTAAGATTCTATAACGGAGTGGATTCTCATATTGGAATGAAACTTGGGGATGAGAGTTCAACTCTCGCACTGTCTATCAAGTGGACGTATATAATTTCTTCATTAAAGGAACGAGGAACGGGCTTCTTTCAAAATAAACTTCCTCCGTATGCCGTCGCACACATTAAAAACGATAATATCGGTGATCTTATATTGCAGAACGGAGCCGACATAAACCTTCCAAATGCACGTGGCGAAACAGCTCTTTACTCTGCCTTATATGGAAGACGCACAGATACCGTGGAATTGTTGCTGAAGAACGGAGCAGACGTCAACATTCAAGATAATAGAGGTTATTCACCTCTTCATGTGGCGGCATACATGACCAGCGTAAGTGCCCTTAAGTTGCTCTTAGATAATAAGGCCGATGTAAATATTCAAGATATAAATGGCACAACAGCTCTTCATCTGGCTGTGCGTGGAATATGGGTGGACAAACTTAGGTTGGTCTTAGCAAAGGATCCAGCAGTTGTTTTTTTAAAAGACAACGAGACCATAGTTAGATTAGTGTTAGAAGCATGTGCTGATATAGAGGTCCACGACGGAGACATAGAAGTGGCCCTCTATCATTCTGTGTGTAGAAAGTGCTTTGATACAATCAGATTATTACTAGAACATGGAGCGGATGTTAATCTTCAAGACAGAGATGGTTGCACACCTCTTCACGTCGCAACACATGGAAAAGAAGAGGACATTATCCGATTACTATTGATAAACCATGCAAATATAAACCTTCAAAATGCAAATGGCGAAACAGCTCTCCACAAGGCTGTTCACATAGGCGTAATGGGTATCATCAGAGTGTTAATAGAGAACGGAGGAGATGTTAATGTTCAAGATAAGCATGGTCAGTCACCTCTTGACATTGCTGTAAATAACGAAGACGTCTTTAAATTATTGTTAGAAGGAAAGGAAACATAAACTTTTGAAATACAAAAATATTAAGAGATACGCAGGAAAAAGAGGATGGATGATTTTAGGTTATCACAACGTGCGATATGTGTAAAATTACAGAAAATATATATAATACTAGATATATATAACATTCATATACGTAATATTATCTGACACAAACATATAATTATAGAAGTATAATTACCTGTATTTTAATAAACTGTATATCTTGTTTAAATACGCTAAGTTTAATATGACACTTTGGCAATATTTAAACATGCGAAAAGTAAAATTCTAAATATATAGGTGAGATATATCGCAGAGAGTTGTAATTTATTTAAAGAATAAAGTTTATCGAAATAAAGATGATATTACATTCTATAGTATTCTTTCACCGTTAAAACCAAAAATATGATATATTTACAAAATTATTTTCAATGTTTGTACAAGTCTCGAAAATCTTGCGCAATTGTACAATTAAAAAGTAGTTTGAGTACAGAATTACTGCTGACAGTATACCATGCCCTAGCTTACTCGATGTTTGCGTATAATGTTCTAATATGGGGCCGTGCCGATTACCAACGCGTACTGATTTGTCAAAAAAGAATTCTTAGGTTAATTTTTGATAAATCCTACAGAGAATCATGTAGGTCCTTGTTCATCGAAAAAAACTTATTAACCGTTCCATGTTTGTACATATACCGCGCAGTAGTGTGCGTCAGGAGCAATATGTACCGGTTCAAAATGCCTTCAAATATATACAACACCCGTAGGGCGGACTTATACATTCAACCACACAAAACATCTCTATTTGAAAGATCGGCCTTATATTCATTTGCAAAAATGTATTCTGTACTGCCCGTTATTTGAAAAATATTCCTGAACTAAATGCATTTAAAAGTGCAGTAAAAAAGTTCTTGATTTCTAAAAGTTATTACTCTTACCAGGAATATTTTACTGACAATTCCGCTGGGCATTCCTAATTGTTTTGCTGTTCTAAACGTTTTTTATATTGTGCTGTCCGTTTTACGAGGGACACGCTATATATTTTGAGATGCCACAAAAGTAGAGAAGTTAGAGCTGGCAACACTGCATTTCTAAATACCACCATCCTTAAGTAGTAAACTCTGACTGTCAGTTGAGTCGCTGCTGTGATAGAGTAAACGTGGTAGGTACGATTTGTCATCGAAACATTGACTTGTCAAGAGAACATGTACGCGCAATGATTTACTACGATTTTAAGGTCGTTTTAAGTGAACAACAAAGTCTTGAACGATTGCAACTCGCATTTGGTGCTGAAAGTCCTTCACGTGCAACTGTGATTCGCTGGTATAGCGAATTTAAAAGAGGACGGACATCGCTTGATGATGAGGAACGTACCGGTAGGCCCTGTTCTTCAGTTACCGCTGGAAACATTGAGAGTGTGAGACGTATGATCGACGAAGATCCAAGATGCACCTATCAAGTGATTGAGGTAACTCTCGGTGTTGGATCCGCAACAGTAAATTGAATTTTACATGATCATCTTCGGATGAAAAGAAATGTTACTCGTTGGGTGCTACACACGCTTACCGATTTCCAAAAAGCAGAGCGACTAAGAATCGCTCGGGGAACATTGGAAATGTTAAATAGTGGTGGACATCGCATTCTATCAAAGATAGTAACAGGTGATGAAGCTTACATCCCATTTTACGATATTCCTACCCGCCAGGAGAGCCGCGTGTGGATCCACGAAGATGAACCAACACCAACGATGGCCAAAAGGCAAAGAGCTGTAGTCACAGCAAACTGGTACACCACAAAATGTTTACCTGCAGTTCTTGAGACAGCCAACATTCGCGGGTTAATGTTGCATCATGACAATGCATCCTCACACAGTGCACAGCAGAATTTTTACGTGAAAATAAGGTAAAATTCATTGAACATCCACCCTATTCGCCTGATTTGGCCATGTGTGATTTCTGGTTGTTCTTCAACCTAAAGAAACATTTACGTGGTCGACGTTTCACGACGGAGGATGAGATAGTTGAAGCAATTCATCTATTTTTTGAGAGCATTCCAAGAGATGACTGGCTTCACGGTTTTACGTTGTGGAAACTTCGGTTACAAAAGTGCATTGATGCAGGAGGAGATTATTTTGAACATAAATAAAATCATTTTCGTAAAAAGACTTGTAGTTTTCTTGTATCTCAAAATATATAGCGTGACCCTCGTATTACCTTTATTTTAATTTTAATTAAGCCTGACGTTGTCAACACTTATTGTGAAAGACAATAAAACATTATTATTATTATTATTTAATCAAACAAAAACAATTTTAAGAAACAATCAAGAAAATTTAATCAAGAAGACGACCAGAGGGGTTATTACAACAGGATATTGGACTGCTGAAATAGAGGAGCCATCAGAAAAGGAACACACACACATATAAAACACTCGCAACATTAACTGTAAGTAATTAAAAAAAAAATAATCTTTATAAGTGAAAAACTTATATTAAACGGAACACAGGTTATCTCCCTATTCAATATTTTTAATTGTTATATAAAGCATCTCAGTATATTTACGGGTATTTTTTCATGGCGCACCGTGAGCCTAACAAACATCCGGTATAATAATTTATTTAGGGAAATCCACATATCTAATCACTATCGAGTATGATAGCAAACATAGCCAGACGTAACATTCGTATTTGAGCTGTTCAGTAAAACAAAGCATATTTTAATGGTTGCGCAATCAAGTATGTAATAAATTTTGCTGTTCTTTTACTTATACAGGTAAGTTTATCTTATTTTTATTTCAAATAGATACATACAGGTATAAATCTAATTAATTAAAAATACATAGTGGAAACAAAGCAAACAGGCTATTTTATATAGAAAACTCCTTTCTAATTTTATCATATGATTCAAACCGTGGATTGATTTTATATTTTTTATAGTAAAGAAATTTTAGAAATTTATTTTGAACTTTCTCTAGCATCTTCTTATCTCTTTCAGTTGCAGGATACCATATTATTGAAGCAAATTCTAATTTCGTAGTAACATATGCATTATATAGACGAATAATAGATTTAATGTCAACGAAATCAACAGTATTGCCTAATAGAACTTCGGTTCCTAAACGCCTCAAGTGTAATGTTTTTTAATACTCTCAGTAAATTGAAATAACGATTGAAATATTGCACTTAGGTTCCTGATAGAAGATTTACATTCCAGGTCTCTGTTGTTTAATTGACAGTTCTCATTTTATTAGCATTTTTGTTCCAAATTTGTATATTGGCAATACATTCACAGAGGCTATACCATTTTGTTTCTTTTGCATATTGTATTTAATATATTATACATGTGTGAGCATTGCCATGTTCTACGTAGGTACCATCAAGGATGTGCCGCGCCGGCGTAGGGTGGAATGTTATCTTACATCCTTTCCAATTTCTTTTGTTGTTTTTATCTTTGTATTGGCAGTGGTTTATTTTTAAGACTCAAAGGTCCAAACTTTCCATCCACTGTAAAAAAAAATCTATTACATAGCATTAAGTATTTGCCTGTGCACTCAAACATATTCCAAATTTCAATGTAACAAACCAAATAGCATGGCTATTACTAGAGTTGCCCACTAGCGCCAACGGGCAGTGGCGGAGGTTCGACACAACCCTCAGTATAACTGCGAGTCTCAACCAGACCTGTTGTGTATACATCTATGCTGCCGTAAATACTATTTCGTAGTTCTACGTTTGTTTTAAAAATGTTGCCTACGTCGCGAAAACGACCAATGTTGGACATAATTATAGAATTTATAGCAGAAACGCCTGACCTAAATTATGATGGCGTTAAAATTCGATGTGTAGTTTGTAATATCCCTTTAATATGTTGGTCCAAAAGAGATTGTCTACGTCACGTAAATAGTAAACAGCATTCTTAAAAAAAAAAATTGCACGCCACACTATCACAAATTTAAATTTAATTTATGTGTTACCTTTATTGCATGCAATGTACCGTTTAATTTACTAGACAAGGAAGCATCTGACTTCTTTGGAATAGATATTGCAAATTACCAAGTCGGGCGTTGTTACAAAGAATTGTGCCATCTGCTCGTGAACATGTTGAAAAAGGAATTAAATCGAAGTTGAAAGATAAAAAACTGTGGTTATGTGTGGACGAAACAACAGATCGTAAAAAACATTCTGTGGTTAATGTAATGGTATGTGCAATGGAACCACATCAATCGTCACCTTTAATTCTATTGGCTTCCAGACGAGTACAACAATGTACTGCCGAAATAATTTCAAAATTAGTTCAATTTGCGCCGACAGCCAGTGGCGACCGCATAAAAGTTTACACAAAATAAATGATCAGAAATAAAATATAATACGTGCTCAAACACTTGCCGTCTTAAGAGTCTTCCGTGAAATCACAAAGTGAAAAATGTCTGTTAAATATCTGCAACATTAGATATGTTTCCACGGTTGTTTCGGCAAACCGAGTGCGGCGTGAGGAAAAAGTGTGTTTATATGCAGAAAACGAACGTTCTACATCTGGTGACGTTATATTTGCGTAATTAAAATAATCTTTGGAACAACTTAATGGTTCTGTTGACGCACCTTCACAAATTTGTCTTAATGTGCCAAAATTAGAATCCTTCTCTAAAACACTTTCAAACCTTCCTAGAACACAAACATTTTTTGCGTCTTCTACCGCGCATAGCTGTGCCTGAATATGTTGCACTATTTGCAGAGATTCCACTAACCACACCGAAAGATTTTGTAGTTTTTCTATTGCCTCCACTAGTCGAAAGTAATTGTCCTGAATAGCTTTTAAATCCGTTTTAACCTATCTTGAAATTTCGACTGGCTTTCCTTAATAACCGCAGCTTCCTTTGAATCGAATTGTAAAACCACGTTCTTAATATTCTCAAAACATTTATGATAATAAAACGCGGCTTGTAACCACGTTCCCCAACGTGAAAGAATAGGTTCTGGTCGCTCAGGCATACGGGGGCATAGTCTGTGAAATTTGCGAATACGTTTTGGGGATTGGACTGAATTTTAGACGTAATATGTAACAAGTTAGCACAATGTTTTGTAAGAGACCGGCCTACAGAAAGCATGTTTGCGGCACCATCACTCATAAACATCAACAGTTGGTTTGTTGAAAGTTCAAACTCTTCTAATGCATTTAACACTAACTTTTAAATTACTTCGGCACTACGTTGTTCTACTCGTCTGGAAGCTAATAGAATTGAAGGTGACGTTTGATGAGGTTCCATTGTACGTACCATTACATTAACCACAGAATGTTTTTTTACGATCTGTTGCTTCGTCCACACATGACCACAGTTTCTTATCTTTCAACTCCGATTTAATTCTTCAATGAAAAAATTGAGGGTGACGGTCGATTCTTCTGCAGATGGCACAATTCTTTGTAACGATGCCCGAGTTGGTAATCTGTAGTCCGAATATTTATTCCAAAAGAAGACATATGCTTTCTTGTCTAGTAAATTAAACGGATTACATGCAATAAAGGTAACACATAAATTAAATTTAAATTTGTCAAAGTGTCGCGTGCAATTTTTTTTTAAAGAATGCTGTTTACTATTTACGTGACGTAGACAATCCCTTTTGGACCAACATATTAAAGGGATATTACAAACTACACATTGAATTTTAACGCTTTCATAGTTTAAGTCAGGCATTTCTGCTATAAACTCTATAACTTTGTCCAACATTGGTCGTTTTCGCGACGTAGGCAACATTTTTAAAACAAACGTAGAACTACGAAATAGTATTTACGGCAGCGTACATGTATACACAACAGATCTGGTTGAGACTCGCAGTTATACTGAGGGTTGTATCGAACCTCCGCCACTGCCCGTTGGCGCTAGTGAGCATCTCTAGTCATCAGGTAATAGTATACAGGGTATTCCATTTGAAATACGAACTTCCGATTTAATGAAAAGTGCCATGAAATTGAAAATATTTTTAGAAAATCTCTCTTTATCCAAAAGATTGCCGATCAAATTTCAAAGAGCCTTTTCATTACTTTTACAGACGTAAAACAAATTACTTAGGTTTAGCATCCCAATAGTTTTGTATTTAACTTAACGTATTCACTTCGCAGATGTAGTTGTACTGTCGAACATTACTGGTTATTGCGCCTATTCAAACCTTTCTCATTTTGAGCAAATTGTTGTTATTGTTAATAATTTCTTCAAGAAACATCTTCGCGTTGAACTCTTCCGCAAAATACCCGCTGGAACAAGATACAATATTCCATGCGAGAAAGCTGTTTCATTGAATTGAATATTTTATAGTTTACGAATGATTCTAGACTGTTTCTTGACTATTCTTAGCTCTATTTATAATTATAAACGGAAGTCTTGTTCCTACATCTTAATCTGTAAATTATCATTTACTTTCATTAGAGTTGGCTTACATCTGTTACATTGGTAAATACTTATCTCACGCTCTTTATTTACTTGGAAACCGTAACGTATTTTACACAGTTACTTGTCAGTCTTATCGCTTACCACTAATGAGTCATCAGTGATGAGTAACTGCGCTCTTGAAACTGATACGTGATATTGTAATTTAAGCATAATGTCGTATATATCGGATAATATTTGGTTGATATCATTTACCCAAGCATTAACTATATAACAAACGAATAATTCCCTAAATTGGTCTTAAATATATACATGACTTTAATATACAGCGTGTCCCACTAAGAGTGAGGGCCGGTGATATCTTAGAAGCTACAGTAGCTATAGTGATGGGGAAAAAATGTTCATGGCTAAAGTGGTAAAGAGAAACTTAATTAAAATATTTTTAAATTCCAAACATGAGAGCCAGGGGGCGCGATTGTTAGAGTCAATAGGGAATTTGAAATTAGACGGTAAAAGTTCCAGGATTAACTGATTTTAAACGCTTTATTAAAAAGTTTAGTTAATTACATACTACTTTGGTTGAAGACGTTTTGTCATATTGTGAATAATAAGTATAGCAAGCGTTGCCGAATCATGTAAAACTAAACCTGCTATAGGTTCTGCGGTTATTACCCGAATTAAAGAAATGTGGACTTGTTTAAAAGGGCATTCAGTGCTGTTTTAGACGTCGCAGTTTGTGCCTCCCGTTAATGTTCAAGAAATCTACCAGAAGGCGTTATTCCTAACTGTACGAGTTTTTCCCAATTATCTTTAAAAATTTAAATGGAACAATATGCTTTTTTATGTTGTGTTTGAAGAGTTTTGACAGACTAAAGTAGTGACGAAAACGCGTAGTGATATCTTTTTACTTTTCCCCGATAATAACGAAAACAACCTATTATCAATAATAATTTCCGTATCAGTTACAAATACCTAATTAATAATATCGAAACCTATCTTAGTTGGCTACGAAACAAAGGAATAACTTTTACTCTTACATACAAAATTGTATCGGTATTAGTTTAATATGACTGTTTGTTTTTGGTCACTTTTCAAATAAAAGTAGCAAAATCTAGCATGATTTGAATACAACAGCAGAATTTAGCATGCTATGGAAACAATTATTTATTTGACAATTGTGAGAAGTACATAGAATTTTACTGCACACTGGCCCTTAAAGATTACTGCTTAGTCGTTGAATGATAAAAATATCGTTTGCTAATGCAGATCGAGGCGTATGATATGTTTGCGTGTATTGTTGAACGTGAATACGCTGTTAAGTATCCAGAAAGAAAACATTTCAGCCGAGAAGTATTTTAACGTTCGGCGACACGATTACGTGAAACACGATATGTTCAACCTCGTGGAAATCATACTAGAGCAAGTGTAGCTAGAATCAAAGGTAATGTGATAAATGTCCTTGCATATGTTGAAGTTCATCCTCACACAGACACTAGACAAATGTCTTCTGTTGTAGGTATAAGTAAGTCATCAATTCATTGCATCCTAATAGACAATACGTCACGCCCATGCAGATTTTAACCATAGATTCAATAATTGTAATTGGTTAAAAGATATCTACTATAAAGATCTAACCTTCCTACACTGCATGTTGTGGACTGATGAATAGAGCAACGCAACTGCGCTCAAAGCCAGTGGCGGACGCATAAAAGTTTACACAAAATAAATTAAATGTGATACGTGCTCAAACACTTACTTAAAACGGTAAGTGTTTGAGTCCTCCGTGAAATCACAAAGTGGATAATGTCTATTTAATATTTGTAACATTAGATATGTTTCCAAAGTTGTTTCGGCAAAGTGAGTGCGGCGTGAAGAAAAAGTGTTTTTGTATGCCGAAAACGAACGTTCTACATCTAGTGACGTTATATTTGCGTAAGTAAAACAATCTTTCAAATAACTTAACGGTTCTGTTGACGCACGTTCACAGATTTGTCTTAATGTGCCAAAATCAGGGTCTTTATCTAAAACACTTTCAAACCTTTCTAAAACACAAACATTTCTTGCGTCTTCTATCGCGCATAGCTGTGCGTTGCACTATTTGCAAAGATTCCACTAACGACACCGAAGAATTTTGTAGTTTTTCTATCGCATCCGCTAGTCCCACGTAATTGTTCTGAATAATTTCCGAATCTGTTTTAACTTGACTATCCTGAAATTTCAAGCAGCTGACCTTGATAGCCGCAGCTTCCTTTGGGTCGAATTCTAAAATCACGTTCTTTATATTCTCAAAATATTTAAGATAATAAAATGCAGCCTCTAACCATGTTCCCCAACGAGTAAGAATAGGTTGTGGTGGTTCAGGAATACCGGGGCATAGTCTATGAAGTTCCCGAATACGTTTTGGGGATTTTACAAACACAACTTTTGTATGTGCTATTAGAGCGTCTACCTCGGGATAACATTTTCTGATACTATCTGCTACGACACTGAGAGTATGAATTTTACATGTAATATGCAACAAGTTAGCACAATGTTTTTCAAGAGATCGACCTACAGCAAGCATGTTTGCGGCACCATCACTCATAAACATCAACAGTTGATTTGTTGAAAGTTCAAACTTTTCCAATGTATTTAACACCAACATTGAAATTACTTCGGCAGTGCATTGTTGTATTCGTCTGGAAGCTAGTAAAATTGAGGGTGACGGTCGATGTGGTTCCATTGTGCGTACCATTACATTAACCACAGAATGTTTTTTACGATCTGTAGTTTCGTCCACACATAACCACAGTTTTTTATCTTGCAACTCCGATTTAATTCTTTTCTCGACATGCTCACGAGCAGACGGCACAACCCTCTGAAATGTTCTCTCACTTGGTAACTTAAAGTCCGAATATTCATTCCAAAACGAGACGTATGCTTTCTTCCTTAGTAAATGAAATGGTAAATTACATGCAATAAACACATAAATTAAATTTAAATTTGTCATAATCTCGTATGGAACTTTTTGTTGAAACATGCCCTGCACTATTTACGTGCCGTAGACAATCACTTTTCGACCAACACATTAAATCTATTTTACACACTACACATTGAATTTTAGCGCCATCACACTTTCAATTAGGCATTTCTGCAATAAATTCTCTTATTATGTCCAACTTTGGTCGTTTTCGCGACGTAGGAAACATTTTCAAAACAAACGTAGAACTACGATATAATATACGACAGCGTAGATGCATACACAACAGATCGGCTTTCGAGTCGCAGTTATACTGACGCTTATACCGAATTGTCCCGGCCGTGTTTATTTTGTGTAAACTTTTATGCGTCAGCCACTGGCTTTCAGCGTAGTTTGCGTTGCTCTACTGATGAAGCTACATTTGCTAATGACGGGCCGGAAAATTTGAGAAAAAAACAATTGCACATCGCATTACAGAGCTAACTTGAATTACTTTTATTTTTTCAATTGAATATCCTGTAAACTTTTTCAATTATTCGATAGGAAATAAAACTGCGTAAACTATCCTTATAGTACTATAGCTCTAAAACGAAAAACAGAAGAGATACGATGAAATTTATATATAACTTCATTATTAGAACAGCTATTGAGATAGTCGAAACATGAAAAATATGCAACTTATTCCGCCCAATAAAATGGTGTAATCAAAAAAATTTCACATCGTGTTTCAGCGTTTGGTTAAATAACTCGCTTTTTTTTATTAAACACTTTGTATATTTTTTTACAAATCGATAAAGAGTGACATTTCAAATAAATTACTCTTATAACTCTTATACGAGGGTTGATCGTAAAATAAGGTTCCCATATTTTTTAAAAATAGACAGCATTCTTTAATTCCTAAACATTACACATCGTTTTAAAGATAAAAACTATTTTTCGACATAATTGCCATTTCTATCCGAGCATTTTTGCAGACGGTGCTCTACTTTGTATCCCCATGTCGTAAAATTCTGCCGCCAGTCAAAATCTTTTCAATTGTGGTGTTGGAAATCTCAGGAATCCGAAGAGCGAGATGACGAATGGTGACCCTCCGATCTTCAAGCAGTATGCTCTCGACCCTTTCAACGATTTCCTCTGAAACTGATGGTCTCCCGCTCCGCTCTTCATCATAAATTTCCGTCCGACCTCCAGTGAATTCCCTACACCATTTGTGGACGTGTTGAGCAGCTATACACTTTTCTCCATAAACTTCGGTTAATTGACGATGAGTGTCTATAGGTGAAACCCCTTTCGCGTTTAAAAAACGTATCACAGCGCAAATTTCGTACCGGGGGTAGCGGCGATCGGGAGTTCAACACTGAGCGGCGTAGCGAGGCGGGAGTGGTACGTATATAGGGTGGGAGAGCTGCTGCACAGGCCAATGTTGTCGGATTTCGCCTAACACGTCTTATTGCTGCTGTAGGGCCTTGGGAACCTTATTTTACGATCATCCCTCGTACCTATCCAGACTTCTGTAAAATTTATAATCGTTTTAAAGTAATAAGAATGCACCTGCTTTATAATAGTGAATAGAAATGTGATTTTTCACTTTTTTATTCACACTGCATTTACGAAAATGGGTACAAACTTATAAAACATGCGAGAGGACCTATAACCCTTTATTGAAAATATAAAGGGTTATAGGTTTATATTTTTAATTTCACCAGTTTAGAGTACCAAACTTTTCGAAATTACGAAATTTTTGTATAGTAGATCGTACGTACGTGCACGTGACTCACTATAATTGCACACTTCTGCACTGCACATAACAAGTTCTGTGTGTGTATGTGGCAAGTTTGCAGGAGGAGTGGCATCAGACAGACATTCTACGGCTTCTGAAATGCATGAACCTTGCATATTTTACATGTACTTAATTTCTCTATCGGGTGAATGAAAGATGTATATAAAATTGCTCTATTTTTTTAGGTGCGAACTTATTCACTATGGAACGAACGAAGGGGGCCCGGTCAGAAATTGGCATGATGTACCAGTACGCAGTCACAGCTTACTTTGCCGGTCAACTCTCAGCCGACAAATTAGTAGAAGACTACATCATTTACTCTAGTGTGCGATCTGCTGGTAAATTCGATGATATAGTGGCTAAAATACGATTGAAAGATAGTGATGATTGGCACCTGACACTAATACAAGTAAAATACAAACATCATAAGAAGCTAAATGTTAGTGATGCTCTCAGAGGGAAAAGCATCGAATACAATTTGTCGGAGTTTATTAGCAGTTTTAGTGAGATCATTGACAATGTAACATTGCCATGTCGTGAAGGTATTCTAAGCGATAACATAAGATTTTGCATTTTTTCTAACGCAAGCATACAAGAGCCTGTTTTCTTTCGCAATCAATGTACGTTTCAACTCAACCTGCGAAGACATTATAACTCCGATCCTATAACTAAAATACTCCTTCCCTTCGGCGACAAATGCTATACGTTTCAATGTCGGGATTTGCAAGCTTCAAATTATCGAAACTTCCTTGACGGATGTTACTTATATTTAGAAGAAGCAAATTACAGTCAAATCCACAAATGCATTCAATATAGTTGTGGCATTGACAACGCAAACGACATCGTTAATTATGTGAAAGACTATTTCAATAACCACTTTTTGTATAGGCAAGGATTGCACAAGCAGTTGTTTGAAATTGAGTTGCACAAAATTCGTCTTTCCAACTTCGTGCTGCCTCTAACACAGTTAAGTAATCTCGTTGATGACGACAGGGTTGCTGTTTGGAATGAAATTACACTCAATCAAGATATCACCATAGCGAATAGAGCTGATCACACTGACATTGAAGGCTGTCTGTATGGCTGTATAGCGCAAAGAATAAGTTCCTTATTAGAAATTGACATTCATTGGAACGAAATTGTAAGTGAACATGGAGATTTAAGCAGTGATGTGGTGGATAGATTTATACACTATTCGAAAACTAAAACTCTCAGATACTGGATATATCCACCAAACACTCTCAAATCTCTCATATTAGAATTGTGGAAGCTTGGAAGCTTGACACTGATTTTGAAGACGGATACCAAATTAAGCTATTTTGAAAAATATATGTATCTCAAAAGGAGCTACGTCATACTTAGCAATGTGGAAATACCGTTTAACGAAATCTCTCAATCGGAGTTGAAGATATTTAGTCATCTAGGCAATATTAACAATCCTGAATTGCGAGACAGGATTCTACAAAGTACAGCCATATCGCTTCAAGGACGTAAAGAGACTACACTCAAAAATTTACTAGGCAATGATGTCCAGTTATTATCAACTTTTTCTCCCGTAGATGTAATTGGCTTAATGAAGAAACGATTTGCTTATTTGAAAGATGACTGTTTGAGCAACGGCAGTTATTTAGCGTTTCTCATTGAAAACAGGGAACCTTCGGGCAATGAATGTTTTACAGAACCCGTTGTAATTGGTGATAACATTAAGGTGGAATGCCAACGAGATGATATTAAACAATGGGCTAGGATAATCAAAGAAAATCCTTTATATCAAAATTACATAATTTATCGTCTGCGACGAATTGGCCAGTATTTAGAACTGATAGAAGGCGACAAAAAGAAATTAACAAACTATTTTGTTGATCAGTTTGGAGATTTGGTATGCAATTCTAAGGAAAATGTACCGATACCCGTAATCGGCGAACCAACCCCTCCTACTGAAATTAATTATGTAAGGAGGTACCTGAGATGGGCAACAATTTCTGATACCTATTTTGCATCAAAGACTAAAGCACTTTTTCTACTATCAGGCGATCTAGAAAATTTGGCCTCCCGCATAAAATTTACAAAAGTAAAAGATATAGGTGATGCTGAACAAAATATGGCAGAAGAAGAAAGTCATTTCATTAAGGTTGGTGCAAGCGATCGTCAAGATTGTTGGAATAGATTTTCCACCCTGGATTGTGCCGTATTCGACATTAACGTTAAGAATAGAAAATTGGAAATCAGAAAATACAAGCAATGTAGCAATTTAAACTCTTACATCTCGTACGACGGAGGAAGGCTCTCAGAAGGCGAATTCTTCAACGAAATTACAGACAATGCAGTAACTGTTGTAACTGGTGATCCGGGTATGGGAAAGTCAAGTTTGCTCAAATCCTTGTGCAATGTTTGTGATATAGACGGTTATGTTTTATTTTACGACTTGATACATTTACAAAATGTTTTAAATCGAACTGGAAATTTACTTGCTGCTAACCCTATAGAATGCATTTTCGGGGAAGTTCACCCACCAAACCTTAAGTACGCTCACTTCCTACGTGTGTTACGCCAAAAAAAGGTCATACTCGTGTTGGACTCGTTTGATGAAATAATTTCATCTTGCGAAATACAAGTATTAGAATTTATAAAATCAATCGTCAACGCTGGAATACAAGTAGTAATAGCGTCAAGACTAAACGAATGCAGTTTGCTAATGAGTGAGTTCAACGCCCTTGTTGTAAAGTTGGATCCACTTAGCAGCCAAGACGACAAGGAATATTCAGCGAAATGGAAATTGAAGCAAAATATATTGGAAAACGTTCCGTCGGAATTTACAACAAATCCTTTGTACCTAAATTTCTTGCAGGTAATTTCTGAGAGTGGAGAGTCGCTGGAAAAGTTTACTCGATTTGAACTATACGAAAAGGTGATTAATATGAAAATTAATCGTCGTCTTGGGGCTATGACTTACAAATCCGCGTTGAAAGATGTTATGTCACAATTTGAGCGGCTGGCGTTGGTGGTCATGTTTGGCAAAGAGAAGATTGAGGACGAGTTAAAATGGGAATACAGTACAGAGTCATTCGATTGCATGAAATTCGGGATTGTAACCGATTTTAAGGATGACTATCCTGTATTTGATCACTTCACTTTTGTCGAGTTTTTAGTTGCTCAGTGGTTGGTTAGAGCATGGCAAACACGCATATATAAGACTGCTGCGCGGAATATTTATAAACAATTAATGGATGTAAGGAAGCTGGATACATTAAATATTCTGTCTGAGCATTTAGATCTACAAAAAGCAATTTTACACAAACATATATCAACAATCAAGAAGACATGTGAGGAAATGCCAAATTCTTTAAAGCAAATTGACAAACTTGGTAGAAATGCTCTTCATGTCGCAACAATTTGCTGTCGAGAAGTGGGCGTCTTTGGTTCGTCCTATGAAATTTTAGATACGATAATAGAATTTATGCGACGTTGTGGTTTCAACATGGATGAACGTGATGCCGTAATGGAATGGGAATGGACTGACTATGTAGAATCTGATTTCCTGGACATCTGGTTGCTTTTTTCCCATGACATCAGCATAGAACAATACTTGAATCAAGAAACATCAAAAATTGCAGAACATAAACGTGCATCCAGAATATTCCCAATAGAAGGTTTCGATAAAGTTCTTAGACGCGCTACAGACCGATTATACATCAAAGGTATCTGTAATTTATTACTTTTACAAAATTACGAAAATGAAGAGTTCTACAATTTATATAAGGCTTGTTCCGAATTAACATTAGGTTTTAAAATAACGCGTCAAATAGAAACTGACGTAGGAGGACGCTTAAGTTCATTGCACATTGCTTGCATATATGGAGGCGAGAAGGTATTGCGATATCTGATTGAATCAGCCGCAGATGTAAATATCAAGGACAAATTCGGTTGTACACCTTTACACTACAATTTCATGCGATATTCTTTGGACAAGAAGTGCACTGAAGTGAATAATAAGGCAATGGCAGAAGCGAGAGGGAGAAATCAAGCTGTTACTAAGTTGTTGTTAGAGAAAGGAGCAGATGTGAATATTCCAGATGCTTTTTCCAGGACACCTCTTGACATCGCTATAAAACAAGAGAGTAGGGACATTTTTAATCTATTACTAGAGACAGATAGCAAAAAACATCTTCAAACTGCCTTGGTCGAAGCGGTTGAAAAGAAGCAAAAATATAGCATTAACAAGTTATTAGATTTAGGAGTAAATCCTCAACTCAACGATGCATATGGTAAATGTCCTTTCCATGTTGCCGTGTCCAGTCAAGATGAGGATCTGGTTTATTTATTCCTAAAAAGGGAAATTGATGTAAACCTTCAAAATGTGGAAGGTGAAACGGTTCTTCATGAAGCAGTATGCAATGGAGATAAGGATATTGTTAAGGTGCTTTTGAAAAGTGGAGCAAACGTAAATCTTCAGAATGTAAATGGCGAAACTGCTCTTCACAAGGGTGTTGGCGAAGGTAGAATCGACGTCATTAGAATGTTACTAGAACATGGAGCAGATGTTAATATTCAAGATAAAAATGGTCATACGCCTCTTGACATCGCGGCAAACATCAAAGACGTGGCCAAATTACTGTTGGATGGAAGAACTAGGACAAATTTTTAAAATTTAAGTATAGGATAGGGATAGAAAGTGGGTATATAGACTGATTGAAATACATTAGGTTATTATTGCGTAGTGTAACGAATACTAGTTTACAGAAGAAATTTGGTTGTTCAGAACGTAAGAATATCAGTAGTTATCCTCAGTAGCGGCTGGTAGTGACGTAAGTGGGAGTTCAATGACAAAATTTCGATTCCCTCGAATATTTCTGTTACATACTACAACGTACATAATATACAACGGAAATACACGAGGGAATCTAAGCTTTGTCATTGAACTTCCATTTACGTCAGCTGTTAGTTACATATATACAGGGTGGCGCACCACATTCGCGCCGGTTTATATACGAAAAGCGGCAAAATATTTTTTAAATATTTTTGCTAAGAGTTGTGTAGGTTCATTGGAGGCGAGTTTTGACATTGTTTTGAAATACACAGGGTGACTCAAAAAGAAGTTACACACCAAAGTTGTGAAAATCTAAATGGAGTACCCTGTATATTATTGCATATTTTGATAGTGCAGGTAAAGGCAAGTTACTGTTATGTTTACTGTACCTAACTCAAACCGTTTTTGAGACATTTAAAAATTCCTGAAAATATTTCTTACTGTATTGCTCTAACACGATATTAGTATAGTTCAAGCTTATAATCCAATAACAATTTAGCTTTTAATTATAAAATTCATTATTTATTATGTCTTATATTGCCTGCAAATAAAAAAAATAATACAACAAGGAATACCTCTTTTATTAAAATTTAGGATTGAAAATCAGGGATGTTTTAGGGATTTATTAAGAGATATTTAATAGAAAGCTGGTATTGTTTTATAAAATGTGATCATTAGAGAGCGGAATTATATGCATCGGAAATCGACAAAATATGTGCATATATATGCATAAAACTTCTTCGAAATATGCACAATTTCTGCTAAATATGCAGTTTTATGCACATATGCTTCTGATACCGATTAACTTCTTGTTAAACGTTATAAAACAAGAATAATCACAACGAAGCATTTTACAAACGTTTATTGTTCTTACATTATTCCCACTTACATTTTAAAATCACAATTATATAAACACATACGTACTTAAAATTTGCTAAAATACATACTTAGACACTACATATTTTTATTATTAAAACAATTTACAATTAAATGCTTTTATAAATTTTCTAATGAAAAATCATGTCGCCTATCAGTGAGAATGCATTTATATATCGAAAAACTTCTTTCAACATCAGCGGAAGTTATTGGTGCGTACTTTAATGCATTCATAATCTCAGGGCTTAATTCTATACTTGTTTCTGTTTCATCCATTTTTAATTCACCAGTTAGATTTTTGCTAAACTTTTGTATCCTACATTTTTATTAATTATTTCTTTAAACTTTTGACTTATTGAGTATCCTATTCCACCCGGAATATTTGAAACACTATTTTCTAAATCATTGATTAATTTAACTGATTCAGTTAGTGGCAGCGATTCTTTTTCAAGTTTTGTTATTGTCAAAGAAACAAATTCATAATTGGCTTTAATAAACATCAATTCATTAGACAAAGAAGAGTTTTTCAAAATTTCTTAATATTTTGCAATAGAATTGCAGTTGTCAGTAGAGAATTCTGAAATAATGTTTTTGATCTCTAGATAATGGTTTGCATAAAATATTACGGTATTTAACCAAGTATCCCATCGGGTAATGACGAGTTCAGGTGGTAAAGGAGTATCCGGCAGCTTTTCTCTATAAATCTGAACTCTCAATGGTGACTTTAAGAAAATTTTCTTAACGTTACTGACTAATGTATTTACCGCTGGAAATTGCTGCCGAATTTCCTCATCCACCCTATTTAATCCATGAGCCAAACAAGTAACACGTATTAAATTAGCTCACGTCGAAGACAATTTCGAGAACGTCTTCCTGCTGTGTCATTACCCCCGCAGCCCGTACGTACACGGTGGGGTACATGGCTCGGGGCTGTTGTTCACTATGAAGAAAACTTTTAAGCCGTTAGAAGTCTGGTAATGGAATTGAATTCACGCGAATCACAAGCCACTAGAAAAAGTAAAAGAGCTTTCAATTCGGCCAATATTAGAAATGATTTATTTTCAATTCGTCATAAATTTGAAAGTATTGTCCATGCTATTACAACGTTAGAATCTTCAAATATATCACTTTCTGATAGCATAAATATAGTAACTAATATTAGACAAGGCTTTAGCAATTTTCAAGATACTGTAAGTATAACAATACAACGTAAATTAGAAGACGTCTTGAACAAAAACCCGGGATTTCGTACAATGTGTAATATTAACGCTGATCCAAGTAACATAACCATTAATATAGAGTTCCTTCATTTTGCACCGTTAACATCTGTAGATGTTGAAAGAACATTTTCGTTGTATAAGCATATGTACAGGCCAAATTGTTGTTGTTTGAGTGGAAAAAATACAGAACAAATACTTATTATTAGAGCGGGCCAAGAGCGCCACGCGCCAGGTTCGCAATCAGGCTGCCGGGCGCATATATGTATGTAAACATAGGTAATTTAAATATGTAATTATTAGGACGAGGACCAAAACCACTGTCTATTACGTCGTGAAGACGCGCAAATATACACCTGCAGTTTGGGTGTTCGTTGATAAATAGGGCGTTGTTCACAGTGGGCCACTACAAAAAAAAAAATTCATTCATCGACGGCTACGAACTAACAGCGCGTTTATTCATTTACGGATGACGCGCTCTATTCATCAACAAATGACGAGTCTGCAGATGTTACGTTTGCACCACTTCGTGGCATACTAGAAACAAGCGTCGGTGTGCTCGCTTTAGTGATTATGTCTAACGTAACTATTAAAAATAAACGGCCATTACCTACGAAAGTTAATAAATTTCTTAGTGAATTTCTGGATTTACACTACAATGGAGTACAATTTTCTGTAAAGTTTGTAAAAAGAAACTACTGTGCTGGAGCAAACGTGATTGTGAAAGACATATAAATAGCGCACACCACAGAAATAAAAGAAATGGTGTGTCACAACAACGTCAATTTCAATTAGAATTGCTTTTAACGTTTATGGTATGTGGTCTACCACTTCGTATACTTGATAAAAAAGCATTTCGAAAATTCTGGGGTACATACAATACCGAGTGGATACTACCATCTCGGACAGCGTTACGGAGAGATATTCCACGAATACGTGAGGACATTGAAAATCGAATTAAAGCCGAATTAAAAGATAAACAGCTGTGGCTATGTTTTGATGAGACGACAGATTGCAAAAAAAATTCTATTTTGAATATAATAGTGCGCGTATTAGATCCTATTAAACCAAATTTTGCAATTCTATTAGCCAGCAGAAGATTAAAACAGTGTACTAGTAAAGCAATTACGGTCGTAGTTCTCGAAACGTTACAAAAACTTCAAGTGTCAACCAGTCAACTGTTGTTGTTCATGAGCGATGGTGCAGCAACAATGTGTAGTGTAGGCCGTTCCCTTAAAGAAAAGTGTGAAGGACTTTTACATGTTACGTGTAAAGTCCATGCTTTACATCTTGTGGCACAAACTATTCGAGAGTGTTACCCGGAGGTGGATGCATTAATAGCAAACACAAAAAAAGTGTTTCTCAAAAGTCCTAAGAGGACTAGGGCATTCCACAGGTTATGCCCTGGTATTCGAGAACCACCACAGCCCATTCTTACGCGTTGGGGAACGTGGTTAAAAGCCGCTTTTTATTATAATGAACATTTTCAAGAAGTCAAATCCGTTATTTTGCAATTCGTCCCTGCCGAAGCTAGAGCTATTAGGATGAGCCAGAAGGGATTTCTCGATATTTCTGTTGAAACACATCTAAAGAATATTAGCAACAATTACAAAGGGTTAGTAGACGCGATAGAAAATTTGCAAAATTCTGGATTGTCGTTGGTAGAATCAGTGCAAGTCGTGGACGAAGTTAGTACATTGTTACACAGTATAAACGATGCAACAAGTGGACGAGTTTTAGCTAAGTTCGATAGTGTTTTAAAAAAGAATCCGGACTACACGAGATTAAGACAAATGTGCGATGGGGCATCTGCAGATTCCTTGACTAAGTCTAAAGATTATTTTAATTACGCCTGTCTTACTTCGGTAGACGTGGAACGGTCGTTTTCGAAATATAAGAACATTTTTTCGTCTCGGCGAACATCCTTCACCGAGGCAAATGTGGAAACTTATCTGATGGTGCAACTTTTTAAACAAGCCTATCCGCATTATTAAGAAGGATAGAATTTATTTATTATATCTTTATTTACAGTTACATTATTAAGTACAACAGAATAAAAAAGCGTTCAGTTTCTCAGTTATTTCCTTATTACATCCCATTTACAACGCATACCGTTTTCAATCAAATAAAAAATCAATATATATATATATATATATATATATATATATATATATATATATATATATATATATCCGCTCTAATTACTAAACATTATTATTGCGTCAGGATTGGATGAGTCCAAACCTAGTATTGTGGCGTGCGTCCGCCGTCTAGTACGTATACTTCAACTACGTTTGGGATTATCCAAATGATTCATTGTAGATAGTAGCATCGGTAGAAGTTGGATACATATATCGGAACGTGTTGTATATACATATATACACCGGGAAACAATGAGCACGTTGCCACCAAGTAGCAGTTAATCGCGACTTGGCTTCGGTTACATTCGGCTGTTGTGCAAGTGTTTTTTTACTCAGTCTTTCTTACTGACTTACCATTTAAATTATATTCTATGATAAGATGTAATATATACCTAATTCAACGTGACGGCTGATATTTCAGTATTTAACACGTTGACTGCTTCGTTGTAATACGTGGCATATAAGACGCGTTTACGCCAAAGCCATTTAATAATAATAATAATAATAATAATAATAATAATAATAATAATAATAATAATAATAATAAGACGCGTTTACATACCTGTGTATTCGAAAGGATACTCATGGCAGCCAATGTGGTAGAGATATTTGTAAGTTATAAAATATTTAATTTCATTTATTTAACATAGTTGCATTTGAATTAACTATCTCCTAGTTACCTTTCTAGTAGTTTATCAATTTATGGTGGTTTTATTCAAATTATTTTGAGAATATGTTTGTACGGAAATAAATTACTTCTATAACATAACCTATTCTGGAAAATCTATGCCGCCAGATTAATAATAGAACAGTATTACTTATACACAAATAACGAACTTGAAGAAACAGAAAAAATGAAACAAATAAAATATTGAGCAAATACCAACTAATCTTACACAATAAAATAGTTATTATTACACCTATCACTAAGCGTGGCAAACGGTTGCACCCGCAGAGACCCTGTACGGGAGGGTGTATGTATGTATGTGGGTGCAGAATTCAGTAATGCGGTAAACTCGCCTATTTGCTGTAACCATCTCTCGAGCTTGCTCAATATTGTGGTGGGCAGTCGAGGTGATTTTAACGAAACATATGGCTTAAGGCTCCTGTCTACGAAAATATTACCCTATGGTTAATACATTACAACGTTTTTCACTTTTCCTGGACGTAATTATGAAATTGAAGCACCATACTATTTTTTTACGTAAATTGACGATATGTAGGTACGTGATTATTATTTTTGTAATTTTAGTATGGATTTTTACTATAAAAAATTAAAACGGCCAGGAAAATTTTTCGTTTTACACGGTTATGCCTGAAGCTAGAAACAATTTTGTTAAACACATCTACAGATCTCCGCATTGCAGATGTACCTCTTTTCTTACTTTTTTTTTCAAAATTAATATTTTTAGAGATAATTGCATTATTTAGAATAAAATGTTAGGCAACCACTTTTGCAATTTTTATTGAAAATCCTTAATAACTGCATGATTTATGGTACCTCGTTAGCTTGAATGTTGTGGGCGTGTCCTCTTGAATTGCAGTGCTGCGTGCACCAAGGTGCAAACAACTAGTCAACCAGCATAATACAATAGCAGGTATAGTTCAGAGACATAACTAGAGTAACCAAAATTGCGGACTCGCATAGGCGTCGGTATTACGGGTTAATATAAGAATACGAAAAATTCATAAATAAACTTACTTGCTAATTATTCAACAAATTAGAGGCATCAGGATGTGAACTACTGTAAACTTGCATCATTGCATATGTTTCCACAGTTACTTCTTTAAACCTTGTGCGTCGACAAGAAAAAATATTCTTATACATAGAAAACGATCTCTCCACATCTAAGGAAGTTACATTTGCATGTAGAAACTGTTTTTCAAAATCACTTAAAAGTTAACTATTCTTACACTTATTATAAACAGCCTCTAAAGTATTAAAATCGGGATTTTTCCATAAAACATCTGCCAACTTTTGACTAGCGCATAATCTTGGCGTATCGTTTAATATGTGTAATTTATTTTTTACATTCTCCACTATGTCTAATGATTCCTGCAATGACAATTCAGTACATTGTACTTTTCTGAGGGCATCTAGTAATACTGTATAATTGGTACATATTGTTGTTAAATCTTCTAAAAGTTGAGGAATTTGAAATTCTCTTTGACTTTCTCTAATTGCTTTGGATTCATTCCGATTAAATCGCATTATAACTGATTGAATTTGTTGAAAATGGATCAAATAGTAAGAAGCTGCTGTTAGCCAAGTACCCCATCGCGTTAAAATTGGTTCAGGAGGTTCTGGAATACCTGGGCAAAATTTACGAAATTCTTTTAAACGTTTAGGAGATTTACGAAACACTGCTTTAGTACATCCAATCATCCGATCAACGTTTCTGTAATGTTGTCGAACAACTTCAACTAAATGCAAAGCATGCAGCACGCAGGTTATATGTATTAAGTTAGGAAATATATGTTTTAAGGATCGCCCAACACTTAACATCGTTGCTGCACTATCTGTCACAATCATCACAACTTGATCTTGGGCAATTTTAAATTTTTTCAAAGCGTTCATTATCACTTTTTGAATATTTTCCGCGATACATTGTTGAACACGTTTGCAAGCTAACAAATATCGAGATGCTGTGTTCTCGCTAGATAAAACGCGAGCTATTACATTCACAATACTGTTTTTCTTTATATCGGTCGTCTCATCCACAGTAATCCATATTTTTTTGGAACACAAATCACGTTTACACACATTTTCCAGCATCTCTTTCATTCGCGGCAAATGATTCTGTAATTGTGTTTGTGAGGGTAATGAGTACTTTGGAACGTATTGTCGCCAAAACGTTTTAAAAACTGCTTTTCTCACCAACGACAACGGAAGATTACAAGAGGTAAACATAATTAATAAATGTATGAGGAATAGTGTATAAGGTATTTCAGTTCTTGCATTTCTCATATGCTTAATACCATTGACATGCCTCTGGCAATCAGTTCTGTCCAATGCAACCAAACGAACATTGCATATTAAGCAACAAACTGCACTACCGTCATATTTTAAATGGGGAAAAAGTGACACATACTTATGTACATTAGTAGCAAATCTATTACGAGGCATTGTTTTCTTAGGTATGTTAATATTAGTTCTATATGAAACGATACACTTATTATGTACTTGGTATAATACTACCACACACAAGAAACACCAGCTATATTTTCAAAAGCGACACGTAAGTACATAACCTTGACCGTTCGACTAATCTCTGCAACAGCTCAACCGGTACTAAAACGAAATCTCTCTCAGCGCGGTTTAACATGATTTATATTCAAGGTCGACACTACATGCCTGCTTCTCTACCGGTTTAGTTTATTTATGAATTTTTCGTATTCTTATATTAACCCGTAATACCGACGCCTATGCGAGTCCGCAAGTTTAGGTTACTCTAGACGTAACCCTGAATTCGATCTTTGTATAAGGGCTGCGTTTATATATGTACGCAATAAATTTACCTAAACTTATTTTTTAACCTGAATAAAAAATTAAGAAGGTTTCTGAATGTGTTTTGGGTAATTTTATTTTTATAATAATTCGATATCAAAATATATTATATTTGTTAAAAAAAAAGGCGTATAGACAGCGCTGTGAGCAGGACTGCTTTGAACTCTCTCGCTGTACTGTTGAGATCGACTACAGGTTGAAAATTACCCCTAACCACGCCGCTACAGCTACGCTATTGCCACCTGGTACCACCTTTTTAACAAACTCTACTGATTATCAATTACCTATGTTTGTCGTACTTGAATAGAATCATTTTTGAGACGTACTTTTTGTGCTCTACTAGACTAATGTGTTTCCTGGTGTGCTTTTCTGACTCTGACTTTACGCTGTAAAATAGAAATTTCGTACATACATACACTTCGACTTTGGTGTGGAATGAATGATTCTGCACATAGAACTAACAAAAGCAGAAGTTTATTTGTCTAACACACAATAGATTACTAATATTTGGTTGTATTATTTCCAGAGTACACTCAGTTTTTTTTTCTCTTCTAGGTGAAAACTTACAGTAACCAGTTTGCCGGTTTAGCTGTACATACTCCCAAAATGTATAATCCATACCCACGGACCCATTTCTGACACATACAAATTTCCACGTAAGCTTATATTAAGTCTTATATATTACCATGTTAGTCCCTTTTTTGGCTTAGACCAATATGTATTCACAGTTGGTTTCTTTTAGAGACAAACTTAAAACAACCAATTCGGGATGGAGCGAACGAAGGGATCTCAATCAGAAATTGGTATGATGTATCAGTATGCAGTTACAGCGTACCTTGCCGCTCAACTATCTGCCAACGAACTAGTCAAAGACTACATCGTATACTCCAGCGTAAAATCTGCTCATAAATTCGACGATATAGTCGCTAAAATACAACTGAAGGAGACAGATGCTTGGTTTGTGTCACTGATACAAGTAAAATACAAGGAAAGTAAGAAACTAAATGTCAGCGATGTTCTCAAAGGAAAGCGTATAGAGTACGATTTATCAGAGTATATCAGCAGTTTTAACGAGATTATGAAAGATCCAGAATTAGCATGTCGTCAAGACATTCACAACGACAACATACGATTTTGTATTTTCTCCAACAAGAGCATACAAGCGCCCGCCTTTTTTCGCAGTGAATGCACGTTCCAATTCAACTTACGAAGATATTCGAACATTGATCCAATAACTAAAATACTCCTTCCCTTTGGCGATAAGTGCTGGAAGTTTAAATGCGAAGATCTGCTTACTTCAGGACATCAAAGCTTCCTTGAAGGATGTTGCTTATACTTAGAAGAAGCAAACTACAATAAAATTAATAAACTCATTCAGAACAGTTGTGACATTGACAATGCAAATGATATTATTAATTACATAAAAGATTACTTCAATAACAACTTCTTACATAAGCAAGGTTTACACAAGCAGGTGTTTGAAATTGAGCTGCAGAAGATTCGTCTGTCTAATTTCGTGCCGCCTCTAACAAAGCTGGTTGATCTCGTTGACGACGATCGAGTTGATACTTGGAATGATATTACGCTAAATCACCACATCACAATTATTGCTAAAACAGATGGTGTGGACATAGAAGGTTGTCTATATGCTTGTTTAGCACAAAGAATAAATTCGTTATTAAAAGTTAATATTTATTGGAACATAATTCTAAATGAACCTAAGGACCTGAATAAAGACATAGCGCACAAATTTATAGAGTATTCAAAAACCAAGGCTTTGAGGTACTGGATATCTCCACCAAACACTCTTAAATCTCTTATACTGGAACTGTGGAAGCTTGGAGACTTCCCACTGGTTTTGAAAACAGATATCAAATTGAGTTATTTTGAAAAGTATATGCATCTAAAAAGAAGCTATGTGGTAATTGGCGATATGGAAGAACGATCTGTGGAAATATCTAAGACAAAGTTGAGAATATTTAGTCACTTAGGTAATATCAACAGTCGTGAGTTGCGCGACACGATGCTTAAAAATACAACCATATCGCTTCAAGGACACCAAGAGACTACGCTCAAGGATTTGCTGGGATGCGATGTTGAATTATTGGCAACGCTCTCTACTGCAGATGTAATTGGATTAATGAAGAAGCGGATTGCTTACTTGAAAGAAGATTCTTTGAGCCAAGGCAATTACCTTGCATTCCTCATCGAAAATGAAAAGAGCCCAGGCGGTGTCAATTTCACAGAACCGTTAGTAGTTGGTGATAATATTGTCGTAGACTGCCGACGAGATGATATTAAAGAATGGGTCAAAGTGATTAAGGAAAGTCCTTCATGTCTAAGTTATGCAATATATCATCTACGACGAGCTGATCAACGATTGGAACTGGTGGAAGGTGAAAGAGAGAATCTAAGCCATTATTTTGTTGATCAATTTGGAGATTCGGTATATACTTCTAAGAAAAGTGTACCGATACCAATAATCGGAGAAGCTACTCCCATGACCGAAATTAATTATATGGGTAGATACCTAAGACGGGCAACGATTTCTTATGACTATTTTAATTCTGGAAGTAAAGCAATTGTTTTATTATCGGGGGATGTCGAAAATATAGACTCGCGCATACAATTTACAGAAATAAAGGATATATGTAATGTTGAACAAATACTAGCAGAAGAAAGAAAGTATTTCATTGATATTAGTGGGGAAGACCGTTACAATTATTGGAATAGATTATCTGCCATTGGTTGTCCCATGTTCGATGTCAACGTTAGGGATGGGAAATTAGAAATCAAAAAATTCAAACATTGTAGCAATTTAAGCTCTTACATCTCGTATGAGGGAAGAAGATTCTCTGAAGGGGAGCTCTTCGATGAAATCGGAGATAACGCAGTAACGGTTGTAACAGGTGAGCCGGGTATGGGAAAATCAAGTTTGCTTAAAGTCTTGTGCAATGCGTGTGATACAAGATATGTTATATTTTATGATTTCATATATTTTCAACATTTATTAAATCGAAACAAAAATTTGCTTGTCAATCCTATGGAATGCATTTTTCAGGAAGTTCATCAACGAAAGCCCAAAAGATATAGTAACTTATTGCGTATATTACGTGAAAAAAGGAAAGTCATCCTCGTATTAGACTCATTTGACGAAATAATTCCATCTTGCGAGAAACAATCATTAGCGTTCATAAGATCGATCGCCGATACTGGAATACAAATAGTCGTAGGATCAAGGATGAAAGATTGCAATTTATTAATGAATGAGTTCAACGCTAAAGTGGTAAAATTGGAACCATTGAGCAATTTTCATGACAAAGAATGCCCAGTGAAATGGAAATTCGTTGCGAATATATTGGCAAACGTTCCAGCGGAATTCACAAGAAATCCCTTATACTTGAATTTCTTGCAGGTAATTTCTGAGAGTGGAGAATCGCTAGCAAATATTACTCGATTCGAATTGTACGAAAAGGTGATTAAAATGAAAATCGAATGTCGCTTACGAAGGATTATGATAAGTTCGTATCAGTTTGCGATGAAAGAATTAGTGACGCTATTTGAAAGACTAGCGCTGGTAGTCATGTTTGGTAAAGATAAAATTGAGGAGGAATTAAAATGGGAATACAATACAGAGTCATTGGATTGCATTAGATTCGGTATTATAACCCATTTTAGAGCAGATTATCCTGTCTATGATCATTTCACCTTCGTAGAATTTTTGGTTGCTCAGTGGTTGGTCAAAGCGAAGCATAAACGCATATATAAAGATGCTGCAAGGAACATTTATAAACAGTTAATGAACGAAAGAAAGCTATACATACTAGATATTCTTTCTGAACATTTGGAAGTGCACAATGCCATTTTATGTACGAATATATCAAGAATAAGGAAGGTATGCGAAGAAACGCCTTACTCCTTGAACCTTGTCGATGCACTTGGTAGAAATGCCCTCCACATAGCAACAATTTGCTGCAGGAACATGAAGCAATTGGTACTTTCGTCTGAAATCCTAAATACCGTAGTAGAATGTATGCACCGCCATGAACTCGACATGAACAAACGTGATGCCATAATGGAATGGGAATGGACTGACTATGTGAACTTTAATATTCTTGATGCTGGGTTCTTTTGTAATCATGTCTTGACTGTAGAGCTGTACTTGAATCGGGAAAGATGGAAAACTTTGGAATGTAAACAACCTTCTAATATATTTCCAATAGAATATTTTGAAATAGTTTTAAAAATGGCTATATGGCGGTCTTCTATAAATTCTATTTGTAATTTATTGCTTTTGCAATATTACGAAAATGGAGAATTCTTTAATTTACATAAATTGTGCCTAGGCTTAACGTCAGATGGTGAATTGCCGCGCAACATAGATATTGAAACAGATGTAGGCTTAACTCCCCTACATATTGCTTGTATATATGGAAGCGAAGCGGTAGTGAGGTATCTTGTTCAATCAATGACTGATTTAAACGTAAAAGACAAATCTGGATGTACTGCTTTGCACTACAACATTATGCGGTATTCCTTGTATCCTAACAGCGATAAAGCAGCTGCAGAGGAAGCAACTGTAAAAGCGAGAAGTCAAAATGAAGCTATCACTAGGTTATTGTTGGAAAACGGAGCAGATGTGAATACTCCAGACGGCTTCGGTAGCACACCTCTTAATATCGCTACAAAATTAAAAAATATGGACGTTTTTAGTTTATTATTAGAAAAAGGTGGCAATATAAATCTTCAAAATACTCTCCTAGAAGCGATAGCACAAAAACAAAGAGATGTTGTCGAGAAGTTGTTGCAGTTTGGAGCCAATCCTCGATTTGAAGATGCACGTGGTGGAATACCCTTCCATGCCGCTGTATGTAACCAAGGTGAGAATTTAGTTAGATTATTTTTGGAAAGAGGAGTTAATGTAGATCTTCAAAATATGGACGGCGAAACAGCTCTTCATAAGGCCGTATGTGGAAGATTGATAGATATGGCGAAGTTATTATTAGAGAACGGAGCAAATCCTAATATTCATGATAAATATGGCTGGGCACCTTTTCACCAAGCAGTGAACAGCAATGACGAGCATATTATTAAATTACTGTTGGAAAAAGGTGCCAAGGTAAATCTGCAGAAAGAGAATGGCGAAACAGCTCTTCATACAGTCATATACCAAAAGCGATTAGATAGTGTTACGTTATTGTTAGAGAACGGTGCAGATGTCACTCTTCCGAATGCGAATGGTCAAACACCTTTACATATCGCAGCTGAAGTCGCAGACGAGCGCATCGTTAGGTTATTATTGGAAAGGGGAGCCAACGTAAACCTTCAAAACGCATACGGCAGAACAGCTCTTCATAATATTATATACGGAAATCCTCTGGACATAATGAAATTATTAGCAAACAACGGAGTAGATGGTAATATTCTAAATGAAGTAGGTTATGCGTGTCTTCAAGCAACAGCACGCGAGGAAAATAACACCTTCCTTGGCCTACGCTTAAGGAGAAAAGTCCAAAAAGGTATTCAGTATATGGATGACGAAATGGACCTTGACAAGACGCTATACGAAAACCAAGTGAATCTCATGGTGTTACTGTTAGAGAAGCAAGCAAATATAAACCTAATTCAGAATAAATGCGGTAAGCCGTCTCTTAACGCGATCGTACATATTGAATGTGTTAACATCGTGAAGCTGCTATTGCAGAATGGAGCCAACGTAAACCTTCGAGATAATTGTGGCGAAACAGTTCTTTACTTTGCCATATACGCAAGACGATCAGATATCATAGAATTATTACTGGAGAACGGAGCCAACATTAATGTTCAAAATAACCGTGGTGATACCCCTCTTCAGGTGGCTGCACTCATGACAAGTGTCAACGCTGTTAAGTTACTGTTAGACAAGAAGGCCGACATAAATATTCAAAATATAAAAAGGGAAACAGCTCTTCAACAGGCCACACCCGCGCGTTGGGTTCATCTAATTAGTATCGTCCTAGAAAAGAGATCCAAAGATAATTTTTCAAAGAGCTACGATGGTCTAGTTAGATTATTACTAGAAGTATGCGGTGATGTGGAGATTCACAACGGAGATCTAAAATCAGCCATTTATCACACCGTATGCAAAACACGCGAAGACATCGTGGGGCTATTACTGGAAAACGGAGCAAACGCGAATCTTCAAGATAAACGTGGTTCTACAGCTCTTCATTTCGCAGCACATGGAAGGGTAGAGGATTCCATACAGTTACTATCGGGGAAAGAGAATCTTCAAAATGCAGATAATGAAACAGCTCTTCACAAGGCTATTAATGAAAGTAGAATACGTATCATTAAAATGCTACTACAGAACGGTGCAGATGTGAATATACAAGATGAAGACGGCCGTACACCTGTTGACGATGTCGGAAATGACGAAGATGTTAAAATGTTGCTGAATACAAAGATCAATACATCTGCCGAATTTAAAAGATAAACATGGTTCTGCGTTTTCTCAGCGGAAGATGAAGACATTTTGAAGTTGTCCAGAACTGCAAAATTTATTGGATCTACTTCGTCCCTTTGATTTAGAACTGAGTATGCAACAAAGCTTTGTTGAAGCTTTGTTGGTTTCTGAAAAAAATATTATTCTTGATAAAAGTTAGTTAAATAACTGTAACAGATATACTCTAAGATAAATAACAACAGCGCCATTCAGACTTTCTCAGTTAATTAGACTTTCTCAGTTAATTAGATAATTTGTTGATTAAATTGCTGTTATGGTAACGGAAATAATACTAATGGTACTAATTGTGGACGGGTCAGTGGCGTATCGTTATGGAGTAATCAATAAAAATTACAAAATATTATAATCAAGCGTTCTTGATCGAAATTCTGTATTTGGGTGTACCTCTAAATTACAAACAAATCTTCCTAATAAGATTTCTGCGTATCTTTAAAAATGAGGGTATTTTACTCTCCAGGTTTTCAAAGAAATTCTGTAAGTGCTGTTATTATTGACCTTAGAGTAGAGCTGTTATATTCATTGTAAGTTTGGATACATGCATCAACTTTATCTAGAATACATTTTGTTGAGAAACCAATAATAAAAACGTGTCCTATTTGTTGCATACTTTTTTGGACACACTGTATATTATGTTAGCTTAAATGCTTTACTCAAATATAAAGTTAAAGTACAATCGTAGCGATTATAGCAATCAAAACAATTAAACATTTTCTTGAACTTACTAAATATATTTATTCAACCTAGCAATGTACCTTGTTTCTTCCCATGTAAATTATAAATCATATTTAAATTAAATAAAATAGTTGGTCAACTATACCATTTTCCTATCTTCAGATTTATAGACATTGCCTTATCTTCAAGAAGAAAAAGAACCTACACATACAAAGCCTTCAATGATACCTAATAATCATTTTAAAAGAGATTAAGGAAACATTGAGCATTTGCATTGGCATAATATCATTATGCCAATTATTACTTCATCAGTGCTTACTTACCTTGAGAAACATTGATTCTGTCTTCAGAACTCCATTTCGTTAACAAATTCTTTATGGCATCCATCTCATTGTTAGCACATAAGGTATTTAACTGCTCGTTTGTTATACAAAACTTTATCAACGTACGAGGTGTAGCAATTAAATAACCGGACTGGTGCTACTATCGGCAAACAGCGAGCACGCCACGGCAGGTTTGAACGTGTGCTTGTAGATGCTTCCCCCACCCTGAGCTCGATGGGCACCATTGCACATCGCTCAGTCTAGCTGTAGCAATCGTCGGTTGAAGTCCTTACGCTAGCGTCGGAAAAATGCAGAGTGTTCAGATCAAGCAACGAGTTAACCTCGAGTTTCTTGTGAAACACGAGGTTCTAACTACCCTTCGTGAACGAGTGAGAAGACGAAGACCCGATTTATGGAAGAGCAAATCCTAGATGCTCCACCAAGACAATGCGCCAGCCCTTTTCGCCTTGTCTGTGTAGGCGTTCTTTGTGAAATTCGGCATCACCGTGTTGGACTACCCACCGTACTCGCCCGACCTGACCCCCTGTGACTTTTTTTTATTTCCTAAGGTAAAATCGGAGCTTAAGGGGACAAGATTTGACAGTGTGGAAGCAGTGAAAGCGAAAACGACGGAGGTTCTCAACAAGCTGACAGAAACGGACTTCCAGCACTGCTTTCGACAGTGGAAAATTCGTATGGAGCGTTGTAGGGATCACCAAGGAGAGTACATTGAAGGGGATAAACTTTGTAATGTAATTGGTGATTAATAAAAAGTTTTGTAGCACCAGTCCGGTTATTTAATTGCCACATCTCGTATGATCAGCACAAACAGATGTTTTAACTTGCGTGGTTTACACCGCTTGCGTGTTTATTCGCGATATTATTGGCGAAAAGCAATTACGATTTATCACAAATTATATGCCAATTTCTCCTTGAGTCAAATGTTATACTGGACTAATTAATATTTTAAATGCCAATAAATGTTATTCATAAAATTAGAATATCAAAGCAAATAGTTGCCACAAGAAAATTTTCCCAGCATTGCGTTTGGACGGTACCGCAGAATGCTGGGAAAGACCTAGAGATTCCCTTCCAGAGTGATGATATGGATTTACGCTGCAGTTATGACTATGCTAACGTACGGTGTGATCGCTTGATGGCCTAACATATAAAATGCGGTCATAGCCAAAAAAAATAATGCAGATACAAAGGGCTGCTTGTATCGCGGGTACATTAAGATCTACACCAACAGCGGTTATTGCTTGCCGCCTCCTGGCTTATTTGTCAAAGAAATGGCGTTGGCCACCGTGATCCGGCTAGTATACAATGGTACAAAGCAGCAGGAGATCGTAAGACGTGGTAAAATGCACGGCAAGCTTTGGGAGAACACTTGTAATAGATTGCCGATCTTAGAGGCTGCGACGGATAACATTTCATCTCCTTTTGTCTATGACAAATCTACTGCTCGTCAACACATAAACAAACTGACAGGGACGAGGATAGATTGTGTCTCTTCGTAGACGAATCAAAAACCAACAAAAGAACAGGAACAGCTCCACCTAAAAGAATCATGGCCACTAGGCACAGAAATCACCGCTTTCCAGGCGGAAATCTCGACATTGATCCTAACAGTGCATTGATTAACTGATCTTAAGATTGTAGGCAGAAACCTTCACCTGTTTATTGACAGCAAGTAAGTAGTATCAGCATTGAACCTCACTGTTACTAGGTTCCCACAGAGCTCTATCTTTAGTCTCTGCAACAAACAATATCAACGTAGTATGGTTGAACGGTCACAGTGGAATTCCTGGCAATGAAGAAGCGGACAGGCTGGCTAGAAAGGATTCGAACATGACTGTACATGGCCCAGAACATTCCTGTGCATGCGCTTTAGGAATATATCAGAACTATTATCCATGAAATCCTCATGATGAGATGGCACGAAATTAGTTCCTGCTGCATAGCTAAAGTCACTTTGACGTATCCAAACAAGCGAACAATATTAAGATACCTTGGGCTGCCCAGAAGGGACCTTACCATGTTTATTGCGATTATAATTGGACATTCCTTGCTAGAGGGGCACCTCTACAGAAAGGGATTAGTCAAAGACCTGGTTGACCCTAGTTGACGTCCCAGAGGGCTCTCCGACAGAGAAGACGCATCATGGGCCTATTGTGGCCTAAATGATGTAGGATCTATCTCATCCTCTCATTGCCCACAATCATAACTAGAGTTGGCCACGGGCGCCAACGGGCAACGGCGTTGTTTCGATTAGGCCTCGGGTACCACTAGCTATTGTGTGTAGATGTTTGCTGTCGTACATACTTTCGCGTAGTTGTTAAATAAAAATAAAATAATGCGTGCTCAAACACTTACCACTTTAAGAGTCCTCCGTGAAATCGCAAAGTGAATAATGTCTGTTAAATATCTGCAACATTAGATATGTTTCAACAGTTGTTTCGACAGACCGAGTGCGGCGCGAGGAAAAAATGTGTTTATATGCAGAGAACACACGTTCTACATCTAGTGACGTTATATTTGCGTAATTAAAATATTCTTTGAAACAACTTAACGGTTCTGTTGACGCACCTTCACAAATGTGTCTTAATGTGCCAAAATCAGAATCTTTCTCTAAAACACTTTCAAATTTTTCTAGAACACAAACATTTTTTGCGTCTCCTATCGCGCATAGCTGTGCGTGAACATGTTGCACTATTTGCACAGATTCCACTAACGACACCGAAGGATCTTGTAACTATATTTATGATAATAAAACGCAGCACTTAACCAAGTTCCCCAACGTGTAAAAATAGGTTCTGGTGGCTCAGGTATACGGGAGCACTATCTGTGAAATTCGCGAATACGTTTCGGGGATTTGACAAACACTGCTTTTGTATGCGCTATTAAAGCATCTACCTCAGGATAATATTTTCTGATACCATCTGCCACAAGATTGAGAGCATGAATTTTACACGTAATGTGTAACAAGTTAACAGAATGCTTTTTAAGAAACCGGCCTACCGCCATGTTTGCGGCACCATCACTCATAAACATCAACAGTTGGATTGTTGAAAGTTCAAACTTTTCCAATGTATTTAACACTAACTTTACAATTACTTCGGCAGTACATTGTTGTATTCGTCTGGAAGCTAGCAGAATTGAAGGTGACGATTGATGCGGTTCCATTTTACGTGCCATTATATTAACGACCGAATGTTTTTTACGATCTGTCGTTTCGTCCACGCATAACCACATTTCACGAGCAGATGGCACTATCCTTCGTAACGATGTCCGACTTGGTAATTTGTACTCCGAATAGTTATTCCAAAACAAGACAAACGCTTCCTTGTCTAGTAAATTAAACGGTATATTATATACAATAAAAGTAACACATAAATTAAATATAAATTTGTCATAGTCTCGTGTGCAAGTTTTTTTTAAGCATGCCGTTCACTGTTTACGTGCCGTAGGCAGTCCCTTTTGGACCAATTCATCAACGGAACATTACTTACTACACATTAAATTTTAGCGCCATCATACGTTAAGTCAGGAATTTCGGCCTTGGGTCATTTGCGCGACATACGCAACATTTCTAAACAACACGTACCGCGCTAATGGAAGGTCGAAGCTACACCGAGGCTTGTATATAACCGTATAGATACGACGCAGCTGCCTGTTGGCGCGCGTGGCCAACTCTAATCGTAACCACAGCTTTTTGCAACAGTTAAAAAGAAATTTTAGCAATTATTTATAAATTTTAAAGGTAGGTACTTGTGAAGGGCAAATAAAACATTCATATAAAAATTAATATTTATTATAATATGCACATAAAAAAAAGAAATCTTTCGTAAATGATTAATATATGTTCCTTAAGACAAAATTAAAAAAATATATATGGTAAATTGTTAAAACAAGTAGAATACAGTGTAAATCTAAGAATTACGATAAAAAATAAAAATTAGGCTAAATATTTTTTGATTTTGTTAATTATCAAGAGTTAAGGAAAGTAACCTGCAATATGTATTTAATAAATATCGATCAACTATCTAATATCTACTTTGATTTCATTACATCTCCCTTTATCATTTAGTTATATCAAAACTAACGTACAAAAATCTCTACCACTATTTTTTTCCTCTGTCAATAAAAAAATGGAATGTAATTTCAATTCTTTCACATTCTTGATATATCATGTAATATTGCTACATCATCCTAATCGTTAATATAACTACGTTATACATTTTGGATATAGGAAAATAACGTAAAACATCCTATCCTGAGAACATCGTACTTCTAACAACGTTTTTTGATATCATTTTCTTTTCTTGATAAAAAAAAATTAAAATAATTGATTACAACGGATTTTTCTTCAATTATCTTTAAATCCACGTGAAAATATGGGTAACTACCAGTTCCTGTTCTTGTTACTTATTTATTTTATAATGAACGCAATTCTATAGAAAACCGTAGATTCGTTTTGATTTGCAAACTGAATATGGCGATCCTGTATAAGAATTACGTTCATTGGGTTCCTAGATATACTTTTTACAAATTAGTTAATTTATAAGCCATAACAATCACTAAACATATCTAAAGCTTAACAGAAAAATAAGTCAGTATAAAATATGAGAAAAAATAACGTTCTTGTGATTTATTTTCTTATCCGTATTGAAATTTCCCCGAAAGCACCTAAAACTAACCAACGAAAATTCTGGAAAATTTCCATTTTCTTCTTGAGCGTATACTACAAAATGTTATTAACTCTTTATATAGTAAAAATACATTTAGTTTATGAGGTTTTTTGTATATGCAGTCCATTTTAACAAAAATTTTCTCATCATTTCGAAAATTACGATAATATATTTGATAAATAAGATTTAATAACAGCATGAGAATTTATGACTTCTAGAATTAGAAATAATTAGCGATTTTTTCAAAGCACCTGGGGATCCACCCCCACAATAGATAAGATCATCCCTGGATGTAGTTCACGATAAAATAAATAAAGACCAAATAATAGCCTAATTCTTGAAGAAAATCGGCACATCTAAACATCGTAAATATAGATTTTTGGTTTTCATTGTCTTCGCATATATTCGTTTATATCAATATTTTAATTGATTTGCCATATTCCCTACTTTTCTTGAGAAAATGTTAGATAATAAAAAAAATGCAAAAAAAATTTTTGTGTTTCTCGCAAATAACTTCAACCTACTGTATTGTCATTTGATGTATGCAGAGCAATCATTTTAAGATAGAAAGCATTGATTTACAGGTTGCATGCAGAAATTTATCATCATATTGAAGATATAGGGTTAAATATTCAGCGAGTGACCCATACAAGCGTCTTCTTAGGAGTCCTAGATACTGATGTTTTAAACGTGGAAAATTATTGAATAAAACATTAAATTTTCGAAATTAATTAATTAATTATACGATCTGGAGGTTCAAGAGTGTTCTAAACCACTCCTTCGGCAATTTATGTTTTTTTTTTTTCAATAGTTCTAAAAAATTGTTGTATTATGTAACTAATATCGACGTCGTACGTCCTTGTTCGTTAATCAAATGCACTTTTCATATCACAGAAATACGATGGACGTATGTCGAGAACTAATAATGTAGCAAAGTAATTCAAAGAGGGCGCAATGTAGCGGGCTATCATACCATTTACAGAAATAAACGTTTTCTTCGATATTTCCTTTTCAATTTTACATATTTTTTTTTAGAATCTTTTTCTACGCCCTGCTGCATTTCCACAGTCAATGATATTTTATAGTTTAGTTTTAAAAGTGAATCCTAAATGTTCACACGGCGAAAGCATATTCTTTTAACGACTTTTTGTACAACACAACACATATTGGATATTATTATTATTATTATTGAATATTGCTGCAGGCCTTGGAGGTCTATTTACATTTCATTTGCTACATTACATTAACTACAAACGTACTAGCTCAAAAGTCAGTTCAAAATTATTCTTTGTTAATAATTATTCTATATTCTGGTAAGTATGTACATTTTTCCACTCTTTCAAAAACATATTTCTGTTCTTCCTTCATTTGTATTTTCAAATATGTTTCCGTATTTTGTTGAGTATCTCCCATTACTATATATTTAGTCTTTTCTTGATTTATTCCTAATCCAATACTCGATATTAGTTATATAAAAGGATTTTTTAGAACTATTGAAATGTATGCAACCGGGCATTTGTATCTAAGGGCTCTTGAATTAACGTCCTGTGGAGATCATGAAATTTTTAAACTTTGAAAATAGTTAAGAAATCTTGATCTGATGAAGCATCGTTACATAAAAGTGATTGAGCTAGTAAGTAGACCGATTGATAGCAATTTGTATTCATTCTAGGTCATCTGGTCCCTTTAAGAAAACATTCAACATCTATAACAAGTTAATTCTCGAAATAAGGAAGAAAGGTACGCATATAGAAGATATTCTTGAGTTCCTTACAATGTTTTACTTTCTGTGATGTTTAACCGTTTAAACGTAGAATTTAAGATACAATTATCTGTATAGTTTAAAATATTATTACTATTACATTATGCAGCACAACTTTTTTATAGTACCTCAAATTTCGAAAGAAGTTTGAATATTTTCAATAAATTGCAATTGTCAATGCCTTCTCCACATTTTAGGGAATGACGTGATCGTTATTTTTTAAACTGAAACCATATCAAGTTTTAACATCATGAATTAGCAAATTTCATGAACATTTTCGACTTTATATGATGAAGATATTTTATTTTTAAGAATAAACTGACAAGATATCCATAATATCCACAAATAAATCATTTAAATTCTTTTCTAACATTTCCAATATACTGTAATGTTTAAAAAACTTTCATTCTCAGGGATTACGTAAGTGAAAGATTAAATATGTGAGATCTAAATGAATTTTGCAATTTTTTCAATGAATATTAAGTCAAATCAAACAATTTTTTCAAAGCCAAAAAAAAAGTATACAGTTTTATTAAAGAAAAATAGTTACAAATTTCAAGTTTCTTTTTTAAAATCGCCTAACTCAAAGCCCACCGACAGCTAAATTTAATTTTGTTTCATGAAATATTTTTCAAAATTTAAGTGTATTGACCAAAATAATAATTTATTGCTATTCATAGTAGTTTTTCAAGTAAATATAACATTCAAAATCTTTTTTGAAACCCCTGGCCTGTCGATATTTCCAAATCTAATCTCCGAAATAGTTGTTTCTTAGATCCTCATTGTAGATACTTATTTTTCGAATGAATTGGTTCCAAAATATCCTAGTTTATTATATTTAAAGGAGCGGAAGTAATGTCCACGTCCAAAGTAGATGAAGAAAAGTTAAGGATAGCAGAACGGAAAAATATTAAGAACTATATTGGGGCCAGAATGAATACAGAGTAGGTATAAACAAAGAACTACTAGAGGAGATGAAAGGGAAGGATATTGTCAGAAAGATAAAGCAATAAAGAATGAGATGGACAGGGCATATGTGGAGAGCAAAAGAGGAAGACCCGACCAAAGTAATAACGAAATGGAGGATGGCAGGAAGAAGAAGAAGAGCCAGACCTCGATCAAAATGGATAGAGGAAGTGGGAGAGGACTTAAAGAGGGCAGGAATAAGAAATGCGGAAGAGAAGGTGAAGAACAGAATAGCATGGAGAAAGATATACAGCGAAGTGTAAATGACAACGGGGACTGATCGACCCCGTGAAATGGATCTAGAAATCCCCTCAGAGGAGGTGCAACCCCACAAGGGGTGTTTAGCCACTATACATTATATTTAAACTATATGCATATTATTTAATATTTTTTTTTGATTTAATAACTCGAAGATTAATTTTGATTTTTCGTAAGTCAAACATTTTCAAATCTCATATGTTCTATTGCTTTTGTTTTTAAATCCAATATCTACTTCGTAAAATAAAATAAGATAACTACATCTATGGTTCTAATTGGTACACCAAAAAAGTATTTCGCTTCCGCACCAACGCATGTCAAATTTTGAAGTACGATTTGGTTTTCATGGCTTCAATATTTAAATTAGAATTTCAAATACTGTATGTGAATAGCAAGTTGTTGATTGTACCCTCTTTTTTAAGAACAAAATTGGTCTTACTATAATGTGTAAGACAGAGGCGCAGAAAAAACTAGGAAAAAATCGAGGAAAGAGGAAATATGAAAACAAATTGATTTCTTAGATGAAAGATATAGATACAAATACGATATGACCAATATATCATAACATCATCTTTTATGTTTCTTCTTTATTCCATTTATACTGTGTGTTAAGTAAAGAGGGGTGATAATTTATGTAAAGGGTTAGTTATGTTTTAAAAAGAATCTCATTAGCATATAGCATCATATTTGTAAATGTAATTTTTGGCGGCACTTTAATCGCTTTCTCAAAGCATTCTACGATTTCCATCACTAACAAATAACCATGACGTCAATATCTCAAATTCTGAAAGAAAATAAAAAATTGCAATTTATTATCAGATTCTACATGAAATGTCGATATTGCAAAGAATCTAAATTTTGCTCTCCGTAGATTAATCGACGCAATTCGATTAACCTTTCGCCAGAAATTCCAAATACTTTTATTATAAAAAATCGTAACGTTTCATTAAAATGGACTGCATATTTTTCATCGTTATTTTAACACAACGAGCAAACACCGTTAGATTTTTATCTTTTAGAACACCTAATCAAATTTAAGTTTAACAAAGTAAATATTTATAGGTAATTTACTAGCAGAACAATTAATTTGAGTTAAAGCTTATAGAAATCTTACTAAATACAAGCTTAGGTTAGGTGATTAGGTACTATAGGTTTTGCATTTTGCAACTTGTTCTGATGGATTTTACACAGTCACAAGTTGCAACAAGTAAAACCATAAAAAATGCATGTAGATAGATAGAAAGATAGAACACCGGAGCAAAATGAACAGCTGATAAGTAGGTTTGTTACAAACTATATGTTAACATATCTAATGAAACAAGTCTGTCGATTTTAAACGTCTTTGCCCTATTGGTTTGTTCATTTCTTTTACGCTAACTAAATCGACAAACTTTCCTAACCTCTTCAAACAGACATATATATATGTAGCTGGGAATCTTTGCATGAAATCGGTAACTTACGGGTAATAGAGGCAGCACTGTTCCTACCACGAACCACGTGCTGAGATTAGAAAATGTGATGCAGGATGTATCGGCTTTCTTTTAGAAATCTTTTGTTTAAATACTTCCCCACAAACAAGTCATTCTTTTCAAAATGGTGACGTTATTTGTGTAAGCATTAAATCACGTTTCCATTTTCGAAGATTTCATTTTTTATGAGCCTTCTTGGTACCTAATAGATTCGTTTGATAACCGTGGTAGAGCCTGTTAATGTGCGTGAATACGTGTACATGAACTAGTTCGAACCTCTTCTAAACGGCATGTATGCGAATTGCACGTGTACTTAAGGTACGCATTGTACGAGTACTATTAACTTCACGTGAAATATATACGCGAAAGTTCGCTCCAGACGAACAGTTCGTGTCTCAAAACCTGTGGTAGCCTGTGTCTATACCCGTTAAGTTCGACATTTGCGTATAAACGCGTAAGTATAAAAAGTTCGTACATACGTGTACACGTGTGGTTCGCGCTCACGTTCAGAACCAGTGGTTCTAGTTTCTAGGTATATGGAAACTACGGACATCTTTTTTAAGATAAAAATTAGAAATTCTTACATGGCTCTTTTACATTTGTAATGCCTGCTTTTAAACACATTTAAGAGAAACCAATGATAAATTATCATAAGCTGTCTCTACAGTAATTTACCGTATTAATGACTCTAACAGTTTTTGTCAATGAAATATTCAAAATCATAGAAATCTTAAAATATACAAATCAAAGAAAACGATGTGTTACTTTTGGTCTTTTTCAGTTTGCGTTTGATAAAGGAATACTTTCAAAGCTAATTCACCTATTTGTAGTATTAAACTTGTCTTGTACCTCATCACTATGCATTTTTGCAAAATTCAACTTAATTATTGCTTTGATGAACAGATTTCATCAGGAAAGACCACTTCGTTTTGCTTTCCGTGCCTTATCGAAAAATTGGAACTTTTATCAAGAAATAAATTGTGGATACAAAGGACTACGTCTACATGACGTGACGTCATGCCAAAATTATAACCATTTTAGTTTCAATAGCTGACAAAGGTGGTGCTGAGAAGAAACTGTAACCAATATCCAACAGTACCATATACAAAGATGGTCATTAAATGGTGGTAGATCTATTATTTATAGAATTGCATGACAAGAAATAGAATTGGTAAATGATATCGAATAAAACGCAGATTGGTGACCAATCACAACATAGCCCTCCTTAAGTAAAGTTCGTTTGATAGCTTTGGGCATGCGTAGGAAACTGTATTGTACGTTAACTTAATAAGCAAAATAGTGATCTGGAACACATAGCTAGGCGAGTGGATGTTTGACTAAGGTAAAAAGGTTCTAAGTCACTTAACTGGCCATGGCACATTTAAACTCAAAGAAAATATACAAACGTGTGAATGAGATGGTGAAAAGACTACATGTGTCCAATAATTCTAATTGAAAATTCTTGCAGGGATTACATGAGGTCTCAAAGGTTGTAACATCCAGCTGTATATTGTCACTATATTTAATATTTGTTGGTAGAAAAAGCTAGATTCTGAAGCCACAAGAAATTTTTAAATAATTTTACCGTATATGTCTTCTCGCCCAAACAGTTTTAACATTAAATAAATCATAATTTCAAAATTTTTACTGCGTATTTCAACATAACATCTGCAAGATTCAATATTGCCAAATCTATGGTTTTTTTTTCACACGGTTACTGAGGCATAGTGTTTTGGTATTAAGATTTTCGACAGGGAATTTCAAGAAGAACACTGGCACATGTAGATAGATATTCTTTACTTAATAGTGAGGGTAGTAGTAGTAGTAGTAGGGTAGTGAGAGTCTAAATGACAATTGAATTATGTGCCTCGATAGATATCTCCAAGAGATTTTTATGTTACCAAACTATCTTGTTCAACGCCCTTTGATAGGGAATAACTTTTAAAATTGCGAAAATAATCTAATTTTTATTATTTTTTGTTACTTTGATAATCGTAAATTGTAAATCGTTAAAATTTTTTGGAAGAGAACACACAATCGCTACTCGTTAAGTTTTATTCAAATCGGTGAATTGGGTTTGAAAATCTATCTCCATTTGCAAGTTGCTATAATACCATATAATTTATCTTAAATGGTTTCCTTTATACAGAGAACTCAAATCAAAACCATCCACCTTTAACAAAATGAAATTTCAGCACAGATACAAAAACACTTCAAAAAATCATTTTATGTGTTCGCATTATTTCCATTGAATTCCATGCAGTGACAAAATTAGTTTCAAACGCCTTTTGAACAATAAGCAACAGTACTGGTGCTACAACTTCTCGACATTATCGGAATTTTGATTAAGTACTCTAGATTTCAGTATTCAAGTTCCTCCACCCACAAAGAGATGCCTAATAATTGGAAGGTGCCCCCCAGATGTTATTCAAAACATAACTCATCCTTGGAAAGTAATCTTGTAGACTATACATCATTGTTAAATGATTCTAAACTCTTGCCAACAAATTTCTATTAATTCAGACACTATGGATAGGTATAAACATGAAAAAAAGGTTCCTCCTGTGCTGAGTGATCCACATGTCTTGGTATAATTTATTTTATAAGAAAAATTTGTAACATAAAAAGAACTAATAACGTTATTATTACAATTGCTTTATTTGTTTTTATTTTTTTCAAAAAGGGTCTGCTATTTCTTTCAATAAAATCCAAAAGAGCAATTAATTTTGAATGACACTTATGTGACTTATAATTAACTCCAGATTGACACATTTACATAAAATTTCGGCAACCATATCAAACGTGTGTGTTCGAGGGGATAAGCACGCCATGTAACAGTACCTTCGTGTCCTATCGTAAGGTTGAAGTCGTTTTTATGGAATGGTTCGTAAGCTACAATGGAATGATGAGCTGGGCAAGTATTATGTTGATATCACGAAATAATTGTCTTAAAATATTGTTTTCCTATTGACAGAATTTAACTATTTTCTCTATTTCTCTATTACTTAGGATCAGCAATAGTATTTTGTTGGTATACATGACAAAGCTATTCGATTACTTGCTCCTTTTATTCAAAATATCTTTTAACCAAATTTAGGGGCTCTAGTTTTACACTAAAAGTTAGTAAGTCAAAGGTTATTGACGATAGATAGTTTTCATTGGAATGCTCTGTATTGTTTTGAAAGATAAAGATACATTGAATCTTCGAAAATGATTAGGCAACAGCAGAAATAAAAACGAAATCAACGGTTTATCATTTCTACGGTGTTATTTATGGAAGCACACATTGAATGTCTTAGGAAGCGAATACATCCTGCAAAAATAAACTTGCTTCTTAGTATACAGTTCCAATAATATTGCACTTGTTAAGAAGAGACGGCTAAGATATTCAGACAACTATCCATTAATTAGCACCTTATCAAATACGATTTATGAGATTTTTTCTTTTTCATATTTTCGTTTCATGTACAAGCACTAACACATCCTGGCCGAGACCGGTCCTGGTATTCTCGTCGCCAGATTCGGCCTAGCATCCTTCCTGCCTTTGATGTTTTTATTCTCCTCCGGTTTCGTCCTAAAATCGTCGAATTCGTGCAGGGAATTCTGGCTGACGTACTGCCTGAGTAGCTTGTGAACCTCCTCGAAGACCATTTCATCATTATCGCTTTTTTTAGCCGCCTTGATCAGTTGCTGTCTGAAATTGATTTTAGTTGGCGATGTGTTAGCGGATTGCGTGCCTCGCGTCTGCGGTTGGAAGCTAGCGATGCTCCTCCTCGCTGGAGATGTCCTATTGAAGGGCGATGTGAAGCTGTCCGGTGTCAAAGATGCCCTTGCGCTCTTAGGCCTTGCGCTCCAAGTATTGTTCAGGTTGGCTACTTGCTTTGGGATGCCTTTTCGCGGCAGTGATGAGTGTTTTATTGCTGGTGGATCCATCCTGTCGACGCTGTGAGATCTACCCGGGAGAATAGGCGGTGATGGATGAGTTATACGACTCGGTGTTTGTGATTGTGGTGGTTGGATTTGTTGCTGGGTTGGTTGATGCTGTTGGATTGGCTGCTGAACGGTTTGATGCTGTTGAGTCTGCTGTTGTTGGGCTTGTTGTTTGTTACGCATTTCGGGATTATCCTTGTATATCTTTTCGGAGAATTGTGTCTTCCTTAGGCCCATGTCGTTGGTATCGTCTTCTAAGTCGATGGAGTTTTGATGCTCTAAAAACAGAGAATAATGTGAATATATTTTAAAGATTAACGCTGAATTAGGACCCATCGCAGACAGTTGATATTCAACTATACTTTGTACAAGGACGTATTGATAACTAATGCCTCCATGGCCATAAGTTTTATAATAATGGGCTAGACAGTGTCAAAAGTGGTTTGCCATTTACCTTAACTCTTGGTACATAAATCTCCCTAGTGGAGATTCTCGGCAACATCGCGTTTGCGCACAACAATTCTAAAAATGGCGACCGGCATGGGTGTGCAGTTAAAGCAACGAGCTTCCATCGAATTTCTTACTGCGGAGGGTGTAGCGCCCATTGACATCCATCGAAGGTTGAGTGCCATTACCGTGATGCGTGTGTTGATGTGAGTACTGTTAGGAGGTGGGTAAGGACTGTGAAAGATCAAAATCCTACTAAAACGGATCTCCAAGATCAAGCACGCAGTGGCCGACCAGTGCCTGCGTATGGTGAAAGGCAGGTGGCTCTCGTGGATGAACTGGTTCGTGAGAATCGACGCTGTAAACAAACTGACATTGCCAATAGGGTGGGTATTTCACAAGAAAGAGTACATCACATTATCTGCAATGTGCTGAAGTACAGGAGAATATGCGCACGTTGGATGCCCCGAATGCTTACTGATGAAATGAAAGCCAATCGAAAACAAATTTGCGAACAACTCTTGACTCGCTATGAAGCAGAAGGTGATACTTTTCTCCACAGAATTGTGATCGGCGATGAGTCGTGGGCACATCATTACGACCCTGAATTGAAACGTCAGTCCATGGAGAACAGACATAAGGTTTCGCCACAACCGAAAAAATTCAAAACAGTTCCATCTGCCGGGAAAGTCATAATTTCTTTCTGGGATTGCGAGGCATCGTTCATATTGAATTTTTGGAACGTGGCTATACTGTCAACTCCGAAGGATACGTTAACACCCTAACAAATCTGAAGCGACGGCTGCGTAAAGTTCGTCCAGACAAAGTGCCAATTCTGCATCATGACAACGCTCGGCCTCACACAAGTCAGAGAACGCGTATAGCACTGGAGAAACTTGGGTTTCATGACGTTTTACCTCAACCACCTTATAGCCCAGATCTTGCGCCTTGTGACTTTTTCCTCTTTCCGAAGCTTAAGGAACACCTCAAGGGCAAGCATTTCTCTTCGGATGCAGAGGTGATAGCGGGGGTGCAGTGCGAAGACTTCAGACTTTTTCCGTGACGGATTTGCACAAGTCGTAGTACATTGGCGCAAATGTATTGCTGTCAATGGCGATTATGTGAAAAAGTGATTATATCAGTGGGTAGAGGACAGTTTATAGTGTCATTTCACACTTATATGTAAACAATATATCTATTACTAATAAAGTTATAGCCATGGAGGCATTAGTTTTCAATACGCCCTCGTATATGTAACGCAATATATTTCTGTGAATCTTGGTGTTCGTATAATACTTTGGCAATTTAGCATGCTTCCTATTTGAAAGGTACGTTTTCAGATAACGCCGCTTTTTTATGCAACGCATTTGGGAAGTGAATTTCATTTACCATGGTTTTATGACCTGTCAACATGAGAAATTCATTGGTGTTGCTCCAACCAAACTAAACCATTTAGAAATGGTTTCATGGAGATAGAATGACATCTCTGACGCATTAGTGCTATCAAATCAATTTTCACAAATCTTTATTAAAAAGGAGAATAATAGTTGATAATATTTTTGGTGCACGCATTCTAACAGAAAAATGTATGGGTTCGAATCAGACGTAAAGTTACCAGCGGGCTTCCACAATAATAATAATGGTAATAATCAAACTAAAAATTGACATCTAATAACTTCTCCATTTTAAAAGCAACTGGAAAATTCTGAAACTTGATGAATTCGCCATCAATCCATCAATACAAACAAAAACAATGAATAATTGGGGCCACCACTGTTTCTATCCGGTGGATAAAATAAACGCACGTAGAGTTTTATGAAAGTAAAAGTTTTTGCGTATTTGCATCCCATGTGATCAATAATGCGATTAACTGCTATTTTTTTTTATTTCAGAAAAATAACCTAACCTCAAAGAAGTTAATTGTACTTAAAATGAGATGGATCGACAGCGGTAGAGACCATTGACTCAAACGGAATTAGAAGAGAAACCTCGTAAAATCTTTTAGGAAAACTCAAATGAATTCTTTCTGGAGGAATTGGACGAACAAGAAGATGATGATGATCATTTGAGCCTTTTCGATGGAGAATCAGATGTTGGAGAGGTTGGTCTTGAGGAGACAAGAGGATGCAGAGGCGACTAACGATACGGAAAATTATTATCTTGGAAGAGACAAACAGAGTGTGTGGTCAACAAAATATCTATCCCAATTAGAGCTAGATCCCCACTTATCAGGTGTAAAATTACCAGAGATAAATTCCTCTTGACCGCAGAAATTGTTTTTTTTTTTCATAGCAGAGGAAGTAATGAGTAAATTTTTCAAACAAAGAGATACACTTCATACGAACGCATGAGAAATAAAAGCCGTTGTCGCAATTTTACTGATATCTGGCGTATATCTGGTTTCTCACCTTTCCCACTTGGATATATTTAATGCTAACGATATTTACACATGAAAAGATTGCCTAGTAACAATAACCAAAAAATCAATGCTAATATAGCTCATGGTAAGCCTATAGGAATCGTTTAATGGTGTGCACACGCGGCGTCTTAGGCGCCATGCCATCTTGCGTTAAGCAGCTCAAGAGCTGCCCGATAGGTGGTAGGACCCTGCATCCCGAGTTGTTGTTGCTATTCTCTAGACGGCATGTCTATGTTTCTCGACGCTAGGTGGCGTGGGGAGATATATCGTGATTCTGTTCGTGGAGAATGGCAACATATACTCGAAAGGTGAAGAACAATAGCGAGGGAGAAGGGCAGGTACGGAACCACGCTGATGAAGCCAGGTAGGCAGAAACATGTTCGCGGGTTTACGCTGTCCCTTTTCCCTCGCTTTGTTTTTTGCCGGAAATGATTCCACCAATACCATGAGCTAACATTAGCATTAATTTTTTGGCGAACGGTATTTGTTTACTTTCCGTTAATGACCAGTTACAACACTAAATGTTAAGTTTGATTCTAACTAGGTTGTAAATCACATTTCCAATAAGAATTTCAAGCGTGATATCATTATACAACTACAGACTGCTACTAATAATGTGAACTTCCCCATAGTAGTTTTTGGGTAGAATGAAGAGAAAACTCAACAAAATTATATGTATATACTGATTAAAACTCACTATGTTATCAAATATGTGTTTACTTAAGAGCTGTTCACAAAAGGAATTAACGAAACCTACAAATAGAAATATTGGTGGCTAAACCGAATTACTGAAAAACCAATGTGGAATGCTATGTGGTAAAGACACTCCCTTTTTAAATTGTTAAAAAAATTGCTTCTATTCTTCTGAACTTTCTTGAAGTCAATTTTCCCAAACAGGAATGTGGTTCATCAAAATCTCTACGAGAAAACTGCTCTTTGTTTTTACCGTGTCTGTCAAAATATTGCTTTATTGCCAAACCATATTAATCACACTCATGATCTAGAATTAGGTTAAGTAAGTCAAAGCCTAGATTGCTAATTCAATCGCTTTCCATTGAAAATGAGACTAATTTTGTTAATTTCTTCAAATAACTCGGAAACGAATGAATTTAGGGGCGTAGGAAATACGTGTTCTATCTTTATTTTTTTTTTTTGAGGAGAATGTGTTGAAATGATCAAAAGTTGGTGTTTTTAATTTAAAAAGATCGACTTTTTTCTAATTGAATATGTCCATATTTGGACTAGATTTTTAGAACATGTATAATATTTGTGATGCTTATTTATGATTATAAATAGACTGTGAACCGACGATTTCCACTATCGACCATGAAGCAAACGGCATCGGCTAGCTGCAGTTGTTGAGTTTTGGGACAAATCGTCGATCCATGGTATAGTTGTCTATAATATACGAATTCTTTTTGATATATTACTTACCATTAAATTCTGCATCCTCAGCGGAATTCTGACTGTACAACGACGTCCTATTTCTAGTCTTATCTCCTGTTACCAATCCTAAACTTCTGTATCCTTCGTCCGAGACCTCGGACGTGTTATCGCTATGATCGGTTGAATGATCGGATACCTGCAAACTGGCTTCCGTCTTGCAAGTGGCCGGCAATTGCATGCTTGAAATAACATTTGAATGCGCCTTTCCGTTAGTTTGTTTCGGCGTATGTGTTGGGGATGTGGAGAGCATATTTCCCAAAGATTGAGGACCGCTGTTCTTCAATAGATTTTTATTAGTGGATAGCTTCGTGATGTGAGTAGACGTGAAATTCGGCGTAGGGCTTCTGGATCGGCTGTGCGGTGGTGCTAGCGATTTTCTTTGAAGGTTTGGACTTGCGGAACGTCTGGAATCGAACTGGGTTAAGGCCGAAGCGGATGGAGATCTGGATCTGGAGCGGATACCACTCGGTAAGGATAAGTAACCTTTCTTTTCTGGCGAATCCGTGACGTTCGTATTTAATGGTGCCCTGTAATGTAATGGGTAAGAAGCAGAATCAGTTTTTATACATATGCTAATATGAGTTATTTTAGATGCGACGCATGGGTAGAGCGTTAACATAATTTCTATCTCTGAAACCAGTGGCCAGCTATCACATTCATTTGAGCTAGTTGCTTGCTCTTATTCTGAGTATTACACCTCCAAATTATAAAAAAACACATACGTCAAATAAAAAAAAATTGTTATGAACTTTTTGCTTGCCACTGAAGACCTTTTGCTATGGCAAAAAAACGTTTGATATAATCCTGCTATTGACTCTTGTTATATTGTGGATCATTTGAGAAAATTGAGAACATTAAAATCCTCCGACGGCTTTCAGCAGTATAATAATAAAAAAACAGTAAAAACATTAAGGTCAACTAGAGAATCATTCGCTCATAGTCGCGTAGAACATTCTTCAGGCTGATGCATTTAATATTGCATACTACCTTGAGAATTTTGCTTTTTGCTATTTTCAAAATACGACGATCGTTATTTAAAATATGTACATGTATGAAGAAACATTTGTGGTTATTGCAGAAGAAGACAGAGGCTTTCTTATTTTAAATGGAATACTCTGTATATTCTATTAATCTATTTCGTAATTGTAGGCTTAATTTTTGACCAAGCCTATATCACGTACCATAAGCTTAAAGTAAATTGTTTAGAAGGTATTAATCTACTACTCTACATTTCTACATTTCGTGGCTAAATCACCGCATCTTCAGTGAGACAAATTAATAGTAAATACAATACACTATAAAATGCAACATATGTCAAATAAACATATGAAAAAACACAAAAAAATGGGTTTGGAGGCAAAAAAATCCTAATAAAACATAAAAGGTGCATGTATAAAGAAATGTTTCAATATTAAATTAATTCTAACAGGATATTATTGTAAATTGAAGACAGATCATTATTCAACAAAGGATTTTCGTGTTTTTTCATAAAAATTGCCTCCAATATATTTAAGTCATGGTAATTACATGGTACTGTTCCAAAAATTCTATGTTCTATGTCTTGAAATTGTGACCAGTATTTAAAAAATATAAAATAAAATAAAGTATATGTTTCTAACCTGTAATTTGTGTTCGTACAATTGAATTTCAAGATTCTTTTGGGTCTGCCCAATTCTGTTGACGCACCTTCACAAATTTGTCTTAATGCGCCAAAATCAGAGCCTTTATCTAAAACACCTTCAAACCTTTCTAAAACACAAACATTTCTTGCGCCTTCTATCGCGCATAGCTGTGCGTGAACATGTTGCACTATTTACAAAGATTCCACTAACGACACCGAAGAATTTTGTAGTTTTTCTATCGCATCCGCTAGTCCCACGTAATTGTTCTGAATAATTTCCAAATCTGTTTTAACTTGACTATCCTGAAATTTCAAGCGGCTTACCTTGACAGCCGCAGCTTCCTTTGGGTCGAATTCTAAAATCACGTTCTTTATATTCTCAAAATATTTAAGATAATAAAATGCAGCCTCTAACCAAATTCCCCAACGAGTAAGAATAGGTTGTGGTGATTCAGGAATACCGGGGCATAGACTATGAAATTCCCGAATACGTTTTGGGGATTTTACAAACACAGCTTTTGTATGTGCTATTAGAGCGTCTACCTCGGGATAACATTTTCTGATACTATCTACTACGAGACTGAGAGTATGAATTTTACATGTAATATGCAACAAGTTAGCACATTGTTTTTTAAGAGGTCGACCTACAGCAAGCATGTTTACGGCACCATCACTCATAAACATCAATAGTTGATTTGTTGAAAGTTCAAACTACTCCAATGTATTTAACACCAACATTGAAATTACTTCGGCAGTGCATTGTTGTATTCGTCTGGAAGCTAGTAAAATTGAGGGTGACGGTCGATGTGGTTCCATTGGGCGTACCATTACATTAACCGCAGAATGTTTTTTATGATCTGTTGTTTCGTCCACACATAATCGCAGTTTTTTATCTTGCAACTCCGATTTAATTCTTTTCTCGACATGCTCACGAGCAGACGGCACAACTCTCTGTAATTCTCTCTCACTTGGTAACTTAAAGTGCGAATATTCATTCCAAAACGAGACGTATGCTTTCTTCCTTAGTAAATGAAATGGTAAATTACATGCAATAAACACATAAATTAAATTTAAATTTGTCATAATCTCGTATGGAATTTTTTTTTGAAACATGCCCTGCACTATTTACGTGCCGTAGACAATCACTTTTCGACCAACACATTAAATCTATTTTACACACTACACATTGAATTTTAGCGCCATCACACTTTAAATCAGGCATTTCTGCAATAAATTCTCTTATTGTGTCCAACTTTGGTCGTTTTCGCGACGTAGGGAACATTTTCAAAACAAACGTAGAACTACGATATAGTATACGACAGCGTAGATGCATACACAACAGATCGGCTTTCGAGTCGCAGTTATACTGACGCTTATACCGAATTGTCCCGGCCGTGTTTATTTTGTGTAAACTTTTATGCGTCCGCCACTGGCTTTCAGCGCAGTTTGCGTTGCTCTAATAATAACCTGTTAGAATTAATTTACTATTGAAACATTTTTGTGTACATGCGCCTTTTATGTTTTATTGGGATTTTTTGCCTCCAAACGCCTTTTTTACGCGTTTTTATCAGATATAGGTTTATTTAACATATGTTGCATTTTATAGTATAGTGTATTTAGTATTAATTTGTATTATTGAAGATGCGGTGATTTAGCCGCGAAATGTACATATAAGTAATAAACTTGACGCTTTTCCTTTTATTTATCAAATAACGTAAAAATATACAGAGTATTATATTTGAAAGAAGAAAGTTAACGTCACTTCCGGTGATATTGGAAATACAATTGAACTGCCGATATCGCCAAAAAACGGACAATTTAGCATCTCACTGTATGGTCTGAATGTACTTGGATACTGCCACAAAGAAATTACTAAATTAACTTCTTTTTATGTATGTAGACTTTTATGACTGATTGTATATTGTCACATTTTGAAGTTAATATTTAAGCAGAAGGATTTTACATTGACAAGAAGTTTTGTTACTTTATGTCACAAAATATATATACAAATTCATTTTAGTCGTCATTTTCCTAAGCTGTACGACTAATATAAATGAACTACTGAATGGATCAATTATCGAAATTGGGCGAATACAAATTTCCAGATTTAAATTTCAAGTACCTAGATCCTTCCTAAAATTCGGCTGACTGACAAAAATTAGGTGTCACGCCCTGTAAAGTAACTAAAAGTAAGAATTTCATTAAGTGCGCGGTAGAAAGGGAAAGTATTTACGGTTAAACTGACCTTTCGTAATAAACATGGGCGCCGGCCAAGTCCATGGCGCCCGGTTTATTGACCAGTCGGGCGCTTTGCGTCGTCCTATGCTGAGCCCTGCACCTGCACGGATCGTGTTTGTCGAGATAATGCGCCAGCGTGTCCCATCCTCCGCCGACACGGACCATGACGTGATTTCTCAATATCTGAAAATACAACAATCAATAAATGATTCGTATATTATGTCGGTACTATGCATGTACGTCTAGAACAAGGATATGCAAATAAGATCCGAATTGTTGCTAAATGGCCCGTCAATTCGCGAGGCGGACCTGTAAATCGTGCTAAACGTTCTCGAGCGACAAAGGCGTAACTATTCAGGTATTCGTAAAAGTTTTCGCAATACACTTCGCTTATGTTGTTGCGAAGGAATTTGCGAAATAGGCGAAACAAAGATAAGCGGTAATTTTTTTGTGTTAAGGGTACAGGAGTGTTTAATGACAAATATGTAAAATGTATGGTAATCATGTCCCAAAATTAAAAATAAAATTCAAATCGATTTCTTTGTTTATCTTTCCAAAGAATTCAAACAAGTCAATTAGTAGATATTTTACAACTATCATTTTTTGTAGGACTTCCACTGCTTTTTGTCACACCCAACGGATTTATAACGCCGTCGATATTTTTTAAGGAGGCACCATATATATGGCGAATTTTGGCCGAGACAACGCCTATTGCTTAATCCTCGTCTAGCCCATTGAGTCACGTACAATAAGCGTCTTAGATTATATCTATTACTTCATGTTCAGTGGCAGCCTAACTATCTTTGAGACATGATTTGTTACATTTTTTATGCACTAGAATTGCACGATGTAATCTCGTTAGACGCCGGTAGTATAAAAAAGAGGATTCGAACCTGTAGGAGACTCTGTGGTCTAGAGATATCGCGCCCCTCCGGCGTACGGGAGTCGTAGATTCGAATCCTGTCGGCGTCTAATGAGATTTTTATTTCATTAACTAGATTTATTTACATCTCGTAAAATCAAGGACATATCGATTTTTAAAGTTCCGGGCGGCCAAAATAATTTTTGAATGCTATACTCTTGGTTTCCGGGTTGGAACCGTGTCATTGTCGTAGCTTCTGCCGAGGTTTCGTCCACACTCTCATGAGACATCTTCAGGACTGTTACTGCACACTGCCTGGGAACTATTAATTCCGGAGGGATTTATATAGGGCTTGTTTTGGGTCAATGAAGCGGAAAAGTTATGGATCAATGAAGCGTGGCAGTTACTAGGAGGTTTAATCAGTTGAGATTTCCACGTGCGATGTAAGAGGTAGCCATTTTCGCAATTTAAATTATAGGAATGTTTGAAGATCTCTATAGATTCACGGATTTTTCAACTATAATAGTGAGGGTTGCGAGACAAGACGCGCAACAATCGCGTACAACACTCGTGCTCAATAACAAGTGCTGACTGATTGCTTTGTTTCACCGATGTGCACACTACCGCACGAACATGGAATCTGGTAGACACCAGGGGCTGAGAGTTTGAAATTGGGTTTCAAGATGGTTTCTATGTTGTTCCTGAAGAGAGTCTTGCTGATGCAATCGGTGACACATTCAATACAGGGTAGGTACGCTTGCTTACAGAAATTAGGATTAGATGAGGGGAGTTGCTGTGGGCAAGGGTTGATGTGTCAGTTGATGGTAGTTTGAATATCTTTCCTAGAATAATTATTGTAGATCAGAGTTTAAGTGATATGGTTCAGTTCATGGGAAAGCCAATTGGGTTAAGACGTGGAAATGTCCCTTTAGATAAAAAAAAAACACAGCGTTACAATGGGAGTATAAAGTCTATTATTTGACCACAGGAACACCTACTTTCACATTTCCGGAGGACGAGGGGAGGGGGGAACCAGAAAGTCTAAAATGACATGTGGGTTTGGGTGAGTGGTCGATCGAAAGTGTTTTCCGATGCAAAACTTAGGGAACCTGGAAAAATATAGGCCTACTTTGTCACGTAGAATTCAAGAATGAATCAATATACAAGCTGTTCAAATTAAAAACAACTTTTTTGAAGCACTATGTATATCACAAAGTATTATTCGAATGTAGATTTAACGGCCTAGATGTCCTTACAAGGTTGTGTTTTCGAGAAAATAACATAGTTTACCTATTGTAAACCAAGGTAGTACTCATAGGACAAGCTGTATATAATAGCAAATTAAACCTTAAAAGTGTGCCGCAAAATCATATGGGAGTCGTTCGCATAAAACAAATCCAATTCTTTCAAAAATGTTTCTCATTTTGTTATAAAAGGATGTGACAAATAAGAATTAAGCTTAAACACATCAGCCTGTATATGAATTAACTATGTACATATTAAAAAAACATATGAAACAAAATTTCTACATTTATATCTTACTGGTAAAAGAAAACACGCCAATTTACGAAAAAGTGCTTCGTCCTTTCAAAGTGAATTTCTGCAAATAAAAAATATTATGCCAAACATTTCCAGCAAATTTCATTAGAATCTGAATTGGATACCTTTCCTAGTAAAGATTACGTTATTATTCATTAAAGATCAGGCGCCTTTTCAACATTCAAACGTAAAATCATGATTACAGATTCATCCAAAACCTCAAACAAAACCGATTCAATCCTGTGCTTACTCACGAAGAAGCAAGGGGCCATTTCGCTATATTGCACGGGCAAATCCCGTGATTAATTCGTCCGTTTATGTACGTGCCGGCGTGCAGTACGCTACGTCACGGCGTCTGCTTATCGTTTTAGAAGGCGCCGCGGCGCTTGTAGTTTATTCATCGCACATCTTTACACTCACACACTAGCGGTAATATGACTCATTAAAAGGCGAGCAGCGCTGTTGGGTTCATTAAAACCTCGTGTTTGTTGATCTAGGCAGGATTGCCGTGCAGAATTTCAATGTTAATGGGATGTGAGTGGATGACGTAAACTGCAAGGTGCCAAGGGCCAATAAAAATAAGTGCTATGAATGAGTGATAAATGATCCTGCTTACATTAGTTGCAGGAAGAATCCAGTGTTGAGACATTAAGTAGCTGTGATGATATTGGCTATAAGAACAATATATTGTAGATAACATTGTTTTATAGATCCTGTAATCCCACATGGAGTGTTAACTGCATGTAGTTAACAATTAGCAATTTAAGAATATCAAACGAATTGATAATTTATAAGATAAACCAAAATAGGGAGTAATATTCAAAGATGTATTCAGTCATTTGGTTTTGCAAAGCGTCTCTATTTATTCGAATATCAGCGTTTTTAAATTATCACTTTTAAAGGTAATTTCTCTCTTCAGTAGGCTACCCTGTATAAATTGACTTCAGCTATATCCAGTGTTGAAGTGGTTTTACTTAAATATGTTTACAACCTTGATCTGCTTTAGTAGCTTGTGTAGTAAATGTTTAGCTGTAACATTAATGGTAAATCAATTGCGTTTAACAGAGCGCGTTTACGCTGTGCACTCCCAAATAATATGAAAAGCTGCTTCCTCCTCCTCACTATCAGGGGTTTGTCTATAAAGACGCCCATTTTCTGCAAACGTTCTTTCAGGCAGTAGACATGCTCCTCGTAGTAGACATGCTCCTGCTCTAAGTTTTGTTCTGTTTAATGAAAATATGGCAATAGCTAAATGTGGAAATGGTTTTCCCATAATATGTTTGCCGTGTCTTTATCCAATTCTATGATTTCACCACGCTTTGCAGTTTGAAGTACATCTAAATCCGATTCGGGTCCTGCAAAAACCATATAAGAACCTTTTCTGGCTAGTGGGTCTGCATTCCCGTATTAGTTCAGAGGTTATGTGATACGGTGGTAGTCCCCTCAGGGCCGCCTGATTGTTGAAAACAATTCAAGTCAACTTACCTTCGAATTGCCTGTGGAGATTCTCACAAGCGCAGGCTTATGTAAGTAGCATATTTGCATTCCTGATCTTCTTTATATATGAAGGGGCAAGGAGATGAAGGGGTTAAGTCACATTTGGAAAAAAATCAACTTTTTTTGTGATGAATAAGTTTTATGAAAACTCAAATGTTTGACCATATAGTAATATATGGTCCCATTATTATTAATCAAACAAACTACATTTGAAAATATACTTTAAAAAAAAGATAGCAACTAACCCTATTAAAATCTAATTTATTTAGAAGCAGTTTTTTGCAACATAATCCCTTCATTCATTTGCCCCTTGATATACCAGCGCCAGAATTAGTACCTGCTCATGACTTGTCCGTAGACCAGATTTAGGTCTTCGATTTTCCTCCCTATTGATTTTATTTGATTTCAGCAAAATGGTGTACCTCCACACTTTGTACGTCCCTTTCGTCAATTTAATTTTTAATCAACTGCTTTCCTGGAGGTGAATTGGTAAGTGGGGAGCAATACAATCAGATCTCCACATCTTACGTTCCTTGATTTTTTTCTATGGGGGTATTTAAAATCAAAAATCTATGTTGATAGACCACAAAATCTAGATCGGGGAAATAGAATTAGGTACAAGATGAGTCGAATTAGTCCTGACGTCATTCGCAATGTACAAAATGAACGTGTCCACAGATTTGGTTATTTCAAGAGCCCGCTGGATGGCATTTCGAACATTTCATTTAAAGGAAACAATCATTTCATTCCTTGAATAACAGCATTTATCTTTGCTTTTTGTGAGGTATTAAAATTTTGATCACACCCCTTAGACAATGAAATTATCTGTCAATATAAAAAAAATCGGGAGTTGTCATTTGAAAAGGTGTCGATGACGTCATTAATTGAAAACCAGAAATGGGAGAAACCTAAAATTGATGCAAAGACGTTCATTAAAAAAAAATAAAATTAATACGCCCGAGCATTTCTGTAGAAACCAAATTGCACGAATTTAAGGAATTTATTCCATAATGTTTCCGTGCCGTATATATTTCTTTTATAATTTACCTAGAGATTCTTAATTTATAGCTGGTAATGTGGTACTTACCCTAACAAATATAAGGACCTTGGTATCACCGATTCTGTATTTTCCTTCTGACACTCTGATCATCGGGAATTGTGTGGGGCAGGTACATTTAGCTACCAAATCTCGAACCTGAAAGAGATGAAAATAGCATAAATCATTGATGCTTGCCGTAAGAAAGGTACTACTTAAAATAATACACTATGTCACTGAATAAAATGTATTCATATTTAATTATATAAGGCATCCATAATATTCTAGGAATCCAGAATGTTCCGTTTAGAATAAATACTTAAAAAATGTCCATTGCAATCGAGAGTATTGTAAAATAATTTTTTTTTTTGTAAGCAGACTTCTAACATGTAATTGAGGTGTTATTATAATCACTTTAGGAAAATATCCAAATCCCAATGAGCAGTCTCATAAATTATCACATAATTGCCAATCTCATTTATTTGATTTAATCTAATTTGATTAGTTCTGAAAGTTCTGAAAAATGTTTGAGTCTTTACAACAACAATTGCCTGACATTATAAAACATTAGAACTCTGTTACTCGGCTTAGCGAATAGAAATTTCGCATTACTCACGATCAAACAATCAGTCAGTTTACGGATAACATAATTGGCAGTAATTACCGCACATATTTCGTGGATCTCCTACACGGGATGATTTCGACATGTTTGCTTTGTCATTAACGAATACGTAGATATGATCAGAGTCGGTATACGTAGTATTAAAGAATAGGATAAACCTGAAGTGTGTCGATGCTTATCAGCGAAATAATATTTACTTTCTAGCGCGATGATTTGCAGGAATGTCGTGCCTGAAATAGAGATTAGCCGATCGTATTATCGATTTGTACGACTGCGAAATAGCATTGCAGGTAAAATAGAAGGATTTGTTGGTGTACATAATGAGGTGAGGCACAAGTATGTATAAAGATAATACGCAAAAATTATTCTAAAATGTTAAGGTTGTTAAAGAAAAGTGTACATGCAATGCTTTTATTAGCTTATTTGCTGTTTGTTTATTTATTAAATGAAATACTGTACATTCTGGTTTAATGTTGTAAGGCAGATCTCATGAAGGCAGGGCCGTGGATGGCAGGGAAGCATTGACAACATTGAGCTGCGAAATATAGAAGGGAAGACAAAAATAGATAGAATTCAAAACAAAATATTTAGGAAGAATCTAAACATTACCCCTATAGATGTATCAATAGAACAAGTACAACTTAGATGGCCCTCACTGAAAAAAGCGCTTATTATACGTGTAGTAAATTCCATAATAAATTGCCAAAGTACCTAAAATACAAAATGAATTTTGAAATCTACAAAATGAAAATTAAAAAAATATTGTTGAAAATTGAACCATACACTGTGAATGATGATTTATTGCACAGTAATAGTGTATAATGCTATATTGTCTTGCTTATGACGTTTAATTTTCTGTGAATAACTTGTTTGAAACAGGCTTTGAAATAAAGATTACTATTACTATTATTATTACTATTCTAGTTGTTGGCGAAAAGAGGTTGCTATTAAATGAAATTACGATGACGTCATTGTTGATTATAAAAAACTTATTTGTTCTGGGTGTTTGAAATTAAATAAAAGTTACCCAAAACAAAGGCACCCGATATTACAAAGCAAATTTTACAAAAATTTTGGTGAAGAGAAGATGTAAACATATTGTTTCTAACATTCCGATACTTTTTAATACTATTAAATATTACCAGAACTAAATTAGAAAATACCGTCACTGATATTTCTATTATACATTAAGAAAAACGATTTGAAACGTTGAAAATATTCAAACGGCATGCTAGTATCGTGTAAAGCAATCGAATGCTTATGCAAATTTGGAAACAGACATTCTGGCGTCTGCCTGCATTGCAGAAGGTGTTAACATTTAATTAGCGCGGCATAATATGGAGACACCTACAGCACAAATACTGAAAACCATTACTTGAGACTTTCAATGCGTTAATGAGGCAATTTTATGACGCGCAAGGAATTATTCTCAATACTTTCTGTAAGTAGGTACACAAGAATGTATACAATGAGCAGTCGGAAGAAAAGTGTGTTTGTAGCTCTTTGCGGTTCCTATTAATGGGAGATGAAAGTTGTTAATTGTTTTTCTTCTATTATTTATTTCCTTTATATAGCCGATGTTTGTTCTTGCAATAAAAAGATGTTGTTTAATTCAATTAGCAGCTGTTCAATTGTTTTATTCGAAACTCCCATAAACACATTTCTGATATCTTATTTTATTATATTGAATTAATAAAAATTTGCCTCGAACATAATTTCTTTACCACATGGTCTCACTGTAGGCTTCCCTATCTCTCCGATTTTGGCGGACGTGTTCATGTATTTTTTCGAGTGAACCTACTTGGTAGCCAATAATCCTTTCTGTAATATCGCACATAAAATTTTGCAAGATTTTCTGTTTTATATTAATACGTACTCTTCACGATTCAATCAAATTTACTGTAGAAACCAAAAAGAATAACCGAAGCAATTTCTTAAATGTCAGTATCCCAAAATTAGAAGAAAGTAAAAAACTATGATCTGACATTTACAATCCAACCAACTCACAATGGCACCATCATTGATGAATATTCAAACCATCCATACAATCACAAATATTCTTCCTTTTGTAATTACCTACTTACACAGACTAGTTAACTTTAGAACCGCCAAGAATTTCTTATACCTCGAACCGCCGCCCCGGTCAAATTGATCGGTGATTAAAACTCAATTTTGTTTCGACTGTTTTTATTATTTAACATAATTTGTTTGCATGACAGTGTATATTTATTCATAAAATATAAAAATAACTTCTAACTTAACTTTGGTATTTTAAATATTGTTACAATTTTTACAATAAGTTACTTTAAATCCGGGCACATAACAAATTTTGCAATTGTAAGCAAATTTTTGCTATATTTCAGAAACTAACGCAAACTTGTCATGTTGTAGACTTGGGATCGAATCTGAGATATCGCATGATTTCTCTAAATTTGTTTCTAGACATCGTTTGACTAGAAAACGATATTCCCCACTTTTTAGACCACAAGGAATCTAATTCTAACTGACTGGAACCCTGGGCAACACGTGCATATAGAATGGCAATAAAGGGTTCTAGATCTCCTACAGATAATTGCCAGTCTTGACTATCTAGTTGTCTTCTAGCTTCGGCCTCGGTGCATTGTTTTATGTGTCTCAGCATCAAGTCATCGATAAATAATCTCCAGAAACTACTCACATTTTCTGCAGTTACTTTTTGATATATATATATTGGGTCGGGTTATTCTGCCTGCAGTAGGCTGACTCGCAGAAAATACTTGCTATTGGGAATTGTCTTTTGATTTGCAAACTGCACCAAGATTGAAGGAAAATCCTTTTTTGTTGGTTTCTTTTGCTGGCGATTAGAACGAACAGACGTTTTCACTTCCTGCTTATCACTGGAACTAGCACTAGTCACTGCAATCGTTACATCACAAACTGTGTCATTGTCAGATCCATCACTATTTTGTTCCTCACTCGCAACAACTCGAAAACAAATTTCGTTTTCACTGGCCGTACTAACCGATTTAGAATCATTCTCAGAATTTCCTGGTGAAAGATTTTCCAATTCGTTTAAATACGTTAAAGCTTGTGCAGCCGAGAGGCCTTTACTGGACCACGTACTGTTCAGTCTAACTAAACAAGACGAATGCACTTTCAGAGTACTACCGATCTTTTTCTATGTTCACAATAGTACAGGTTGAAACTTAATAATAATAAACAAAATATTTTGTACGCATGCGCCAATTTAAGTCTGCGCATGTGCGACACTAAAAAGAGCACAAGTAGAAACAGGTTCTCTGTCGAGGGAAAGGCCGAACATGTCGAAACAAGTACTATCAAATAGGAACAAGCTCTGATCAATTGATGCAGTTATATGCCTTGTTTTATATGTAATAAATGTTTGAAATTATGTATATATTTACATGTACAATGTTTAGTTCTTTCAAATATTGCAACCAAGAAAAAGAATTGACAAATAAAGTTTGTCAAAACATTTTTTTAACGTTCCGGTCAATTTGACCGGGGCGGCCGTTTAAGATAAAATTTCCCAGAACACCGCTTAGAGTTCTACAAAATATTGCAAACTTTGTGAGAGCATTGCCAAACTAAATTTAGGAAAAGTCACATAATTTCAAGATCATATGAAAATTAATCCCGTTGAAAAAGAAAACTTTAAAATTGAAAGACGGTCAAATTGACCGGTGCGGCTGTTCTAGTGTTAATATACCACATTGCAAGAAATGGGGGTAAATTTAAGTCCTCATATTACCGAAAAAGTATAAATTTCCGGTATAAATGTAAGTAATTTTCCTATAAAGCGTTATTATTTGTATGACATTATATGAAAATTTAGATCATTTTCAAAATTTTACTGAAATTTTCAAAAATTGTGAAATTTTAAAAGCGCGTTTCAAAATAACACCGAAAAATCCTTATTGGCATTAAAATTCCGACACGTAGTCTATCCCCTCCTCCTTAAATATTTCATTGGTTGCCGCGAGAACAAAAGATTAACTCTTTACTGCCGCATGTATCTCACATGAGTATATTTGTGTGATATTAGTGCTTATATTATATTTTTGGATTCAGGAATTAAAAGTAAGTTCTTATTTATTTTAAACAATACATACTACCTAGTGTATGTACGCAATGCAAAGGTTTACCGCCTGTAATATGAGAGTGGAAAATAAAGTTATGCATGCCGCGTTATTTAGAGGTTAGAATCGGCAGTAGGTAATACATATAATACCTATAACCTATAAAACCTCTAACTTTTGCATATTTTGATTAAATCAAGCAATTTTCTTTGTCGCCTATATATAGTATGTACACATTAGTAAAAACAATGGTATGCTGTATTTCCGTATTTAGTAAACACAATCTTCGTAGTTTATTAAATCGTTAAAAAGGAAAAAAAAATTAAATGACATTTTTCATGCCGTGCAATAAAAAACTTTAACATATGTAGGTAGGCAGTAAACGATTGAAAGTGCGTACAATGTGTTTCCATAAAAAAACAACATTAAAAATGGGTTGATGTATGCAGTGACGTCCTAAAGTATACCCCCCCCCCATACTAACTTTTGAACGATAGAAGCTAGCGTTTTTAGAAAAGTTAAGTCGATTTGTATCTTTTGTGAGCTAACTGTTGCCGTTATCGGCAGTTCAAGTGCATTTCCGGTGTCACCGGAAGTGACGTCAACTTTCTTATTCTAAATAGAATATCCTATATATTTTTACGCTTTTGAAAAGGTAATCAAAAGGTGTTTGTATTGTTACGCAAAATTGTTTCTTATGACACCAGACGCATCTAAAGAGCTCGTTGCTAAGCAAATTAATCATAACAATTGCTAAACTATCAAATTTCAATTCCAAAAGCGTAAATTATTCTTGTTATTTATTGTTATTCTAACCTGCATTTGTCATACTTTCGTTCTTGGTGCTCGTTATTATTTTATCTCATTTTAACTTTTAATTTTTAATTGTGGTAGGTTTGTTTAAATTTGTTAGATTGTGTAAATGTGCTTAAATTTCATGGACCACGTCAGACAACCATCAAGTACCTAATTTTAATATTCGGTGAATTTGGCAACAATTACCACGAAGTAGAACATAATGAACACTGCCCTTGTACGACCGGAAATATTTGAGCTTTGCGCTAAGATAGATAGTATAAAATTTACAGGGCGAACTGCTGAAGATAATTTGAATTATTGTACAATTTGTTGCGCAACCACGGCAAATAAGGTGATAACTGTTGCCAGATTTACATAATATTAAAATTGATCCAGCAATTTTGCATGGTTTGTGCTGAAGCCATCATAAAAGTAACAACACAAAAAAACTAAAAAAAACAAATATATTGTCTATCAAAAACGAATATATTTAAACAAACTTACCATAATTAATTAATTGCAATAAAGTTCGATAAAGTAAAAAAATAACAACAATTAGCAAAGCGCGAAACTCCAAGATATACTTAATCCAATAAAATGTGAATCACGCGTGTTAAGCGTTTAAGATATCGGTGGTTAAAACAACTGCGGCATTTTGCAAAAATCTCAAATTATTTGAATTATCTCAATAACTAAGACAGATGTATCCAAAAATGTAATAACATACAGATCTTCCATTTTAAAAACAAACTTGTATCGTGTGCAGCGGAAACTGAACAACCTATAAATTTAAATATAATTTTAGGTTCTGTAGCACTTGTCTCCGAATACTTTCCGTTTGAAAATTTTTCCCTAAGCAGCTCAAAAAAGGAATTCTTCCATCCACGCACTGGGTGGACACGCTGTATATAGGTAGCTTTTATTTGTAGCGGTTGTACTGAATATGTTAGCCATACTAAACGGTTGTGTTAGCAACGCCTTCTGTACAACGATCGTTTATTATAGCACTACGGTATCTCCACTGATCTTGCCAATTTACAATATTAAAAAGCACCAAACTCAAAATTAATAGAGAAAAAAACAAATTACCATACGCCATTTAAAGGAACTACTGTTTCAGAATCCAGCAATGAGCCCCTACTTGTGTAATAAATTCGTATTTATTAACGATATTTGCGTTATGGATCGCAAGACAGTTATAAATAATGATTTCAATTCTCGTTTTCTTAAATCGTATCTCGTGACCCACGCGTAGCCCGCCCATTCTCCTGCCGGACCCGAAGCCAAGCCGTGGCGATTTCTCGGTCTGCGATCTACGAAACCCGAGCGCACGACTGTTTCCCACGTAGTTTTTCGCCGAGAAGAGGAAAGTCACGACGTACTCGAGGACTAGAAAGCATTAGTCGGTTGGTTCAGCCGAAGCAATAGTAATAATATCTTTACAGTCGATGTCAGATGTATTTAGCAAGAAATTGCAAGCTTTGTTCTTAATCCTAAAAAATGGTTAGCGCTAGTTTTATATTTTCAAGATTTGATGAATTTATTTCAAACTAAATCTCGTAGTATAAATACCTTCTCTATTTTCCTTTTTAATATTAGATTGATTGTGCACCAAGAAGAAAGATTATCGGTTCAAAATTTAATCATTACTTTTCCGCAGGGTTAGAACAGTATTTTTTTTCATTTGTTAGTGATTTGTTAGTGATAGTAAAAATGTATTTTTTATGTCACTCGTGAATTTTATTTTCAATTGACGGATGGAATATTTATCACCCGTGAACGAGTAATGAACAAAATATATTTCGCTGAGGAATAATAAATAATACTGCCTACGAGCAACATCACTCCTGACGAAAATAATAACATCTTTATTTTTAAATTCCATTTCGAAATGAATAATATTTTAGGTAGGAATTCTATAAAAAGAATTGAAATAATTTTTGCATCATTCATAAATTTTATTTTCAATTCTAGGATAGGATATTTGCGCTCATGAACAACTAGTAATAATATGCTACATGGTGGAAATTGCAACACCAAGAAGAGGTGTCTTTCTTAAATTAATGTCAGGTATATTTCTTACGAGTTTTGATTTAATTTTCACCGTTTTTGAGGGTTTGCTAATAGCAGTAAGGGATTGATTCTTCAGCTTCCTTCGAACCATTTATCACCAAATCAGGGGTTTCGGCTTGCAATCCTATTGATCACGTCTTGTGTTACCACTTACGGTTCAACATCGACAGCAACGTTTGGAGTGGTGTAGATTGCGAATGCACTGAAGCGTGGAGTGGCGTAAGGTGGTGCTCAACGATGAATCTCGTTTTTCTATAGGGATGCATGCCTGCTGCATAAGGGTCAGACGAAGACGTGGGGAACATTGCGATATTAAATTTTCTGTTGAAAGGCGTGTGCATGGAGCCGTGGGAGCTATGGTATGGTATGGGTTAGTTGATGTTCATCCCAGGCGCCATGAATGGCTGTTACATTGATGAGGTGGTGGAACCCTATATTCAACTGCTCGAATACCCACTTTTTCAGCAGGATAATGCCCGTCTCCACGTTGCGAGAGCTTTTCTAAACCGGTTCGAGGACGCCCATGTCAATATCTTGTCATACCACTCAGATATCCCGACCTCCAGGCCAACCGAATACGTGTGGGACATTATGAGAAAAAAACTGAGAAACTTAGCGAATCCTCCGCAAACACTGAAAGCTCTCCCGCATGAATTGCAGATTGCTTGGGACATCATATCCCACGAGGACATCGACTACCTACTGGGAGCAATGCTACGAGGAGTGAGGGAGTGTGAAACTAATGGGGGGGGGACACATTATTCATAACAATAAAGTTAAATTGAGTTAATCTTTTGTTCTTTTTCTCTGAAATTATAATAACTAATTAGTACCTTTGAATTGTAATACGTTACGGCCAAGCTTGATAAAAAAATTCACATCCCTTCTTGGTGTTGCACGTCACGTAGTATATAATAATCATAATCAGAAACTTTATTGATTTATTGAATAAGTATCATAATATATCTGCTGTACATTTAATAATATATCTGCATTTAAAGCACATTCAAAATTTCTAAAGAGAAATGGTTTGGTATGAAGGATTATGCAAAGTTTAGTGCAATGACCTTTTGGTTTGTACTATTTAATTGCTCTTTCTATTTGTTGTTAACTTGTATGTTGCAGTGGATGTTTTGAACACGTAGACAAGTATGGAACAGTAGAAAGTACGAGGGGAGTTTTTATGTTATCTACCTATGAATTAATCTAGCTATGAAAACAATATGCTGTTGCGACAATTCTGTTATGTCAAGTTTTTGTGGCATTTTCTAGTGTTATCTCTCTAAGTTTGATTCCAATCGCTTAACATTTGTTATTTACATATAAGAAGCGAAAATAAGTGATTTGAATCTTGAATACAGAAGCATGTCATGAAATGTCAAATGTTAGGTCATGAAATTTCTATCGAAAAAAGACAATAGCCCGAAGAATATCCATGAGAGAATGGTGGCAGTATATGGAGAAAATAGTCCGCCCTGTTTCTAAGTCAAATATTGGTGCAAGCAATTCAAATGGGACAGGGAACCCATTCGTGATGGTCCAATGTGTGGAAGATCTCTGAAAGCACGAACTGAAAGAATCATCAACAAAGTTGAAGATTTGGTCTTGACTGACCACCGAGTGAAAATTTCAACTATTGCTAGAGAAATAGGAATATCAGAATTCTGCATGAAGATTTAGAATGAGTAAAGTGTCGGCACGATGGATTCCCAGGCTGCCTAGTCCCGAACAAAAACTGTGTAGAGGAGCATTTCACTGTTTGGTCCCAAGATGAAGACTTCTTCTATAGAATTATAACCGGGGATGAGATTTGGGTACACCACCGAGACCCCCCTATGAAACAAGAGTCCATGCAATGGGTTCATAGGGACTCTCCACTACCCAAAGAGGAGAAGACGCATTTTCTGGGGGGAAAGTGATGGCCACAGTTTTCTGGGACGTGGAAGGGATTCTCTTAATTGAGTATATCAAAAGGAACTACCATAACGAGTAATGTATACAAAAGCACAATTGGGAACTTGCAAGCGACTATACGCTAAGAAGGACCCCACAATTATGTTCAGAAAGCTCTGCTTGTGCTTCTGCACAACAACTGCAGGATCAAAAGCACGAATTATTCAAGCAGTATTGAATAAATACGGCCAATAAATTTGAAGAATTACATCCACCTTATAGCCCCGACCTCGCCCTCTGTGACTATTATCTGTTTTCAAAACACAAAAAGCACTTGAAAGGACTTCGCGCCTTTATCGAATGATGACTTGGTGAAGTTGTTGAGTCATATTTTGCAGAGAATTTCCAAAATACTTTTTTTAAAGGCAGCGGTATTAGAAAAATGTTGGAATAAGTTTTAGTGTTAATGGTTCTTACGTTGAAAAATAAAATGTTATGTTCTCTAACTCGTTATTTTCACAGATAACATAAAAAAAACTCTCCTCCCTGCCGTCATTTAGTTTTAATTTGTATGAACAAACCCATTGACAGAGGAGGTGAATTACTTCATTGCTGGTTCTTACTGTTAGTAAGTAAAATGAAAAAAAAAACATCAGAAGCAAGTAAATATCATTCCTTAACAAATTGTAAGGTGAATAACTGAGAATAGAAATAATATTAAAATGCTGTCCGCAGGAAATGTTTTTTTTATTTTTGTGTTGTGTACTGTACAATTGGTTTGATGTAATTTAAAAGTATAAATGGAAAATTTCATATGCAAAGTATGGCTTTGATTAAGCATTACTTTTTAATCTCTAATTTCAACTAAAATTATTGCTGTCAGGAATATAGTGTTCACATGGAGATACATATACATATACAGAGTGGCCAAAAATATTAAAATAAACTAAATATCTCAAAAATTAATAAGAGAAAATCCTCGAAATTTGATATAGAGTTAGAAGAATTTTAGTTACATTAATTGTTATTTTCTCGATCTTGTACCTTCATTTGTTTTTGAGATCTAAGGCCAACTTGATTTTTTTTTAAATAGGAAGGGGTGATTTTTGAAAAGAGCGCAATATTGCTGCGTTAAATGAGATCGAAATAATTTAATTAAATCAATATTAAAAGTAGTAAATTGTAAAGGAAATAATTTCATATTATAAGATAAAGATCATCATGATGATCTAACATATTTCCTTGATTTAGTTCACAAAATTAAATCTAAAGAGACAAAGGTTTTTCTTAAATAGATGCGGCAAAGCCTGTATACAGCGATCAGTACTGGCAACAAACGAAACGTTCTATATTTCCATATAAGACAATACGATACCGCAATACACAATAAACTTCTATGTCACATCGATTGTGAGACGTTTCTAAATCTGGCCTGCATGGATCGCGGCTATCTTTGATTCTTTCTCGCCGATGTAATACATTAACGTAGACCGGTTTGAAATAGGACTATTGTTTCCTTTTCTGCAGCGTTTCTTTCTCCGTAATATAGAAACTTTGCCCGTCATTCATTGATAAGTGTTTCAGCAAGAATGGGAAAGCCCATTCAGTTTTGCTGGGTGTACTGGCAATAAAAAGTGCGACAAACAAGTCCATCATTCACTCTAAATGAAAGTTATTTTTTATTCTGTTCTTCTGTTGCAGAGTTCCATGAAGAGAAATTGCATCATCTAATACACTACATATTGTGCCGATGGATTTTTCAGATTACAATACTTACAAGGAAACACAGGTAAGTGCATCTCACCGATTTAAATGAAACTTTGCGGGTTTATAGATCAATCTAGTGTAAGAACTGGCGGGGTGTAAAGCACCCCAAGCTCAACACTACCCTTCGCTGTTTGACTCAATAGCTCAGAAACTATTAGAGATATAACCAAAAAATAAATGCTAATATAGCTCATGGTATTGGTGGAATCATTCCTGGCAAAAACAATGTAGCAGAGAAAATAGCGCTAACACATGGACATGTTTCTGCCTACTCGGCCTACTCTGTCATGACATCTACATTCCGGTTTGCAAAAGGTCATTTCAGCTGCCCGATAGGTGGTGGACATCTACACTCCGGTTTGTCTTGCTACCCTCTGGGACGGCGTGACTGTGGTTCTTGGCGATAGGTGTCGCCGAGAGACATATTCAGTGCTGCTTTGGAGATTAGCAACATAAACTGAGAGGCAAACGCAATGATAGCGGCAGAAGATAGTGCTCAGAACCATGCTGATGACGCCGAGTAGGCAGAAACATGTCCATGTGTTAGCGCTATTTTCTCTGCTACATTATTTTTGCCGGGAATGATTCCACCAATACCATGAGCTATATTAGCATTTATTTTTTGGTTATTGTTATTAGGCATTCTTTCCACGTGTATTAGATGTTAATCAAATTAACAATGCTTTCATTGCTAACGTCCCTAGTCCCGGTGATGATCCGAGCTTGGTTGCCGGCCGGCAGCAAATAATTGATTTTTATCTTAATTCCACTTATAATGAAATTGGACCGATGTTTGCTTTTTCAAATATAGGTATACATACTGTATTGAGATACATATTGAGTATTCGTAGCAGGGCGTTTGGGATTGATGGTATAGGTATTAATATGCTAAAACTGACGCTGCCACACACGTTACCTTATATATAGCATATTATCAATTGCTGCATTGAGGAAAATGTTTACCCAAGCCAGTGGAAGTCAGCGATTGTTCTGCCTCTTCCAAACACGACTTCCCCTGTTTCCTATGAAGATCTTAGGCCAAGTAGCGTTCTTCCTGCACTTAGTAAGGGTATTGGAACGGACCATGTGTGATCAACTTTCGGAACATGTACATAGGAATTGTATCATTCCTGATTTCCAATTGGGCTTTAGGAGGGGGCATAACTGTGGCTCGGCGCTATTAAGGATAACGGACAGTACACATCTGTAAACCAATTTTTAAAATGCTGAGAAGTTAGTTTTCCGGAGATTGAAGCGGATCAAAATTTCTAACTTTAAAGAATTAACAGATAGTAAGAATACTTACTATTAATATTATTAACGGAAATTATTACTTCACGTTCCTTAATAACAAACCGAAATAGTTGAAAAATAATAAGTATATTACTTAACTTACACTAACCTTATAACTACTGTGTTGTTTATGGTCTAGGTAATCCTAGACCACAAACAAGATTAGTATTTCTATATAATCTTTCCCAAAACTTCTTCAGTTACAATCTTCAACTCATAATCAATTGTCATCGCCAAGGTTCTTCAATCTATTTAAATACGCATGGTATACGAGATGCATTCAAGTTATAACACCTCCGACTTCTTTTCTCACTAACTAATAACACGAAAACTATGAAACTTGTGCAACTTCTCGACGTAATCTCCCTGCAGCCGTATACATTTTTTACAACGTCGACACCATGATTCCATGGCCGCTGCGAACGCTTCGTTAGGAGTCTGTTTTGACCACCGGAAAATCGCAGATACAATAGCGGCACGGCTGGTGAATGTGCGGCCACGGAGAGTGTCTTTCATCGTTGGAAATAGCCAAAAATCGCTAGGAGCCAGGTCAGGTGAGTCGGGAACATGAGAAATCACTTCAAAGTTGTTTCTCTGTCAGCATTCGTGGCACCCACCTGGAGAACACTTTTCCCATTTTCAGGTCATCATGCAGGATTGTGTGCGCAGATCCCACGGAAATGCCAATTTTGGAGGCGATCTGTTCCACACTTATTCAGCGATCCCCTAAAACAACTTTCCCCACTCACTCAATCATGTCGTCAGACCGGCTTGTGCGAGCCCGAGATTGTCTTGGTTTGTTGTCACACGATGTTCTGCCTTCTTTGAACTGTCGCACCCACAAAAGCATGTTAGACACATCCATTACACCATCACCACATGCCTCATTCAACTGGCGATGAATTTCTATCGGTGTCACACCGCGCAAATGGAGAAAACGAATGATTACACGCTGATCTTATATTGAAAACGTCGCCATTTGAAGTATCAAAAACAGTTCTCACTCTCGCCGCTGCCGCTAAAGATTTTGTGTGCCGTACAGTGCTGCCATCTCTGTCCCGCATTGACAAAGAGTGCCCGCTTATTTTAAAACAAACCACATGTTTCTATCTGTTTCCAGTTCTAAGAAAAAGATCGGAGGTGTTACAACTTGAATGCACCTCGTAAGAGTGGATACATCGCCGAACGGTCATCACATTTTAAAGATCCTGTTTCTCGAAGGATACACAACTATGAGGTATTTGCGGCAAGCCTGCGTTTATTCGTTGTGCATGGTGTAAGCAATTCCTTGGTTTTCAACATTTCTACACGGATTACCTATTATTTTCCTATTATTATTATTACGTATACGCGTAAATCTACCTGGCTTCTATATTTGTGTAGTATATAAAAATTCTGAAATTTGCAAAAAAATAAGGGGGGGGGGAGGGGTGTTTCCCTAAATAAATATTTGTTATAGGGAAAATATTTACGCCATCGTTAAATGATCGTCTTAACTCTTTTTTGATATCTATTATAGTTTCGGAGTTATTGAGTCAAACAACGAAGGGTACTGTTGAGCTTAGGGTGCTTTGCACCCCACCAATGGGCGATTGGGCAACTAAGATAGTTACCGTTGTTTTTACACTAAATCGGTCTATAAACCCACAAAGTTTAATTTAAATCGGTGTTTCCTTGTGAGTGAAATTACAAAGATGTGCATTATCAAATTTCATATTCACACGTAAAAGTTTACAGTTCCCTCATGTTTCCGCCTAAGTCATTTAGAAGATGCATATTGAAATCTGAGTTCAAATAATTATCAAGGAGAGGCATCTAAAAAGTATAGAAGAAATCCGTTTTTATCAACAAATCGATATTTTCATTTCGAGCTTTCAAACTCTATACACTTGAGTGTGGCAGAATAGTTGGCATGTATACTAACGTCTTCATGTCTTGTTGCGCATTACTATTGGTATTACTCAGAGCTTTAAGAACAAAAGAACTTGTATTAATACATTAACGCGTTTATCCATTCATTGTTTCAAGCAGTTTACACAAGTCAAACATTAACGATCAAGTGGTTTACTTGTTCATATCACTCAGCGAAACAATCGCTTCGTATGTAGACAACAGTGTATCCGTGGGGTCGGAGTAGCAGAACATATCACTCGATGGCAATATTTCACCGTAAAATCCAATAATAAAACCATTAAGTCGGATAATAAAAAAAGTCTTCGTTTAATGACCAGATCCTCCGTACACAATACTCAGTTTGTTGTTAGACAGTATATATTCTCAGCAGCCTGTATCGGGCGTCGTCGTCAACGTTATTGCTATAATTAAATTAATTGGATTCTAAATAATAGTCTTCGATGCTATTAGCCTCAGCTCACCGGTGCTCTTTAAAGGAAAGATATTAGCATAGCGGTAAGCGTTTGTTATGTAAGTATAACCTCGGGTCTTTCGTTTGTACGTAATATTCAATTATTAGCGTGGGTGTGAAACGTTCTGATATGAACGCTAATTTTAATGGATTGAGTATGTTGATATTCAAAGGCTGTTTTAAAAAAGTAGCGCAGTATGTAAGACCCTTGAAAATTGAAGTATTTGTTATGCTCTATTAATTAAGGTCTGCAACACAGAAACTGTTTGAAAAGTAAGTGATTCTTGTGGATTTTGGGAACAGAGAAGAAAATCGTCTGTGAGCAAAAATATTGAAGAAAAAATCATATTTTGGAAATGCGACCCCTTTTAAACCCGGTGTCTGTTTAATTATCTGCACGACGTCATCCAAAATGTGAAATTGGTCCGCTAGTGTTAAATTTTTCTCTTCTAGGGATTTGACGAAATCTGGCAATGAACCAATATGTGCCTTTATATATGCCAAGTCAGAGCGAATAGTTTTCTTAGCTAAAATCTTTTGGCAAATTTGAATTGATGCTGCATCTTCGAGACCGTCTATTACCTCCCAAATTTTGTCATAGTGCGTAGCATAATAGACGCCAGCTGATATCCATGTTCCCCAATCGCTAAAATAGGTCGAGGTGGCAGTGGAATATCTGGTGCAATTTCTTTAAAATATCGAATTCGCGATGGAGCCTTTAGAAAAACTTTTTTATATTTGAAATCAAAAGATCGACGTAATGAAATAAAGTGCGCGTTTCTTCAGCAACTCTGTGGAATGCATGAGCAATGCATGTGACGTGTATCATTTTGGAAAATATTATTTGAAGCACTTTAGCAGCAGCCTTCATATAAGGAGCAGCATCAGTAACGAATAGTAAAACTCTTTCGTTTGTAAATAATTGTGCTATTGTAGAATTGTTAATAGATTCGAATAACTTCACTAGTTAATAAATAAACTTTCGATTTCCGTAATGATTCTAAAGTTCCAATTATTACATTAGCAACGTATCGGCCAAGTGTATCTGTTGTCTCGTCAATTCATACCCCAATATTTTCCTCATGTATTTCTTTCCTTATTCGGTTCATTATCTCCGTCGACATAATTTTTTCGGAGTGTGGCTTCGCAAGGAATGCGCTCTTTAGTATATTTTTCGAGGAATGTATTAAGCGTTGGGTTTTCTAGTTTCCATAGTGGAATATCAGCATCTATAAATGCCTTACATAAATCAAAGGAAAATTGGGACTGCCGTTGCGAAATTACACCAAAATTTTGTAGTAGACACGTTTTCTTACCGTCGGGAACTTTCTTGGCGCCAGTTTTGTGCTTTGTTGTCACAAGATGTTGCGTTACAAAGTACTTTTTTTCATAATTCACTCATCACGCACTCTACAAAATAATACGGCACCATCAGTACTAAAGATGTCTACCGAATTCGCGAATAAGTTTATTAAGTTTTGTTTGAGTAGAAGCACATATTTGCGTTGTTATGCGATGATATACAAACTACGACTGTACCATATTGAATAGAATTTAGTGTATATAATGCTACTTAGAATTAGGAGGAATTGTCGGGAATTATTATTTATTTAATATTTCTTAGAAAAACTAATGAACACAAGCAAAATGACCGTTATTCTGTTTAATGTTTGTGGTTCTAAATAACATTGAATAGAATAACGGTAATTGTGGGATTATGTATTTAATATTTCTTATAATTGTCTTTAGTCTAGAATATAGGCAGAATTACGTGAATAGGCGTTTATGGCATTTAGTCTTGAATATAGGCAGAATTACGTGGAATAGGCATTTATGGCATTTTACCAAACATCCGAGCTTTAGTTATAAGCAAACAGAAAAGTAATGTAAGTCGCAAAAATGTCTAGAAATAAGAATAGAGCGGAATTTGGGTACTTTTTTAAATCAGTGGAAGATAAGTTAGAGCTTTCGATCAGTTTCGCAGTATGGCGGAGAAGATGCAGAAACGTATCAATGAATTAGAAGCGCGCAATCTTCAGTCCAAATTTAAGTCAAAATGGTCGTCAAGTCGAACAGTGTCAAGGTATCTCGCAGGTCGATAATTCTAGTCTGCCTGATAGTTCGTTAATAAACTTTAAATTGAAGGAGGTTTCACCTAAGTTCAATGGCAGAGACGATAATCCAATACAATTCGTAAAGGCTTTGAAACGCCTTGTTTCATCTAAGACTAATCTTCCAGGCTTATTTGTATTGGCAAGGTCATCTTTGGTTCATGATGCACTCATCTGGTTTGGCATAATTGAGAATTCTTTTCAAAATTTTCCTGAATTCGAATCGCTTTTTTTAAATACTGGGGTGAAAATGCCAAAAGTAAAGTGAGAGCCGATCCCTTCATCGGCAAATATGATTCGTTAAAAGAGTCCTCGAAAGAGAAGTATTTCACCAAAAAGTATTCGATTGTACAACAACTTACCTCAAAAATGGAAGAAGCTGAATTAATAAAATATCTATCCAGGCATTATGAATTTGAAATTGTAAAATCAGTCATCACGCAAAACATAAAGTCAGTTGTACAATTTGACGACCTTGAGAAGTGTAAATAGGGCGAAAGAAAAACTAAAACAAATTCATCTAATACATCTCGAAACAATAGCCAGCAAAGTTCGAACCGTAATGGTAGTTCTTCATCTCCATATAGGCCACTGACATCTCAGCATAATAATTTTAGGCCTCAGCAATCGTTCAGTCGCCATCAAACGAATTTTTCGAATTATCAAAGTAGTAATCAGAATAATTTCAATTCGAACAACAGTCATTACAGTAGAGGTTACAATCGTTCGAAAATAGCAGTAACAGAAATAATGCACAAGTTGGTAATTCATGCAAATGTAACTGGTACCAACCCAGGCAATATCCCGAAAGGTCAAGTTCAGGGTCAGCACCACTATAACTTGAACATCGTTCAGGTAATAGAAGAAGAGGTAACCAACCCCCAAAGTTCACAAACCAATTGATCTTTTTTTATAAATACCTTCTGCAGTCGCTCAGGTCATAACAACGTTCAAATAAGTTACCAATATCCAAAAGATTTATTCACTGAAATTCCCCAAATCCAAACCCCACAAATTACAGATACCTTACCATTCGTAAACGTGACTATCTGAGATGAAACATTTCAATATATTTAAACTTAATTATCATATTTTATGTGTGAGAAAATATTACAATGGGAAACGCTTCCCTCAAAAATAACAAAAATTATTTTTTTTTTGTTATTCTAGCTGTCAAAGGACGGTAGAATTTTGGATTTTCTTCGGCAAAGGTAAACTTGACGGCAAAGAATGAACTGAGGTATTAATTGTTAAATAATGATAATAGGTATTTTTGCAAATAAACTGCAAATTTTATATCATTGTAAAGGCATTTATACGAGAATACTCAAAAAATATTCTAGTTCCATCCTATACAGTAAGTTCATGAAATAAACTCCTCGTCCTCAGACACCTACTATGTTTGGATAGTTTTTTTAATGTACGTTGGAGTAGTATAACAGCTTGCCCGCATATCACACTAAGAATATACTTTTGTTTCAATAGATTCAATAAGAAATAATTTTATTAGGTGCCATTGCTAGAACTTCTCTTAAACCTTTAAATACGAAATCTACCATACTGCAAATTATTTTACTACGTGAACTAAATTGGATGGAGTAAACGCATCAATCAACTAATCTCATTATGACTATATACATATACATTAATTACAAGCGTTACAAGTAATCCCGGCTGCATTGTCGTTCCCGAGAATGCAGTAAAATTAGATCCCATATCGGTAAAGCTTCCGTGCGAATAAACGAGCTAGAACGGGGTCGGTAATTACGGAAATCGATAGCGTTGTGCCAACTAAAACGGGGGTAGTTAAACCTACGATTTTCAGGCGTATACGGAGTTGTCGTACAGCTTAACGGTGTGTGCTTAATATGGCTTTGTACGGCTTTCGTTAAAGGGAAGAAAACTCATGCTATTTTAGATCTAGTTACGTATATGCTTCTGTACACATATATGCTCTGTATCATTTACGTTTTGACGGTAAATACGTTATTAGATTGTGTGAAATGTTAGGCATTTAATTTTACAAATTTTGTTATAAGTATTATGTAATATTCTAGGGCCAACTGCAGAATAAACTCTTTTCCCATATTATGATCCTTATGATCAATCTGAATTCTCAATTACTGAATAATTTTTACTCTAAAGTCTGCTTATTCAGAAGGTTTAAGTTATACTGAAAGCAAGTCATGAAAACTGAATCTTCAACAGTTTCACTTTCGTTTTCTATAGATAACAAAGCAGACACTAGTGTCGTCTCGTTCTTCGTGTAATTTTACAGTTTTGAAATATAAACTACATTTCTTACTCAGTTGGTCTGCTCTGAAATAGTTATGCATAAATATGTAAAGTTGAACGGAAGAAGATTGCGTTTCTTGAGTTTTTAGTAGTCTGTTTTTGCCTAAACTTTAATTTTTCTCTTGGGGAAATTTTCCTGGTTGGTAGTATACAGGGTGACTCAACTGCTTGGCGAATTTAAGTTGTTGTGGAGGTCTAAATGATGTTGCACGTAGCTTTCGAGTTTTAAGAAATTTAATTTTTACATTTTTACAATTTACAAGTTTTGGTACAATTCCACATATGTATATCTACCTAAGACATTCTACTTCCACTTGGTTAATTTATTATCTTGTAACAAAGACTATTTCACTTACTTTCAATATTTTCGTCTTAGCTTTATGCTTATAACCTAAGATGGATTTTCTTAAACGAAAATTTGACATTGAAGAATTTAATGAGGGAGGAGGTGGTACCATAACTGATAAAAATATGCTATCAACACGTGAAAGTGAAGCAAAACGTAATAAAAAATCGACGACCCGACAATATTGGGACGAATACTTAGGTTTTGGGTTTACCTGGACTGAGGATAAATACCAAAAATTCATAGCATGTGGAGAACAACTGGCCAATAGTGTAATGGTTCCTGCTAAGTTAAAGCGTCACTTTTCTACAAAACATACTAATGTATGGCAAAAATTTCCAATAAAGTACAAATGACTTCCTTTACCGGCATGTCTGAAACTAGTTCAAATTATATTTGGCTCTGAAACACAGAAAGGTATATCAATAATTCCTTTCTCGGATGATATAATAAAAAGGAGGATAGTAGACACGTCAACAGATATTGGAAAAAGTCACAACAAAACTATCATCCGGAAGAAATTTTGCGTTGCAGATTGACGAATTTACTGACACAAGTAGCAAAGCTCAATTACAGTACCGTGCAATCGAATTAGGGCCACTATATAAATTTGAGCTTTAGCTTAATAGATAATACAAAGTATCAACGTTTGATAAAAACAATTTTTATTTATTTATATATATATTTATATTAACACGTACATTAATATTTCGTCGAACAACCCCTTGCTTTTATGACAGCGACAATTCCTTTTGGCATGCTTGCTATACACGCTGCTGCAACTTCTTTAAGGTGAGCATTATTTTGCCAGCTATTTGTTATGTTTGCTTTCAAAACGTCAACTGTTGTATTGGGAGATGCATAAACTGTACGTTTTAAAGAATTCCAAACATTTTCGATTGGATTCAGGTCGGGGGAATTGCTTGGCCATGGCAATATCTTCAGTTTTCTTGCTGAAAACATTTTTAGAATTGTTTTTGCCCTGTGGCACGGTGCACCATCTTGCATAAATGTGTAAGAGTAATTTTCAGGGTCTAAAGATGTCATATACGGGATTAAGATTGATTCCATAACTTGTTTATATTGAATTTGATTCATTGTACCCGTTACAAAATAGAGCGGCCCAAGCCCTTCCCCTGATATACAGGACCAAATCATGACTGCCGATGGATGTTTCACTGTTTTTACCACTGCGCTTTCATCATATCGTTCCGATGGACTTCTTCTAACGAAACTAGCAACTTCAGTTACAGCCTCTAGCCGTGACTCGTCACTAAAAACAACCGTTAGAAACAGAAATTTTCATTACATTTTCGAATTTACTAAAAATGTTCCAAATTTTGAAAATATACCTAAAATATTGATACATACTTTTTTCCAATCCTCAACAGTAAAATGCCGATGCTGTTGCGCCCACTGCAATCTTGCCTTTTTCAACCTTAAAGTAAGTTTCGGCTTTTTTGCAGGGCGTCTACTTCGGATATTGGCTTCATGTAAGCGCGATTTTAATGTTCGATCTGATATTTTTATATTATCGGCCTGTAATATACGCTGAAGTTCTTTAATGCACAGTTGCCTGTTTTCTAATGCCCTTTTTATGATAATTCTGTCTTCCCGTTGCGAAGTTTTACGAATACCGCGACAATGACAATGACCACTTGAAGTCGCTGGTAAATTTTCTTTCTTTGATATCGCTACCCTGTCGACTGTTTGATGAGAAACTCGTTCTCTTCTGGCTATTTCCCGATGCGAATACAGCCCCGTCTCTAATAACGCTTGAATTCTTGTTTTTTTCTCATTTGAAATGTCTACGTTTGCCCATTTCACAAAATTTATCAATAAGAAAAGAAAACTAAACGTCACGAAATTTCAATTTAATTACACTAAAACAACATGTAAAACCAATATTATAGCACGAAAATATAATACTTGCACTTTACACCATCAAAACTACACGTAAACTAACTTGAAGCAGGTAAAGCCAGTCACCGATTACCGACCCTAAACGTACCTTGGATAGAAAGGAATGTTTGGTGGGGATTATAATAACGAGAATTTTATACCTACTTAAGAGGATTATCTCAAATACAATTAAAAACATTTTATTGCGGAAAATATATAGAAATTTTGGTTATTATAATATTAATAGCAAATATTTGTATAAAATCAAAGTGGCCCTAATTCGATTGCACGGTACTGTATTAGCATTTGTCCGATTCGTGGATATGTTCCCATTACTTCAAAATAAAGATGCCAACGAGCTTATTCTCATTACAACAGAACATTTATCCTTGTTTTTTTCCATCTCTTAATATAGAAAAATATGACTAGGTACGAAAGCCATATTGTGAAGGTGATACGTCCAGTAACGGATTCTCGCTGCAAGAAGAGGAAGATTTTATTTCTTTGTCATCTGATCGCACATTAAAGATATATAGTGCAAAGAAGTAGATCTTGAAATTTTTGGGGTTTTTGTACAAGAGGTGTATCCAGCTCTTTTTAGAAAGGCACTTAACATTTTGAATTTTCAACATTGACCAACATAAAAACTAGAAAAAGGGAAAGATTAACTAATTTCGAAGATGAAATGAGAGTGCCATTATCCCATATAAGGCTAAATATTTCAGATATTTGCAGAACCTACTAAGCTAACTCAAATAAATGATTTTCACATAGGTATATTGCATGTCATATTAAAGTAAAAATTATTTTTGACAGAAAAATCGTTATTTTTATCATTATAGATAGATGTGTGTTTTTTTAGAATGGACTTGTTTGATCTTGAGTATTATTTTATTTTGTTAGATTTTGTTTATGATCGATTGGGATTTTGCTTCGAATTTGGAGGTCGTTTCGAAAATTTATTAAATGTGAAATTTTACACATTGTATTTGTGAACAAACCAGTTTTAAAATCATTTAAGATTTCTTTTGTTGTTAGGAAAATGTATCCATTGTCCGAAGTAATTGTTGTGAATAGTTTGTAAATCTCTTTTAACCTGACTATCTTGAAATATTTGCTGGCTTTTCTTGATTGCTGCACCTTTAAAATCTCATCGGTAGTACAATTTATAACTCTTTTGGAAGCAAGTAAGAAAGAGGATGACGGTCGATGTGGTTCCATTGTACGTACCATTACATTAACCACAGAATGTTTTTGACGATCTGTTGTTTCGTCCACACACAACCACAGTTTTTTATCTTTCAATTCCGTTTTCATTCTTTTCTCTATATGTTCATGAGCAAATGGCACTACATTTCGCATCGATGTCCAACTAGGTAATTTACAGTTCGCATATTTATTCCAGAAGGAGACAAATGCTTCTTTGTCTAGTAAACGAAACGATAGATTACATAAAATAAGAGTACCACATAAATCAAATGTAAATTTTTCTTGGTTTCGTATGCCACTTTTTGCAGAAGGATGCTGTTTGCTTTCGATGTGACGTTGACAATGGCTTCTGGACCAACACATTAAAGGGATTTTACAAACTAGACATTGAATTTTAGCGCCATCAAAAATTAAGTCCGGCATGTCCACTATAAAGTTTTTAACTGTGTCTGCCATTGGTCGTTTTCGCGACGTACCTAACTGCGACATTTTTAAAGCAAACATAAGCGTACAATTACGAAATAAGTTACGACAGCCTACATATACACAGAACTACTCGCATATAGCATCGATTTAGTACTGACGCTGTGAACGCGTGAAATAAATAGTCGCCGACTCCGCACCACATATCTACTACACTGTTACCACTGTTTGCCCAGTCTACTTATAACCGTTTTTTATTTTTATCACCTCGCAAATAAGAAAGCCATACATTAAAATACATATGTATATACATTCGTTAGCAGTTCTACACAACAGCCGAACCACTTTATGGAGGTAAAAATCGATTCTATAAGCGAAATGTACCTTAACAATGAGGAATTCCAATATTTCATAGGTAAAAAGACATTAAAGAAGTGAGAAAATATGCAAGAACTAGTAATTAAAACCATTGCAATGCGAAATAAACCAAAAAATCGTGGAATTTTCAATTAAGGATTGTTTTCTGCATAATGTTTAAGTTTAAACTTCGTTTATCTCAAATTTCAGGTAATATTGCACCCGTTTTGCATTATAATTACATAAAATCCTGCGTTTTTACAGTATACTTGCAAGAAAAATGTCTCCAAATAAATTATATACCAAGTCAATAAAACATATCTGTGCGTATGTAGCTTTTACCGGTTTCCAAATGATAATATGTATTTCTCTACAAATCGACACGGTTGTAACATTCATTTCGCTCCGTAACGCGTTCATAAGTACCTATTCGTTTTCAGGTACTGCATTATTATTTCTTAGCCCCGATACTTAACACCCACACCGGCCGCGATCGACCAGATCGTAAATTCAGTTGTTACAACTGCGTAATACAATCCGACGCGATTATATACCCGATACTTGCAGGTTATTCCCGGCCCCGTAATTCCATTAGCCGACGTAATGGTTATAATACGATAGCGCAAATTAATCGTGAATCGAACGATCTTCAATAGCGCCGGTAACCGAATACGCTCCTAGCGCGGTATTATAGTTACCGCATTTTTTAATCGGGACGAAATCGCGCACACCGATCACCTTGGAGTATATTATTTCAGGCGCCTATGCAAATTAAACCTTTTACCGCATATGTGCACTCCTATAGGCCGCCTTAATATAATAAGTATTGAATTTAATGTTTGGCCAAAACTACATCTTATCAAAATTTATTTGTTCGGAATATCAAATAAATTGCGGAATTAGTAGGGTCTTTTCTCTGAAATAAAATTGTAAAATCTGAAAAGCAATTGAAGGTTTTATTTTCCTAACACTAATTTTATTTCAACAGATGATTTAATAGTGAAAAGGAAGTCACGATATAAAGTACAATGTTAGACATTTGTACAGTTAGTTATAAGTAGAGCTGGCCACGAGCGGTACCGCGCAGTAGCGTAGAGTCGACCAGGCCTCGCGTTCCACTAGAGTTATTCTGCTAATAGAGATGTTTGCTGCCGCAAATAATTTCGCTCATATTTTACATAAAAATTGAATAACACGTGCTCAAACACTTACCATTTTAAGAGTCCTCCGTGAAATCACAAAGTGAATAATGTCTGTTAAATATCTGCAACATTAGATACGTTTCAACTGTTGTTTCGGCAAAACTAGTACGGCATGATGAAAAAATGCGTTTATATGCAGAGAACGAACGTTCTACATCTAGTGACGTAATATTTGCGTAAGTAAAATAATCTTTCAAATAACTTAACGATTCTGTTGACGCACCTTCACAAATGTGTCTTAATGTGCCAAAATCAGAATTTTTCTCAAAAACACTTTCAAATTTTTCTAGAACAGAAACATTTTTTGCGTCTTCAATCGCGCATAGCTGTGCGTGAACATGTTGCACTATTTGTAGAGATTCTTCTAACGGCACCGCAGGATTTTGTAATTTTTCTATTGCATCTGCTAGCCCGAAGTAATTGTCGTGAATGATCTTTAAATCCATTTTAACCTGATTATCTTGAAATTTCGACTGGCTTTTCTGGATAGCGGCAGCTTCCTTTGTATCGAATTGTAAAACCACGTTCTTAATATTGTCAAAATATTTATGATAATAAAATGCGGCCTGTAGCCATGTTCCCCAACGAGTTAGAATAGGTTCTGGTGGCTTTGGTATACGGGGGCATAGTCTGTGAAATTCGCGAATACGTTTCGGTGATTTGACAAATACTGCTTTGGTATGCGCTACTAAAGCGTCTACCTCAGGATAACATTTTCTGATACTATCTGCCACAAGATTGAGAGCATGAATTTTACACGTAATGTGTAACAAATTAGCAGAATGCTTTTTGAGAGACCGGCCTACAGAAAGCATGTTTGCAGCACCATCACTCACTAACATCAAGAGTTGGTTTGTTGAAAGTTCAAACTTGTCCAATGTATTTAACACTAAATTTGAAATTACTTCGGCAGTACACTGTTGTATTCGTTTGGAGACTAATAGAATTGAAGGTGCCGATTGATGAGGTTCCAATTTGCGTGCCATTGCATTAAGAACAGAATGTTTCTTCCGATCTGTTGTTTCGTCGACACATAACCACAATTTTTGATCTTTCAACTCCGATTTTATTTTTTGTTCAATATGTTGGCGCGCAGATGGCACAATTCTTCGTAACGATGTTCGACTTGGTAATTTGCACTCCGAATAGTTATTCCAAAAGCAGATAAATGGTTCCTTGTCTAATAAATTAAACGGTATATTACATGCAATAAACGTAACGCATAAATTAAATATAAATTTTTCGTTGTCTCGTGCGCAATTTCTTTTTGAGACATGCTTTTCACTATTTACGTATCGTAGACAATGTTGTCTAGACCAACACATTAACGGGATTTTACAGATTACACATTTAATTTTAGCACCTTCATATATTAAGTCTGGAATTTCTGCAATAAATTTTCGAAGTTTGTTCGACCGCGGTCGTTTTGCTGATGAAATCATAATTTTTTTAGGACAGATAAACAATTGCGCAAATAACCGGCAGCGAAAATGTTCATACTGCTCCGCAGACGAAGTAATACTACCGTTTCTCTCGGTCCGAACTGATTCTACGTCGATACGCTGTACCGCTCGTGGCCAGCGTTAGTTATAACCGGCAGAATTGAAATACTGTGGACTGCGGTGTAGTTGCGGTATGAAATGTATCAGCTAAGAGGAAAATTAAACACGTTAGAATATTCCGACGTGTTAGACGGTTCCGTACGTGTCCTTCCTTCGCTATCGAAGGACACGTACGGAACCGCGCTGATGACGCCGAGTAGGCAGAAACATGTTCGCGGGTTTACGCTGTCCCCTTCGTCGCTTTGTTTTGTGCCGGGAATGATTCCACCAGTACCATAAGCTATATTAGCATTAATTTTTTGGTTATTGTTACTAGACAATCTTTTTCTATTACAAATCCGTCGAAATTTGTCAACTTTGTGTTTTAAATAAACAAGTTGTTATCGATCGAACTCTGGCCACAATGGCAACTTATTTCGAACACCCTCCATAACATCAAGCCATTTCAATATGGTAGTGAGGAATCACATGCCCTATACTACCTGTGTACCATAGGGTTTTGTCTTCGATTGATGCTGTCGTGGAATATAAGGAACATTTTAAATAAATGCAAAGCAGAAATTTCTTAAAAGAATTGTAAATGTCTACAAAACTTTTCGACTAAAATATAATATACTTTTAATAAAAAATGTTTGGGATGTAGTTCAGAATACAAAAATGGTATAATATATAGGGTGTTCCATTAAAAAAAGTTTACTTTGTTGCACCACGCTGCAGATAATCACTCTGTAAAGTTACGAATATTTTTAGGTTAAGCTAGTGGTTCTCAACCTTTTTGTGGCGGCGGAATACTTTTGGTAGTAATAGAAAAACAGCGGAACACATTCTGTTTAATATGTTTATATTAAATTAATTCGTTTTTACAAGCACTATATACAGATTCAGAGTTGGTCCTATGGTCGCACCTATCTTGATCGGATACATTCGGAGCGGGAGAGGGGATATTCATTCATTACATTACTCAAATATGTATTATGTCATGGCTGTTCATTGCTGTTAATTGTCAGTTATTTACAGTTGACGTTTGAGTTTTGATGTACGTATTGACGTATTACCTTTTTTTCTATTATACCCATTCTGCGTGTATTGTGTGGATTTACGAAAGTTGCAGCTGTATATTCACAAACAAATTGTAGTAAATTGTTCTACAATTGTTTGATTCTTCATAACATTTTTTCTCCGTGTAACTTCACTAAAGGAGGACGTATTTTAGGCGCAGGGGAATGTTAAAAACATTCTAGAAAAGATTCTCTATTAAATTCTGAAAAAATAAGGGTGTATAATACTGTCGCTTTGGACCAATCACATTCATGTAAAAACCTGCTATTTACCTGATTTGGATCAGGTAGACTTACTTGGGTAAGTCTTACATATTTCAGGAAATTACTTGAATTTGTCTTGTTAATAGTTTTTTTATTGATAATAAGCCGAATAATATATTCTTAAATCATAGTTGCCTCCTAAACCGTCCTAATAGAATCCAGGTTATACTTTCCCACTGTTACAATGGCACCTGCGTTCACAAGAGCCTCCGGTAACACTAATAACAATAGGATAATAGCGCTTACAGCAGCACGGCAATAACCGCGCTGTATTGTTTTATCGATCGCGTAATTGTTTCTGTGCATTACGATTTACGATTGACCGATTTATTTCGCAATTAACATACCAGGTAGGACACCGGTAGTTAAAATATTAAGTGGAAAGTCATTATTAGGTCTCATAATTATTATTGTTGATCAGAGCCGCTAATGGATGGAAACTCTAGCTAATGGATTTTCAAAACAACGTCTCCAAAAAAGGCAAACGCTTACTGTTTTAACGAACTATACGTAATGTAATACATATATATAAAAAAGTCGACAGGGACAATAAATACCATCTGACAGGCAATTAGTGCCGCGGTAATTGTTGTTGTCAGAATGAAACGATAAAGCTAAGGCTTCGAATAAACGGTTATTAAACGGCTTGCAATTAAACGGGGAGATAGTTTATTCCGTAATGTTGCTAAACAATGTCCTTGTAACCGATTATATATGCCTTAAAGTATAAAGATGCATCTTGCAATAAAAAGAAACACATCAAGTGATGGTAAATAATCCAGCTGCAACAGTAAGAATAATTATATTCTCATTGACATTTTTAACCATATTCATTGCTTTTGTAAAGGAACTAATCCGCGTAATTTTTTGACGTCGCGTAGGTCACGGTCCTACATTCAAACAACGGCCATATTGGATTTTAAACATGTAAATATTTAAGAATGCTTGAAGTGTACGTTAATTGATATATTGTTTGTAAGACGTACAGTACTTCTAAGAAGAACGTGTAGTCGAATTAACCGTCTACTATGCTCTATACAAAAGAGCATAGTTGCGGACGAGCGGTTAGTGAAAACATGTGCTACTATGAGTGCAATATACCATAAGCGATTTGAAGCGGTGTTTCTATGTGTGCATGAAAAAGGACCAAAAATGTCTATTGCAAGTGCTGCCAGGTATTTAAAAAAGTCACTTGTGAGGAAGTGGATACTACGTTTTGAACAATTCAAAACGATCGACGATTTATCTCAAAGGGGAAAGACGAGGAAGACTTCCATGCGGCAAGATCGTTTGATTATAAAATTGTTAGAAGAAAAACCAACGCTAACTTTACACCAAGCGCGACAGAAACTACTAAGGAAAGGTGTTCAAACTTCTATTGAATCTATCCGCCAAAGAGTATATGAGTTCCAGATGCAATATCGGTCTACAATGTTGAAGCCATGTCTAAGCGCTCAGCAAAGAGAAAATTGTCTTGCCTGGGCAACAGAACATCGCACGCATGATTGCAGCGATGTCATTTTTACTGATGAAGTGAGTTTCTGTATACGAAATCCTATTACTAGGGCCTGGTTCCGACGGTGTAAGAAACTTATTGAACACACTGTTAAACATCCACGCTTGGGAATGTTTCAATTCAAGAGGGTTTGGCAGCATATGCATCTTCAATCAAACACTAGACGCGGCATACATGAATAAACTATACCAAAAGGGATTATTGCCTTCAGCAAAGAGGTGGTTTGGTGCAGGTGACAGATCTTGGGTACTGTTGGAGGATAATGACCCCAAAACATCGAAGTCGAGCATACCGTGCGTGGAAAGAGGCTAACAACATCACCACGATGAACTGGCCCTCACATTTTCCGGATGCGAACCCCATTGAAAATGTATGGGCTCTCATGAAGCTCCAATTGCGAGGGAAAAATTTCAGTAATCGCGATCAATTTGTCTGCAATTTGAAAAAAAATTTGGCGATCTTTCACCAGGGGTTATGCTGAGAAACTTGGAAAAAGTATGCCTGTACGTAGCCAAGCAATTATCGACGCTGATGGCGATTGGACTCTTTTTTAGTTAAATAGCGCGTTAGTCAATGTATTATTCTTTCTTAATAAAACAATATTTTTATTTTGTTAGTTTTTTACTTTGCTCTAAACCACATGCTCTTCTTTGAAATACTGCATATACGTGTTTTTCATTTTTATTTATTTATGTTCGAAAGGAATGACACCTGCACCTATTTTGGCGTAGCAAAAGCTAGAAAATAATATATTTTTATCTGGTACGTAGACTTCTGCGGTCGTCAATAACACTATACTCTAGGTTTCCGGGTTGGAACCGCGTCTCTTATGGGACATCTGATGAGAGCTGATGCCACACTGACTGGGGACCAGTCAGTGTGGCATTCAGCAGCAGCTAAAGAATTTACGAAGCGTTTCAAAAGAATTATGGGACAAAAGGGCTGTACATCCTGTCAAGCCTACAATGCAGACGAAATAGGTCGCCATTAGAACGCCATTAGCATCCAAAATAGAATTTGGGGTTCCAGTATATAAGCGAGGTATGCAGCATTTCTTCTGGAAAATGTTTAAATAAATGTCACGCAGGTTTTGTTCGCTAACACTTTATTATTTAACATGTATTTAACGCTATTTAATATAGAAAAGAATGAATTTTACTTTAACTGTATCACTTTTTGCACCTGCTTCTCTATATACTGTACTACTTATTACATTACCAACTTAGATATAAAAGAACACACTTAAAATGGCGGGGAATTTAAAACTTGATTGCATGTACAACAGAAAACACAAACTGCCTTCAATCAAGACTTTCAATTAATTATTCCTAGTTTATTTTCATCATCAATTCAAACCGTTGCGCAGGCAATGATATTGTCAAGATATCCACTACCTGGTTCTTTATTTTGACGTACATAGGTTCAATTATACCTTTCTCAATTTTCTCGCGAACAAAATGATACTTGATATCAACACGTTTATGTTCTAAAGCATTCTTTGCAATAACGCACAGAAGAAGGAATATTGTGATCATTATTTCTGCGTCAATTTGATATATATGACTAGAATCTTTTACTCGTTTGCCTTATTTCTGATTCCATTGTTATATTATATTTGTGATAATTGATAATTTAAAACGAAGATAATTTCATGGATACTTATACATCTTCCATTTTCTATGCGCCCGACGTTTCTCGCGAATAACTCTAATCGAATCCTGAGAGAACCAATATGGAAATCTGGGAGATCTAATGAATTTACTAGGGATATATTGCTCTATTGAGTAATTAATATTATTGTAAAGAACGCTAACCATGTCATCTATGCCATCAAATTGCGCAAGTTCGTCCAACTACACAATCTCTGACAAAGAATTAATTATAGATGTGTAGTTTCCTTTACTAAAGTTAAAATTTTTAGTTCTAGCGTTGTTTAACTGATAATTCATTTGAAGAACTTAGGTAAACTTTAAAGCTCTATAATATATATCTTCTGATACCAAGGGAACGTCTTCATGTTTGGCGTTAGAAAGCAAATCAATGTTAGTAAGACCTAAGTAGAGTATGCGTCCGCCATCGCTGACGACAGAATTGCTTCAGATCCAAGAAGCATATAGCGTCAATAAAGCGAAATGACCTAACATCGCTTCCGTTTGGAATTGCGTTCCATGTAATAAACGGCAAATTAAAATCCCCGCAAATCAAGAATTTGTCGTTAATACTACCTGTGATAATATTCTTCAACTTTCCAATAAGAAATCATTATCTTTTGGAGGAATATACACACAGCAAATATTCAAAACAAAGTTATTAATTTTCATAGATCCAGACATCCTCAGCTTCCGAACACCAATCCAAGCGTTGTACAGCCACTAGGTTCCTCCTCACAGCGATCCAAATACTACCACCGTTACACTTACCAGTATGAACAAAGTTACATCTTGTACGAAGTCGATGAACATAATGAAAAAACTGAGGAAGAAATCTCACCTGGAGTTGGGCACTCCAATATACCATAGGCAGATGGATTGAAAACTTTAGAAATAGCGTCAGCGTATGTCGAACAACAAGAAGATGAAACCCTGACTGATATTTTACTATTCAAATGCTGGGGAACTATTGCTGCCAAAAACAGAATGAATAATGAGTGGAAACAACAGAGTAATAATATCGTTTTCTACATAAATACTTATACATAAGTTGTACGAGGCGTGTTTCTAAAGTAAATACCGTTTTGAAATTCGGCTACCGTGAGCGCTGTGGCGTCTTTCTACGCTTGCGCGCTGTGTACCTACATTTGTTGACAAACCACAGACGCCATTACAAAAAGATTCGACCGTGATTACGTTTGTTTGTCACTATTTAAGCCTGTGAAATACGTGCTGTGATTCGTTTTCTTAGGGTTAAAGGCATTAAATCGGCCGCCAGTCATCGTCAGATCTGTGAAGTGTATGGAGAAAACATTATGAGTGCTGGAATGGGACGGACATGGGTGAGAGGTTTCAAAGATGGCCGCGCGAATGTCCAAGAAGAGGAACGGAGTGGGTGACCTTCTGTCATTACTGAAGATTTGGTTCAGAAAATTGACGAAAAAGTGAAAGAGAACAGACGCTTTACGATTTCATCGTTATCTGATGAGTTTCCTCAAGTTTCCAGAAGTGTTCTCTATGAACTTGTGACCAAACGCTTACAGCATCGAAAGTTGTGCTAACGCTGGGTACAGAAAATGTTGACTAAGGTGCACAAAACCAAACGTGTAGCCAGTGCGTTTTCTCTTCAGCGGTACAGTGAGGGGGGTGATGATTTTTTAAGCCAAATTGTCACAGGTGACGAAGCGTGGGTGGCTCACGTTATACTGGAATCGAAGCAGCAATCCATGGAATGGCGGCATTTAACATCATTCAAGAATGTGAAGTTCAAGCAAACAATTTCATCCCGAAAAATCATGTGTACTGTGTTTTGGGACAGAAAGGGGGTGTTACTTGTTATTTTTTTGCCTCGCGGTGACACAATAAGTGCTATTGTATTGTGAGACCTTAAATAAACTGCGCCGTGCCATCCAAAACAAACAGCGAGGCATGTTGAGTATTTTGGGCATTGTCGTTTTGCTTCACGACAATGCCCGCCCACACGCAGCTTCTCGAACTCAAAATCTCATCGCATCTTTTCACTGAGAATAACTTCATCACCCTCCATACAGTCCCGATCTTGCGCCCAGTGACTACCACTTGTTCCTGCGTTTGAAGAAGCATCTGGGTGGTCAGCGCCACGTTGACGATGATGAGGTCAAAACGACTGTTGTGCAGGGGTTGTTGAATCAGGCGGCAGATTTCTACGACGATGGGATTGTAAAGCTGATTGTACGATACGATAAATGCCTCAATATTGGTGGAAATTATGTAGAAAAGTAGAATAAGGTACAGGCTTTCAAGTACAAATAAAATTGTTAAGAAGAGTTTACTTGCTTTATTTGAAAACGGTACTTACTTTAAAAACACGCCTCGTATAATATGAAATTGATAAATAATTGTCAAAAACACTTGTGTTATTTAACGTAAGTAACTTAAAAAAAAACTCCGAAATTGTAGTTTATTTATGAACATTACGGCTCTGTGCGAAAGTCGAATATCGAAGGTGTTAACGACTGCTTGGTATGTTTAATTGTTTAACAATCACCTGCCGTCATTCATTCTCATTCGTCGGCCCACAGTTTCGCATTCTAAAATGCCTATAGCGCACGGGACGGAGTTATTTAAGAATTCGCCAGCGTATATACCTACTGTTGTATGCACAATATGTGCGGGTTAAACGAGAAGGCGAATATTGTCGGACCGGATCGCGATCCGATATTATCATAAAATGTATGCTTACAATACGGTGTATAAGTGTGTGCGTTCAAGAATAAATAATAGTGGACGTATTTCATGCGATTAGGCGTGCTGGAAACATGTGTACTTTACGTATCGAGCTACTTGCACCTGGCATTTTCGATCGGCGATTACCATTTAGAAATAGAGATATTAATGGCCAGTGCCATTGTCGTAATGCGTTTATATCAAATATTTGATATATTTGGGTCAATTGTGTCGTTGCTTTACATGTCTGCGTAGGAATGGTTTCAAAGATCTGTACATTTAGAAAACAGTCAAAGTTGAAAATATGCAACAGGCGAAAGGCATCTAACGTTTAGTAATGACTTAGATCGATGTGATAGTGGTTAAGTTGATGTCTGGTCGAGAATTTATGCAAATGGTCTTAGATCTTTATAAAAATTACTTGCACGTCTTGTAGCATTCAGTACAGATAGGATAGATTGCTTGCTGCTCCTAATTGTTTCTTGTTTCTATAAGCTGGATGGAATAGAATTTCCCCCTACATTCAAGTCTTCTACGTAGAAAAACTACAAATTTTGTATTATATAAGGCATCGCCTTTGTATTCTTTCGTTTTCTTATTTTTTTAAATTGGATTTTGTCTTTGTAGATACGAGGTGGGCGCCATAAATTCTCGGTGTGATATAGAAAAAATAAACTTGGTAAAATACAACAATTTCTATTTTTCAATACAATTTCTCCTAACTTCGATACTTTTATTACATATACTACAATCAGAATCTGGTAAACTACAAATTTGTTCTTATATAAGGCATCGTCTTTGTATTCTTTCATTTCCTTTTTTTTTAAAAATCGATTCCTTTGTGGATGGAGAATCATAATACAGAACCATTGCTTTATCTCCTGCGACAATGGACTCCAAAATTGGTTTCGGGTCGTCTCCACACATATTTAAAAATGAGCGCGCACATTCGACCCGACGTTCACATTGGAGAGCAGAAAGAAGATTTTGGATACCCATCTTGCACTAATCTTATTCATACCCAAATGGTTGTTTCGGAAATGTTAGACAACACTATTAATTCCTTCACTTTCAAACGGCAATCTGCTAATACCTTTTCTTTAATAATTGAAATGGCCGACCGGGGCGCTCATCATCTTCAAGGGATTCTTGCCCAAAACCGAAACATTTTGCCCACTTCTTTACAGAATATGAAGGAAATAAATCACCATAAACGCCGTCTAATCGTTATTTAATGTGATTTAGGTGATTAAGATTAACTGGGACATTTTCATGCACTAGTCACGTTGTCTGGTTGGCTACTAAAAACTACTACTCTTCGAACCGTAGTATGCCGAGAATTTATGGCGCCTACCTCGTATGCTCAGCGTTCAGATATTGAGTTTGTCAATATATGCATGTATTTAGAATTTCCATTTTCCTCATGTCTGTTAACCGAGCTTAAAAGATTGTGGCTGCCATTTCAATTTTTTTCTATCTTTATAGGATGTTTGATATTCAGCTTTAGGAATCGGAGATTAGTGATTAGCAATCACTACAGGTAGAAATCAAGATACATAGATTAATACAAATTTGTCAGTGGTTACGTGTTCGGTGAATCTTCTGAGAGGGGTCATTCTAACGCTCGTATTCACTATAAATTCAATCAAAGATGTCCTCCAACGTGGACAGGAGATCTGTACGTGTCTCTAGTGTTGACTGTGTATGAATATACGTTTAATTTTATAGCGGAAGCTATTTTAAAAATCAGAATCTAGGAATTATACGTTAAGTTTTATTTGACTTGAATTAAAATTGACAATCAGGTGTACCAACACAAAATTTAAAATCTGCAACCAACCTAATAGAAGAACATTTCAACAATCATTTCTATGTGGTTACTTCATTAAATTCCTTTCTTTCACAAACAAAAATATGGTGATTTGTGTACCAAGTCGGGGGAGATGTATCTATTTTCGGTCACAAAACAAACCATCAGGAATTTCTGACAGTTCGTTTTGTGTACATAACGAACCTTCGATCTACAACAGATTCATACGGTTGACACTGTTTATTTATCTATCGAGTGTGCCAGTTATCGCTAAAGGAAATGTCACTTACGCAGCAGACGGTATCCATATTGTATTATAATACAATGAAATTAATTCGGGGAGGACTATTTCGGACGAAATGCGCGAAATGATACGTACATACATACGTATGTAGATTATACGTTGTACATACAGGAAAAGGAGGTCGACGTAGTTAATGGGTACACGAGAAAACAATCAAGTGTATTGGTGTTGACGTCAAATAACAACAGCGTCGTGTTCCTAAACAAAACAAAAGCGCATAAATCTCTTGAAGGAAGTAATACGTATGACTTCCATCAGGGAAGTTCGAAACACAAGTAATTATAAGAAAAACACCTACTATTCTCCAACATTTCGTCAAAGTTTTGAAGTTAACATTTAATGGCAAACAAAATATTCACATGCTCCGCACCACACAAATTACACTGTCCAACAATGAAATTTTCTCCAATGTTATTAGGTGATTTTTGTCTTTTTTCGTGAGGGAAACACGAAAATAATATAGGTTTTGCTCTACCACCTACCTATCTTGAGTACCATGATACGTATGCTATTTATTTAACAATAAATCATACCGGTAAATCTCTTTTGCATTTCAATGCTTTAATTTGTTCATAAAATTGTGTACATATAATTATAACGATATTCCCCACTTTTTAGACCACAAGGAATCTAATTCTAAGTCACTGAAACCCTGAGCACCACGTGCGTACAGAATGGCAATAAAGGATTCTAGATCTCCTAAAGATAATTCCCAGTCTTGACTGTCTAGTTGTCTTCTAGCTTCGGCCTCGATGTATTGTTTTATGTGTCTCAGCATCGAGTCATCGATAAATAATCTCCAGAAACTACTCACATTTTCTGCAGTTACTTTTTGTTTTGCATAGCCTGTTGACCTTGGATTGTCCCTGAATATATTAGGGTTTTTCTGCCTGCAATAGGCTGACTCGCAGAAATTACTTGCTACTGGAAATTGTCTTTTTCCTTTTTCTGTTGGTTTCTTTTGCTGGCGATTAGAACGAACAGACGTTTTCACTTCTTGCTTATCACTGGAACTAGCACTAGTCACTGCAACCGCTACATTACAAACTGTGTCATTGTCAGATTCATCACTATTTTGTTCTTCACTCGCAACAACTCGAGAACGAATTTCGTTTTCACTGTCCGTACTAACTGATTTAGAATCATTCTCGGAATTTCCTGATGAAAGACTTTCTAGTTCGTCTAAATACGCTAAAGCTTGTGCAGCCGAGAGGCCTTCACTGGACCACACACTGTTCAATCTAACTAAACAGGACGAATGCACTTTCAGAGTACTACCGATCTTTCTATATGTTCACAATAGTGCAGGTTGAAACTTGCAAAATAGTTTGTACGCATGCGCCAAATTAAATCTGCGCATGTGCAACACTAAAAAGAGCATGAGTAGAAACAGGTTCTTTGTCGAGGACAAGGCTGAACATGTCGAAACAAGTGGGAACAAGTACTAACAAATAGGAACAAGCTCTGATCGGTTGATGCAGTTATATGCCTTGTTTTATGTATAGTAAATGTTTGAAATTATGTATATATTTATATGTGGTACATGCCTAAATGTTTAATTCTTTCAAATATTGCAAGAAAAAGAATTGACAAATAAAGTTTGTCAAAACATTTTTTTAACATTCCGGTCAATTTGACCGGGGCGGCCGTTTAAGGTAAAATTTCCCAGAACACCGCTTAGAGTTCTACAAAATATTCAAAATTTTGTGAGAGCATTACCAAACTAAATTTAGGAAAAGTCACATGATTTGAAGATCATATCAAAATTAATTCCGTTGAAAAAAAAAAAATTGAAGGACGGTCAAATTGACCGGTGCGGCGGTTCTAGTGTTAATGTGATTAGGCGTATGTTCTTATTTTGTTCAAAAATTAATGGCCGCGCGGTACACAATTTTCGTTACACACTCGAACCTGTATAAGCCTGTCAAGCCGAGAATTTATGACGTTTTATTGCTTCTCCATTTATTTGGATATTGTGCCTTCCGTTTTCCTTTCCTACTACACTTTAGTTTTATTCGCGTTTATTGCCATATTAACTTTTGCTAGTTCTTCCTTTAAGATGCTCAAATTATACTGTAGATTTTCGTCCGTATCTGCCAACAATGCTATATCATCCGCGAATACGAGCTCTGTTATCCTTGTTTATTCCATTTTCCAAAATCCAAGTTTCATTTTGTTCATTGCCTCCTTTATTGCATCGTCAAGTGAGAACAGAATTGAGCTCAGAAATAGAAAATAAAGGGAAGCCCTTTACTTTCTGCTATTGACAATCAAGTACAGCAAATTATGGTATAACGATACGATACGAAGCTGATAGAAAAAACATATATGGATTACATGCTGCAAAATATGTGTATATATATAGAAATAACGCAACTACAGGTGACAAATTCGAAATTGAAAACAGTTTTTACTGTTGTAGCTCTACATTGAGGTAGTTTGTTTATCACTAGAGCGGGCCAAATTGCGCCATCCAACAGAATCGGAATCAGGCGCAACGGCCGCTTATTGTAAATAGCGTATATGTGAGTCACAGCAGATATGTGATATTTCGAAATTAATACACAAGAGTAAAAAAATAAAAGCTGACGCAATAATAATGTTTAGTAATTAGAGCGGATATATATATATATATATATATATATATATATATATATATATGTACAGGCTGAGGTGTTTTTATTTTCATTATGATTTTTTATTTGATTGAAAACGGTACGCGTTGTAAATGGGATGTAATAAGGAAATAACTGAGAAACTGAACGCTTTTTTTATTCTGTTGTACTTAATAATGTAACTGTAAATAAAGATATAATAAATAAATTCTATCCTTCTTAATAATGCGGATACGCTTGTTTAAAAAGTTGCACCATCAGATAAGTTTCCACATTTGCCTCGGTGAAGGATGTTCGCCGAGACGAAAAAATGTTCTTATATTTCGAAAACGACCGTTCCACGTCTACCGAAGTAAGACAGGCGTAATTAAAATAATCTTTAGACTTAGTCAAGGAATCTGCAGATGCCCCATCGCACATTTGTCTTAATCTCGTGTAGTCCGGATTCTTTTTTAAAACACTATCGAACTTAGCTAAAACTCGTCCACTTGTTGCATCGTTTATACTGTGTAACAATGTACTAACTTCGTCCACGACTTGCACTGATTCTACCTACGACAATCCAGAATTTTGCAAATTTTCTATCGCGTCTACTAACCCTTTGTAATTGTTGCTAATATTCTTTAGATGTGTTTCAACAGAAATATCGAGAAATCCCTTCTGGCTCATCCTAATAGCTCTAGCATCGGCAGGGACGAATTGCAAAATAACGGATTTGACTTCTTGAAAATGTTCATTATAATAAAAAGCGGCTTTTAACCACGTTCCCCAACGCGTAAGAATGGGCTGTGGTGGTTCTCGAATACCAGGGCATAACCTGTGGAATGCCCTAGTCCTCTTAGGACTTTTGAGAAACACTTTTTTTGTGTTTGCTATTAATGCATCCACCTCCGGGTAACACTCTCGAATAGTTTGTGCCACAAGATGTAAAGCATGGACTTTACACGTAACATGTAAAAGTCCTTCACACTTTTCTTTAAGGGAACGGCCTACACTACACATTGTTGCTGCACCATCGCTCATGAACAACAACAGTTGACTGGTTAACATTTTTTTGTAACGTTTCGAGAACTACGGCCGTAATTGCTTTACTAGTACACTGTTTTAATCTTCTGCTGGCTAATAGAATTGCAAAATTTGGTTTAATAGGATCTAATACGCGCACTATTATATTCAAAATAGAATTTTTTTTGCAATCAGTCGTCTCATCAAGACATAGCCACAGCTGTTTATCTTTTAATTCGGCTTTAATTCGATTTTCAATGTCCTCACGTATTCGTGGAATATCTCTCCGTAACGCTGTCCGAGATGGTAGTATCCACTCGGTATTGTATGTACCCCAGAATTTTCGAAATGCTTTTTTATCAAGTATACGAAGTAGTAGACCACATACCATAAACGTTAAAAGCAATTCTAATTGAAATTGACGTTGTTGTGACACACCATTTCTTTTATTTCTGTGGTGTGCGCTATTTATATGTCTTTCACAATCACGTTTGCTCCAGCACAGTAGTTTCTTTTTACAAACTTTACAGAAAATTGTACTCCCATTGTAGTGTAAATCCACAAATTCACTAAGAAATTTATTAACTTTCGTAGGTAATGGCCGTTTATTTTTAATAGTTACGTTAGACATAATCACTAAAGCGAGCACACCGACGCTTGTTTCTAGTATGCCACGAAGTGGTGCAAACGTAACATCTGCAGACTCGTCATTTGTTGATGAATAGAGCGCGTCATCCGTAAATGAATAAGCGCGCTGTTAGTTCGTAGCCGTCGATGAATGAACTTTTTTTTTGTAGTGGCCCACTGTGAACAACGCCCTATTTATCAACGAACACCCAAACTGCAGGTGTATATTTGCGCGTCTTCACGACGTAATAGACAGTGGTTTTGGTCCTCGTCCTAATAATTACATATTTAAATTACCTATGTTTACATACATATATGCGCCCGGCAGCCTGATTGCGAACCTGGCGCGTGGCGCTCTTGGCCCGCTCTATTTATCACAACGTTGGTCAATTTAACCGGAAGGCCATGTAGATGACACCGAACATTGAACACAATAGAAGTATCAAAGAAATATGAAGTTAAAGCAAAACTCGCCGACTGCTGCGTATAGATTTTTTTATGCGTTACATGGGAATCAATAAATTTCTACCGACATCGACACCTACAGTAATGAAAAGAACTTGACTCATCGACTGTGACTCGTAGGCCGCACCTCTGCTTGAAAACACGTTAAAAATAATACAGGTAGCTTTTGGGCGTGTTCGAAATTGTGATTTTGCATTGTATTACTAATTGTAAATGATCTTACACAACTTCATAAAACATAATACGATCATCGATTTGAAATATTCATAATGCATAACGCGTTATTTGATCCCGGTACAGTAGCTTTGTTCTAAATTTATGAACGGTTGTGAAATAATGGATTTTAAGCGTTGAGAAGAGGATTCTATATCAATTAATTGATTTAGTTTATCTGATCTGCTGTTCTGTTTCTAAGCGCTAAGTTTTCTGTGTACTTACTTCCTACATTCACAGCTTCCTCTATGTAATATTTAGAGTCCGGATGTTTAGGCAATATCCCGTTTTTGCCTTTTTAGAAAGCAACTGCCTTTTCGCCTAGATTTTGCAATGTTCCATAACTTTTTGTATCCGATTATTATGTAAAGTTTATATAATATAGACAAATTTCAAACAGTAGCTTGTTGTACGATATTAACATATTAAGGGGACGAAAGATTTGCATTTACAATGTAATTTTAATTTAAAGTTTAAGTGATAAACATTAAGGTAGCATTTAAAAAGATTCTGGAATCTTTGTTTATGACTTTTTGTAAACGTGTAATATTTTCAGGGATTTGTTTGCAACATTTCTTTATTACAAGGACAGGTTTTGCGTCTCTTAATACTTATTTTCCAGGGCTCGTCACGTTTTCGTAACACTGTTATTGCAGTTTTTGTTAAATTTTGCATTTGGTTGTTGATATGTGAGTAGCAGAGTGCAATCAACACAAATTAAGGATACACGATCAGCTAAACTCAATATTAATCAAGGATTCATTGTGGGTCCACTTCTATATATCATTTATACCAACGACATCTCTGATACAGTCTCCAATGGCACCTGCATGGTATATACAGAGGATGTAACTGTTATCAACAGTCACTCTGAGGTGGAAACGGCACATAAGAATTGCTGTCAGGAAGTTGAAGTTCTAAGTGATTGGTTGTCGATGAATGGTCTAACAGTTAATAGTGCTAAGTGCACACTTCTACGCTTCTCTCCCACTGGATCACTGATCGATGGGAGCAGCTTACTTGAAGAGAGGAAGATCAATTGAACGACATAGTGCAGCCAAACTATTGAGGCTTACTGTTGACCATACTTTGAAATGGGATAGCCATATCGCATCCATCGTTGTATAAGTTGCTTCAACTTGGTATGTGATGAGGAGTTTGCGAATTATTGCGAGTATTGATGTGTGCAGAGCTTTCTATTTTGGAAGCTTTCTAAGTCGAGCCACATATGGGATCATCTGCCAGCGCGCTGCAACAACAGCCAGTAAAATATTCATTATTCAAAAACGTATTATTCATATCATGTTAGGCATGAGATTCAGAGACACGTGCAAAAATGCTTTCAAGCAAAACAAGCTTCTAATGTTACCATCCTTGTACACCTTAAAATGCATTATGTACATAAAAGAACATAGTACCACTAACAAAACACATAAAGATAATCATCAGTATGAAACGAGGAACAATATAGACTTTCAGTTATCAAAGCATCGACTATCTACGTATGAAGCAAATCCAACATACAAAGGTATAATTTTATATAATCATTTGCCCAGAAATATAAAGTATTACCAATGTATGCCTCCGCATTAAAAAAATTGTTAATAGAAAACATATACTATTCAGTAGCAGAGTACCTAGAAGATAGACTTATTGACTGATTTTATACCTTAAATTATAATTGCATATCTTATTTGCTACTTTTTCTAAATGTTATGTTTTAGTTATATACAATAATTATTATTTTGTTTACTTTGTAGATGATTAAGTTATTTTGTTTTCGGAATTATGTATATTTTTTGTTGACATGTCTTATTTCTTTTTGGATCTATGGGATAAATAAGGTTTTTAAAGGGTTGATTCGTATTTAACCAATAGAATTAAACACTTTCGTTTTAGTCTTATTGACTAAGCATTTTAATTTCTCTTGGTGAGCAAATGGAATTGAGCAAAGTGGGGAACATAAGCACAGGAGTCAGCAATTTGAAGCAATACTCATACAAGAGAAGGGTGTTGTGTGTAATGTTACATTCTGTTGTTTATAGAATGACAGGTTTTCTAATAACTGATACGCTTTTTGTGTTCTTCATTTACTGTTTATTTATAACATATAAAACACTAGTTTATATACATAGACGCTTACTTTACTGTCTGTATTGGTGTGTGTGTCTGCGATGTAACCAACTTCATTCTAGTTACCAACCGGTTACAGTGCAGCCATATAACACACGCCCCTTTTTAAATAAAAAATATATAAGGAAATAACTCGCAAAACAATATAAAATATAAACAATCTTAAAATTATAAAGAAAACATAATGCTTATAAATTAAATCTAACTGGAGGTTTTATTACTCTACCGCTCCTAGTGGCTGTATGACTTATAAACTCTCTCTTATCTTTAATATTCTCAGCATTGTGATGATTATTTTCTGTTAAAGTATTTAGTGGAGCTTGTAATGGTACTTGTTCTTGTGGAGGTTTTTCCAAAGGTCTTATGTATTGGCGATTTCTGCTATATTCCCCGTTCCCAATGCGAACGTTGTAGTCATTCGAACCTGATTTGTTCAATACAGTGCCGGGCTTCCACTCCCTAACTTTTTCTTGTACAAGTACTGGTTGGTTTGGTTCAAGTGCAGGTAATGTCATAGTATTGTAATCATAATATTTTTTCTGCTCATCTAATCGTTTAAGCCGTTCATTGCGCGTCTCTTTAATGTGGTAGAAAGACTCAAGTACTGCTATTCCCGTTGGTAAGTTGGACTTCAATCGTCTTCCCATAAGTAAACTGCTTGGGGCTGGTATGTCAGCCTTTGGAGTAATGTTATTATTTAATATTGTCAGAAAAGGGTCTTTTCCATCTTGGTAGCACTTACTTAGGAGACCTTTCACGGGTTGTATTGCCCGTTCAGCCATACCGCTTGAACGGCGATAATGAGGACTAGAAGTAGGGGCATGTGATATATAATATAAAAGTGTTTTACAATTATTTTTAAAAACCGTCTTTAGAGAAATTTGTCCTAATACTTTTATTTTGTGCCCTGAGTAGGACGATAAAACAAATGATACTTTCACAAGGTTTTCATCTTTAATTTTCAACTTACAAAAATCTGCATAGTTTAGAATATTGACTCGACTACCTGTATCATTTCTTAAGTTAATATTACATCCACTTATATTTACTTGTTCAAACCATTCTATTGCATTTATCTCAGAGGTGGTTACTGACCACACAATTTTTTAATTTTCTACACAGTCCCCTATCACTGTAAGTTCATTAATGTCTTTAGTTATTTGATGAACCTTATTTTGAGTTTGACAACATTTTCTGTAATGTCCTTTCCGTTTACACAAACTACAGATACGATTAAATGCTGGACACTTGTCACGCTCGTGTTGTTGCCCACAACGTTTGCAACTGTACTTATTTACAACCTCACCTGTATTGCCACTACCAACAGTAGCACTAACACTTGGAGTTTGATGACTTCTTCCTTTTGAACCTGGACCATTCAGTTTGGTATTCTTGAACATAAAATGTTTGTTTATCGCACCAACAGTAATAGTATCCTTGGTAATTTCTTTCTGAGTCACAACACTATTCTCCATTGCCCTACAAGTGTTTATGGCTTCACCTATCTCCAGGTTAGGATTTTGTAATAATTTTTCCTGTATTCGTGCATCCTTTATACCTAGAACTATTCGGTCGCGAAAAAGCACCTCTTTTTCTTGAAATTTGCAGGTTGTCGCCAATTGTTTTAGTGCAGTAATAAAATGATCGATAGTCTCGTCTGGTAATTGACCTCTTTTAAAAAATTTGAAATGCTCAAATACCAGATTCTTTATCGGTTTACAGTCATTTTGAAATTTTTCTAACACAGTCGTTAATTTATTCCCATCTTCACCCTCACCATATTCAAATGTATTATAAATTAAAATACCTTCGTCACCTAACAAGTTTAGAAGTATTGCTACTTTAGTATTGTCCGGTTGTGTATTTTTTCCGCTTGCTAGTAGATACAGTTCAAATTTTTGTTTCTATAATTTCTAGTTTCTTGCAATATCACCTTTGAAACAAAGTGTTTCCGGAGCTCTACTGTGATCTGCCATCTTGTTACAGCTCCCCTTGTTTCTTTCAAGTTAATCTAAGCGTTGCGATTTACCGCCAAAAATTGCACATAACCTGTTTTTTCTTTTTTGTTAGCTTTTCCTCACTTTTTACAAGCTGCCACCATGTTACATTCTGTTGTTTATGGAATGACAGGTTTTCTGATAACTGACACGCTTTTTGTGTTCTTCATTTACGTAGACGCTTACTTTACTGTCTGTGTTGGTGTGTGTGTCTGCGATGTAACCAACTTCATTCTAGTTACTAACCGGTTACAGTGCAGCTATATATCACATGTAACATGCCACCAATTAAGAAAAATAATTTATATGAGTGGACAAAATTAGATAAAAGTAGATAATGATTCTTTATTTTACAATTTATTATTTACTGATACACCACTTAATCCAGGGTACGCCTTTATACATGATAGTTTTTCTTCAAGAGATGATGTCAGTGTTTCAATTTCTATATGATGCATGTTACAATGATTTGTAGTAGAGGTGAATGTAGGTAAAGTTATTTGTTTAACTAGTGACCATGTTGCTCTTGTTTTATTATTAGAACGTCTTATACATTCTGAAATTGCAAATTACTTTTTGATTTTTTATTTTAGGTTTTAAATTTTTGTGAAAACCTTTGTATTCCTTCTCCCCAATTTTTGTTTCAAGTCATTAGTTAACCGGTTTTTCCAGTAAAGTTTGTACTACAAGGTGACCACGAGGAACATTTACATTTTCAAAAAATCAAAACACTATCAATTTAACAAAAAAAATTATTCAATTTATCCAACATGTTTGTTGGGATACGCCATTTACTTTAAGTAGCGAAAATAAGGCCAGGAAGGTGAATTTTGTCCTTGAAGCTCCTCCACACTCGTTCCAGTGTCTCCTCTGTGATCACTTCCACCTTTCTACGTATTGCCGCCTTCAGGTCAATCAAATTATGGGATTTATGTTGATAAACTTTTTCCTTCAAATATCCCCACAAAAAAAAATCACACATGTTAAGGTCAGAAGATCGAGGAGGCCAGGGCACATCTCCAAACCTGGAAATTACGCGGCCTGGAAACAAGTTCCGCAGCAGGTTCATCGATATCCTCGACCGACCACTGTTCCATTGTCACCGAGATACCTAAATGGGCATCTCTCGGGAGTTCAATGCTCTCTCCCCCACCGTAACACGGCAACCCAGGCTGGGTAACCGTCCCATCCAAAATGTAAATGCTCCTCGTGGTCAGCCTGTATATACGTCTAAATATATGGTATGTAAAAGAACTACATATAAACTAAGAACATGTTTCTTTGATTTTCTAAACATTTTTGATCTAAATGATTATACTTTACTTTTACCTGATAATCTTAACATGGTTATTAAACACAACTCCATTTCGAGCAAATTAGTGTAACGACTTTCATACGTGTAATACATTAACATGTGAGTACCAATAGTGCCTATACTTTTGAAATATATATGTTTATATTCTCGTTTACATTCGACATCATACTAATATGCCCAGCTATTGAAATGTTAATAAAGTGCGATATCTAACAGCCAGAGCTTAATAGTAGTAAGTAATATATAATAGATTTATTTGCACAGTCTATCGTAAGAATTGCGATATCTTTCAAATTCTGTGGACGTGAGTGAACTCAGGTTTACCTATGAATCGAACTGACTTTCGTGCTATATTATTTAATCTCTTATGATCCGCGATAACTGTTATTGTTGTAAGTAGTAGATGCGGAATATAATGCTAATAGCCATTTGATACAGGACATATTGTTATGTAATCTACGAATATAAAATGACAAGATGAATGTTGTGGTCGATTTTGAAATTCGCAAGCACTTTAGCTTCTTCTATAATTTAAAGTTATTTTTATCTACATATATTTATATCTATAACTATGGATTCCCCTTTTTTTGCGAGCAATTTAATTTCAGATAACCATCAATTTAATTAAAGTCTTGATTATATCAATTGTTTTATTAGACCTTTTGAAAGATAAAAGGCTATTTATGTTATACGTTCTGAACAAAGGAGAATAGAGTCGTATACTTCTTTTATCGTATTAGCATTTATTATTATAGCTAGAGCGGGCCAAGAGCGCCACGCGCCAGATTCGCAATCAGGCTGCCGGGCGCATATATGTATGTAAACATAGGTAATTTAAATATGTAATTATTAGGACGAGGACCAAAACCACTGTCTATTACGTCGTGAAGACGCGCAAATATACACCTGCAGTTTGGGTGTTCGTTGATAAATAGGGCGTTGTTCACAGTGGGCCACTACAAAAAAAAAGTTCATTCATCGACGGCTACGAACTAACAGCGCGCTTATTCATTTACGGATGACGCGCTCTATTCATCAACAAATGGCGAGTCTGCAGATGTTACGTTTGCACCACTTCGTGGCATACTAGAAACAAGCGTCGGTGTGCTCGCTTTAGTGATTATGTCTAACGTAACTATTAAAAATAAACGGCCATTACCTACGAAAGTTAATAAATTTCTTAGTGAATTTGTGGATTTACACTACAATGGGAGTACAATTTTCTGTAAAGTTTGTAAAAAGAAACTACTGTGCTGGAGCAAACGTGATTGTGAAAGACATAGGTATAAATAGCGCACACCACAGAAATAAAAGAAATGGTGTGTCACAACAACGTCAATTTCAATTAGAATTGTTTTTAACGTTTATGGTATGTGGTCTACCACTTCGTATACTTGAGAAAAAAGCATTTCGAAAATTCTGGGGTACATACAATACCGAGTGGATACTACCATCTCGGACAGCGTTACGGAGAGATATTCCACGAATGCGTGAGGACATTGAAAATCGAATTAAAGCCGAATTAAAAGATAAACAGCTGTGGCTATGTCTTGATGAGACGACAGATTGCAAAAAAAATTCTATTTTGAATATAATAGTGCGCGTATTAGATCCTATTAAACCAAATTTTGCAATTCTATTAGCCAGCAGAAGATTAAAACAGTGTACTAGTAAAGCAATTACGGCCGTAGTTCTCGAAACGTTACAAAAATTTCAAGTGTCAACCAGCCAACTGTTGTTGTTCATGAGCGATGGTGCAGCAACAATGTGTAGTGTAGGCCGTTCCCTTAAAGAAAAGTGTGAAGGACTTTTACATGTTACGTGTAAAGTCCATGCTTTACATCTTGTGGCACAAACTATTCGAGAGTGTTACCCGGAGGTGGATGCATTAATAGCAAACACAAAAAAAGTGTTTCTCAAAAGTCCTAAGAGGACTAGTGCATTCCACAGGTTATGCCCTGGTATTCGAGAACCACCACAGCCCATTCTTACGCGTTGGGGAACGTGGTTAAAAGCCGCTTTTTATTATAATGAACATTTTCAAGAAGTCAAATCCGTTATTTTGCAATTCGTCCCTGCCGAAGCTAGAGCTATTAGGATGAGCCAGAAGGGATTTCTCGATATTTCTGTGGAAACACATCTAAAGAATATTAGCAACAATTACCAAGGGTTCAGTCGTGCAAGTCGTGGACGAAGTTAGTACATTGTTACACAGTATAAACGATGCAACAAGTGGACGAGTTTTAGCTAAGTTCGATAGTGTTTTAAAAAAGAATCCGGACTACACGAGATTAAGACAAATGTCCGATGGGGCATCTGCAGATTCCTTGACTAAGTCTAAAGATTATTTTAATTACGCCTGTCTTACTTCGGTAGACGTGGAACGGTCGTTTTCGAAATATAAGAACATTTTTTCGTCTCGGCGAACATCCTTCACCGAGGCAAATGTGGAAACTTATCTGATGGTGCAACTTTTTAAACAAGCCTATCCGCATTATTAAGAAGGATAGAATTTATTTATTATATCTTTATTTACAGTTACATTATTAAGTACAACAGAATAAAAAAAGCGTTCAGTTTCTCAGTTATTTCCTTATTACATCCCATTTACAACGCATACCGTTTTCAATCAAATAAAAAATCATAATGAAAATAAAAACACCTCAGCGTGTACATATATATATATATATCCGCTCTAATTACTAAACATTATTATTGCGTCAGCTTTTATTTTTTTACTCTTGTGTATTAATTTCGAAATATCACATATCTGCTGTGACTCACATATACGCTATTTACAATAAGCGGCCGTTGCGCCTGATTCCGATTCTGTTGGATGGCGCAATTTGGCCCGCTCTAATTATAGCATTGTACGCTGACCGTGTCATTGTTTTACAGTTTAAATATCTTGTTTTGATTTTGAATTTATGCCGGCTTATTTATGTTTACATTACTTAGTGTTATTCTGTATAAAATTTTATGAAGTTTCTCCAAAAGAACAGTGGTTCAAGAATCACATTGTGTTAAGAGATTTTGTCAAAACCATATGTCGCCTTCGTTGTAATCGTGGATTATGTAGCAGCTACCTTTATAAAATAAAGAAAAACGAAAATGATTATGAATTATGAGCATCTGTACTATGCTTCAGTAATATCGTCGTCAACCAAGAGGTATTATTATTATGTATTATTATTATTATAGTCGGGCTATGGCACAAATGCCTTTAATTACTGCGACCTTAGTAGATCTATTGTAACAAAATGCCCTTATGTGTGTTAGAATAGTTGGAGGCTTTTAATAAACCTTACTACTACCCTAGAATCTGCTTCCTTCAGTTCAGTAAGTGCAAGAAATAGCCTACTGAAATGTTGGTGTCGTGCGACTGGTGGCAACACATTTACATGTGTTCTGCCGTCTCCAGATCTTCTTGGCATGGATGACAGATGATCTTCAGCTTTTCCTAGTTTAAATAAGTGATATTTTAGGGATACATGACCCGTCAGAAATCCTGCCAGCAATCTGTTTTTGTCCTGGAACATTTTCCCAGTACGAGGCCTTTTGATTGTCCTCCCATGCCTTAATTGCATGTTTCATGCGGGTCTATTGGAAACTACAGAAGGAGTTAGGACCAATGAAAGGCATGTTCACTGCTTTTTTGGACAACTTATCTGCCTTTTCATTTCCTTCGATCCCTTGGTGGCTTGGGACCCACCTCAAAGTAACGTGGTTATTGCGTTCCAGTTCCCTTAGATTGTGTACATATTCGTGCATCGGAACAGATTCGTATGTATAGGCCTTAATGGCCTTTACAACTGTGGCCTCGTATCCTTTTCTCGAGGTTCTTTATGGCGCACAGGTTTAAAGCAGAAATCTCTGCTTGAAATATGTTGGTGTGAGGTCCTGTATGTATTTTTAGGTGGTGGTTAGGACCACTAATGCCTATACCTGTTCTAACACCTTCTATTCTCGAGCCGTCGGTGTACCATTCCAGGGTCCTCTTTTGCATTGAGTCTCACCGGATGCTCACTCAGTACGGCTTTCAGTGATCACCTTATAAAGCTGATCAAAATTGTATTGCATAGGGATCATATCCCTTGCAATATACATCAAATAGTTTATGTTGGGATCTTCAAGGATTTTGAGGTGCTCCCTAAGATCCCCAGGCTGTAATCCCTTCGTTCTACTAAGAGCGAGGGCACTCGATATAGCCTGTTTCTGAATGTGGATGTGAGGCGGCGTTTTCCCAGCAGTACCTCTACAGCTGCTGTGGGACAAGTGCGCATCACTCCTGTGATGTTGAGACATGCAAATCTCTGAATATGTCGAAGCTGCCATTGTACGGTCTTTTGAGTTGTTTTTGGCCACCAAACTAGGGAGGTGTAGGTGATCATGGGTTAATCAGACTCGTGTTGCCGTATAGGACCAAATGGTCATTTGAGGCTTAAAACCCCACCAACAGGTATACAATTTTCTTCGCAAGGTGTAAGTGTTTCTATGAATATGCTATGCGAATGTGTTCCCTTTGTTGTAATCCTCTGGAGTTTCTCTTATATACCGAGGTTCAGCCGTGTGTGTCTTGTTTTTAAAGTCCTGATGAACCCCTCGACGACAAAAGTGCTCACCTGTTTTTCCTAATGTATGAAAGTTAAAAATAAAACACGATAAAATAAAAAAAAAACGTTGTTGGTAATGGCTTCAGGCCACAACCAAAGTAGAATAATAGATAGATATTTCACATTTATTTAGAGGACATACCAAATTAAGCACATAGTCACCTACTAGTGGCAAATCTTTTTCTGGGGCAGACCTTAGCTACTTGGGCTCAAAATTTTCCGCCGAAGATTTAAAAACGTCTACGTCGATAGCTTTGTTTACTGTTACCATAGTAACCAAACAATATCAAGCTTCACTTTTAACTGTAAATATCTCTTTTATTTTGAATATTAGGTGTACCCACTATTATCTAAACACACTGTGGATTTGAATTTCCTGAACGGTGGATACAGAAAAGCTATATGGTGGTTCATATAGAGCCAAGTATGAAGCAATCTAACTTCGGAAAATTTCAAAAGTCGTGCTGTGGGGAGTGCGACTTTCGAAACTTTCCGATCATATCTCTATATTTAGGCAAACCTTATGGCAAAAGCTTGTGTTGACGCTTCTACTTGCGCTCTGTTCCAGAATCTTTACAACATTGATTCTAATTCGTTCGTGTACCTTCAGAGCCACTTATAATGAGAGTAACGTAGAATTAAAATTGCTATAGTTTTTTGTGCAGCAGGGCTATATCCTAATCTTCATTTTCATAATCTCCTTTTACTCCCCTTCTCTTCCATTCAAGCATTATTTATATACCTTTGGGTACTTCCAGACTTTAAACAGATAATAATTATAATTTATAATAAAGGCGTTTGTACACTTGTACAAGTATATTGTTTTTTCCTTTGTAGTCTTCTTAGTAGTCTTGTAGCTAACCGAAAAAATGTCAGACATTTCCTTTAGCAACTAATGTGCTACGGAGAAAAATTGCGATCCGACCTTCGTCTGCATACTTGCCAACATTTTCCAGTCACAATAGATACGCATTGCCGTCGTTCCATCGGCACGGATTTAGCATGACCTATTCATACGTACCTAAGCATGCATATTGTCCCGTCACGTCCGCGGAGTGTTCGCAACGGCGTGAAAACAGCGACGGATTATGCATGCGACCTCCTAGGTCGTTCGCGAACCGTAAATACTCATGTAGAGATGTATATGTGCGCACATACATATAAATATGTGTACATACTGAGGTTCCGCTTTGAAACGCAACATGGGAGTTGTTAAATGTCCAGGATGATGTAGAACATACCGCGTTAATAAGTTCCGTAGTAAAGTGAACCGCTAAAATATATGGATAGTGTTACAACGTTTGCCCGCTATAAAAGTATAAGGTGGGAAGCGCGCGAAGCGAATCAAGGACGCTCCTAGCACAAGCGACAACTTTACTATTCGCTATATGTATGGGACTCGCGCCTATAAAGGAATCTTTACGTATATCCGTATCTGAGCTTGGTTCGAAGAGCTTGTAAGGTAAAAGGAAATATTTAAAGTAGAAAACAATATTTCACGAAGTAGAAGGTATGCATATTTAATCTACTAAAACCTTCATAAAGTTTTTAATGCGAAATAATTCGGTTTCATTATTCGGCAAGAAATACAAAAAAACTGACATTGATAATTTTTGTTCGGGTTTGATTATCACACTCGTTAAGGAAATGGGATCTACCTTTAGCTAACGCCGATTTGAATGTAATTTTATCTAACTTTGACAAGTTTTTATGGATGGTATATGCTTTGGTATCAGTATTTTAGTTATAACTAAATAAAAGGAACAAAACAGAATAGAAGAACAGCTCTATGCTCGATTCAACACTGGACGAGATATTTGTGCCACCCTATACATGCTATACCATGTGCCCTTACCGTGACCTGGGGATTGTTATTTGGTGAAAAAAGGGGAGAGATCAAAAGCGTATGTTGTTAATACATTGGAAATTAAAGGAAGGGCTTCACCTAATAATAATGAATCTTATTTCTCAAGCAATGTACATATATCCATGTAATAACACAAGTGTAAAATAATAATAATAATAGTACAGTGGCGTACATACTAATTGAGAAAACGCGAAATGTAAATCAAACACATATTAGAGGGCTTGTTCTTCCTTCACACCCTGAGAAAAGTACATTTCAAAGAATCGACTGTATTTGCGTAAAAACTAACCTAAAACTAAATTCTGTGTATGATTATTTATAATACAGGCGAACTTCCTTTTAGCGTAGTGGCAAAATCACCGGGGAACAAGTTTATTGTAACAATACACCCATACTACATATGTACATAATAAAAAATCTTAAAAGTAGATACATATGTAACTCAATTTTTTGATATAAAGTCTGTAATTTTTCGCTGAACTGTCCACTCAAAAACGTTCGGTGTTCATAAAAACTTTCACATTTATTTAACGACTCGAATATATTATCCGGTACATTTTCACAAAATTACAGTCCTCGTTGAATTGTTTTGAATGCACTCAACACTTCATCTTCAGAAGGTTTTACAAAGTTGTCGTTTTCATTTTCGTCATCTTCTTCGTCTTCTATAACCGCATTGATTCCATAAATCACGCCATCTAAAATGTCTGCATCAGTAAGGTATTCTGCAATTGCTATTTCTTCGTCTATTTCGAGATAGTCTTCAAGTTCTATATCTTCAGAAATATGATTGCAATCTCGAAGTCTTGCCCATTTCTTTTTTAATTCGGACAGTTGCAATTCGTCCTCCTCATCCCAGTCAATTGAAAATCCAGCTTTTGAAAAGCAATTTCTAATTGTTTTTTCGGTAACATCATATGTCCACACTCTTGCCAATATGGAAATGCATTCACGCAAATTGATGGAAATTTTGTCTGCAGGCTCGTTCTTTTCAATTACCCTAATAATGTTTTTCAATATCCACTTACGATAATGAAATTTTATATTTTTTATAATGCCTTGGTCCATAGGCTGCAGCTTCGACGTCATATTTGGCGGAAAAAAGATCAGCTTTATGCTTTTTAGCTTAGGCTGCAAACTGTGAGGATGTGCAGGGCAATTACCAACAAGTAGTGCTATTTTTCTATATTGCTTTGTTATTGATTTGTCTAGTTTTAACAACCATTGTTCAAAAATTTTACTCATCATCCATGCTTTTTTATTGAAGTTGTAGTCTACTTCTAACGATTTCACACCTTTGAAGCATCTTGGATTGTTACCTGCCTTCAAATTCTGAGAAATATTTCTTTGCGGGAAAAAAATCTGGTGGTAACTTTAAATAAAAATTTCCCAATAAAGAAATTTTGTTCGTTAAGTAGAAATTAAAATATACGCAATTGTAGGTTGAAGTTCAATGTGCACTTGAAAAAATCGTTAAATAGAAAAATTCGCTAAAAGGGTGTTCCTAATATAGAAGTTCGACAGTATTTGAAATGAATATTAATTAATTGTGTATTTGTATGTGCATAAAAAAGAAAGTTGGTAGAATATGATAAATGGAATATTGTCACGGCCTACCGTGATAGGGGTAACTCAGTATAGTTTCGCTCAAATTCTACACACAGAAATTTACCTACCTGTTAGAAGGGGATACTGAAGAGGTACGTAAATTCCAAAAAACAGGCAACTCCACTTTACGCTCATTATTTATAAAACCAGAAGTACACCAAACAACAGATCAATACAGCTCTATGCCTGTAATAGATTACCTATTACGGGCAAAGAGACTCTCCAAGACTCCCTTTGCCCATAATACGTAATCTATTGGTTCTACAGTTTATCAGCACCTGCTCACTCTGACATCTTTGAAGCGTGGATGGTAGAAACGCAAGTATGAGTGCCGCTGCTGTGAGAGCTCTCATGTTTGCCCTTATTGCTATTGATGTCGTATCTGCAGTTGAATGAAAGATACATATATTCCGATGCGAGACATAGACCACCATCAGCAGATCAAAAGAAAAAATAAATGCCACGAAAATGAGATTCTTACGAAAAATAGAAAATATAACAAGGAAAGATAAAATAAGATATATCGAGAACAACTGATGATAGTCGAGGCATCAAACACAATACAATAAGGACAACTTAGATGGTCGGGACACATTCTAAGAGTATATGAAAACATATTGGTTAAAAGAGTTTATGAGACAAGAGCAAGCGGAAAAATAAAAAGAGGAGGACCAGGAAAGACATGGAACGAAGAAATGAGAAAAGCAGCAGAGCAAAAAGCTGTCGAATGGGAGGATATTCGAAAGAAAATGGAAAATAGGGAAGAACAGAGAAAAATGTGGAAGAAAACATGAACTCCACTCCATACAACCTTACGCTGAAAGGAAGGAAGGTTCTCAGGATTATGATAAGAAGATTGTTGCTTTCCCGTTTTGTATAAAAGTGAAAACACGGTATGCATATTGCATATTAGCAGGTTAAGTGCGCGTAACTTATGTGTTATTGAACTAGTTAGCGCGGTGGCGTTTAGCAATCCCGCATTTCGTGCAGCTTCGATGAATACGGCGACATGCCGTATGTACACGGCCGTAGGTGGCGATTTGAGAAAGAGCCGAGTCGACGGCGAGAAGAAAATGGTATTTCGCGTGTGGGATGCTATCGACCGTACTGTGCCCGGTAGAGATTAATTTGGAACGATCTACGGCGCAGTAATTTAGATGTAATTGCGCTAACGATCGAAACGTTCTTAGGAGTGTGTGTATGTATGTCTATAACTACAGCACGCATGTTACATACGATGTATTATGTTGTTGCTAAACGATTGAATAGTCCCATTGATGAAAGAACGAGCTTGCAGGAATTGTAAATGTTACGATTATTGCTGGACACAAATTGTTTTGAAATCCAGTAAGCTTACTCACAAGGGAACACCGGTAACCCGCACTTCTCGATTTCGTTGAAACTGCACAGACTGAAAGAGTACTTTGGTATAAGAACACAATTTTTTTTGTTACCTAGCGTATCTCGCCGATTTGGGGGTACAGTCCCCTCTAAAGATTTTTATGTTTTTTTTATTTGTGTAAATATCTCGGAAATTATAACACATCTTTTTATTTTTAGAATTTAATTTGAAGTAAATCACATAATCCGGAGGATGACGCGAATTATTTTCGGAAAAAATTTATAACGCGGGACCGGGGACCCCAGCCCCCCTTTTTTCTTAATGTATTTTTCTTTATTTTTCACAAATAAAGTATATTACATAGTCTAAAGGACGGCGCGAATTATTTTCGGGAAAAATTAATAACGGGGGACCGGGTACCCCGTACCCCCTTTTTTGTTATTTTTTTTTTCTTTATTTTTCACAAATAAAGTATATTACATAGTCTAAAGGATGGCACGAATTATTTTCGGGAAAAATTAATAACGGGGGACCGGGTACCCTATATCCCCATTTTTTTGCCATAAAATAATCCGATTGAGATGGATTAATTATAAGTGCTTACAGTAGATCCCGATATACTAAAACTAGATTGTTCGTGTCACGTACACAGTTATCTGAAGCATATATAAGGTGGCCGTTTTAAATAATAAGCATGTATCGAAATAATAAATAATTTCTAAATCAATATATATATGTAACGACAATCAGTGACAAGTAAAGTTTTATTATCGCCTTTTAATATCTTTATTATTAACTGGCTCAATTTGACCACATACATATTCTACATAATACCGACTCTATTTGTGAGAAAATAAAATATAAAAATGTAAAAAAAAATGGGGGTATGGGGTACCCGGTCCCCCGTTATTAATTTTTCCGGAAAATAATTCACGTCATCCTTTAGACTATGTAATATACTTTATTTGTAAAAAATAAAGAAAAAAAAATTAAAAAAGGGGGGGGGGGTCCCCAGTGCCGCGTTATAAATTTTTGCCGAAAATAATTTACGTCATCTTTTAGACTATGTAATATACTTTATTTGTGAAAAATAAAGAAAAGAAAAAATTAAAAAAGGGGGGTACGGGGTACCCGGTCCCCCGTTATTAATTTTTCCCGAAAATAATTCGCGCCATCCTTTAGACTATGTAATATACTTTATTTGTGAAAAATAAAGAAAAACAAAATAAAAAAAAATGGGGTATGTGGTCCCTGGTCCCGCGTTATAATTTTTTTCCGAAAATAATTCACGTCATCCTTAGGACTATGTAATTTACTTCAAATTATATTCTAAAAAGAAAAAGATATCTGTTATACTTTCCGAAATATTTATACAAATAAAAAAAAACAAAAAAAAATCTTTGGAGGGGGCTGTACCCCCAAATCGGCGAGATACGCTAGGTAAGAAAAAAATTGTGTTCTTATACCGAGGTACTCTTTCAGTCTGTGCAGTTTCATCGAAATCGAGGAGTGCGGGTTGCCGGTGTTCCCTTGTCAGTCGTGTAGTTCTGGCAAGTGCAGTATTGCATACTCCCAATAAATCCAATACATATTTAGCCACTATTTACTTTGCATTTTTGTAAAGATCACATATTTAGCCACTATTTACTTTGCATTTTTGTAAAGATCACACACATAAAAATGTATTCATATTGTTAGTTAAAGAATATCTACACAGAGATAATGAGTAATGTGTAAAACTACTTCTTTACGTTAACAGCATACAACCTGCTACTGCTACTTTTGGTTAACTGTTTAAAGAAGCTGCTACTGAACTATTATTGCTACTAAACTGATAAACTGCTTCTAGGTCTCTACAATTTTGCATTAAAGCTTATAGCATCTTACTATCAGCGCCCTTCACTGAATATTACGGTATATTACGGTTCGATTCGAAAAAGGTTCAAATATTAATTTGATATAACTAAGAATAGTTAGTAGTTACAAAATAGCAGGTTGCTTCGTAACAACCCATCACCAGATTTTAAAGGAGAATTTCAAATATACACACACCGCTCTTACAGCTACAAGTAAATCAAAATTAATTGTAGGTAGAAAAAGGCTTGTGATTATTTTGCAATGCTATGTTTCATTTGAAACATGTCAATATACAGTCTGTCTGAAGTTACTGGCTACATAGAGTATTGCATCCTTTTACTAGGAAGTATTTTTTTTATATTCCTAACTTTATTATTATTAAAGCGAGGTAATGTCTCTGCGCGGCATAGGCGTGCGCTTCCTTCAGTAAGTACAATACCAAAAAAGTAATAAATCGAATACTAAAACAGTTCATTAAAACCTTTACCACAAAACTTAACTCGCACGTTTCGATAGCCAAGCTATCATCATCAGCAATAAAACTGAATTCAGTTATACTGCTGGTGGATGATTGTTGCTTCTATGTGGTTGTTAACCGAGTGGTTCATCTTACTTGTTTTGTGAACATTGCGAGAGAAATGGAAGATATAAACTCTTCAACGCCAAGCCCTTTTGGGGTAGGTCAGATTGATAAGATCAAGTGTTATGTTTGTATACAGCAACTCATCAAATGCAAACGTCGATCCATCTAAATATTCATCTAGATTAATAAGGAAACAAGGACAAATGAACGGAGGTTCAAGCAAACTAAAAAGCAGATGGTTAAACACGAAAAACAAATGGATAAACGTAGGCAAATAAATAAAGGCAAAAATGAGTTAGTAAAGAAAGGAAGGAAGTGCAGAAACAACAACAGCTGATAAATGAAGCCTTCCAAAAGAATGAGGAGAATCCTATTGTGGCCTAGGCTAAAGGGGAATATTGAATAATTTTACTGTTTTATCAGCAGTAAAACTGAATTCAGTTTTACTGCTGTTGTAGGTTTGTGGTAAGGGTTTTAATGAACTGTTTGATTGTTCCAGTGCCACAGATTTAGAGTACCCGATTAATAAATCGAATAATAATAACAGAACCAATCAAGAATTACAATATCTAAATAGTTGTGAAACGCTCACCCTCTTAAGCAGCGTTATGAAGAAGGTTGGCGGGCTGCATCGGAATTACCGAACATTAAAAGTAGAAACATCATTTTCAGTATTATCACCCACTGAATAAGAGTCGTAAAGTTGCATTAGATATGTTTCCACAGTTATCTCGTTCAACGACACGTTCGCCGTGGTGAAAAAATGTGTTTATGTTTCGGAAAAGATCGTTCGGCTTCCACGGATGTAGTACATCATGATTAAAACACTTTTTGAATTCAGTTGATGGATTAGTCGATGCACCATCACATATTTGTTTTAATGTGATAAAATCGGAATCTTTCTTTAATACACTCTCGAATTTTTCTAAAACGCGATTATATTTTGCGTCATGTATAGTGCGTAGCAGTGTACGTACGTCGTCCACTATTTGCAGTGACTCCACTAACCACAACGCTCTATTTTGTAATTGTTCTATTGCGTCATGTAATCCTTTATAGTTGTTACGAATAATTTGTAATTCTGTTTCAACGGAAATATCTTGCACGATTGAATTGTCGAATAACAGCTTTTACTCGTTTGAAATATTACCTAACAAAACTTGCAACCATGTTCCTCAACGTGGAAGAATCGACTGTGGTGGTTCACAAATACCGGGATTTTGTGCGTGAAATCAAGAGAAACACTTTTTTTGTACTTGCTATTAATGCATCTACCTCGGGTGAATATTGTCGAATAGTTTCTGTCACAAGATATAAAGCATGCACTTTACACGTAACATGTAAACACTTGTAACCGTGTTCAAGTCTACCGAACGCATTGTCGCGGCAGCATTGCTCATAAACATCAACACTTGTCAAGGTGAGACTTGAAAGTTTTCTACCATACTAAGTACCATCCTTGTAATTGCTGCACCAGTATACTTTTCCGGTCTTTTTCTAGCTAGTAACAGTAGAAATGTTGGTTTATGAAGGTCCAGTACACGTACTATAACATTTGGAACAGAATTTCTTTTTCAATCTGTTGTCCCGTCAACACATAACCAAAGCAATCTATTTTTCAATGTAGATTTGATTCCTTTTCCACGCCCTCGCAAACAAATAAACATGCTTACGTGCCGTTTTCGTTGTAGGCAACTTTAATCTGCGGTTGTACTTATACCAAAAGCTCTGAAACGGTTCTTTTCCGAGTAAGCGAAGTGGCAGTTCTCACTGGCACTCCCTTTTTTCTATTTCATCATCTATACCACATCAAATGTTTCTCGCACACTTTACAAACTATTTTATACCGTCGCAGAGCAAATCCGGAAAGTCACAGATAAACCTATTTACTGTGCCAGCAGAGCGTCGTTTTTTAGCCTTGTTCACATTACACATTTTAAATTAATAATCATACGATAGCAAGATTTAATTGTTCATCATATTGTACTTTTAGGTAGGTATTTATGTGTTCCTAGGCATGTGTGTTTTGTAATATGAAAAAGTTTTCTTACTGCTGGTGTGTTAAAATTCCTAAGTGCGTTAAGTGTGTGCTGCTTTTAGATACTTGAATTTCTCCTCTTGCCTTAATTCTTTATCTATTTATTTCATGACTCTTCTCACTGTTACGGATAATCATTATTTCTGTCGTTTCGTAATTTATTTCAATATTGAAGTGCAGTGTTTTCCAATATGCTTTTAAATTTATATTGAGCATTTTTTCATATTTTGCTATCATTACTTCGTCATCTGCCACGCATACTTCTGACCTGTCCTATTCCATATTTATGACTTCTCTGTTTAGGATTACTTTCCTTTATAATATTGATACTAATAGTTATTGTAAAACTGTAAATTCCGTCAAGTGTACTCTTCACTAGGTTTCCGCCTTTTTTAACATTTCATAACAAAAATAAGATTTTAATTCCGTTTACTTCTCGCTACGCCCACCTCAAGATTTCGCATCCGTTTAACTGCCGAATTGTCGAAACATTCACCACCCATATATCCTACTTCATTGAACCTCTTGCACGCTTAGAAAGCGACAGGGGACAATCCCAAACGATTTATGGGCGAATGGATAGGTTGTTATGTCAACGGCAGCTTATTAGATTTCAAAACAATACCTTCACCGGAGCGCCACTCGACTTGCGAAGATATTCAAATTATCACACGCTATTTCGTGGGCGCGATTAGGAATTACAATGAAGGCTGGCGTTGTTCGGATAATGAAGCCGATTCCGTGTTTTCACTTTAACGAATGGTGCGATGCGATATCATGTATCGATTATGTAAAATTGAATTGAGGACAAGTTGGATTTACAATTTATTCAATGTTTTGCAAACTGAGTTTTAATAAATACCGGAAGTGGAACCGGAGAAATAAATACTGTACTAGTTTTTATTTCTGAATGCTTTCACTGAAGACATTTATCACAATTTATTGAGTTCTTTTTATTAAATTGACGGAACAAGTTGTTACTTCAATGAAAACATTGAGTAATAAATCGGTTTGATTCATTGATGCCTAAACTTCAAAGCGCTCATTAACTAATAGCAAATTACTGTTTATTACCTTACTAACAGTAAGAAAAAAATGAGCGGTTAACTTACGTGTTCTTATTATTTTTCATATTAATTTACTACTACAAGGTCTGGTGTAGTATGTGTCAACTTTTAGTAGTGCTGTCATGTGTAATCAACAATAAACAGACTGGAAATTGTAGAGGTACAATGGTAATGATAATAATAACTAAATCCTGTACGGGGAGGGTGTATGTACGTATGTGGATGCAGAGTTCAGTAATGCAGTAGACATTGAGGAGTTTGGTCGTTCGGTTATTTATCGGGTTCTCATTATGTGTTCTCGAAAACATGGGGGACGTAAGTCTGGTGTACCTCTTGCATCGCATGTGTAGAAATATATTTGGCGTTTCCCTGGCTTGGAATTAACAGGTTCGTACATTTGTTGCAAATTTTGCGGTATAGGGTTGTTAGGTTGCACGACATTTGAATGTAGAGGTCATATTAAAAGTAAGCGTAGTGTATTGAATTTAAGAAACAATATTCCGTACTGGCAATTTTTGTATGACTTTATTGTCATGTTGAGCACGTGCAACGTCCCACAACACCTAGTAGATAATGTAAACTTTCGTCTTTTTTGGGATAAATATGTTCCATCATGGAAGCTACCAACAAAAAGACAATTGCAGGACAATTTACCACATGTGCAAAGTACAGTAAAAGACTGTATAAAAGACGAATTGAGAAATCAAAAAATCTAGCTCACTGTGGACGAAACTACTGATGCTCAGAAACACAGCGTGATTCATATTGTGGCGCGTCCTTTAAAACGTAATGGTCCAGCAGCTTCCTTGTTGTTAACCAGTAGAAGGATTGAAAGAACTGATGCCGAAACAATTGTAAACATAATAAAAAACATGTTAAGAGAATTTTGTATCGTAGGATGATTTAATATCATTTACCAAAAAAGTGTTTGTGAAATTTCCCAAACATATCCGCGTATTCAAGCAATTGTATCCGCAAATTCCGCTACCACCTCAGCCTGTATTGACGCGATGGGTAACGTGGATCGAGGCAGTATCTTACTATCGCAAATATTATTCCCAAGTGAAAGATGTCATTTTCAAACTTAATTCTTCTAATTCTCAAGCGGTTCGAGAGAGTCAGCAATTTTTTTGCGATTCGGACGGAAAGAAATAGATGACATTTGCATAAACTATTCTGTAGTGACACAGACTATTTCGCAGTTAGAAAATACTCACTTATCTATACAAGACTCGTTAAATAACATCAACAATTTAGCAGCCGCTCTAGAAAGCTTGACGGATCCTATAGGACTAGATGTCGCGCAAAAATTTCAATACATGACGTTTACTTTTAATATGACTAATACTTATTGAGCGACACTCGTATACTACAGTATCATTTATATTCATCTTCATCATGACTCCTGTCATGATAAAGTTAAATCAGCTGTTCGGATTAAGTGTTTGGTATAGATCATAACCTAATCCCCAAAGGTTTGGTTAGGAATAGTTATCGAGTTCTATACACACATATAGTTTAAAAGCTATAAACAGTTAGTATTTAGTTAACTGGTGTTACAAAGTTAGAGTTTGTTAGAAAGGTTACCACACGAAAATTGGTTCAAATCCAGCAAAATCAAAGATTACATTTACGTAAAAAAAATTGTTAAAAGTTAACTGAGCATGGATCATTTGCGTGAAACTCGGCGCATATAAATTGTCACTCTTGTTGGATGTAGTAATAAAACTAGAACTCAGCGAGAAGTATGCAATTTGTTTAATGCGAAATATCGAGATAGAAATATCAGCCAGTCCGCAGTCAGTAAGAACGAGGGAAAATGTAGATGTGAAACTTGATATTTTGTTAAGATTGAGAGAGAATCCTCATGATTAGAGCGGGCCAAATTGCGCCATCCAACAGAATCGGAATCAGGCGCAACGGCCGCTTATTGTAAATAGCGTATGTGAGTCACAGCAGATATGTGATATTTCGAAATTAATTTGTAATTGTTGCTAATATTCTTTAGATGTGTTTCAACAGAAATATCGAGAAATCCCTTCTGGCTCATCCTAATAGCTCTAGCTTCGGCAGGGACGAATTGCAAAATAACGGATTTGACTTCTTGAAAATGTTCATTATAATAAAAAGCGGCTTTTAACCACGTTCCCCAACGCGTAAGAATGGGCTGTGGTGGTTCTCGAATACCAGGGCATAACCTGTGGAATGCCCTAGTCCTCTTAGGACTTTTGAGAAACACTTTTTTTGTGTTTGCTATTAATGCATCCACCTCCGGGTAACACTCTCGAATAGTTTGTGCCACAAGATGTAAAGCATGGACTTTACACGTAACATGTAAAAGTCCTTCACACTTTTCTTTAAGGGAACGGCCTACACTACACATTGTTGCTGTACCATCGCTCATGAACAACAACAGTTGACTGGTTGACACTTGAAATTTTTGTAACGTTTCGAGAACTACGGCCGTAATTGCTTTACTAGTACACTGTTTTAATCTTCTGCTGGCTAATAGAATTGCAAAATTTGGTTTAATAGGATCTAATACGCGCACTATTATATTCAAAATAAAATTTTTTTTGCAATCTGTCGTCTCATCAAGACATAGCCACAGCTGTTTATCTTTTAATTCGGCTTTAATTCGATTTTCAATGTCCTCACGTATTCGTGGAATATCTCTCCGTAACGCTGTCCGAGATGGTAGTATCCACTCGGTATTGTATGTACCCCAGAATTTTCGAAATACTTTTTTATCAAGTATACGAAGTGGTAGACCACATACCATAAACGTTAAAAGCAATTCTAATTGAAATTGACGTTGTTGTGACACACCATTTCTTTATTTCTGTGGTGTGCGCTATTTATATGTTTTTCACAATCACGTTTGCTCCAGCACAGTAGTTTCTTTTTACAAACTTTACAGAAAATTGTACTCCCATTGTAGTGTAAATCCACAAATTCACTAAGAAATTTATTAACTTTCGTAGGTAATGGCCGTTTATTTTTAATAGTTACGTTAGACATAATCACTAAAGCGAGCACACCGACGCTTGTTTCTGGTATGCCACGAAGTGGTGCAAACGTAACATCTGCCGACTCGTCATTTGTTGATGAATAGAGCGCGTCATCCGTAAATGAATAAGCGCGCTGTTAGTTCGTAGCCGTCGATGAATGAACTTTTTTTTTGTAGTGGCCCACTGTGAACAACGCCCTATTTATCAACGAACACCCAAACTGCAGGTGTATATTTGCGCGTCTTCACGACGTAATAGACAGTGGTTTTGGTCCTCGTCCTAATAATTACATATTTAAATTACCTATGTTTACATACATATATGCGCCCGGCAGCCTGATTGCGAACCTGGCGCGTGGCGCTCTTGGCCCGCTTTACTCATGATGTATGTACCTCTATCAATTGCAGCAGACAACGACGTTCCTCTACGTGCACTAAACACAGTGTATATAATTTCACTGGAGGTTATCCTATTTTAAAATATGAGATACCCATTAGAATTTTCGATTTTGGTTAGGTTTTTGAAATCCATTTAATATTATATCCAATGAGCGTACATTGTATAAAAAATAATTTCATAACGATATATCGAAACCTATATTGTACCAAATATCAAAAATGCGTAGAAGCGTATGACGTCAATGTTAAAAAAAAATTAAACAACTTAAAACGAATCCCAAATTTTGTTTTGGGGTCGACGAAGAACGTTTTTAAAAACACGATTTAAAATTTGGCCTTACTACATATGTATTGGGTTCAGAAAATACAACGCGACGGCTTGAAGCTCGAAGGAATTTCAGCATTATGTTTTTAAAATCTCCTTTTACATTAATCTAAAATGAAATTCTGCATTTTACAATTAGTGAGACGAGACAATTAATATCACGCAAATTTGCGGTTAAATGCATCATAATACTGCGATAAATTACAGGAAATGCTTCACTAACAATAAGATAAACAGTTAATACGCAGTAATACTTCTAATAAAAAATTCCGCAAATGAATCATGACCTGTATTAGCCCTACGTCCCAACAATAGTGAAACCTGGCTTATTATGTACACAAGTTTGGTCCAGTTTTAATCCACATACTTTGTAGTACTTTTCTGTTAATCATACATCTAATTCAAGCAAAATTACTAAGTTTTTGTCCTGACATCATTAACTTTATAGTTCTTCGAATCGATGGGTGGTCAAGTTTGTAATCTACATAGGATATTGGGAATTATATCATTGGAAATCATTTTAAGTTTAGGTTAAGGTTAATAACAACTTAGTTCAATTCTTCTCAGAATAATGTGTAAGTTATAGTTATTAACGGGTTTTGTTTATAATTTCTGTAACTTTACTAAACTTGAACGAATTCTAATCCTCATTTTTGAATGTTTACTTATTTGGATATGATTCTGTGTGATTTCTACATAAAGTAAGTTATGTTGCTTTAAATAAACTAAGTGTACCTCAAGTTATATACGATGCCTTCTAAGTTGTTAAATTTAGAACAGCGCTAGTTGTTTTTAATTGGCCACACATGCTAAATACGACTAAAACGTTTTATTTATGGCGTTTGTTTGACATGTTGTACAACTTGTCGTATATTCATGTATTAACATCATTTAAACCGATGGAGACGACTACGGTGTTGGGATATGATACAAGCAAATTCTCACAGCAAGTTCGAAAAGAATCACAAAAAAATGGTGTACTTGTTTATACTATACACTACTGCCCATAAGTATTTGGACAACCTTGGATTTTAGATTTTTGTATACAAAGAATCTATCTAGAAAATACATTCCAGCAATATTGAATAGTGTGCTAATAATCAGTAAGGTTCGACAAACGAGTGCAACGTCAAGGGCGTATCGCGCAAAAGTAGGTACGTGAGATACAGTATTATTAAAAAATAATATATTCTTACCTTCCATCCGAAGCCGCTTACCGTGTCCACAGTTAAAAGCCATCTGCGAAAAGCCGGCTTTTACCGGTGAATTACGATGCGAAAGCCCTTGCTTCTCCAAATTAGTAAGAAAAAGAGGTTACAATGGACACGTGAACATCGAAACTGGATGGTAGAAAATTGGAGCAAGGTATTGTGGGCCGACGAATCCAAATTGGACATTTTCGATTCGCAAAGACGAGTGTTTGTAAGATCTGTAGCTGAACGTGCACCAGAGCAATGCGTCAAACACGGCGGTAGTTCGGTAATCATTTGAAGTTGTTTTGCTGGTACATCCGCAGGTGATCTCGTAAAAATTCAAGCATGAGAAAAGAGCATTACAAACGCATCTTAGAGGAAAATGCAATACCCTCTGGTGTAAGAATTTTGGGTCAGAATTTTGTATTCCAACAGGGCAATGATCCAAAGCATACAAAATTATCGAAGCAATATTTAGAACAGTTGGAAGAGGAAGGTACACTAACAATCATGAAATGGCCACCCCATAGCCTGGACTTGAATCCCATCTAGTTATTATGGGAAGAACTCGATCGGGAAATAAGAAAAACTGCTCCAACTTCGGCAGATGACATGTGGAACAAACTGCAGGCAGCATGGGCCGGAATAGCTTCGGAAATATTGTTAAAATTAATTGCAAGAATGCCCCGATTATGCGACGTAATCATTAAAAGTAGAGGAGGTCACATGGACGAATCTAAAATTTAGGTCAAATAAATAATTTTAATTGTTAAAGTTGTAGATGTTTATATGTACTCATGAGGAAATCTAGTTTCGCCTGCTCAAGTACACATTTTTAAAATTCTCAACAATTTAAGTTGGCAGTTCCAGTCATAAGGACCATATTCGCTAATTTCTTGGGGTACTACATACGAATTTAATTTTTATTTCTGCTTGGGTATATAGTGTTTGAATTTTATGTCATACACGCCGCTATATGTGAGTACCCACTAGACAGTTTAATAATTTTGCGGACGATTTAAGTTGGTGATTTTGATAATAAAGATCATATTCGCATACGTTACGCTAAGAAATGACCAGGGAGAATTAAAAAATGTCTAGGAGATAAGTCATTTATTGTGACAATATGGACACACATGGCGTCACCATTGAATCCCGAGTCAACGAAAGATCACTAAATTTAGGGACAAAATTACCAATAACCCAATACTGTTTCCTATTTTGAGGTTATGTAGTGTACAGTGTCGCCATCTTTAAAATTTGAAACCCATTAAACCAGTACCGTTTATCCGCTAAGATTCCACTAACAAGTTTTATAAGCAGCACATTAGACAGCATGTCCTAAGTTGAGTAAGTTACCTTATTATCAGCACAGAGGTTTCTCTTAATGGGCAAAATTGTGCAGTTTTAATTGATATTCTCTTGAAATAAAATTCAAAATGGCGGTTTCCAAAATACTGCTGGCAACTTTTTCATTTTAAATGGATACAATATTGGATTTTATTTAAACTGCTCTCTTTTCAAATATGTATCACAACTAACATTTAATTTTTAAAATGTCACTACATGAAATGTGCCTAAACGCACTTCAAAATCCATTAATTCATAAATTAACAGTTTTTTGTTGACTGAATTAAATTTTATTTCGCTAAAGTTGGACGTAGTGACGTAAGAGAAATGGGGAGGAATAGGGAATAACGAGGTAGAAAGATATCAAAGTAATTCTAAATGATTTATTATTTGTGTTCAATCGCTTTTGTTAAAACTAATAAATTATTTTCTAAGGATCCTCGTTAAAAAAGACGAGAAGAAGAGTATTCTCAACGGACTGACAAGTTTATGACGACTAGGGTAATTTATGTGACCTACAACTAGAAGTGACAAGGACCTTTTTTATTTAATTTTAGGAACAAAACTGTTTGTATACCTTTTTTTACGAGAGTCGAGTGCTACCCGCGTAAGCGGGAACAGTCTAGTATACAGTCCACTCCAGTAATGTTAATCTATTAAAATAATATTAAACAAACAACCATTTCTATTTTGATTCTTGCAATACCGGCACTAGTTTTAAACATTTGGTAAAAAACTGGGCTCGGTTGGATTAAGCATGAACTTTAAAATTTAATACGTGTAAGCGAGACTGTAATTTGGATAAGGAATTATGTGTAGTTTATCAAAACAGTTTACTAACAATAAACAATAACGTATGAACTTCACAATGTTATGATGTTATTTTTAAATTCATACTCGGTAAGGACAATATCCGATCCATCCGGTACATCGTGTTTAAAATGCACGTCATGTAAATTATTTACGTTAATAAATACCACTGTTATTTATATTTTGTAGTCTATGATATGCATGCAGAGATTGAGCTGTCAGCGAAGATTAAATAACTAACAAATAACTCCACGGAATAAAGTTGACATATAGTAATACGCACATGAAATGATTAATGTATCAGTAAAATTGTCTCTAAAAATTGTATAAATTTTCTATTTACAACTTATATATGGTGGTCAAAAAACACCATCGGAATCTATTAATATATGTACATTACACGTCACCTTGTATTTAAGTAAGTATATAACAGCTTCAAAGTAAATACTGCGAGGTCTCATAATGACTAGGGTAACCTAAACTTGCGGACTCGCCTAGCCGTCGGTATTACGGGTTAATATAAGAATACGAAAAATTCATAAATAAATTAAACCGGTAGAGAAGCAGGCATGTAGTGTCGACCTTGAATATAAATCATGTTAAACCGCGCTGAGAGAGATTTCGTTTTAGTACCGGTTGAGCTGTTGCAGAGATTAGTCGAACGGTCAAGGTTATGTACTTACGTATCGCTTTTGAAAATATAGCTGGTGTTTTTTGTGTGTTGTAGTAATATACCAAGTACATAATTAGTGTATCGTTTCATATAGAACTAATATTTACATACCTAAGAAAACAATGCCTCGTAATAGATTTGCTACTAATGTACATAAGTATGTGTCACTTTTTCTCCATTTAAAATATGACGGTAGTGCAGTTTTTTGCTTAATATGCAATGTTCGTTTGGCTGCATTGGACAGAACTGATTGCCAGAGGCATGTCAATGGTATTAAGCATATGAGAAATGCAAGAACTGAAATACCTTATACACTATTCCTCATACATTTATTAATTATGTTTACCTCTTGTAATCTTCCGTTGTCGTTGGTGAGAAAAGCAGCTTTTAAAACGTTTTGGCGACAATACGTTCCAAAGTATCCATTACCCTCACAAACACAATTACAGAATCATTTGCCGCGATTGGAAGAGATGCTAGAAAATGTGTGTAAACGTGATTTGTGTTCCAAAAAAATATGGATTACCGTGGATGAGACGACCGATATAAAGAAAAACAGTATTGTGAATGTAATAGCTCGCGTTTTATCTAGCGAGAACACAGCATCTCGATATTTGTTAGCTTGCAAACGTGTTCGACAATGTACCGCGGAAAATATTCAAAAAGTGATAATGAACGCTTTGAAAAAATTTAAAATTGCCCAAGATCAAGTTGTGATGATTGTGACAGATAGTGCAGCAACGATGTTAAGTGTTGGGCGATCCTTAAAACATATATTTCCTAACTTAATACATATAGCCTGCGTGCTGCATGCTTCGCATTTAGTTGGTGAAGTTGTTCGACAACATTACGGAAACGTTGATCGGATGATTGGAAGTACTAAAGCAGTGTTTCGTAAATCTCCTAAACGTTTAAAAGAATTTCGTAAATTTTGTCCAGGTATTCCAGAACCTCCTGAACCAATTTTAACGCGATGGGGTACTTGGCTAACAGCAGCTTCTTACTATTTGATCCATTTTCAACAAATTCAATCAGTTATAATGCGATTTAATCGGAATGAATCCAAAGCAATTAGAGAAAGTCAAAGAGAATTTCAAATTCCTCAACTTTTAGAAGATTTAACAACAATATGTACCAATTATACAGTATTACTAGATGCCATCAGAAAACTACAATGTACTGAATTGTCATTGCAGGAATCATTAGACATAGTGGAGAGTGTAAAAAAAAATTGCACACATTAAATGATACGCCAGGATTATGCGCTAGTCAAAAGTTGGCAGATGTTTTAAGGAAAAATCCCGATTTTAATACTTTAGAGGCCGTTTATAATAAGTGTAAGAATAGTGAACTTTTAAGTGATTTTGAAAAACAGTTTCTACATGCAAATGTAACTTCCTTAGATGTGGAGAGATCGTTTTCTATGTATAAGAATATTTTTTCTTGTCGACGCACAAGGTTTAAAGAAGTAACTGTGGAAACATATACAATGATGCAAGTTTACAGTAGTTCACATTCTGATGCCTCTAATTTGTTGAATAATTAGCAAGTAAGTTTATTTATGAATTTTTCGTATTCTTATATTAACCCGTAATACCGACGCCTATGCGAGTCCGCAAGTTTTGGTTACTCTATTTATAAGCCATTTCTTCAACGCACTACAGACGATCTGTGTACTTTTTGTTTATGCAAAAGAGAAATGTCAATAAATTGAAGCGTACTATTCCGAAAAGTGCTTGCTTTAATAGAAGGGTAAGCATCCACTACAATCAGTCTGGCATAAAACAACACGTCTAGACGGGTTTGTTTAGTGTTGGGATGCTTTAAATTCTCGAGCGAAATTCCGGATATTTGGCCGGAACATGGGAATAGGTCATGCGACGTCGCGTCAGTCGGCGATAGAGACGATCACTTACCATTTCGTCTAAGCTCTTGAGATCGTTGGTGACGATCTGCGGTAGCGGGCCGTACGTGAGCATCAGCTGTTCGTCCTCCATCTCGCTGTCGCTATCGTCGTCTAGGCCGTTGTCGTTTTCGTCGCCGTTATGCTGGCCGAGCGCACGCTGATCCGCCGCTATCTCCCTATCGATCTGCCTTTCCATCTGCACGAGCATCGGTGCCAACATGCCAAATCTGAAAAAGCAAATCTAACCTGTAATCTGTGTTTACCGGTGTCCAACTCTGATCTCAAAAATCTCGTAAACTGAGTGCTGATGCAGGACGCGTTAGTTTCAGCATAAAACTAGTCAAATATAGTAAATTGCTCATTCATCTATCTTATGTACAGCGTGTACAAATTGTATGAAATAATAACTCTACAGCCGCTGTAGTACGTTATTTGAAAAAATATTTTATATAAAAGTTGTTGCCAGGATCCTAGAATTGTTTTTTAGCTGTTTAGTAAAGCTATTTTTTCTCGATATAACTTTTGTGAAAATTCTCCTAAATCCTACTTGAAAATTGAAGCTACAAATTTTTTAGTTGGGAGTAATAATGTTTGGGAATGGTGTTCGTAAGACAACAAGAAGTATGCGTCCTTTTCAACGAAAAATACCCAAATAAGGAATCAATTACTTAATCTGTTGTAAGCAAAATTTTGAAGCGTTTTAGGGAAACGGTTTATGTGAAGACGCTTCCTAAATCTGGAGCACAAAGGATTGCAACTAATGAGGACAAGTCACCGAAAATGCACATTGTTCTACACGTCAGTTGTTCCTAAATTATAATGTAAGTGCCGGTTCGGTACATCGCACATTGAAGGAGCGCAAGATTCACTCCTACACCCTATTCTACTTCAAGAATTATCCCAAGTTGATTTTGACCAACGTTTTGAATTTGGCGAATTTCATTAACAGAATCTTTCTTCCGATGAAGCATGAATTAATGGCACTATTAACAGGAATAACATTGCCTATACTGGTCCCTGAAAACACCACAAAAAATAAACGCATGGACAGGAATCTGCACTGAGCATACTATCGGCCCTCTTCTTTATCTATGGAAAATCTTACTGGTGATAGGTGTTTAGACTTATTGCAGATTTAAATTATTCCGTCTCTTAATGACGAGGAGGTTAAAAAAGAACTAATAGACAGTAATCTAAATTCTGATGTCAGGCTCCTGCAAGATTGAGGCACCGGCTCATTATTAACTCGATGTTAAAAATTATTAAAATGAAATTTTTCCAAACCGTTGGATGGGAAGAAAGGGAGGGGAAATGGTCACCAGATCTTGCTCCAAGTGATTTTTGTTTAGGGGACCATTTAGAAAATAGAGATTACCGCAACCGTTCCGAAAATATTGCAGAATTGGAACACGGATTAGAGAGCAAATCGCAATTTTACCTCAAAATGCACTCAGAAAGTCGATTCGTGAATTCAGAGGCAGGCTGTGCTACATTAAATTTTCTTAATTACTTGCAAAATAAAAACATGGATTAATATTTTAACATTTTATTTTTTGTTTTTATCTTGTTTTAAGTAATATTTTAAATAAACGTTATAGATATAATGTTTATTTAAAAAATATAATAACAGATACAATAAGAAAAAAAATAGCTTTACTAGACAGCTAAAAAAACTATGTTACTCTGTTTAAAGGAATGTAGTCATACGTCAAAATTGACAAATAAAATTTTTTCTTACATAACCTAAAAAAAGGCTGAGATCCCGCCAAAAAACTTTTATAAAAAACATATTTCCACATAACTCACTACAACATTTGAGTACGCTATATACATTGTATGACGTTTTAAGGCTAAAACTGTGTATGTAATATGCGAAAATAAAGAATTAAAAATGTAAACATTTAAGAAACAACAGTTTGTGTCCACGTCTCCGTGACCATATATTATATATACAGGATGTTTATTAAACATATGGCAAAAATTCAAGGGGATATTCCATGAACTATGCTAAGAATGTTTTGTACTTTTATGATTTTTGAAAAGTCCCTTTGTTTCGAAGATACAGGGCGAGAAAGATTTTCGACAAAACCAATTTTGATATTTTTGAAATTATTAATGTAGCCGAAATAAAAATATGGCGTACAACACTGGACTTACCGAGTATAAAGAAATTGCAAAAACGCGTTGTTATCTTTTAACAACATTCCGGCAGTCAATGAAGAGAAGATTGGATTCTTGCATCCTAGCTGGAGGTAGTCATTTTCAACAGTACTTGTAGATTAAGAAACTTTAAATGTAATTTTTAGTAATAAAATGTTGATTTTGTCGAAAATTTTTCTCGCCCTGGATCTTCGAAACAAAAGGGCTTTTCAAAAATCATCAAAGAAAAAAATATTCTTAGAATAGTTCATGGAATAACCCCCTGAATTTTTGCCGTATGTTTAATAAACATCCTGTATATAAACACCTTGATTTTTTTTAGATACCATTACATCTTATTCTTTTTTTAGGTCTTTGACACAGGCGCTCTAATTGTATGTAATCAATAGGTTTGAGACTCGAATCTGATCATTCTTTTGAACTCACAGCAATATTATGCCAGCCAGTGAAAAGAAGGTCACGAGCCGCCGTTGCTTTAAAGAGGTGAATGAGATTCCCGATATCAAAGCTGGACATCAGTCCACAAGCCGGTCTAAATTCGCAGGGCACTATGGGTTTCACTTGGACGAGGCACTGTATGCATTGAGATAAATTCTATTGTTATTTAAATTTGTATATACAGGTTGTTCAAAGTTACCGGGCCGTTTTTTTGTTATTATTGTAGCTACGATGTTGGCTAAATTACCAAAGATGTAGTGATTTTTCCGCTGATTACGATGGTGTTGAGAAAAGAACAATTGCACATCGCATTTCAGCCCCAACTTGAATTGTTTATATTTTTTTAATTGGGCATCTTGTATACTTTTCAATTATTCGAAAGGAAATGAAACTCTGCGTGGATTAAATATTAGTATTCAATAGTAGCAATTCCGAAGGAACAATAGTAACAATAATAATAACTATAAAACATATAATCACGATCAAAGAAAAAATAAATAAAAAAAACAGAGGCAAAAGGCATTCTCACTAATAAATTTTCTAATTGACCGGAATCTCGAACAGGATTTACAAAGGGTCAAAAAAACAACGCTTGCCCTTTGGTTTATATTTTAAATCTTTCATCTTAAAATCCATGAAATCTGTTTTGGCTCTCATTTTGAGGCCTTAGCGTTATAAGAGCAATTTATTTGAAATGACACTCTCTGTCGCTTTGTGAAAAAATATACAGGGTGTTTAATAAAAAAGCGAGTTATTTAACCAAACGCTGAAATACGACTGGTATTTTTTTTTTGATTACACCATTTTATTGGACGGAATAAATGATATATTTTTCATGTTTCGACGATCTCAATACCTGCTCTAATAATGAAATTATTACAGTTTCAATTGTGAACTGTAAATTTCATCGTATCTCTTTTGCTTTTCATTTTAGGGCTATAGTACTATAAGGTTTTTTTACGCAGAGTTTTATTTCCTATCGAATAATTGAAAAATATACAGTGTGTTCAATTTAAAAATATAAACAAATCAAGTTAGCGCTGAAATGCGACGTGCAATTGTTTTTTTTTCTCAACACCATTGTGATCAGCTGAAAATTCACTACATCATTGGTAATTTAACCAACATCGTAGCTGTAATAATAACTAGAGAGTTTGTTAAAAAGGTGGTACCGAATAGCAGTAGCGTAGCGGTAGCGACGTGGGTAGGGGTAATTTTCAACTCGTAGTCGATCTCGACAGTACCGCGAGAGAGTTCAAAGCGACAGTATGTTGCACGCTGCACTCCAAATAAGTACGCGGAGATAGGACGCCCAAAGGGTGTAACGTTCCCTTCGAATGTGAATAAATATCTCAGGCATTTCCCTGGATTGGAATATAGAAGTCCGCATATTTATTGCACTACATACAATAGCGGATTGCTAGGCCGCGATAGGTTTGAATGTAGAGAACATTGTAAAAGTAAACGTCATGTATTGAATTTAAGAAACAGTATTCCATACTGGCTTCTTATATGATTTTATTTTTATGTTAAGTGTGTGCAACATCCCACAACATCTAGTATCTAATGAACACTTTTGCCTTTTTTGGCCTAAGTACGTTCCCTCATGGAAGCTGCCAACATCTATGCAATTACGATACAATTTGCCACGTGTGCAAGGTACAGTAAAGGAATGTATAAAAGACGAGTTGAGAAATAAGAAAGTCTGCCTATGTGCTCAGAAACACAGCGTCACTCATGTTGTAACGCGTCCTTTAAAACGTGATGGTCCACCAGCTTCATTGTTGTTATCCAGTGAAAGGATTCAGAAAACTAATGCAGAAACCGTTGTCAAGATAATAAAAGATTCGTTGAGAGAATTTTGTATCACAGGAACCCAAGTCACAATGTTCGTTACTGACGGAGCCGCAACAATGCTGAGAGTTGATAGGATGTTGAAAATATGCTTTCCGACTCTTCTTCACATAACATGCCTCATGCACGCACGTCACCTCGTAGCAAAAACCATTCGAAAGAAGTATCCGATGGTGGATAAGTTAATGGCATCTACCAAAAAAGTGTTCATCAAATCTCCCAAACACATCCGTGTATTCAAACAATTATGTCCGAAATTACCACCACCACCTCAGCCTGTAATAAACGCCATGGGGAACATGGCTCCAGGAAGTATCTTACTATCAGAAATATTTTTCACGAGTGAAAAATGTCATCTTGAAACTTGATTCAAGTGATTCTGCAGCAGTTCGAGATAGTCAGCAACTTTTTTCCAATTCGGACGTCTGAAGTTGCACAAGCTATGAGCAATTAGAAAACAGTCACTTCTCTGCACGAAACGCATTAAATTGCATAAACAATTTACAAGCCGCTCTAGAAAACTTGACGGTGCGCCACTGCCGGTACCACCTTTTTAGCAAACTCTAATAATGACAGAGTTAGCAATAGTGGTCCGATTAACTTGGAACAACCTGTATAGTAATATTAACACGAAGTTAATAAAAAGCGATTGCATAACGCATTAAATAATCGGAATTTAATATTTTTCAAATGAAACGCGCTGCACATTTTTTAAAATGACCTAAATACTTCTGATAATTTCTGATATAAAAGCTTTGTAGGCTATTGTTGTAAAATGAATAATAAGAACGCTACAGAAGTTTTTAGTTTCTACTAAAAATACATTTGGTTTGGCTAATACCTCCCCTAACATTTTTTACTAATCGCACTACCAAAAACAGTGCTAATTTATCAATTTAACGGATTTGTAGGATCAATAGTATCGGAACTAGAAATAGTGGCTCGTTAATTTGGATCGCTCTGTTGATTGATTGATTGATTGATTTTCTACCAGAGCAGGGCTGGTCTTTACATCCCTAACACTGAAGCTTAGTAGCTTATTGTATTATTCCTGCTTCGGTTTTGTTTTACTTAAACAGGTTAGTTCCCGCAATCAGGCTTAACAGCCTATGTAGTAAATCTTTCTCCATTGGTAGTTCAATTGTGCTTCGCATAGCGAATCTGCGTTGAGCTAACGCTGCACATTCGAAAATAATGTGAGAGGCTGTTTCCTCCTCCTCATTGCAAAGTCTACATAAGGGCTCATCTTTGTAGATCCCCATCTTATGCAAGTGGCCTCTCAAACAGCCATGTCCTGTTAATAGACATGTTGCTGCTCTAAGCTGTATCTTGTTTAATTCAAGCAGGTCAGCAGTCAGATGTTGCGACGGTCTTTCCATCATCCGTTTGCTGTGCTTTTGTCCAGCTGCATGTTTCCAATTTAATTGGTGTTGTGTTATAATCCACTCATTAATTGCACCACGCACTGCACTCTTGGTAATACCTAGACCCGGTTCAGGGCCTATATAATTCATTTTTGAACCTTCCCTCGCTAGCTGGTCTGCAATTTCATTGCCCGCTATGCCCCTGTGCCCTGACACCCACACCAGTGTGACCTTGTTGTGTTTAGACAGAGCCATTAGGGTTTGCAGGCACTCCCATACTAGTTTGGAGGTTATGCGATAAGATGCTAGTGCCTTTAAGGCTGCCTGACTGTCAGAGAGAATGCACATCGTCTCACCCTGCGGTCGCCGACGCAGACTCTCCCACGCGCAGGTTTGTATAGCATATATTTCTGTTTGAAATACCGTGGTGTATCGCCCAAGTGATACACATACTTTGTATCCCTGGTTTTCCTCATATACACCAACGCCAGATGTAGTGCCCGTTTTGGACCCATCTGTGTACCAGACTAGTGTTCTTGGTTTTCTCCCCTCTCCATCCCTCCATTCTTCCCAATTCAAGAAAACTTTGAAAGGTTTGTCATAGGAGATCCTGGAGATTGTTGTATCACTACCCATATCATAGATAGGGTTTGTTACTACCTGGATCGCTCTGTACTTGACAATAAATTTTAGTCAGAACCGAATTCATCTACTTTACCAAATTTAAGAAGAGACGAAGTACCGTCCCTTTTTACATTATTTAAACATTTAATTTCTTCCTGCAATCTCTGCTCCTTACCTCGCACCTCTCCTGGCAACCTCCAGAAGGCACAAGATGACGTGTTTCTCATTTTTCCTCAGGATTAAGTCGTCAGACTCGAACAAAAGGCACTCGAGGATTTGCAAGGATTGCCTGCACCATTGAATGAAATTGCAGACGTTGTCTCTGAAAGAAAAACAAGAAATATAAATGTGGCTGGAAACTTATTCCATGGTACGAAAAAAAAAAATATAGGATTATAGACATTACAAACATTACATACTCGTACTGCACATTGTAATGAAAATGAGATTGGAGTTGTTCGATATCTATAGCCATAAGAACAAAGTACAGATGAAATTCTGTACTTCGTTTATACGGAAGCTACGACAATTACTAACAATAAATAATCAGGTGTATAAGTATTGCAACATTCCAAGCTGTTCTTTCGATATGTGTATCCTTAACCCTCACAAATAGACCGTCTCTATGCATCGATTACTCGTCCGGAGTCAAGGTCGTAGAAGTCAGACTTAGCAACAGTAATATTGATTTATTGATGCTTGTACGCTGTTATAGCCTGAATACCAACATTTGTGGGAAAAATTTGGCGATAATGTATGAATAATCTGGCGTTTTCTTGTATTTTAAGGGTATGCATTCATTCTATATGAGCAATTGGAGGCTATGTAAGGACGTATTGTAATGAGACTCTTTTGAACTTCTCACCGAGAAACAATAACTGAAATATTGAATGAATGGGATCTAACTAAATTTTATCTTCCGAATAAAGTTAAATGGACATTTTTAATACCAAAAGAGTTTGCAGTTTTATCAAATCTAATAATTATATTCCTTTTTTCACATGTTTGTTTCCTAAATTAGATGTTTTTAATAGTTCTAAAAGCTGTTCATAGTTTCTAAATGTTGTGCCGAGCGGTCGATTATTAATCGTACGAACTTTTGCTTCTTCTAAATACGAGGGTAGATTGACGAGTTTCCGGAATCGCTGCTAGCGGGTTGCTTTTTTCCAAATACTTTATGTCGTTGTGTTGGCAACTCTTTCATATCAATTGGCTGCAAATGTCAAATCGATCTGTCAAATAGTCCGGTTTTGGTAAGCATTGAAATCAAGTACCTTTCTATGTTTTCAATTATGGATAAAAACGAAATTCGAGCGGTCATCAAATTTTTCTATTTGGAAGGGAAACCGCAACGGAAATCAAATCAAGGTTAGATGCCGTTCTTGGGGATTCATCACCTTCATTTTCCACCGTGAGTTTTTGGGTTTCGGAATTCAAGCGTAGCCGCACTTATGCAAGTGATGAACCACGTTCAGGACGTCAGAAAACGGCTATCACGTCAGAAATTGTGGATGAAATGAAACATGGTTTTGGCAGATCGCCAAATAAAAGTGCGTGAAATTGAGGAAGTCGCGGGTATCTCTTGTGAAAGAATAGTTCATATTTTACATAATGAATTGGGTTTAAAAAAGCTTTCTGCAAGATGGGTGTCGCATTTACTGAATTCGAAGCAGAAACGCGTTCGACCTCGAACATCAGCCGATTGTTTGGAAGTGTTTACGAGGAATCCAACGGATTTCACGAGACGATTCGTAACCATGGACCTGGATGCACCACTACACACCAGAAACAAAAATGCAATCAAAACAGTGGATTGAACGCGGTGAATCGGGTCCGAAGAAGGCAAAGACTCGGCTGGAAAGGCGATTTTTTGAGACGCAAAAAGAATTTTGCTAATTGATTATCTTGAAAAAGGAGAAACTGTTATTGGCCAATATTACGCAACAGTTTTGGACAAACATGGTCAAGCAAAATGTGTTATTCCACCACGACAATGCGCCCGCTTATTCAAGTGCAATCGCTCAGCAAAGATTGACAGAATTGAAGTTCGAAATCCTTCTGCATCCGCCGTATTCGCCTGATTTGGCTCTGTCGGACTTCCACCTGTTCCCGAAACTCAACAAATTTCTGGGTGGAAAGAGATTTTGGTCGAATGAAGAACTGATAGAAGCTGTAAACGATTATTTTGGAAACCTTGAAGAAAGTCACTTCCGGGAGGTAATCGAGAAGCTAGAGAAAAACGTTGGACCAAGTGTGTTGAGCTTCGAGGGGATTATATTGAAAAATAAAATATAATTTGAATCCGATTTATTTTGTTTTCATTCAGGAAACTTTTTAATCTATCCTCGTACTCACTACAAGAATTTTTAAAGTTTAGTTTGAAAATGATCTTTTTCATCTGGTGCATCTTCGCAGTACACATCAGCTTGTGTAGTAGCAATATTATTCAAATTAGAACTTTGTGTAGTTCTTTTGCTTATAGAATCCTGTATTTCTGATATAGTATCTGCACAATTATGATGAGTTTGCGGTTTTCGATTACTAGTGTTGTTATTTCTATTTCTACCCATAAATCTATTGTTAATATTGTTGCTGCCATCATTTCTAACATTCGTTCTGTTCTATAGATCATGCTTGCTGTTGCAAGCAGGCCTGCGGGAATTGGTGTTTGCATTTTGCCTGTTGGAACGTTCAGGTGAGTTGGAAGTCGTATTTTCGTTATATTTTTGGTTTGTAGTATTCCCAAGAGAATGTAAATCGTCGAATTCTCTTAGTAGCTCGCAGATCTAATGATACGTTTTAATTTATTGGGCGACTGTTGCCTTTGTTACATTGAAATCATCTACTACATTTTGCTTTTTTTCAACTTATACTCCTTTTCCAATCCAAGTGCCAATTAACAAATTGTGAGGGCGTGTCAATAATGAATAGTGTAGCACAACACATAAACGAAACCGAGCACAATATTCAATTAGAAAATCTGAAATTGATTAAGAGTGTGACCTCGCCTCGTGAACTAGACGCATTTGAGACCATCTATATAAAAAAGGAAAGCCATCTATTAAATAGAGGTAACCCGCCACTTCACTACCCTTATCTTTTTGATTTACTATGGTAAAACGAACATATGGTTCAAATAAAGTGCTACATTGACAAAAGATTCTGTCGTCGTGTCCTGTACATACTGAATGGTTCAGATTTAAAATGTACAGACGAAAGAAAAGTAGATTTGACGAGAAGGAAGTAGCCTGGTAGCAGCCTGGAAGCAAGCCTGGTAGAATTAGATTTGTCTTTGTTTTTCGCTTAGATTTATTCAGTAATCCGGTTGAAACAGCTGTTCCGAATTCATTAATATTTTATGCGGTGAGAAGTGTGCCGATACTTGGTGTTGTTTGCCATACTACCCCACAGTCCTTGCTAAATTTGCAAATTAAAGGAATTGACAAGAAATTTTATTCTATTTTCCTTAAAAACACTACCAATTTCTCCCATGGCCAAAATGAAATAAAATTTCGCCCGCTTTTTAATAACGTATTCCACTTCATCTTATTTACCACGTTGAAAATTCAATTTAACTTGTAAATCCCTTCCGTAAATCATCTTTTCTGCTCAAGGGGAATATCATATATACACAGCTTCTGTTTGGCGTCGCACTGCGGATACGAGACGGTTCGATTGAGAGGCAGGAGGTCTCCAAACACAAACATCCCGCCAATGGTAGTCTGTTTCAAGCAGAAGTTACGTGGATACACTAGTAACGACCGACAAAAGTTGTTCTTTGGTAACAATTCGGTTTTATGTCACGTCCGGACGTTAGGGGAACCCCACACAGCGGTCCCGGTTCGCTTTGGCCCCTAGCGCGTGGATTTAAAATAAATCATTTCGCGTCGTTCCCAATAAAAGGAGATGGTTCATGTCGGCTGTGGCGCAGCGTTGAGACGAACTTTAAATTGTCTGTCGTTCGTATTTAACTTCTTTCGGTTTGAATGTCACGATAAAAGGTTCTTGCGAGCGCAGTGAATCCAAACGGGTGATATTTTAAAAGGTTTTGTAAACAGTCGGATGTTAATTAATTGATAAAAGCGACATCGAATTGAGTTTTGTTAATTAAAAATTACGCTGTTTAAGCTTCACAAATAGTATACCGTATTTTGTTTGAGGAAATGCACTTTGGGGTAATTTTGGAGTAAAGGAATAGGTGATCGCAATATTTTAGGTTCTGGATGTTGGTACTCACCTGGCAAAAAATGTTCCAGCTTTGGCGCTGGCAAAGAATTTTACATCTGCAATTTCTTGTAGAGTTTGGGCCTGAGCTAGTGATCCAGTTAGAGATCTTGTCATAACCTTCTTGGCTTGTTTCTTCTGAACGTATTCGGCTGCTTGCGCCTTTACCGCATTGGCGTGCTGTAACAAAGGGAACAAATCATTAAAACCATTACAATAAAAAAGAAATGGGACCAAAAGTTAGACAATTTTAAGGTAGTCTAGAAATGCTATCTAAATCTAATCGCAACCCGCGATCATCTTGCTGATAAGTCTTTAGAGCAGTTCACTAATTAGAACAGCAGTTATTAGAAAAGATATATAATCTTATTAAAAAATATCATCTTAATAAAACCAAAGTGATGGCAATAGCTAAAGGAAAACAAGTCACGCATATAAAGATAAATGAAACGGAAATTGAACAAGTTAATTCATGGCAAACAACACTATTCTCGGCACACTCCGCACCACACAAATTATTAATTAACTCGGAAAGGCCGTTTCGAAGGCACGTGGATCTTCATCTTCAGCGGCGTACTCCTCTTTATCGATTAGGTTTGCATTCTCATTTATGTAAATAGTCTTAAAGTCCAGTTCGAGCGGCGAAATCACGGTGTTAATGAATTTTAGGTTTTCTAATTTAATATTATGCCAGGTATCGTTTGTGAGTTGTGCTAGACTTGACGTTTCTATCTTTCCGTACCTGTAGCACCTGATATGTTCATTGAAGGGATAGAGCGGGTTCGTTAGATTTAATATATGTTCTCTCACATTAATCGGTACGCGGCTGAAGATGAAGACATGAAGACGTGTCTTCGAAACAGCTTTTCCGAGTTAATTAATAATTTGCCTGGTGTGGAATGTGTTCTTGCTATCATTATTGAAGTTAATTCATACCAATATCTAGGAATTACATTAAAAGAATTTGGTAAACACGTAGTAGAGATAAACAACCGAATAGAAAAAGCTAACAAACTTTACTATTCCATAAATAAAGGTTTCATAAACAATAAAGAAATATCCAAACAAACAAAAACGATATATCGACTGATTCTTACATATGGATGTGAAGCTTGGGTCCTCACCAAACAAGCGATGGAAATTAAATACCTAAGAAGAGTAAAAAGCGTCACTAGAAAAGATAACATGTTTAATGATAGAAGATGACAAGATCTGAACATTGAATCAGAGTCCTGGGACCGAGCAGTTAGGAAGATTTTGTCACAACGAGGAAAAACGTGGAATGAAGCTAAAGCACTTGCAAAAAATAAAATTGGAAAAAATTTCTGAACGAATGCAGTGAATTTACCCACCGCTACACCATGTGGGTAGACAGGGGTCCTGATTATATATCACTATCTTTAGAAAAAAGCTGATCAATTCTTACCAACAACTCAATTTCATTTCCGATATCACCGTATGTTCTTGCGCTTCTGGAGAGACAGTTTTGACGATATCATGATATATAGTAATAACAGTGGCAATTTATTTTTATTTAAAAGCGTAAATTATTCTGAATATTTATTGCTACTAAATCTTGCATGTTTCATAATTTCGTTTTTCGTTCTCGTTATTATTTTTCCTTATTTTTTCATGTTTTGTTGATTTCTTCACTTCTTATTATTGCGATCAATCAATAATGATGGGTTTGTTTAAATTTATCAGTTTCTGGTAAACAATATGCTTTGTATGTTGTTGCTCCTATGATAGCCTAGGCATGGTCCTTCGTAATTGCTGCAGCAGTACACTCTTGTAGTCTTCGGCTAGCTAGTAACAGTGGTAATGTAGGTTTACTAGGGTCTAGTATGCGTACCATAATATTTACAATTGAATTTTTTTACAGTCTGTTGTCTCGTCAACACATAACCAAAGAAACTGTTTTTTCAATATGCGTTTCATTTTCTTTTCCACGTCATCGCGTACAAATGCAACATGCTTACGTGCTGTTTTCTCCGTTGGCAACCGCAACTCGGGATTGTATTTGTACCAAAAGTCCTTAAACGGTTGTTTGTCGAGTAAGCCTAGTGGTAAGTTACAGTTTATCAACATAAGAATTACATCAAAAAAAATGCACTTCTCGGTGGCATGCCCAATTTTCGTTTTCTATGCTGTGCGGAATTTACGTGTCTTGTACAGCTCCACTTCTTATTTGATATCAAATGTATTTTGCACACTTTACAAACTATCTTACTCCCGTTGTAAAACAAATCGGGAAAGTCAGAAATAAACTTATTTACTATGTCTTGAAGGGGTCGTTTTTTACCCTTCGGCATGTTCACTAAAAACTACAATTAATAACTACGTTTGTATCAATAAAATCAACACGCCCTATCCGATATCCAATGCTAAACTGAACTGAGTGATGATGATTTGTCGTGTCGTATCATAATCGGCCAGCGCTCCCCGCCCACCTAAACACAGTCACACCACCGCTGCGATTGCTCTCCAGTTACAGGGCTCTAGTAATTACTACAGTTATAGTCCCAGTATAAATGCGGTTGGTAAATTCACAACCCCATGAAGTATTATTACAAACCATGTATGTAAATGTAGATAATAACTTCATAATTTATATTAACGTATAACTTGGCTCTGGTAACATTTTATTGTTGCCCATAATTGTCTCCATATAACTATTTTACACTTTTGGTTGCCGCTGATGTCTAAGGTCGTAGAGTTAGTCTTTAGATTGCGTACTCGCATGGCGTGTTATCCACTGCAATATGATATTTTAAAGAGAAAGAAAATTTAATTGAAACATTGTATTTTCGAAATTAGTATCGTAATTACGATACGCTAATTGGTCGTGATTTGAGAAATGCTATCGAAAACAAAGGAGTGAAGAAAAAAGACGACAATCTTTCTGTTTAAGTCAAATCAAATCACCCATAAGCGAACACGTATTTGGCTAAGTGTCTTATTTTCTAAGCAATTCTAAGTGTTTTAGTGCTGAAATTGTATTTCATTTAGAAAGTTAACTCAAGCTTTGAGTATTCAAAGTACGCGGAATTTCAGTGCGTGACGCGCTATCATAGGGAGTGCGCGTAACATCAGAGTTTGAGGTTAGTTTTCCTTCTATCAATTCAATTTTGAGTTAGCTTATGTAAGGAATGCATTTTAAAAATTCTGTAATTATTTCTAGATTTCCTCTTCCATAAACAAATGAAATTCAACAAACAGTAAAATAACGACGTGCAACAAAAGGAAGTAAAAAAGTTTTTAAAACAAAAAAGTTTGTACAATGAAATGTGGGTATATGTTGTTGCAAAATTAAATTAAAGACATCAATGAAATATATTTTTGGTGCAAAAGAAAACACCTGTTTTTGCTTTAAATAGTTGATATTCGGACTAACGTTTTGAGTTTATGTACCGTTTTTAACTTAAATAATAAACTATTGAAATCTTTCCATAATTGGGTTTAATGAAAATAGCGCTTGTAAATTTCATGTTTCAAGAATTTGTTTTGAAATAATCAACAGAAGAATGCCACTAGGTAAAATGTTAAGTAGTAAATCAGTAACTATTAGTATAACTAAATAAACTATTTCAACGCACTCTATATTTAGCTTTCATTGTTAGAGTGTATCCAAATGCTTTACCAATATAAAGCTTTCAGATTCAGAATAGACGATTTTTCTTTGCTATATCCGAAGACAAAGCAGCTATTGTTTCTATTCTAATCCTAAGGCAGCGCTAGTTCGTCAACTGAAATAGACAATCCGAGAAACCCGCACGTTGTACGTCTGTTACCATTTTAGTCGGCTTTTTATAGTAATAAAAAATGGTGATCCACGCCGTCTTATTTTAGACATCAGACCTTGGTTGTACTCGCGCGAACAATACGACAATTACAACAGGTGACATCATAGCAGATGCCTGGGTTTCACTTGTTTACGTATTACGGAATGGCAAGTGCAAGCCGGTATGGCACACGCGAATAAGTAGAATGGCCTTTAACGTTTAATAATGGTGCAGTGTATGATGAGAATTCTCACATTACACTTTATTTACATACATATAGTATTGGGAATATGAAATCGACCACCACCTGCATTTGTATGCACCAAATATATCGGACAGGTTGTAAGACAGGTGACAAGCTTTCTTTACAAGACCGCAATAAGAAATTATATTCGATTGTAAAATACATAGATAGATAGTATATTTTCTGTTTGTAACTTTATATAATAATAATAATAATAAGATTTATTGGCATAGCCAGAATACAAATGTAGTAAATACAGCATGAAGATTATAGCTAAATAGACTAAATCGCTGCAATATATGTGTACTACACACGTGTATTATTAGCCTATGAGGAAAAAATAAAAATAAGCATTTAATTATCAATGCAATTGATATCATTGGAGATGACATCTAGACTTATTATTATGATTCCGAATCGACGAGGTGGTACAATCTTAATGCGTCCCCTCCCAGATTTTATCAAATGGGGAAAATGATTTAAGGTATTTTGTTGCTCCATAACAATGCACCATTGGCAAAAGTCAACGCTGATAATTTGATACCTTCTATTTATGTTCCTATCTTAAAGAAAAAACACAATTAAAGAGACAAAGTGTTGGGACGATGATGAATAGTAGCCATTGAGGACCATTTTATTGATAAACGGATGTTTTTGCAATAGGCTAGTGATAGTAAAGACACATTTATGTAATACAAGGCGAGACTCAAAAGTTCCCAACATTTGAATCACGTTACAATCAAACGCCGTTATGTGGAGTTGTGTACACACTTCGTATGTCAGTATGCCAAGCGACGTCATTGTAAGTGGAAATGTTCTTTCTTGTTAAGCAATTTTTCATTGTTGTCTCTGCTTGTGTTTGCGATTTTTCAATGGCCGATTTGAGGTAAGAGCGTGTCTGTATGAAACACATAAAATATTAACGGAAGCATTCGGGATGACACTTTTGGTTAAACACACTGGTTTGAACATTTCAAGCATAGGCGAACATCAGTTGATGACGAGTTCTTAGTGATATACTTTTTCGATTTTGATGGGATTATTCACAAAGAGTTCGTACCTCCAGGACAGGCTATTAAACGTTCAGAGAAGTGACGCAGCAACGACTAGGTTCTCGACCATGATAACACAAGGCCACATATCACATTTATCATGTGGCAGCTTTGGCCGAAAAACAAACCGGTATTTGGTGTTTGTACTTCGAAGGCGACTACTTTGAAGGTGACGGAGGTGAATGATATCCTGGTTATTTTCGATTTTACTTATCGCTACATTTGAAGAATTTTTGGATACCACCTCATACTTGTATCTATAGTGATTGTGGAAACCTGGCAAAAGATGAAACAGTGTTCTGTACAATGTTCTATGTTTCTTAGAATTCCAACGAAATAGGAGCGAATTGAGCTAGACTTCTGCATATATTTAGCTTCATCCAATGATAGGAGAATATTTGAAAATAAAATACTCAATTGAGTCGCAACTTATTGAATTAACGACTTTGTATCAAGTATAAGGGATTCAAAGGAATTTTTGGAACTTTTGTACATTCGCCAAAAGTGAATAAAACGATATGACACTCTGTATAAAAAAAACCGTCATCTTTAAAGGTCACGGAGAGCTATTTTATGTTATACTCTTAGTCACGACTAGATACACGCGAATGATTTTTTCGACCCTGCGTATGTTATGAAATAATAAATCGGCCAAAACGACTTCTTTTATAAACGCTATAACCGCGAAAAAAATAATTATACGAAAACAATTTAGAAATTTAAATAAGCATCGGCGTAAAAAACAAATGATGATGAGTCAACGTGAATCATAAAAGGCTTTTTTTCTGTGGATGTTGTTAACAATCGCTATTTATAGATCAAACATTTTTTCTCAGACAGAAAGAAGACATATTTGCGTGGGCAGAGATAGAGGAACTTGAATGAAACACCAAATAATTATAAGTTTTCCAGATTCATAGAAGGCCGATTATCAAAGCTTATGACGATGATCACACTACCAATCACCTTATAAAAGTATTTTAGTAATATAAATATGTAACAGTTTTGAATATGAAGAAATATCCAAACAGGTAAGCCAAGGCCTAAAGAAAACACAAATTGAATACAGAAAACTCTGGCCTGTATTCCTAAGCAAACTGTTATACGCGGTTGATTTACTACTGTCTGCAACAAATAGGAATGTCTTACAGGAAAGAATAGAGAAATGGAATATAAGTATGGGTAAACATGGACTAAGAATAAACACAGAGAAGACAGAGAAATTGCAAACAAGAAAGAAGGGGTAAATATACAAGTAAGGGGAGAAGAAATAAAGGAGACTAATAGACTAAAATATCTAGGAACATATACACGACCAGATGGAAGGCTCGAAGAAGAAATAGGGGGCAGAATACGAAAAAGCATGACGCTATACAGAACTTTGTACAAACCATTTTCCAACAAAAAAGAAATAACTAAAAAAACAAAAGTGCGAATATTTTAATCTGTGTTAACGCCTATACTCATGTACGGATGTGAGTCCTGAGAGCGACAAGATTAGATAAGATTAGAAGTGAGGTAACACGAAAGGAAGTAAATATAACAAATGTAGTGCAAAAAATAGAAAGACAACAACTAAGATGGTTCGGACAAATGGCACGAATGGATGAGAAGAGAGTGGTAAGGGAGATATGGGAGATGGAGGTGGTGGACAGGAAAAGAAGGGGCAGAACAAGGAGAAAGTGGAATGCAGAAGTAGCAGAGGCACTGAAGAAGGGAAATTTTATCAAAGGAAGAGCACCTGATTGCAATATTTGACTCCTTCCAAAAACTTGCTATGTCTTTCAACATGGCTGCCAAACAGCTAAAAGCGCTTCTTCCTTCTACCCGGGAAGAGTAAACATGTTAAATGAGGATAAGTCCAAGGATGATGTTATGGAATACTAACGCTGTGTCAAGGCAATTAGATGAGCTTACAGAGGCTCTTTCACGTTATTCGCCTGATGTACTACTGCTTTAGGAGACCATCTATACAAAAGCTACAAGAAAAATAACATTATACTTATACGAAAATTGCAATCGGAACCCTTTCAGACTCTAGAACTGGTTCTTTGAAAGTATCAAAGGTTAACTCAATCCAAATTGCACCGAATTAGAAGAAAGAAAATACAAACATTCACTAACACATCCAGCGCAATGACTTTGCTTAGAACAGCGGACAATATTTACTTTCCTTGATTGAATCATTTCAATTACGCGAAATAACCGTAGGCAATTGTGTTTTCGCTTTTGTCGGCATTTTTTTATTTGTTTTTAAATTATACCTGATAGCAAGGATAATTATTATGTTTAACTAAAGGTATGCGTATCTAACTATACATGTACGTCCGTCTAATTTCCTACAGAAAGCAAAAGTTATTCGTGTACAACAGTGAAAAAACGTACTTCTATTAGAAAGCAAAGGTAAAAATGTAGATTAAAGATTATAAGGAATTATAACAATTTTTGCGGTATGTAATTTCGTTAAGATTAAAACTTTTGCTTGTGAAACTGTTATTAAGCGAATTGGAAACTTTTCTTCTGTAATACGGTTTCGAAAGCGAGAATCCATAAGTCGAAATCATTGAGTCGGAAAATCGCTAAGTAGGTTTGTAATTTAAAAAACTATATATCCTATTTCTTTATTATAGAAGGTGTGTCAATACTAAAATGTTTAGTTACGTACAAGCTGTGTTTCGTAAAAAGATATACCGGGTACGCCGGAGTGTAGCCTGAAAACTTCCAAAGATGGAGAAATGAGATTTTCTGTACGTACATATATGGTAGACCACAGCGTATGTTCTAAAATTATTTACAAATATACAGAGTGTTCCAAATTTCTGCAACCGCCTTCAACTTTTTTATTTTAAATATATTACTATACTTTTTATCGATCATTTTGATAGCCACTTAAATTGCCTTTGCAACGATTTATGATTAGAGCAACGCACTAGATGTAGAACGTTCGTTTTCGGCATATAAAAACACTTTTTCTTCACGCCGCACTCACTTTGCCGAAACAACTTTGGAAACATATCTAATGTTACAAATATTAAATAGACATTATCCACTTTGTGATTTCACGGAGAACTCTTAAAACGGTAAGCGTTTGAGCACGTATCACATTTAATTTATTTTGTGTAAACTTTTATGCGTCCACCACTGGCTTTCAGCGCAGTTGTGTTGCTCTATTTATGATTATATGTACTTTCGATAATTACTTTTGGCTATATTGCAAATTCTGTTAAAATTTTGGCAGTTACAGATTCTGACATTCTAAGACCTATCCTGAAAATAGATGTAGCGTTTCAAATCACTATTTTGTTATCTATTTAGAGGGTAACACTTTATATGTTTCAAGGTGGTATAATGTAAAAATATATATAGGGTGTTAAATATGTCGTGCAGGATTTATCGAAACTCAAACGCTCTTTTCTCGATGTTTTTAAATAGAACCTATATTTTTTTATATTACTAGCAGCTTCCTTGTAAAATTACCTTCAAAATGGTACCAACGACGTAATACTTATTTCCAGTATTTTCGGAGATATTATACTTTTATGGGAAATGCATTTGTAATATTTAATGTGCGGAACATCTAATAAAGATAGCTTCTTTTCGATTAACCCTACATTTAAAAATGTTTTTTTTTAATAAACTATTCTAAATTACAATTCAAGTTGTACATGTATGATTTTATTTCCTATCCAAAGTATTCTTAAACTACTGTTAAACATTTGTACCCTTACCATAGCACATAATTACACGTAAGAATTTAGCTAATACTATTACTGCAAGGCCATTTACTAACTAATGGTAGTACGTTACAGGATGTAGTAATATATTTTAAATAAATCAACTACTTCACATACATCATTGACTGTTATATTTCCGTTTTTATTATTACTTTTCTAATATAAATTATCCTTAGTTCTCATGTAGTATTTTTTTTCCCTTTTTTAGATTGTTACCGTTATTATAATCGGCAGTACAAGCAAAATTGTTTTCAATTTGCTTAATGTTATGTTGCTCAATTTGCGCCAACAGTCAATGGCGGGCGCATAAAAATTTACACAAAATAAATGGTCAGAAATAAAATATAATACGTGCTCAAACACTTACCGTTTTAAGAGTCTTCGCTGTATATGACATGTCGTTTGTTTTTCTGTAGAAGTACCTACTGTCTTTCAATTCCGTATTAATTTTAAATTGTCCTTCTTGTTATGAGCCATTTTCCTCTTCTATTATTATGAAAGTTTTCCCGCACGTTTACTCGGAAACTAAATTAAATTGGATTCTCCCAAGAAAATAAGTACTTTAATTTTAACTTGATTTCAGCAAGACTTACTTGGTTTAGAAAATCTATTTCTTTCCACGTGGTAAGATTTTGATTAATTTTTTTAGTAATTTGTACTGTTCTTAAAGGTTAAAGACATTAAACCGTATAATCTTTTACAGGCGTATGCAGCATGAACAGAAAGCGAGTTCTGTATAGCTTCTCTATATCTACATATCTACCAAATTTCTTCCATAGTGGTATATCCAGATTGCAATTATTTCATTGCAAGTCGGTTATGTATATCTTAACTTTTTTCTTACAGTAAAATATATTACATATGAGTTAATTTAATATCAGAGGAACCTACCTATGCACTGTAAATCAGTCAGCAGTCTTGTTATTATCCTGTATACTTTCTTGTGAAATCGATTGTGAACAACAGACGCGATTTTCTCATTAATATCAATATTGTAATAGTAATTTATACCTCAACGCAATTCATTTAACACCTAGTTTACGATCGTTTTTCAAACTTATAATTAGTAAATCACATACATTTGCTAATTATATTCACCGGCCTGCATATCCGCTGCCGTATTTGCTTATTTCAACAACGTTTGTTGAGACCGGTAATTTGGTGCGATATAAAAGAGGTTCCGATTTAAATAACAAACAGCTATCGCCTCTGTATTTTTCTTTTCCAAACGCTTGCTGCTCGCTTACATTTTTAATGCTTGAGGGGACGCATTTCTAACCAAATTAGCGGACAATTTTATGGTCAACGACTCGGATCGAGTACTTATGTTTTAACTATGTGTACGTTTGGTGTAGCAATACAACGGTATCAATTTAAAAGGTTATTACGGGGTTTATGTTGCGAAATAGTATGTTACATACAGTCCCTGGCCATATTACTTGAAACATGTCATAAATCAACCCTTTTACCTGGAAATTCCCATCCTATTATAGTGATATTCTTTTGCTATGAATCCGATCGTTTATAGGGGGACTAGATTATTGTATCAATAAATAAAAACACCAGAGAAATGATATTTAGAAGAGTAAAGTACGTATATATATATATATATATATATCTAGCTAGCACATCGACACAAAGACGGACAAAGTGCGGTCGAAAAAGAAAAACTTCGAAGAGATCTTACCGTGAAATTGTTCATCAGGCTTTGAGCAATAGATTTGCTACAATTAAAATGATTCAAAAAAAATTACAAGAGAGAGGAATAGAGATTTCGAGCAGAACTGTCAGGCGCCGATTGCGCGAAAATCGCCTAATGGGCCGAAGACCTGTAAAAAAGCCGCGTTTAACAGAAAAAATGAAATCTGCTCGTCTTAACTTTGCAAGAGAATATCGACATTTCACTGACGAGAATTGGAAAAAGATGCATAACTTAACAACATGATTTTTACTGAATTAATGTTTGCATTACTTAATAGGTTTTCTTTAGTGACGAGTGCTCGCTCTGTGTGTTAGTGCAGCGAGCACAATTTGTTCGTAGACGACCTGGCGAACGTCTCACAGAGTCCATGGTTCTTCGAACTGTAAAACACCCTCCGCCGGTAATGATTTGGGGAGTGATTAGTGGAGACGGACCCGGTCCTTTGTATTTTGTAGAAGGTACAATGCGTCAAGAGCAGTACATAAATGTGTTAAAAAACACGTTATTACCGTATTTTACGCCAGGACGTCACATACCGACAGGGCGTATATTTATGCAAGATAATGCTCCTTGCCATGTGGCCAAAAAGGTTAAGAAATTCTTTGAAGACAATCACATACCTCTATTACGTTGGTCCGGAAATTCACCGGACCTCAATCCCATCGAGAACGTATGGAATCGACTAAAAAGTAAGATATATGAAAGAGAAAACCCTACAAAGGAAATATGAATGAAGAATATAAAGGATGTATGGGAGAACGATGAAGATATAAAAGAGACAATCATATCTTGCATTGAAAGTATGCCCCGAAGAATTAAGGGTGTTATTAAAAATCATGGGTTATAGACTAAATATTAATTACTTATTTAATATTTACATATTTTACATAATTTTACAATATATTTTATAAATAAAAAATATAATACATGTATAGTTTATATTTTATTATGAAGAAACTACAAAATATTGAGTGTTTCAAGTAATTTGGCCAGGGACTGTAGATAGTATTAGTTGAATGAAAAGAGGCATAGCATTTTCGTAGTAGTAATAATCACAATAACAGAAGCAACAGACCTAAGTCCATAAAAATTGGTATGAATTAATTTAAGGGAAACTAAGAAGAAACGTTAGTTTATTTTTAATTTTCAAGAAGTTAAAGCCATGTGAAAATATACTCCAATATGCAGATGAAAACAATCTTATCTTACATTCAAATACTGCAAGAGGTACGTGAAAACAGAAATAAACGCGAAATGTTTAAACAGAATTACAAATTTATTATAATCTTAAGGGTACTTTTAATTCGTAACAAAACCACAGACATGAATAAAAGGCGTGTAAAGTGTGTGTACAGAAAAACCTGTAATATGATACTTCACAATATTACAATGCGCATACGTATGATAGATCACTGGGTGATAATCTTCAAGCTGGAGCAATTATTAGCAACGGTTAGATGGATATCTCCACGAACGCCAAATTATATCAAATTTATAGTCAGAATTTGACGTTTTAAGTGCACGTACATTATTTTTGTAATGCGCATGTCCCTAATTTCAATTGATTTGAAATCGTTGATGATTTATGTTGAATGAAAAATATGCACGAGCTTATGATCTTGTATGACACATTCCTACTGTTTCTTATCTATGAATTAAGTTGTAAAGAATGGTATCGATTATGCAATAAAACCATTAGGACATTTTAGAAGGAATTACTAGTTAATTCAATGAGCATTAATGGATCATAACCCATTATCTTACAGCGTTGTGTACTAAGTACTCCTATTTTTATTCAATCAGTAAAAGTATTGTATAACATTGAATTTGATTCTTACATTATATTATGAAATTTATTTAAATGAGGCATTTTACAATTTGTACAGAATAAGTCTTGTTGTAAGGAAATAACGTAAACGATAAAAAGTTACAGGCCATTTTTATATTTGAGTACCCTCGAAAACAGATGACTTACAACCTTAAAATGGAACATCGGCAATCCCAAAATTTAGATTTTGATAAAACCCTAAATCTTGGTATAAAAACAACACAATTACCGGTTGAATCTCCCGATTTAGGAGTACAATCTCCGTACGATCTTTAAATGTTTGTAAATATCTCGGAAATTATAACAAATCTATTTTTAGAGCATAATTTGAAGTGTATTACATAATCTCAAGAATGATGCAAATTATTTTCGGAAAAAATATATAACGGGGGACCGGATACCCTATTATTGTTTAAATTTCTTTTTTCTATTTATCGAAAATAAAGTCGCTTTTACGTAGGAAACGGTGCTGTATAACAAATTTAGACAGTCAAACATTAAAGATATTAAAAAATAATAAGAAAGCTTTGCTAGTCACTCACGACCGTACTTGAGCAATAATGGGTGAGAAAACCGTTGAAGGTGTTATACAATCTTTACATTCTACACATTTTATCAACCATTTCTGTAAACAGACGTTTTCATTCAACATTATTTTTAGTGTTAAAGAAATCTACGGAAACGTCTGGCCCTTGAGATGTGCAATCGTAGTTTAAACCCGTAAATGTCAAATAAATAAATTTTTTCTTCGACGTCTGGAAAGCTCACTTGAAATAATTTCACAATCTAGCCAACAAATGTTTTCTTTTCAAATATCGAACCAAACAGTGTTCTCCTCATTGACTCTTGGAGTGGGCATTGTGTTGCCGAACTTCAGAAATTGATGCCAGAAAATAGAACTGTAACATTTTGAATATAACCGAACAAACAGCAGCAATGGTACAACCTCTGGATGTGATTGACTTCAGACTCTAGAAAAATTTTAATAGAACTTTTTCTAGTATTGTGATTCATATGAATACGACATAAATTTGTATCAGATAAATAGTATTATGCTGCAAATGCTCGTTGTACAAGAGTGGATACATGGACGAAAGCGACCTGTGACCTGATGCAGTTTTTTCGCGTCGGTGTGCGAAAGCTTTGTTTGGAAGGACTTTCCAAACCCTAATGGGGTGCTAGATCTATTTCTGCAACTTCCATTAACAGTAGATTCATCGGTAGATAATTTTTCGCCAAGGATTGACAATTAACGAATACCCTTATGTTTTTTGAACTTGTCCAGTTATCCGGACTTGGTTCAAAATCATCTCTTCCAGTAATTTGTTGATAAAACCACATAGCTTTTGTGCATAATATCTCACCAGATATTGGAATATGCTACGTCCGTTGTAAAAGCAATGTGAGAAGTGCGATCTCGATATCTAGATTTTGTCATGATTTGAGAGTTTTTCTTTACCTGAGGCCACTGACTGTTAATGAGACGTAGGCAATAATCTCATTCTTTTTCCTTGTATTGTGATTTGTTGTGGATTTCCTGACACCGTAGAATTTAGCAATTTCTGTCACATTTTGCCCTCTTTCAGGTTTGTTTATAATCTCACTTTTATCCTGCAGCGACAACGTTGTATGCTTTCGCTTTGCTATGACTAAATTGAAGGATATGCAGTAGGCAGGCTACATCTATCGAAGCACGCAAAACTGCAGTTAATGCTGACTCTACGAAAAGACATAACGAACGTCGGATTCACACATTTCTCGAAAATTCTAGATTGTTCTGATATGACATCCAAATTCATATTAACAACATTGAAATACTCGTAACCACAAGAGTAACGAACCTAGAACTGGCAATGGATAACACGTTTCGTTTCTATGAACATTCTAGTAAATGTATACAGTCCTCAGACTTCACATTGAAGAAACTTTATCCTCACCGCAAGAGCCTTAATGAAGGTATAAAAAAAACAATTGTGTCAGTCTTGCGTTCCCTCACATTTCACGTACTGTTCAGAGATATACCATCCATGCCTAAACGTCGTCACTGCTAACCAGGTGCAAAAGTTCAAAATGCACGTTTGCGGTATATTCACGACATAAGGAAGTTTGATCATATCTCGCACAAACTGAACGACAAGGATTGGTTAAGTATGAGGAATAGGAGGGAACTGCAGAGTCTGGCGCTCTATCACAAAATGCTTGCCTCAAAACGTCCGCCTTACTTACACGATAAAATCAAATTCAGGACGGACGTGCATAACATTACTATGCGTTTTCATGGCCTAATATTGTCGCCTTCCCACAAAACTGTCTTCTTCGAGAGATCATTCTCTTTTAATATTTACTTCAAGTATAACAATTTATCCGTGCATTTTAAATCATATTCAACTAGCCCTCTTATTGGAAACTCAGTGGCATTGATGTATGCTTTAGTCTGACAGAAATTTCGAAAATCTGAAATACTGTGTTTATGTTTGCCATGAAACATGCGTTTGTGTTTCTCCGTTTTGTTCTCGATGTGGATGTGGGCACAGTATTTTTTTATTTTTTTAGGCATCTAATTTTTTTCACTTTCAAGTATTTACAGGGTTAGATAAAAACAGCTTACAGCTGAATCTCGCTGAGATCGTGTTGCACATTCCCCCTTTTATTTTGCACTTATACCCATGCATACTGTTTTACTGTAATTCTGTGCTAACAATAAAAGCTATTATTATTATTATATAATTTTTCGTAGAAAATATCATCGTTAAAGAGAATAACAAAAAAAAAAACATTTCAACGAAATGTCAGTGTCTGTAGCGTGCAGCAATCGAGTCCGTAAAATCAGAAGACATCAAAGCAGCCGTTTTACGATAAGAAGCAGGTTGTTTCATTATTGGTCATCCATGCACTGCACGCCTGTTTGTATCTACAAGCTGGCGTAGGTGTTCATTTTATTTCCCAGATCGGATTACCTACATTTTGGTCGGATTAACGAAATCAGAATTACAACCGAAATATGTTTCAATCATTGGAGATTCGAATTGCTGCACATTCGGATTATAGAGGTTTCACTGTGTTAGCTAAACTTTCGTTCATCACTGATTTACTATTCCATACATGAAGAAAACGACCTTGAAATATTGACGGGAACCTTTGACTAATATTTATACAAATTAAGCATGATCGCACACTAGCTACATCAATTTAATACGTTGTTTATACATTGCGAATGTTTACATCCTGGATTGTCATGTAAAAACGCGGAAAACTTTCTGTATTTCTTTTCCGCTTTCTCGTCCTTTGAGCATTCTAAGATTTTACTGCTTATATGCGGCCAAGCGACGTCTATCTATGCTCCGTGTTGTGCTTTACATCTGTTATTCTTAATTTAAGGTGGCGAGACCTAACAACGCTATTATCCGCATCTAGAGTACTAATTGTTGCAAAATTGCTGCTATAAATATGATTATGTCAGTAGATAGCTGTAATCTAGTGAAATATGCAGCATATACGCTTGTATAAAAAAAATTAAACTTTTAAAGCCACTGATTTGGTTGGTTGATCCCTAATTTCTTTTGCGTGCGGTTATTTGCAATAATAATAACCTTTAACAGAAATATTTGTACTACATCTTTTCAGTATTGTGCTGTTTGTGACCCACCTTCCTAAATGAAATAATCATCTTGTTCTACAAGTAAGTGTGTATTTTCAGGTAAACTCTTTCTTCTTTCATTATCATTTTCCTAGTTGATCTTCCAAAAACAAGACAATGCGAAAAATTAAAAAAAGTAAAAGTATTACAAGAAATTATGTAATGTATGTATCTGCAATAGTTATGTTTCGGTAACTATTTTGCCTAATCACTAACGCTGGCCACGAGCGGTACCGCGCATCGGCGTAGAATCAGTTCGGACCGAGAGGAACGGTAGTATTATTTCGTCTGCGGAGCAGTACGGACATTTTCGCTGCCGGTCATTTGCGCAATTGTTTATCTGTCCTAGAAAAATTATGATTTCGTCAGCAAAACGACCGCGGTCGGACAAACTTCGAAAATTTATTGCAGAAATTCCAGACTTAATATATGAAGGTGCTAAAATTAAATGTGTAATCTGTAAAATCCCGTTAATGTGTTGGTCCAAACAGCATTGTCTACGACACGTAAATAGTGAAAACCATGTCTCAAAAAGAAATTGCGCACGAGACAATGAAAAATTCATATTTAATTTATGCGTTACGTTTATCGCATGTAATATACCGTTTAATTTACTAGACAAGGAACCATTTGTCTGCTTTTGGAATAACTATTCGGAGTGCAAATTACCAAGTCGACCATCGTTACGAAGAATTGTGCCATCTGCGCGCGAACATATTGAACAAAAAATAAAATCGGAGTTGAAAGATCAAAAATTGTGGTTATGTGTCGACGAAACAACAGAGCGGAAGAAACATTCTGTTCTTAATGTAATGGCACGCAAATTGGAACCTCATCAATCGGCACCTTCTATTCTATTAGTCTCCAAACGAATACAACAGTGTACTGCCGAAGTAATTTCAAAGTTAGTGTTAAATACATTGGACAAGTTTGAACTTTCAACAAACCAACTCTTGATGTTAGTGAGTGATGGTGCTGCAAACATGCTTTCTGTAGGCCGGTCTCTTAAAAAGCATTCTGCTAATTTGTTACACATTACGTGTAAAATTCATGCTCTCAATCTTGTGGCGGATAGTATCAGAAAATGTTATCCTGAGGTAGACGCTTTAATAGCGCATACCAAAGCAGTATTTGTCAAATCACCGAAACGTATTCGCGAATTTCACAGACTGTGCCCCCGTATGCCAGAGCCACCAGAACCTATTCTAACTCGTTATTATCATCAATATTTTGACAATATTAAGAACGTGGTTTTACAATTCGATACAAAGGAAGCTGCCGCCATCCAGAAAAGCCAGTCGAAATTTCAAGATAGGTTAAAATGGATTTAAAAATCATTCACGGCAATTACTTCGGGCTAGCAGATGCAATAGAAAAATTACAAAATCCTGCGGTGCCGTTAGAAGAATCTCTACAAATGTGTGCAACATGTTCACGCACAGTTATGCGCGATTGAAGACGTAAAAAATGTTTCTGTTCTAGAAAAATTTGAAAGTGTTTTTGAGAAAAATTCTGATTTTGGCACATTAAGACACATTTGTGAAGGTGCGTCAACAGAATCGTTAAGTTATTTGAAAGGTTATTTTACTTACGCAAATATTACGTCACTAGATGTAGAACGTTCGTTCTCTGCATATAAACGCATTTTTTCCTCATGCCGTACTAGTTTTGCCGAAACAACAGTTGAAACATATCTAATGTTGCAGATATTTAACAGACATTATTCACTTTGTGATTTCACGGAGGACTCAAAATGGTAAGTGTTTGAGCACGTGTTATTTAATTTTTATTTAAAAGATGAGCGAAATTATTTGCGGCAGCACACATCTCTATTGACAGAATAACTCTAGTGGAACGCGAGGCCTGGTCGACTCTACGCTACTGCGCGGTACCGCTCGTGGCCAGCTTTACTAATCACTCATCAATTGCAAAATGGTTTATTGAAACACGAATTCGTATGGACAGAGAATTCACGTGCGCGAATAATCTAAAGTAGCAAGCCACAATAATAAATAATACATCTTCTGTGCGATAAACAGCAACTAATTTTTAAGACAAAAACACTCTCAGCTGTCTGCACTTCTATATTTGATTTATTGCAATTAATTACTTTGTTTAATGACGCTTATTTTGTGGAAATATCAATTACCATCAATCAAAGACGTAAACAAATCTGCTTTCTGGTTACGTATAAAGTTTTATCTTCAAAGTTTGAACGATTGAACATCTGCAGAGAAAATAAAGAATTTGTTTTTCATCAAATATGTATGTTTACAAACTGAATCTGAGAACTTTGATTATTAGATTTACATTTTTAGATGCTTGGTATTTGCATGATTGAATCCATCGATTACGTTAAACAGATTCTGTTTAACGTTGTCAAAGATCGATATTTATGGTAAATAATGCATGCCGTATAACTGTGACTAAGGAGTGCATTGGAGATTGTATACAACAGCGAGCATTTTACACACTTGGCTTAAACTTTATCTAGATTTAATTTGAAAGAACAAGCAAACTAATAGATAAGTATTAAGTACACTCTATCTTTATATTGTTTCTTATGATGACACGATTGTTAGTTGTGTATAAGCCCTTCCGGAGTGTTTTCCACAGAAGTAGTATCTTCCTGGTTTTATATCATATTTATTTCTGAATATGTATGTATTTATTTTAAAGTTGATATATTCTCAGGTGATAACTTCGAATCATCCGTACTCCAGAATGTTTGTAAGATACTGGGCATCCGAAAATCTGGGATTGCTGTATTGCACCCGCAATGCAATGGTATGATAGAGAGCATGAATAAGACCGTCGTCAAATACCTATCCAAAGTAGTTGCCGACCACCAACGAAATTGGGGACGACAATTACACTTGTTCCTGTTGGCATACCAAGCATCGGTGCACGAAACCACAAGACAAAGTCCTGCAAATGTGCTGAGAGTGCTGAGAGTTACGACTGCCGGGTGATCTGAAGTTCAGCTTAATTTCAGACGAAATAGTAGTCGGGGAAGATTGTGCTTCGAACCTTCGCAAGCGGATGGATGAGATTCATAACCGAGTAAGGACCAACAACCAAGAAGCAAGCGACAGAATGAAGGAGCTACGATGACAGATCGGAAGAAGGCGGATGTCAGCTAGGAGATTTAGTCTGGCTATACAATCCTCAATGACGTTGTGGCTAGAACCTTATGAAGTAGTAAAAAGAATTAATGACGTTGTCTACCGTATCAAAAGAAAACCTAATGAAAAGCCCAGAATAGTTCATTTTAATCGACTGGTGCCGTTTCTCGGAAGCAACCGTAGTGACGACCACGAACAAGTGGTACAACAGTGTAACGTCCCCAAGCAAGAACTGACTTACGAGGAGTTCAGGGCAAACTACGGGAAAATCGTAAAATCCGTCATGGTGTCGCAGCCGAGATTCAACACGATCTATTCTCGACATCTGGATATTGTGCATTGACACACAGCGTGGCTGAAGATCTGATAATGTAGAAAGGAGTAGCCAGAATATTTCGCCAGAAATTTGGGGGTGTTGAAAAGCTTCGACGCCAGGATCCTGAAGTAAGAAAGACTATGTACCTACTTGGTAAAGAACGGTTTTTGTTCTATTTGGTGACTAAATCAAAGCCGACTTACTGCACAATCTGGGAGGGCTTGGCAGGGTTGAGACAATACATGCTGCAGCTGGAAATCCGCAAGTTGAGTATATCGAAGCTGGGCTGCGGACTAGATGGTTTGCACTGGAGAGTCGTAAGGAACATGATTGAGGAGTTCAGATATGCTGTTACAACCCATGAAAACCAGGCGACGTAAAGAAGTCCGTACTCTGTTATTTTTTTCAAACGTCACAAAGGAGCCTAAAAGGAGCGGACTGCAAATATTTTGATATACCTAACTCTCTTCCGGGACGGAACAGATCTAAACAGGGGGGAGTGTTACAAGCAACTGTACCGTAAAGAAGGTGTGAGAGCACGATCATTACAATTAGACAGTTAGAGTTAGCTGGTTTCAGTTGAATGTTTGGAAGTTTTGAAGTCTCAATTTAGACTAAAAATAAATCATTTTTAGAAAATTATATAGCCTAATTAGAATTGAAAGCCGCTTAAATCGCTATTATGTAGATTTAAGGATTCGATAAAAAGGGGAGTTGATATTCGTGATAATATCGACTTTTGAGAATAAATTAGTAAACTTAACGTTTCGACAACGTAGTTGTCTTCATCAGAAGCATTTGTTAATGGGATTCAGCACTCTGTTGTGAGCTATTCTTTGCGACGCACCTCTGACATGAAAATTGACCAGAATCGATCCCCTACAAGGCCAATTTCTTCGGAAGTTCCTCAGGAATCACTGCTAGGGCCAGAATTATATCGGCTATATACATATGTACTTATGCCATTCCGAAACATCCCATCCTAATCTATTCGGCTTACCAAAGAGAACATCTTCACACGTAAACTCCAAACCGCAATAAACTAATTTACTAACTGGACCAAGAACTAAAGGTTGATCATCAACCTCAACAAGAGTATAACTGTGATTTTTCCAACAAAACGAAAGCGGCTCCTATGAACGTTTCCGTTGAGAGCACTCGTGTGCAACTAGAGCATGCTAGCAAGAAGAAGAAGGCAATAAAAGCAAGTGAAAGATCTGAAACCAGTGCACCTGATGCAATTGCTTCCATGAGTCAGATATGGAATTCAACATGGACGATACTCTTACTTTGGATTATGCGAGTAGTACCTAATCTTATGTTTAGAGTAACCTAAACTTGCGGACTCGCATAGGCGTCGGTATTACGGGTTAAAATAAGAATACGAAAAATTCATAAATAAACTAAACCGGTAGAGAAGCAGGCATGTAGTGTCGACCTTGAATATAAATCATGTTAAACCGCGCTGAGAGAGATTTCGTTTTAGTACCGGTTGAGCTGTTGCAGAGATTAGTCGAACGGTCAAGGTTATGTACTTACGTGTCGCTTTTGAAAATATAGCTGGTGTTTTTTGTGTGTTGTAGTATTATACCAAGTACATAATTAGTGTATCGTTTCATATAGAACTAATATTTACATACCTAAGAAAACAATGCCTCGTAATAGATTTGCTACTAATGTACATAAGTATGTGTCACTTTTTCCCCATTTAAAATATGACGGTAGTGCAGTGTTTTGCTTAATATGCAATGTTCGTTTGGCTGCATTGGACAGAACTGATTGCCAGAGGCATGTCAATGGTATTAAGCATATGAGAAATGCAAGAACTGAAATACCTTATACACTATTCCTCATACATTTACTAATTATGTTTACCTCTTGTAATCTTCCGTTGTCGTTGGTGAGAAAAGCAGCTTTTAAAACGTTTTGGCGACAATACGTTCCAAAGTACCCATTATCCTCACAAACACAATTACAGAATCATTTGCCGCGAATGAAAAAGATGCTAGAAAATGTGGGTAAACGTGATTTGTGTTCCAAAAAAATATGGATTACCGTGGATGAGACGACCGATATAAAGAAAAACAGTATTGTGAATGTAGTAGCTCGCGTTTTGTCTAGCGAGAACACAGCATCTCGATATTTGTTAGCTTGCAAACGTGTTCAACAATGTACCGCGGAAAATATTCAAAAAGCGATAATGAACGCTTTGAAAAAATTTAAAATTGCCCAAGATAATGCGATTTAATCGGAATGAATCCAAAGCAATTAGAGAAAGTCAAAGAGAATTTCAAATTCCTCAACTTTTAGAAGATTTAACAACAATATGTACCAATTATACAGTATTACTAGATACCATCAGAAAACTACAATGTACTGAATTGTCATTGCAAGAATCATTAGACATAGTGGAGAGTGTAAAAAATAAATTACACACATTAAATGATAGGCCAGGATTATGCGCTAGTCAAAAGTTGGCAGATGTTTTAAGGAAAAATCCCGATTTTAATACTTTAGAGGCCGCTTATAATAAGTGTAAGAATAGTGAACTTTTAAGTGATTTTGAAAAACAGTTTCTACATGCAAATGTAACTTCCTTAGATGTGGAGAGATCGTTTTCTATGTATAAGAATATTTTTCTTGTCGACGCACAAGGTTTAAAGAAGTAACTGTGGAAACATATGCAATGATGCAAGTTTACAGTAGTTCACATCCTGATGCCTCTAATTTGTTGAATAACTAGCAAGTAAGTTTATTTATGAATTTTTCGTATTCTTATATTAAGCCGTAATACCGACGCCTATGCGAGTCCGCAAGTTTTGGTTACTCTACTTATGTTAAATAATCCATTCATTTCTACCTTTCATAATCTTATGTTATTTTTTTTTATTAATTTTGGTTTCTGTTTTGACGTTATATTTTCATTGCCATTCTTATTTAATCTGATTCATTCATTATTTAGTGTGAAGGACGCAGCCAAAATACGTCACTTATATTTTGCTGAAATATTTGTGTACACTTTCCACTAGCCGTCCGCCGTACGTTTTTAATACTAGCAAAATTCAAATTGAAGATAATCCCTCGATATCAATAGTTTTAATTAAACATCCAATTGAACGAATTTTTTTTTACACGGAATCCATGTGTGAAGAGCGTTTAAAATGCTTGTTGTAGACAGGATGTTCTAGAAAAACACTTACGGATGATATGCTACTTCAGCACATGTTACGAGTACCTCGATATACAAATATGGCACTCCACGCGTGTACCATAAATGCTTTAACGTTCGCTGTCACAGTGGATATTGATTGTGTAGTAAGTGCATAACTATTAAAACTCCATGTTTATAGCTAATAGCTCTGGAAGAGTATTTACTGGGTACTTTAATATCCAACGTTTGTAAAATATTCCCTCTAGTTGCAAATTGATGTCTTTATGGTTCTCTTATATAAATTTATGCCTTTCAGGAATCATTTTTATTTGAAATGTGTCGCTCTTTTAAATTTATTTTAATTGTCGTCCTAGTTATACGTGGGGACTTACTATTTTGGAAGTTTCAAAGAACGGCTTTCCGCGTAGAGCGTAACGTTGATAAAGTACATTACATACAGTCAGTCACAAAAGTGTTCGTACACCTACCTAATGTTAAACAACGTTAAATCTTATGATGAACCGCTACTCGTCACAGATTCAAAAGAACTTTTACTAAGAGAAAGAAAGAAGCAACTGATTATTAGGATAATTTTCATTCTTTGAATCATTTTGCAAATATTTAATTTTATTTTTACGTGAACAACCTTTTGGAAAGCCCTACAGACTTATATTGAATGACAGTACATATTTGCTTCATTTATTGATCCGCATTCTTCTTTTGTATTTTGTACCGTACGTCATTCAGAAGACATGCTACGTCACCATCCACAAGGATATATAATTTTGTTCTTTCGTTCTTGATTCAGGTTTTTTAAAAACAATCAGGAACACAAGATCAAAATTGGCGCAGTCAGTAGGATTTGAAGAACTCATTGGAGGTTAGTTTCTACTATTCGCTTCAACGAACCTCGACCCAAAGGACCTTTTGGTGGAATATCTCCAAGGCAGACGGTAGAAAGCCGTACCAGAAGTGATTGAATCTCCGAACTCTGAGTAAGTCGAACAATTTCCTTTCTTTTTCCTTTTGTACTGAAACAACATTTTACTCTGAACATTTTGATATTTATCCCCTTTTTCTCTCAATTTATTATATACTTTTTATTCTCAATATTGATCAATTAACGGAGTTATTCGAAACAATGGCTCTAAACGGTCAAAATACCACTAATAACACTTGCTATCTCTCCGCTGCAAAAACTATTGCAGAATTCTTGCCGACATTTGGTGGAGAAAGCGATCAGTTAGAATATTTTATTAATAGATGTGACAAATTTTATAATACATATGGTAGGACAACTGACAATAATTTGAGCGAATTTGTATTCAATGTCATTAGTTCAAAATTAAAACATAATGTCTATAGTTTCTTAATGTGCAGACCAGATATTACAACCTGGCCACAGATAAAAGCTACATTACGAGAACACTATGGCGACAAAATCGATCGTCTAACGTTGACCCGTGAATTTTTGCAATTATCTAAAAATAGAAACGAATCAATTCTAGACTTTCTAGAAAGAATAAAACTCGTGAAATCCAAAGTTGAAGTTAAAATTCATATAGACCCTTCGTTATCTGGCGAACAAAAGCGAGTCCTAATTAGTCAAAACGAGCTAAACTCATTGGACGTTCTAGCCGCGAATTCAGATGAAGGATTCCGATTAATATTGGATATTAAAAACCCTACGACATTAATGGAAGCATCGGAACTCGTAACTAGACATTTCTATAATGACACCCGTATTAAAAATCTATCAAAGCGATCGGACAATTCTCAAATTTCGAAGCAACTAAACCCCCAAACTAACTTCAATCAAAGATATATCGCACCCCAGTTTGCAACACCACCTATTCGACAGAACCTTTCTTACGCCCCCCGACCTGAATTCTTCGCACCACATGGTAATTATCCCAGATCAACAATTCAAAACCGATTTAATAATTTCCAACACATTCCGCAAAATAATTTCCCTTCTCAACCGATTCCCATCCTACTGACTGCGCCAATTTTGTTCTTTGATTCAGGTTTTTTAAAAACAATCAGGAACACAAGATAATAAATTTATTTAGAACTTGTACAATACAACAGACAAACTTTCTCGATACTTAAAGATAGACTAGTTACAAGCGTGATGATGCTTCAGTATACTATGCCCCCTTATACATTTCTACCTCTTATATTTATAATAATTTCTAATCATTAGTAAACGAATGATATATCTAAATGACATCTACAATAACATTGGCAGTGCGTGACGCAGAGGGTCGTTTGTTTGTTTATATGTAATCACCCTGTGCGTCACGCACTGCCAATGTTATTGTAGATGTCATTTAGATATATCATTCGTTTACTAATGATTAGAAATTATTATAAATATAAGAGGTAGAAATGTATAAGGGGGCATAGTATACTGAAGCATCATCACGCTTGTAACTAGTCTATCTTTAAGTATCGAGAAAGTTTGTCTGTTGTATTGTACAAGTTCTAAATAAATTTATTATCTTGTGTTCCTGATTGTTTTTAAAAAACCTGAATCAAGAACGAAAGAACAAAATTATATAAGCCGGTGTAAAATCTCATTCAATAGGAGTCTCTTCTCTGCTTGCAACGCTGACGGTGTCTAAGCACTGTCCTCGGCAAGACCTACCTCCACAGGCGGTGTACAGCATTGCCCTCGGCGAAACTCACCCCGGTAACCGTATTATATTTTATTTGCAAGATTGAAATTTATTGAAAGTTAATTCGCGATGAAATCCGTCAGTTTGTTCACTACTTTATTTTCAATCTATTTGTTTGAGTTCATGGCTCAAGATCATTTGGAACTTTGTAAATTAAATATGTCTTTTGCACATAAAGTTGTGACCAAAATTGATTCCTGAATTTTGTTTAATTTTTTTTCCGAAGTCTTTTATTTATTATTTCTTCTTTTGTAAGTAAAATATATTTTTGACAAGCTTGATTACTAAATTCTGTTTAATTTTATTTTACGAATGCTTAGATATATAGATAGATAGATATTTTTTTATTCGTTATTGCAATATGATGCGTCGAATATGTCAACTGTATAAAACAAAAAGTATAAAATGTATAAAACGAAAACACAGTGTAAATAAATAACACATTAGTCAGACACATGAATACATACAATAAATTACATATAATAAAAAAGTGGGAAAACAAATAGTATACGGACCTATCAAGGGGATTTACCGAATTCCTAACATATTAATTTCTCACCAACACTACATTAAACGCAGTGTACGAAGACTTTCGTGACATTCCATTTTATAATATTTATTACATTCTGTCATAGTTTTAAATAATAATTGCTTCCATGTTATAATTAGTGCTTTTTAACTTTGTTAGAAAGAAACAAGAATACTGCATCATAATGGAATGTTTAGATTTGATGTTCTTTAACATCAGGTAGGTGTACGAACACTTTTGTGACTTACTGTGTATCTACCCATGTAAGAATATTTTAGGAATACTTCTGACAGTGACACTGAGCACTGAGAAAGTTTACTCGAGAAAGGAGTTAATGAGGAGAATTGTAATTTAAAATATACCTTTCAATACACCCTTCTTAAATCAGTTGGAAACTACTAATTTATAAACAAAGGAGTTAATCCGAAAGAGCTACCTAAATTGAAAGGTAATTAGTTGTTCATTATCCTGGGAATATATTCTTCACAACTTATATTCTACGCAATTATATTTACTTATGAAACGGCGCCATTTTTCAAAAAAGGAAGCTTAAATTTGCGTATATTAAAATCTCAATATTGCTACATCTTTCAGCGTCCAAATAAGACATAGTCTTCCCATACCCGCTAACCACGCTAGAAATACATTAGCATTTCATTACGCGACAATATTTACACCTGCCATAGGGAACCTTCAACATTGAAGACGAATATTACAACGCTTCTATCGTAGATCGTAAAAAAGCGTCTATTTTTATCGTTTTTTATCGACCGATTGCTAGGTGGCACCACGCTTTCGTAACCTTCTGCAAAAATCTATGCGACAATCCTTGGGCGCGTTAGTCACTCGCAGCGCCTAAACTTTTATTACCTTTGCGACCTTGCCCGACTCGCTTTAGGTATTGCTACAAATATTTATAGGTTAAGTAACTATTTCTTTAGATAGATAACATAAAAAGCAAAGTAGCATTTCGCAATGAAGCAGAAGAGTTTCTGTGCAAATCTTTTGCTGTACATATATACAGTATCGTGCAAACTGATTGGAACAGAATATTATTTTCTTCAAAAATCTTTTTATTTACATAAATATACAAGAAGAAAACACTATTATATTTAGTGTGTCCTCCTTTTGCCCTAATAACAGTATCAACTCTTGTTGGCATAGATTTTACGAAGTTTTGGCAGCTTCCTTTAAGCTGTTCATCATGAAACCAAACGCGAACTATTGCTTCGATCATTTTGAGTTCCGTTGAACAATCCATCTTGGACAGATGTTTCTTGCAAATAACCCATAGGTTTTGAATAGGGTTGAGATCTGGTGAATTTTCTTGCCATTCCAGTACTGTGACTTGGTTCTGTGTAAAATACTGCTTCACTTTTTTAGAGGAGCGGTATAGAGTTAAATCATGCTAAAAAGTATCCTTGTTGGAAGGATAGACTTTGTACACGTGGAATCATACGGGTTGATAGGATGTCAACATATCGATTCAAGTGATTGATATAAATGTGCCATGATAGGAGAAGCAACTCCAAAACATCTTCTTCATAAGATATTCAACTCGAGAAACGGGGTTATTTGATAGACGCACGAACCGCACATGCTATCCCTGCACGACAAAGTGAGTTTCTAACTACTCCAGTCTTCAGTTACCCAGTTCTTGTATTTCTTGGCCCAAGCTAGCCGTTTCCTTATCATGGCAATGGCCAGAAGTTGCTTCCTTGCCTTTCTATCAACTTTAAAAAGTCTTCGTCGCATTGTAATCACGACAATATTGACACCAGACTCATGAAGTTCTCTGTTTGGATCAACTGCATTCTTGCGTAGCTTCATTTTGCTTTTACGTACCAGAGATCGATTGTCCTTGACTGTCGTTTTCCTCTTACGATCACATTGTAGACTCTCTCCTTATGACCTAACAAATTTCACAAATTCCCTGCCAAGATACGATTATTTCTATTATTTTTTCTGGTTAGAAAATCTGCTGCATATAAAAATGTCTTTCATACATTTTAGTAATTCATACACGACTTCGATATTTAACTAAGCGTTTCGACTAAAATGCACAGCATAATTATTATTACTACAATTAGTGTACAACTAAATCAAAAGATTCATAGCGTTGCATTTGCCTTTGTCGCATATTGGCTAAGATCTGTAATTTGGAAATAAACGTTGTAGACTGATTGCACATACATACATTTGTGGACCCTGAGGGTTCGACCAATAAAACGGAAAGCAATGAAAATTAAATATATTATACATGACCGTGTTGTCTGTATTTGGATAAAAAGAAAAAAAAAAGGTGGGATTTAATTATAACTTTGAAAATCACGAATCGACATTAGCAATTGCTGAAAGTATCACAGTTGCAAAATCCTATTAGATAACCTTGGTTGTTATTGTTTTAATTCGCAGCAGCTTTAAATTATTGCAGTAAAATTTTGTTTTCTCAAATTATGGCGAAACATTTGTGTGACCTAAATATTATAGTAGTATCCAGTTGCACGTTTTTAAGGTGGATATCAGACCGAAGAAATTGGGAATTTAAGTTAGAATTAAAAGCTAGAATTTTGGAACTACACAAATACGGAATTAAATTTTCTTTTGTTTATTATGTTTACGAATTTACATAGTTTACTATCTAGTACTAACTATACGGTATGTCCACATAATAACGCATAATATTCTTAACTTTGTTATTGTTTGAAAAATGCTGGAACACGTGAATTTTATTTTTACGAAAAGTATTAGTTCATGCAAAAAATTATTTGCTTTCAATCCCCGTTTTATAGCAATAACATTATTAAGGTTTCTTAACATTTTATTGTTATTTTTTACGCTAACAAATTTGTTACTACATTTATTCCATTTTGTAAATCCATCATTTATTGTTTTACTTTCTAAATTTAATACTTCATTTGTGTTAGTTGTAAATTCATCATTTCGTTTGCTTTATTCCTTATAAACCTATGTATATTGTATTTGTATACATTAAAAATATTGTATGTGTACGTATTTAACACAAAATCTAATTTAAATTCATTTAACATACATAAATATAACAAAATCACCCGCTCACAAAATGAGAATTGATGTAAAACTGTATTAATTCAAATAACCCCAACTTCGGTACGGTATTATATTGAAAACCTCGAGTTAAGACGCACACTATAGAGAGAACCACCGCGATCGAGCTTGAAATAGACACTCACTGCCGAGAGAGCAAGCATAACGCACGTACACCTGTCCTTATCTAGGAGTGCCGGAACTTGTGTCACGATTGCCATCCGTCGCTCCTTCGCCTATGCGCAGTGCAGCGTTCGGACACGCACGATGTTTGGTCTTTGGAATCTCCACTACTATAGGGAAAGAGTAGCGAGACGGAGCATACATTTAAAGAACATAGCGTATAGATTCTAACACGAGAACGTCTGGGTAGTCTTCTACAACTATATTCTGCTACTGTCTCCGCGACCAGACGTTCGAGCTCCGTCAGGGGTTTGGTGGTGCCCCTAATAACGCATAATGCATATAAACGTTGCGAATTAATATACAAATAAGTGTTGCGATACTGAAGACACATTTAACGTAACAAAATACTTCGCACTCGTACTAGGTTAAGAAAGACATACAAACGTTACGATTTAATATATACTGAGATGTATTTATATAAATGTACATAGAAATACGCCCACAAAATATGTACACAAACAAGTAAGGAAACCGTATTATAATATATATACAATATTAAGGTATATGCATAATTTTTATATATTACAAGAGGGGAACCTCACATTTTTTAAATATTTTTTACGTAATAATAAGGGGAAGTACTGAGAGGTACTGAGCTATCGAACAAATAAGCAAGTATTCTATACACCCAAGCAAAAGCAATTGGTCCTCCCTCTTCGCAAGGAAGATACGCCGAAGCAGACGACTAGCGGCATTGTTCTTCAAACCAGGTCAAACAGTCATCATGTCTTTTCTTTGAATTGTAATCCCATTTTTATCAACAGAAATGCATTTTTCGAGTACAATGATTCATTTTCTTAAAAAAAATTAACATAAAGCGTCACGGTAGTCGAACGGTTAACATACTTACCTTTCGATCCGAACAACGCGGGTTCAAATTCCAGGCGGGACGGTTGATTTTTAATTACGGATAAAAATGCTTTCTTCTCGGATAAGGAAGTAAAACCATAGGCCCGTGTTAATACAATGTATGGGCACGCTAAAAATGCCTAATAGACATCAGAACACATCTGAATTCGGCAAAATTCTAGTAGTCATGATTAGTCTGACGGAAACACTTACATGTTCCAGGTACCAGAGCACTCATGCACTGCGTCATCTCGGGACCAACAATCCAGAAAATGCTCATGAGTTGGTTTGGCACCTGTATCCGGATTTTTGTCGCTACCTTCTAGACGGCAGGTGTATATCTCTTGGCACTAGATGGCGCCGGAGATATACTCTTTATTGCTATGTCGGAGGGTAGTGATATAAATCGAGAGGTAATCGACGGTGTGAGATACAGAAACACTCGGACCAACACTCATGACACCGAGTAGATAGAAACACGTCCGTTGGCTAGTGTTTTCTCACCTCGCATTGTTTTTGGCGCGAGTGATTTCATCAATACTATGAGCCAAATTAGCACTATTTTGGTTATTGTTTCTAGGCACCTTTTTAAGTGTCGCTAATACTGTTTAATTTGGTTAGTGAAATTGTAAAATTGTAGTTCTGCAAGTTTCATTAACCTATTTACAGTTTGCATCACATTTGACTGCAAAAGAAAGAACTGAAGTGTTGATGATGGTTGGACACGATGACAGGATAAGAACACACGAGGAAGAGTGCCAATTATTTAACGCAGAACACCGTAATCGTGTACGTCTACCTTGTAAACGGTAAGAAAGTGATCCATCATGAGAGGTATCGTTGTATTCAGAAAATAATAAAAAAATTATTTTTGTTGAAGAAAAATGGTATGACAATTCAAAGAAAAACATAATGACGTCATAGCTATACGAGAGAAAATGAAAAAGAGTATTTGTTGTGCCAACTTGTGTTTTATAAAAATAAAATGATCGTGTTTCAGCGTTTTTCAAAAAATTACCCATCTAATAACTAATTTAAGAATATTGTTCGTTATTTTGCCGACACACTGTATACAGTGACAAGATAAGAACTCACGAGGAAGCTTGCCAAAAGGTAATCCATAGCAATATTTTATAAACTACCAACAATAAAAAAGGAGGTTGTTATTCTAACATCATATCTGAAGACACTATCATTTCCCATATCTAAAGCTCCTATAAAACGCATCCGTAGAAAAAATCAATGAGCATCACCTCAAAATTACATTAGATGAGTTTTGTCGGCGGTCTGTAAAGGGTGTTTTTGTGAAGAATCCTCTGGGGAATAGGTGCGCCCTAGAGGACGTTATCTGCAGGGGAGAATAGGATTTATATGATAGGGGTGACGATTGCTACTTGCCGACGATATTATCTTATAAATCTTTCGCAGTGGATTGTACGTTTAATCCCCTGCAAGTGTGTAATCGACAGTTTAAGCTGCACATACATATACCTTATTTATTCAAATGCATACATATGAAATACAGACGCAAATAAAAGCATAGCATTGTTCATAATCTTATGGGTAGGAGAAGAAGTTAACAGATGGGCCAATGCACGGTATTAAGGAACACACAAAATTTTAAAACATTTAAAAAGCATATGCGTTGACTTTCTGGATAGTTAATGCATCACCTTAACTCAGCTAACAGGAAATTTCCTTCTAAAATATTTTTCACTTATTTTGTTGGCTAAACTTGTAAAATCTCCACTTTTAATATAAGAGTCATTCCAAGCAAACATATATTTAACTCAGAATACATATGTTAATTATAAACTACAGCACAACCTGTGTTAACGGCCACCTGTCTAAAGCGGCCACCTGAGGTAACGGACAGTTTCAAAGTTCCCCGAATCGACTATAAGGACATTCCCATATGTGAAAACTCGTTATTTACGGGCACCTTTATAAAACGACGTCGGCCAAATAAACCCAAATTTTTATGGCTTATCTTCATAGAAATTTACCTGCCGAGATCGGCCGGACTATTTATGATGTATCTTTATTGATGGAAATATGTACCCAATATTACTTCGTATTTGTGCGATGAATGGGATCTCAGTCCCGAACACGCCTCGACAGCAAATTGCCGGCGCAACACGTGCACGTTTATGTTTGATCAAACAGAGATCACTTTCGTTTTTACAAGTTTACATATAATATGCTCTTTCAATTACTTGTAGTTAGTTTAAAATTCTCTCCGTATTCGAAAGGTTCTTTCGGTTACTTAATTAGTTTAAAGTTGCCTCCGTATTCTAAAGGTTCTTAATTAAGTATGTCGCTAAAAAGAAAACGTTTGTCGCTAAAAGACAAAATAAATATAATCGCGGAAAGTGAAAAGTATGCGTTAACTTCGCGAAAGTTGGCCGAAAAATATGGGGTTGGAAAAACACAAATTAACGGTCTAATGAAAAATAAAGGTGAATTAAAAAAGATGGTTGAGGAAGGTGTTAACTTGGGGCAAAAACGAAAATTTTCGCAGTTGGAAGGATTGGCAATGGATTAAGTCGTCTACAATTGGTTTTGCAAAGCCAGAAATAAAGCAATTCCAATATCTAGGCCGCTACTTAAACAAAAAGCACTGGAGACAGCAAGCAGTTTAAAGATGGAAAATTTCGCAGCATCTAGTGGATGGTTGGAGTTTCCGCCGGCGACACAGTATAACTTTTAAATCAATTTGTGGTGAGTCCGCAGAGATTCATTTGGACGATATAGAGGACTAGAAAACCAAGTTACCGTTGATTTTAAGAAATTATTCTCCTCGAGATGTCTTTAATGCCGACGAAACAGGTCTTTATTACCGCGCCTTGCCAAATAAGACATTTGCATTAAAAAATGAGAATTGTGCAGGAAAGAAGGCAGCAAAACAACGTTTGACTATTTTACGATGTGCAAATATGGAAGGTGAGAAAGAAGATCCGTTGATAATTGGAAAAAGTAAAAATCCTCGCTGTTTTAAGGGTAATCATGTTAACAAATTACCCTTAGAATGGGTTTCTAACAAAAAGGCATGCATGATAATGGAAATTATAACAAGATGGTTGCACAAGTTTGACAATGAAATGAAAAAACTAAATAGAAAAGTGCTTCTTTTCTTGTATAACGCCACGTCACATTCTAAAGTTCCATTAAAAAATGTTAAACTAGTCTTCCTGCCGCCAAACACCACTTCGCATTGTCAGCCTTTGGATCAAGGAATAATTCAGAATTTCAAATTGATTTTTTTGATTAAAAGGCTTCTAACGTTTATTGACAGTGAATGTGTTTTTGAAAATTCTGAAAAAAACATAAATTTAGCCAATGCACTTATATGGATTACAGCTGCTTGGAAAAAGGTATCTCCTGCCACAGTTAAGAAATGTTTTTCCAAGGTCGGATTCTCTGGTGTTATCCAAGAAGATACAATGTTTGATGAAGAAGACGAAATACCCCTTGCCCAACTCTTTCCTACAGTTCGTAACGAAATTGTGGATTTAGATGAATATGCTTCTTTTGGGAGTCATGTGCCTACAGAGAGCCCTAACTTCAGTATTGCAGAAATTGTTGAAGAATTGTGCAATAATTATGAAAAATATAGCTCTGATAATAGTAATGTGGACGAATGTGAAACTCTGTACAAACCGCTTGTACTAATTTAATGTATTTTTAGTATATTTTAAACATCCATGTATAGTATTTCATCACTTCATTTTGGTTGTTGCGGCTTCAGGAGGTTCTCTTTGTATTTTTCCCTATGTTATTTATAGCCGTAACTAATACATTTTGGTTTTAATTCAATTTGTTTTGATAGTTTAAGATTCTCATTTAAATACCGAATTTCACAATTACTTTATGAAGGCAGTAAAACCCTTGGAATTTCCAATCGTCTTATCAATGCCCAACATTTCATACTAAAGAATTATATGATTCAAAATTGTTATTCATAGTACCTGCCCGTTGTATACCACAGGTCGCCGCGATGTGTCATGAATAGGTTTATGGTCGGCCGTTCAATCTAAATCCATTCTTTTATTATGCCATTACCTAAAGCCCTGTTTCTAATTTTAGGGATTAGCAATTTAGTTGTTTATCTTGGTGTAAATTCCAAGGTCTCCTTGTATTATTTACTATTGTAAAACCTTTCTTTATTGTAAAATCTTTTCTATATATAGTCCTGCAAATGCAATTAAGGGCAGTCTTGTAACCAAGTTGAACAAAACACCATTCATCCAGTAGCATAAAGTAAGAGTTCGATGATAGCTTGCTGTAAACAATTGAAGTCTTTGTAAAGTTTAACGATTAAATAGTTAAGTGTAAAACAGTGATTTCAATCAAATCCTCTCAGTTCTGGTTCTTCGAGAAGTTTAAATAAGTGGCGAAGAAACAAATCTACAGTCCGTATAACACGAAATCTTTTTACTTCGTTACATCAATCAAACTCCAAAATCTACTTTATCTACTATGAGCGAAGTGTGTGCAAAATTAAGAGACATACAGAATTATTTATTGTGCAATAACAATGGTGACATTTATATGGATGTTTCTCGAATTTTACTTACATGTGAAGCTGTGGTTAAGTCGAAGCTAAAAAATTTAAAGCAAACAAAGATTGAACCATACTTCAAAAAAGCTTAACAAACTATGTTTTTTCGTATGAATATGTTGTAAAAATATGTATAAATAATGAACATATGTATTATCTATTATATGTATACATATATGTATCTATATGTATATGTACTGAAATATCTTTCTCAGGGTTTCTACTCTAAATTTTGTTAAATTTTCAAATTTAACTCTATTAAATGATTTTCGTAGGTTCGGGGGTATCCCTAGATACCATTGTGGCAATTTTGAATGAATTTGTAACTTAGTGAAATCAGATTAACGAATTTTTAAGATTTTAAAATCAACTAACCTTTAAACTTTCGAACGACGCCAATGTAAATAAACACTCTGTTTAAATACACACCACATGAACTGCCTGTTCTGGATATTTAACCCTATTTGCTTTTCTAATAATGACTTTGAATACACCACGAACACTTATCTTTGGATTGGATTCACGACAAACTTTGATTCAACCAAGGCCGAATAAAGATTGATGAAAATTTAGGGTGTCGTTACTCTTTCATTTATTTTAAATCGCGAAAGACCGGCGATTGTTTTCCTTCACAGCCAATTTTGATAATTTGCCTAAATAGAAACTAACTTTTCGATGACTTTCAATTAATATGATATTAGTACTCGAGAACGAATGCAGTGACTTAACCAGAAGGTTGTTTGTTGACGATTCTGTGGTACGAATTGTCACCAACAAGCTTTAAAAGAGAAAATCCACTACTAATTTATGGAAACCTTTCAGATAAGGATTTAATTGACGAAATATTATCTGTTGTGCTTTGAAATTTACGTTGTTGCTTATTCCAGACGATTTTTACTTTAATTTAGAAGAAGTAATTGAATAGGAAAATTGATAAATGAGTAGAATTGTCCATGATACCCCACACTCGTCGTTATCTGGACTTATAATTAATTTCTACCGTCCTCGCCTCAAGGACGGTTGGCTTAGGGGGGGAATGGTAACGCAAAAATTACCAATTATCCCCGCAAGAGGGGTATTTGATTGCCAACGAGTGGCCAGCCTGACATTTACTTCAGTATCGAAATGACAACCGAGAGAAATTGTTGTCGTCGTAAACACGACGTTGAACATAACATAACAGTATATATCTATAATATCCACCTAGTCTATGTTTTGTTATTACACACATTAAAATAGTTTTAGTTTTTCGTATACATATGTGTATTTATATAATATTCACTTTAATTAATAAGATAAAGAAAAAAATCTTAAAAACCAATTATGTATTTTATTTGTAAGAAGAAAAACCTGACAATTACGGCCACCTTTATATAACGGCCAATACTTTTGCTTTTTTTTGGTGGCCGTTATTGACAGGTTTTACTGTATTTTACATAGAATGACCAAGATGACACTATTTTTCAGGTAAATATCTTTTAAATGATGCAGGGTTTTTGTTATTACTTCAATTTAAGGAATTCTAGATAGCAACGTCCTGTAAGCAACTAATGTACAAAACAAAACGAAGCTCGTATGAGAAGCAGTGTTTTTGTGAATAGTTTAGCCCAAAAAAGTGTCAAATTTAAATGTTAAAAGGGTTCATTTGAACCAATACCTTTTACCAAACGGAGATATGAATAATTTTGATATTACGTTTTATTTTTGGATACTACATCGACGTAGTGAATCTGTACTTATGATTGTATACACAAGGATACCAATAGGTTTCTATCTTACTGCTTATTCGGGTTAATAGGTTCTATTATTTAATAACGTATCAAAATTGAAATAGGTACGCGACACTCTCTAATTGTAATGCTTTTACCGCGTTATTGTCGTTTTGTTTATCCTATCAACTGTATTAAGAAATCTAGTCACATATTGACACTTTCATAAGCTTAAATATTTATTCAAATTTTATTCGTCGTCATTACATGATACACATAGGTGCGTGTGGAATGAGCTTCGTGTTTCAATAGTATGGATACGAGAATTGTTTTATCGATCGATATTATGCTGCTTGGTTGTTATGCTATACAAGCAACAATACTAACCAGTATTATAGTGGGCGTAAGAAGAAAAAACGTTTGCCATTAATGCTTCACTTATTAGTAATTTTTGTAATAAGCGAAATAATGATTTCATTAATTGTTTCTATTATTTTTCACCATTTGTTGATTGTGTTTTGTTATTAAATAAAAGACATAATGCAAAATGTTTACAGTCCCTGGCCATATTACTTGAAACATGTCATAAATCAACCTTTTTACGTGGAAATTTCCATCCTATTATAGTGATATTCTTTTGCTTTGAATCCGATCGTTTATAGGGAGACTAGATTATTGTATCAATAAATAAAAATACCAGAGAAGTGATATTTAGAAGAGTAAAGTACGTATATATAAATATTTCAGTTATCAACTTACATTTAGCGAGTTCACAGTTTAGAGAATGCATCGATATTTTTTTAAATATTTCGTCATAACCGTATAGAAGCTAAGTTGTGGAGTACCGTTAAGTGTTTTGTGTTGATATATCGTTATTGCAAAGGTTAAATTGTTATTCTATCTCTCTCTTAATGATTAATTATTTGGAATTTGAAAAAAAGGAGCTAGCACATCGACACAAAGACGGGTAAAGTGCGCTCGGAAAAGAAAAACTTCGAAGAGATTTGACCGTGAAATTGTTCATCAGGCTTTGAGCAATAGATTTGCTACAATTAAAATGATTCAAAGAAATTTACAAGAGAGAGGAATATAGATTTCGGGCAGAAATGTCAGGCGCCGATTGCGCGAAAATCGCCTAATGGGCTGAAGACCTGTAAAAAAGCCGCGTTTAACAGAAAAAATTAAATCTGCTCGTCTCAACTTTGCAAGAGAATATCGACATTTCACAGACGAGAATTGGAAAAAGGTGAATAACTTAACAACATGATTTTTACTGAATTAATGTTTGCATTATTTAATAGGTTTTCTTTAGTGACGAGTGCTCGCTCTGTGTGTTAGTGCAGCGAGCGCAATTTGTTCGTAGACGACCTGCTGAACGTCTCACAGAGTCCATGGTTCTTCGAACTGTAAAACACCCTCCGCGGGTAATGATTTGGGGAGTGATTAGTGGAGACGGACCCGGCCCTTTGTATTTTGTAGAAGGTACAATGCGTCAAGAGCAGTACATAAATGTGTTAAAAAACACGTTATTACTGTATTTTAAGCCAGGACGTCGCATACCGACAGGGCGTATATTTATGCAAGATAATGCTCCTTGCCATGTGGCAAAAAAGGTTAAGAAATTTTTTGAAGACAATCACATACCTCTTTTACGTTGGCCCGGAAATTCACCGGACCTCAATCCCATCGAGAACGTATGAAATCGACTAAAAAGTAAGGTATATGAAAGAGAAAACCCTACAAAGGAAATATTAATGAAGAATATAAAGGATGTATGGGAGAACGATGAAGATATAAAAGAGACAATCATATCTTGCATTGAAAGTATGCCCCGAAGAATTAAGGGTGTTATGAAAAATCATGGGTTATGGACTAAATATTAATTACTAATATATTGTATAAATAAAAAATATAATACATGTACAGTTTACATTTTATTATGAAGAAACTACAAAATATTGAGTGTTTCAAGTAATTTGGCCAGGGACTGTAGTTTATTCGATATTTTCTTAATGGAAGCTTAAAAATATTAATATTTTACGGTTCCTTAACGATTTTCAGCAAATTATTGTTTCGAAGAAATCCTGAAATGTTTTACCTGGTAGCAGTTGAAAAGCCAGCCTTTAGTCAGTAATTAAAATTGTGAACATTCCTCTAATTACAATTTGTTCGTAGTAGCAATTAGAATGATATGTTTTTAAACTATCGCTTGATTTTATTTACAGTTTAATGCCCTTCGCAGTTCTAACGATGTGTATTTCAGAATAAACTCCTATGAAACTATGTATGGCCTTGAAAATTGCTCTTCAGAATCGTTTGACGACGGAACTAGGATCACTATTTCGTTTTTTTCATTACGTTCCTATAAGTGATCGAGGTGAAATCTATTAACCAGTTAAACAGGAATTTTTTCGTAGGCGGTACAAATTATTTCAGAAGTATAAAATCTGGTTTCAATTGCATAATTGCTACGTATTCAGAATCCTTAAATGGTAGCCGTAATCTTATTAATGCCTATATCAAAATATGCTTCAATATTCAAGTGGACAATTCATTACCTAATAATTAGATATATCAAAAATAGGTATTGGGTATTAAAAACATAAATTGGAGAGGAAAGTCAAATTGTGTACGTATTACTTATTCTTACTCACTCTAACTGTAATTATGTGAGCTGTAAATTGGTTAGTAGCAACGGGTTACACGTAAGAATGTTTTGAGAAGTTCTGGGAGATTTTTTTTTTCATTTGTCAAGATCATCTTATTACAAATTCAAATTATTCACAAAAGGATATAAATAATTATGGAAATGTTTACAATTTATGCATTAAAAGGTAAGGTTATGTTTGTTTTGTTTATTTAAAAAATTGATAAGAAGTGACTATTGCCTAGAGCATATATGGGCAACCCCCGGCCCCCGGGCCGGATCCGGCCCTCCACCAGCTTCAATCCGGCCCGCGAGAGAAATTCAAGTAACGCGCCAAAAAAATTAAAGATTTAACACACATAGTTTATTTGTAATTACCGTCAACCAACCTAAAACTATTTATTCAAATCATAAAGACTAAAATCGATAAATAATATTATTAAGCGTACGCAGTGGAACGCCACAGATCGAGTCAGAAATAGTCGTTAGAAAGAGACAAACAGATAAACATTCGGGAAGCCGCCCGATGACTTCGAAGCGCTCCAGAGCCGACTGTTATTCATAACGCGGCTAGCATCGCATATTCGTGTACGATCGAGAGAATTCTAGTTGCTTATTGTGGGTAATATATAAACCGCTCAGCGCGCGTGTCAACTGATTACTTCATAACAACTGATAAGAAAAGACGCGGGAAATATTCAAGCAAATTGAGCTCAGAAGAAAAAAAATCTATCAAGATGTCTGGTTTAAAAAAGCGGGAAGTGGACACAGAATGTTGTCAATTCCAAAACAAATGGACTGAAGAATACTTTTTTATCATGCACAGTGGTAAACCTATGTGTTTGCTGTACAATGAAACAATTTCTGTTTTAAAAGAAAACAATATGAAGCGGCATTACTCCAGCAAGCATTTCGTTCAATATAAATTACTTACGGGCCAGTTAAGAAAGGATAAAATTAAAAAACTCATTACCGATTTAGGGAAACAGCAAGAAATGTTCTATTCACAAAGATCAAATCTAGACAGTGTTGTTAAAGCTAGTTTTATAGTTAGTTCCAAAATAGCGAAAACATCGAAGTCATATTCTGAGGGAGAGTTTGTTAAAGAGTGCCTAGTAGATGTTGCAGAACTTTTGTGTCCAGAAAAGAAAAAAGAGTTTGAGAAGGTGAGCTTATCGCCACGTACTGTTGTTCGACGTATAGATATGATGGCTAGTGATATCAAAAAAACATTGACTGATAGACTGGCTGGTTTTCAAGCATTTTCGATTGCTTTGGATGAGAGTACAGATTTATCTGACACAGCCCAGTTAGCTATTTTTATACGAGGTGTTGATGAGGAATTTGTAGTGACAGAGGAATTACTGGCTTTACGGCCGCTACAAGGGACCACTACTGGAAAAGATATTTTTGCCGAGGTGCAAAGTACTTTTGAGCAATATGGTTTGCGGTGGTGTAAATTAGTTGGACTGTGCACAGATGGTGCGCCTTCAATGGTCGGTCCACGAAAAGGTTTTATCGGAATTCTGAAGGAAAGAGCAACCGCTATGAATGTGCAAGAATGTGATTTAATAATTCTGCATTGCATTATTCACCAACAAAACTTGTGCTCTAAGTCCATTCGACTGAAGAACGTTATGGATGTGGTAGTAAATACCATCAATTTTATTAGATCCCGCGGTCTTAACCATCGCCAGTTTAAAGCATTTTTGGATGAACTCTCTTCAGAACACGATGATGTGACATACTATTGCGAAGTAAAGTGGCTAAGCAAAGGCAAAATGCTAAAAAGATTTTATGACCTTAGAAAAGAAATAGCTGATTTTATGGAAATGAAAGAGAAAACATTGCCGCAAATTTGTGATCCAACATGGCTTTGTGACTTGGCATTTCTGGTGGACATCACAGGACACTTAAACGACCTGAACTTGAAGCTTCAAAAACAAGGGCAATTGGTAAATCAGCTGTACAGTAACCTTAAAGCTTTTCAAAACAAAATTCGCTTGTGGGAAACACAAATGAGAAGTAAAAACTGTTTTCATTTTGTAACATTATCCAGTCACGAAAACATTGATTACGGTCGCTATGCTGAAGAACTGAAACTACTGTCAGAGCAATTCACTGATCGGTTTTCCGATTTTAGGAATATGGATAGCACTTTCAATATTTTTGCAAATCCGTGTAAGTGTAATGTGGAAGATGCTCCGCTTCACCTACAAATGGAGTTGATCGAGCTTCAAGAAGACTCATATTTGAAGTCTAAATTTGATGATGTGGAACTAAGCGAATTTTACAGAACATACCTTTTCGAAGAAAAGTAGCCACAGCTGAGAGTTTTCGCAAGAAAAATAATTTGCACATTTGGAAGCACGTATAAATGTGAGCAGTTTTTTTCAATCATGAAAATTAATAAAAATAAGCATCGTACTCGGCTTACAGATGTTAATTTAGAAAACACTTTGCGTCTATATACTAGTGATATTGACCCCAATATTGATCATCTTGTTTCTCAACTTCAAACTCAAGTCTTTCATTGATTTTCATTTGATTTTTCTATCTTTTTTTGTTAATTTGCTTTTTATATGTTTGATTATGCTATTATAATTCTAAATAAAAAAATGTGTGAATTTTTATCGCCTTTTTATTCACTACTACCTACTTATTCCTTACCTACGGCCCGCGACCTGATTAAGTCCCGAAATTACGCCCTCAGCTAAGCAAAGGTTGCCCATACCTGGCCTAGAGCATATTGCATTTTAGGTTTGTAGAATCTCATCCACAATCAATTTTTAACATGAAATTATTTTTTGTGCTATAAATATTTGTCCGGTTACGTTTAAATGGATTTCTTTTTTCACATTTGCACATAAAGAAATACATTTCCAGATTAAGGAAGAATATTAGCTACATTTCCTGCACACAGAATATGAACATACATAAAACATAACTGCGCCAATGCGTCTGTATATTTTTATACTCTTCAGCCCAATGAAATCGTGTCACTTTCATTTTAGATGTTAGTCTTGACTTCTTTGCCGGACGTCTGCATTTCAAGCCTGATTCATGAAGACGTCTACGAACTGTTCGGGCTGATATTTGTATACTTTCTCCACTAAGAATATTGTGAACACCTTTAATGGATAAAAAGCATGTTCTGTAGCCACTTTTACTATACGACGATCATCTCCTACAGTTGTTTTGCATTTGCCGGCACAGTATGTTCTATCATTACTTGTACTAGAAGTATTCTTCTTAATTAATTTCGCGATTCTCAGAGCAGTTTGATGTGATGCACCCTCGTTTTGTGCAACTTCACGTTGAGAGAACTCTCTCGTCTCTAGAAGAGCAGAAATTCGTATTTTTTTCTCTGTGCTTATATCCTTCTTCTTTTCCATTATGATAATAATTGACCGCGAACTCTTTCAAATGTAACTGAAAATGTGTGGAATGTCTTGAAAAACATCGCAAGTACACGGAACTCAACTACAAAGAAGGAGAATTACAACAACATATTGAAGATGTATTGCATAATAGCGACGAAATTAAGAAAATAAAAAGCTGCATTGGCAGTATGCCAAAAAGGATTGAGGAAACAATAAAACACAGACGGAGCATGCAAATATTAGTTATTGTATGTTCAAATTATACTTACCTGCATATTATATATAATTGAATAATAATTAATAATATTGCCAACATTACCAACTGCTTTTTTAAATTTTACCTCAAGATCATAATATTTTTACCTCGACGGCCAAGGATTGTAGATTATTAGTGTTGGCCAAAAAGAGGAAGTTATGAATCCAGGGAAAAATTAAATTATTTAACGCACATCAACTCCAAAATATCTAAGCGTACCCTCCACCGCCCCAAATCTTTTTCAAACATCAACGCACCGGTTCAAAGGTAAGGAAATCTGACGCATCTAAAGTAGGCACAGACGAAGCATGCATAATGCATAGACGGTTACGCCTATTGCAGTTAGACAAAAGCTACGAACGATGCGGAGACGTCCCTAGAATCGGGGCCCGCTTGATTATCGAAACGGTTTCGAAACTCTCTTGAAGCGTACCGCCTGCGCGCGGACCGCAAAGGGTTGCCAGGCGATTACCATAAAGATCAAACACTTATTACGACGTAGTTAGCGTTGCGAACGGAATGAAGAACAACAACAACATTAATGGCGTTTAATGATGCTGGACTCGTACCGAATTTCGAAATGGGCAGATTATTATGCGATATTCGGAGACAAAGAGCTTATGCATGTTGTACGCCCCACCAGGTAGTAAGATGCACGAAGAGTGTTGAGAATAGAAATAGGTGCAGTTTTATTATCTTTTTTCCTATTATTCAGGCGGATAGCGCAGCTGTATTTACAAGATATGTGTTTTTGTAATGCAGTAAAATATTAATCAAGGAGATGAAGCGAAATAGGTTAATATTCAACTACAACATCCCTCTGTAGACTATGATAACTTTATAGGCGAATTATACGTGGAATAAGGTTTGACACTGCCACTCTCATTTCTCGCTCCACAACGATTTTTGATATTTGCTTTTTATGACAGCTACAGCTGAAAATCTAGCTTCGCATAAATAGGTTGTCGCAAAGGAAATGAGGATCTTTACAGCTTTTGAACTCCCGGTTGGATATTCATTTTTGATTGATATCCAAATTTTGTTTTCAGGCTGTTGTCGCAAGAGATTTCATGTAGACTCTTTTCTTCCTGCGAAGTGAATTCTGGTGGAGCTTGAGCACGAAACGGATCTTGGATTCACGCAAATTTCTCGACATTGTCTTCCTTAAAGTATTTTGCAAACGAGTCAGTGAGCTTTGAGAGGTGTTTCTTGAAAAGGACAGTAAGTCTTGTGAAGCAATGACTTTATTATAGGCTACGTATTTGTGCAATTCAGGGAAGCAATGGTGACCGCCATTCTCATTAATTCTGCTTATCCACAACTGCAGCTTTTTCCTAAACGCCGTAACCTTCTCCAAAAGTTTCAAAATGTGCATGTTATTGCCTTGTAGAGACAGATTGAAGGCATTTAGCTTATCAAATATATCGCAGAAATACGCTAGTTTCAAAAGTTGTGTTCGACACAGTACCTGGAGTCTTCATGACCTTCCTCCTGTAGAAAAGTGTGAATGTCTTGTAGCTCGAATGCACGGGATAGGACGTTGCCATGTGAAAGCCATCGTGAACTGCAGCAGTATAGCAGGACCGTGTTTCAGCTACCATGTCCATGCACAGCTTTTTGAAAAATCTGGCTTTCAGATTTATTTTTATGTAGTTTACTAGATTTGCGACACGTTCTAATACGAAATTCAATTGGGAGCTCATCGACTTTAATGTAAGTGCTTCCCTGTGTATGATGCAATGGGTCCACATAGCACGCGGTGCTTTGCTGCGAATAAACACCTGCAATCCTCCATAGCGACCAGACATTGTTTGAGCTCCATCAGTACACATACCGATGCTCTTTTCCCAATCCAAATCATTTTCGGTTATAAACTTGTCAAGTACTTATTACTATCAGCAGTCTCATCACGTTGCAGACCAGATTCCGTACCTTTCATTTTCTCTATTAATTGATCATTGCGATTCAGAGCTAGATGAAGGATTCTTCGACTATTATTATTATTATTATTGGCCTCGGTTTTCCACCATTAGCCATTCCTAGCTACCCGCATGGACGCCAAGGTAAACATATGACACTCTTCACACTCGGGGCCGATCGAGTGACTAACTATTTGTACACACACAAAGGGTAGGCCATCGGAAAAAGGGAATACCCACACAGGATAAACATAGAGGAATTCAACTAAAAAGTAATTTTCATGGTGCACATGTATTCACATATCCTGTAGTTAATATCTGGTCTCTCCTGGGCTATTAAAAAATTGACATCGACTGGAAGTTCAACATTCATCTTGATTAGGTCTCGAATTAGCTTATCGATCTCTGTTTTACCTTTAATACATCCCAAAATAATATGATGTCACCGCGCGAATCCTTGCAGATGTTACATAAATCGTTTTACAATATCTTAATTTTATGGAGATGAGACGGAAATTTTCCGTGGTTAAACGTTATTCTTAAAATTTGTGCTAATACTTTTTTCCTAACGTTGATCTTATTATACCACCGGTGACTTTTGATATTTGGAAAGATTCTTCGACTAATAGTGTTGTTGGACAAAGGTACCTTTGAAATTAATTTTCCCACCGATTCTCCCAGCACATTAACCATGTCAAGAGCAGCCGGTAAAATAAGCGCTTCTGCGATGGTGTGAGTTTTTTTGCACTTCGCTACTCTGTAACCGACCTTAAAAGACGCCCTCCATCCAACCGAGGTAATTAATTATTTTAATCATATTTCATTATGTTTTTTAGTCATATTTAATTAGGTTTATGCTTATAGGTTATTATTTTCCACGTTAAAGGTTTTTTGTAGGGTTATCGTTGAGCCCATTTGCCGAAATCCTCTGAAGGGTAGAGCTTTTGTTGCGTGGATGTGTCCACATCTCCTATCCAACCCGGGGATAGGACTAGCGCCGATTTACCGCCGTTCGATCACGACAGCACAGTAAGCTCCAGTTGAGCATAGCCCAGATAAGTTGTCTTACCGTTGCTTTTTGTTTGTTTCGGTTCACGACCATTTGTTTTTTTTTTATTTTGTCTAGATTCTAACATGTTTATTTTTTCCTTTATCTTTATTTTAAGCAATTTCATTAACGTATGGATATACTTTAGGAACCTCTTATCATCATCACATTCTTATTTAAAAATTTGCTACATTTTTGGAAATTTACATTTTATTTTTTCCTTCTTTTTAATATTTTCCAATCCATATTTGTTTTTTTTTTGTTTTATCGCAAGTTACTTTAACAAATATTATTTTCTCTTTTTATTTGTACATTTTATGTGAGCAATTTGAATGAGTTGCGTTTATATGTATGATCGATGTTAGATCGAACGTAGTGGCCACCACTACATTAAAGACGTTGTAGTAACAAATATTCTTTTCCCTACCCCTCCTCCACCTCGCGTTCCCGTTTTTCACGGGTAGTTCTCCCTAATTCAAACGGGTGGTGCATATTTGTTTAGTTAGTCGTGAACTCACCCCTGTTCATGCTAGCAGGCACAGCAGGGGAACTACGTTCAGGTAGGTCTGCAATTCCTTTGATTGTTGTTGTTTTTCCCCCTCTATTTTATTTATGTTGCCCTATATCTTTTCAGATAAGGATCAGGTTTCACATTCTCTTCACTTTCTTATTAAAAGTAAATTTTCTCCGTAATCGCTGTTGGAAGCCTTAGACAGATGCCAAACTTTATTTGCAGTATTCTAATATCAAAACCAGTGAAAACCTCAGCTTCACCAAGCAACAGAACTTTAACCAACTACTGTATATACAATTCGAAGTTTATATTTTACTTTTGTTTGGTGTTGCGTAAAACATGTTTTCTGTGGGGTCCCATCGTCAACTCCGTGCCAGATGTGAGCGTCTCCGTTCGAATGCCTAAATTAGACATCGGGTGCATTTGGGCGGCCGATGCATAATACACACACACATAATATATACGTTTGCCCCGACGAACATAAACTGTAAAAGTACTAATTGGCTTCACATGTGTTATCGGGCCGTGGGGATTTGTGAAGCTGCGACAGCGGAAGCAGTTTTCAAATATTGTTCTACGACTCGAGGCGTTAGATCCTGTTTTTATTCGACTTTTTAGTGCGCGCACGCATAGAAGGGTAATAGAAAGAGAGTCTGTAATAGATATGTGTACGCATATGCATGTCCTGAGTAGTTCGTAATGGCTTCTTTGGTGTTGCATTGAAATATGGGCGTGCATGTGTGAGATTATGGTCGTATGAAGAAGGCAAAAATCGACATGTGGCCCGAAGATGTTGAAATTTAAATGTTAGCTTCACCCGTTTATTTTTCTAGTAGAGATAGATGATTGAGTACATAGTACAGAAGGCATTAATTACAATTTATAAACGTCATAAATCAACTGTGATCTGCACAGTAACCATAGCTTTTAAAACAAAAGAAGCAAGTATTTACTAATTTTAACATTTAACACTTCCGAAATGTAATATTAAAAAGAATTCATGAGTATGTATTGAGATAAAGTAGTTTTCGTTAAAGAACTCATACAAGAGATGATTTTAAACTCCGAAGATAAATTTGTCTCTTTTTTCAATAACAATAATTTAAAAAATTGGAATAAAATTTAAAAAATGTTAAGATACAAAATAATAGAATTTAGAAAAGAATACAAAAAAACTGATGTGTGTTTTGAAATGGTAAGTGGTTTCGTATCTAAATTATTTGGTGTCCAAAAAAAAATCTGCAAACCCACTGTTTCCGGAAGATAAACTGCTCCTTTACCTCTCAAAAAAGAAGTAACAAAGAAAAATATAAAAAGAACAGGATGGTGGACCACAGAAACAATTCATTTGCAATTTTCAATTTTTTAAACCTTTTTAATTATCAATTCCAAGATTCATATTTCATATCACTGACATTATTACACAGAAGACTTCATTTAAAGAAGTTATATTTGAGTTTAGTCTGATTGATTATTTCCTATGAAGGTTTAATATGTAACTTCGCTAATTATCCTTAAACTTGGAATAGTTTAAAGTGTATTCTTTTCTTGCTCTTGGACTGCATTTTTCTGTCAACGTTGTGAACTGAAAAATCAGTAAGGTAATTCATTAATCTACTTTCTACGATATTGGGAAAATTGTAATTCCGTACACGAAGATAGTTTCATAATAAGCGAAACGTAAGTGAATAAAACTGAAACATTTGTAATAATCAAGGCACGTACTGAAGGATTTAAGTAAACAACATTCTTGCAAAGTAATTACGAGAGACGCCCGTGTCAAATGACGTAATTTCGATCACACACCAACACTAGTTTTACACAGAAACGACACGATATTACATAGAAGTAGATGGATATATATTACAGTTTAATGGTATTTAATCGTCCCAAAACCTTGCAGCATCTGTACTGATGATTAATCCGGCATTGACCAAATACTCTAACCTACTTATCTGTACATTGCCATGTGTCACATTCGCTAAATTTATTATCCTCCTCGATCATCCTTATCACGACTACCCATATGGCCGAACGCATTGGAAGCAGATATCTGCTTTTCACTTGATTTAGTATCGTTCGTATTGTTGCGTGGTTTTTATATCTGCTTCGACCTTCACCGGGAATTGTTTCTTAATTATAAAATATATACGCTTATTAAGTACAAATGTTTGTATATATAACATCTGGTTGGTGTTCATTCATGGAATTAGATTGTGGTATGCAGGGTTATTTTTAATTGGTGGCCTATATTTAATAGCACGAAATAAATTTATTTAGGGGACCTGTTTATGAAAGGATTTATTGGAAATGTCATCGCTTATATTAATTTTGTTAATGATTCAAGTATTGCGAAAACTAAGAAGTACGAGGTAGGCGCCATAGATTATCGGCCTGATACAGAAAAAATAAACTTGGTAAAATATAACAATTTATATTCTTCAGTATAATCTCCCCTAACTTCAATGCACTTATCACATCGATCAATTAATAACTCTATGTCCTTCTAAAAATAATCCCTCAAAATGTTGTATTACAGCTGCTTGCAACTCACTATCGTCCTTAAAACGGCGTCCCTTAAGGTCTTTTTTTTAATGGGAAAGTAAATAAGAAACATTGTTTCATCTCCTGTGATAATGGACTCCAAAATCGGTTTTGGGTCGTCTCCACACATGTGTAAATAAAAACAAGCGCAAACATTCGACCCGACGTTCACGTTAGAGAGCAGGGCGAGTACTTGTTTTAGAAATGTTAGACATCACTGCTAATTCCTGAAGATGTTTTTCGTATAACATAGCCAACGTCTATAATGCGATACCGTTGGAACTCCGGCACCTGTCTTTTCTTAGTTTTAAGGAGAAAACGAAAATAATTCTCTTGCGGCAGCAGAACTATGTCTTGTGTAATCCGGACATTCAATTTATGTGATAATGTATTATTTTTGTTTTATTTTATCTTATTTTTTTTATGACTGTAAGATATGTTTTTCAGTTCTTTTTTTTCACGTTGTTTTAGTTTACTTTGGTGAGAATTGAAAATCGGTCAACAGCATTATGCTGAAGACTGATATTCTCTCTCATTTGATCCTTATGTATTACGTTTATCTTTTTTTTTATTGTATTATTTCTTTTGCTTTTTTTATCAATAAACTTATTATTATTATTGTTATTATTATTATTATTATTATTACACCTATCGTGCCTTATAGTGTAGAATCTAATATAAAGTGCTAGATAATAACTCTCTCTCTGAATTAATCTCAATTACACCTTCAGCACAACCAAACACCAGTAGCAGAATTGTACACCCACCACCATAATAACGCCTCATCCTCGACTGAAAACAATTGTCCGGGACTACTGAATAAACATCAGCACGCTACATATTTGCGGCTTGCAATTTCCTCAACAATTATCACACGTACGTTTCAAGGCTATTGTGGATAAAAGGAAGCAATATAGTGTCGTCATTATGACGCTTCGTCAAGTGTTGTTTCGTGATTCTTTGGCGCCGTACACCCTTTGTTTTAGATTACAGGTGTGCACGCAGCATATACGTGCACTTACGTAGACCGAATGTACTGTTTCTGTGTTCTCTTGTATCGTTTTTAATTGGTGCTCAAGTGATGCTACATGGCGTCTATAGCCGTGTATTCTCGTATACGTTTTCAACTATTGCGAATGTGTGGAAACGTACAGAGATATACGTAAATGAGACCGGTTCTCGAGATATATGTCAAGAATAATTGAAGTGGGTGCTGTTTGCTTGTAGAGTTACAGGATTATTATTATTATTATTAAGACGGTCCTTGGTATTGATGTCTTTATTCATTGCGATCTAAATAGATCTATTGTAAACAGCTTTTATGTGTTGTACGTTAAAATAGTTCGAGGTGATAGCGAACTCTAATACTATTCTAGGATCTTCTTTCTTCAATTCAGTAGGTGTTAGGAATAGCTTACTGAAATGTCGATGTCGTTCGTGACTGTCGGTAGCACATTTAAATGGAATGTGTTCTGTCGCCTCGAGATGTACTTGGCATAGACGACAGGATTGATCTTCAACTTTTCCTAGTTCATGCAACTGATATTTTAGTGCTGCATGACCTGTCAGTAAGACTACCCGTATTCTGAGATTCGTTTTGTTGGAAGATAGCATTATCTTTGCTGTCTTTGGCGACCCTGATATAAAAGCTTTCGCCCGATTTTATCCTGGCCTATTTTGCTAGTACGAGACCTTCTGATTTTCCTGACATTTAATTATAAGGATTCAGTTTACTTCTCGTTTAAAAGTTCATTTACAGCTAGAAAAATAGAGAAAGTCCCTGAGACTCATTTTTGAAATTCGTCGTTGAGAACACATAAGTCATAAACTCCATGACATGAATTAGTTAGATATGAGCAGCCGTCGACTATTACGCTTATATGTTAAAATAATCGTAAGTGAAAAGCCGCCCTACCTGTACAATAAGATAATTTATAGATCAGATGTATGTATGTACATACTCTCAATATTAGGTTCAAGGGGACAATGACGCCAACTTTCTTATCTTAAATACTTTTAAAGTTTTTGGAAAAATAATGGAGAAACGAATCCAACTATACCACATACTTTATACATTCAGATGCAAAAAATCGATTCTTTAGAATTTGCCTCCGTAAAGAAAAAATGTTTTGGTATATAATCTTAAGGTTGGTGATAAATTTCAGAGGAACAGATTAAATTCAATATAAAACACGTTTTCAAGAAAAAACAAATTATTTTATTGAGTTGTATTAGATTATTTGGGAATTCGGAAAATTGAAAGGCGCATCCCTTTTAATTTTCTGAATAATTAATAAAAAGCAATAATAACAAAATTTTTAAGTACTTATTGCGACTAATACCGAGTATTCCACTTCGGGCCCTTCTGGCAGCTTACATACATCTCGACACGGAGTTAATTAAATTTTGAACATCATTTTGGTTCAATTGTTCCTATTCTGCCTGAAGCGCCGCAGCAAGTTCAGCCAAGTTGTTTGGAGGGGATACATGTGCTCGAATCTGTCTTCCTAGTCTGGCCCAGAGATGTCCTATTGGATTGAGGTCGGGACTGCAAGCTGACCAATTCATACGCACAATTCCGACCTCGCCTAAATATTCATTGACGATTCGAGCACGCTGCAGAGGTGCGTTATCGTCCATAAAAATGGAGCTAGGCCCTATAAATGAAGCAAAAGGAACCACGTGCTCTTGTAAAATGGTGTTTATGTACCTTGCAGCCGTCATAGAACCACCATCAACCACCACCGATTCAGTACGGGCATCGCTACTTATACCAGCTCAAACTATAACGAAGCCTCGTAGCTAATTCTTTCCACAATACTGCATTGAACAAATCGCTCTCCCGGTCTTCTCCAAATTCTTTCCCGGCAATCAGGTGATCTTAGGTAAAATCTGGAGAATAGTACGTTGCTCCAATCGGCGTTAGTCCAGTTTTCATGTTCCTGTGCAAAACCTAATCGAGCTGTACGATTCCATAGATAGCTGTGGACATTGGGTTGGTCTCCTGGACATTAAATTGGCTTCGGATAGTTGTCGAGTAACTGTCCATTTGCTTACATGCACATTTCTTACTTCGCTCTGTCGATTTGCCACCTCAACCGAAGCCTATCCCTCAAAACTGAAGAAACCACGAATCGATCGTCTCGTTCGGATCTTGCTGAACACTGAACGGCTCTTTGGACTACTGAACAAGTAACGCCTAGTACCTGAGCAGTATAATATTGGCCATGGCCATCTTCAACTAAGCCTAATGCCCTGGTTGTATCCGTTAGAGTTAAAGACATTCCACTTCAAACATTTTTCAACTGTCAAAATGTCTAGCTCCAAAAATAAACACAAGGCACGCTGAATATCTTTTCGATTATCGACCACAAATTTGTTAACAAAAACATAATTCTCTGTTTGTTGTCAAAATACCTTCTAATAAGACGAGTGTATACACTGTGTCGCAACTCCAGAGTTCTAGAAGTACAAATAAAGATGAAACAAGTAATGGATCGACTTTTTGGCACCTGAGTGTATTAAAAAATATCACAAGATTCATCCATACATCTTCTTTTTGTTAATTTTGCTGGTAGTAATCAAATTTCAATTCTACACGTGTACATTATTCTTGTAATTTGCTGCTATTAAATTATGCGTATTCCATGTTTTAGTTCCTCGTTTTCGTTATTATTTTCTGAGTTAGAAGGCTTATTTACATAGATTTCAATGTTTTGTGTTGGCCCGATACTCTTTAGCAGAACATGATCTCAAAATAGTACCGCCTGAAATCGAAAACAGCTACCACAATGGAGCCGTGTTAATAACATTGAATAAAGCACTTGACCTTGGGGTATTCCTCGTCGTTTTACATGAATACCTAATACTCGTAAGTATTGTGCACAGTAACATTTGTTATAGGCACCCGTATTGTGTCGCTCATGTATACCATACATCTTGCATTAGGTAGGTGTATTCATTCTTTCACTTTGGACGAGAGGAAGTCGCTTAACATTCAACTCCATGCACCAGTTAAAATGTTGCGTGATTATTCATATTGATTAGCTCGGTTTATCAAGAAAAAAGCCTAATAAAATGGTGTGTCTAATGGTGTGAATAAGCATTTTAGTTAGGAGCGGTATAAGAGCTTTATATCTCGTTAAACAGCGTTTAATATTTTAAAACGTTATTAAAAAAGAAACGATTTTTGTCTTACTTTGTTACCATTGATGTGGTACTATAAAGTGCATTACCGTTGCCACAGAAACTGTTATAATAACATGTAGCAGTTAACTGTCGTTAATACGAAGACAAAAGCATGAAAAGCATTGTACTTACAACGGTAGGGAAAACACAATTAAATACCTACGTTATTAATATAAAATATATTAATATAAAATTAATAGATCTCATGGAGTGGCGTTCTGTTTTCTGTAGTTAAATGATGTAAATCCAAAGGAAAGGCATGGAAGTGGAAATCCAAAAAATACCGTTATTTTACAACTTGCAACTTCTGCAAAATTACAAAAGATGGGTTGAACAGATTTCGATAGCAAGTAGATCATATTATTGAACGACACTGTGTTTAAAACCACTGTTAAAGCAACAGAGCCGAGTTCTTAGGCTAAGAAAAAGTAAGAACTACCAGTGTTTTGAAGGGATTATAGGTAAACTCAATATATCTGCCACAATATTCAAAGCACGAGCTACGACAGTACTACTAGTAGCTGATGATCCGAGTGCAATGGTAGAAAGAAAGACGAAGCCATAGGACCTGATGGGATGCACCGCAAAATCTAGGAAAATGCTTGCAATACAATGCCGGCATGAAAGCCGGATTGGATAACATTCTACTTTTTTTCACTTTCGACAAATCTTACAAATCTTTGACACAGTAACAAACCGACGCTGATGAATACAGCTTAGGTGTCTTTGTAGACGGATTCAAATCTAACAAAGGGCCTGGAGCAAGAGTACACTCTGAACTCCCGCTTGACAGAATCACCATTTTCCAAATGGAAATCTTAGCGTTGGTCCTAGCTGCACACTAATGAACTGACCTCTAGATTGCAGGCAGAAACAATCAACTTGTTTATCTGCCATTAGATTGCCGCGCAACACTTAGTCACTGAAACAAACAACATCAACGTAATATGGCCGAAGGACCACAATGGAAATCCTGGCAGTAAAGAAGCGGACAGGCTTCGACGACGTTTACATCTGCATTTTATGAAAATATCACAACTATAAACTACAAAAAAACTTCTTAAAGAGATAGGAAACTATTTTCTACAGCACTTAGTCGAATAACCACTAAGATACCTGAAACTGTCCTTCGCGTGGGTGTCGGTTTGGTTCAAACTGGATATTGCCGTCTGAAGAGCATCTCCTCAGAATGATATTAATGGGAGACCTGTAACGCAAGGGCTGCTAAGCTGAAGATGAAACAGTGAAACACTTCCGCTGCAAGTATCCTATGGTGGCCTCAATTAGAAGGATCTTGCTAACTGAAGAGAGGCTATGCCTTTAGGACAATTGCTCTGGGCAACATTGTAACTTAAGCCGAGGCAGTGCGTTGGTTGAAGGCCGTAAGACTCTCCAGTACAGATCAGATACAAAATGGGCATTTGTGGCCAAAATGCTTTCAGATCCATCCCACCCTCTTGTTGTTCATAACATAATTAAACATACTAGCTGGTAATACGTAGACTTAGCAATGACTAAATTGCGACAAACAGAAGAGGCAGTGTCTCCCATAAAGACCTCCGAACAAGGTAGACTTGATTTCGTCTTTTTCAAATTGTACGTCCTCGATTTTTGCGAATTCTAAGTTATATTTCTCAATTTCATGTTTTTGGAAAATGGCCAGCAGTTGGTCCAAAAAGATAATACATTCTCGTAAGTTAACAATTGTGAGGACAAAATTTTAGGAAGAAGAATTTTCACTTTATTTAAATCACTTGATCTTCAGAACTATCTAAAGGTTTCTTTGCTTTTCCATGAATAAATACTATTGATTGTGGTAACAAGAAAAGCAGTATTCTCAAATAAATTAAAATTAATGTCTATTAACCCTTTAGTAAAAAGTTTGACTTTTGAAGAAGATACCATCACTTGCACAAAAATCTGGAACAACTCTTACGAGCTCATTTTGAGGTTTTTTCAATCGTGTGACAATGACTTGTCCATTTACGATTGACAATGACAGACAATTTGACACATTTTTTCATAGTTTACAAAAGACATGTTTAAAATGGGTAATGTCGCTTGTCACAGATTTTTGACCACCTGAAAGTGGTTTAAGGGTATAACATATGAAATGAAAATCCGTGCATCCTGAAGATTTAGAATACGTTGCAGGCTGCAGAGTTTGCAACTATACTATCTGTTCCCTCTGGTTGATATATTATCTGCTAGATGGCGTCTAGACATCCTTCATATAGCGTAACGTATCATGTTGTTGTTTAGAATGCCTACCAGCTTTGTTTCATCATATTTGGCGGGAAAATATTAGCAAGCAACACAGCATTGCATTTCCGACCTTTAAAATTCGATCAGCAATGCATTTAGCAGGCCCAGACGCACAAATCAACGACTTGCATTGGGTAGCAGTCCTACGTTACCTTTTGTTTTCGTTTCGTAGCGAAAACAACAAGTCACGTTCCAAGACATCGATCGTCGATTGTCACTCAATGTACAGCTTACGTTCTTGGCCGCCTGCGGAATACAATAGGCAAGTAATTGAACCTACTGTGACGGATTATAAATACATGCCGTGGAAACGACCGAATGAACGAGGAAAAAAAAAGAACTGGAAGATGTAATGAGCGCTGTTAATGGAATAATGTCGAAACGAAGGTTTTTCGTCACGGCATTGTTAAGGCTGATTTTGGCTGGAAATAATTGCGAAACGTGATTTCCACATTCTTGTGCGGATTACCTGATTATGCCGATTCTTTGTTCGTGTCATTATAATAGAGGTAATAGAAAATTGGCATTATCGTAACCGCAGATGTGGGTTTTTTTGCTAAAGAATTTAGCAGAATTTATTTATGGGTCTTCTGTAGAACATAGAGACGTTACATATTGTTGAACGTAACATGTACGACTTTGTTTCCAAAATCAAAATTGAGGTGCAAATATGAATTCTTATAAGCTTAAAGCTTCAAGTTATTTCATTCCTATATGTAAAAGGATAGGGAAGTTATCCTTACATGGCATTTGTTTGTATGTTTAACGGGTACGCTGTCAACTGGGGTTACTTGAAATACTTTTGACGGATTTCTAGTAACCGTATCTTCATAAGAATCATCTAGATCAGTGGTCGCCAACCTGATCAAAGTGTTGAGCTACTTTGATAATTTTGGAACAAACAGTGAGCTACCTAGCCAACCTAAATGAAATAATGCACACTTATATTCGGCGTATATGTATTTATTTTACCAATACATACTAATACAAATAAACTAATAACTAATACATACTACATAACTAAATCCATACCTACCAATCGTAGGTGTTTGAAAAATAAACAAAATTTTTATGCAGCCACAATGGCATGTCACATACGATTTAATAAAAATGGATAAAAATAACAAAAAAGTAACGCACTATTTTAAACAAAAACATGTAGATAAAAAATGCATGTTCAATGAGAAGGCTGACACTCAGACTCATCGATAATTTTTTTAATGTTTGCAGTATAGTTTGATACAGCCATTCGAATACAATTATCCAAATGTTCATCTGTAAGTCGATTGCGGTATTTGTTCTTAAGCAACTTCATATTAGAGAAAGAAGATTCACACAAATAGGTTGAACTAAATAACGCTTTCACTTTCAAGGCAACACGACATAGAACTGAATATTTGTCTTTGCTTACTAAAGGCCAGATACATTTTGTATTTGAGACTAACGATTTTAGCGGATCCGATTCGGTTTTTTATTGAAACAGATAGGGAATCCTTGGGTCACGGCTCGAATTTCCTTTGTTTCGTTTTCCGGCAAGCTTCGAACTAGGATTTTTCAAGCTAATTCCGGCTCAAGCGACCAAAAAAATATCCGCGGAAGCGGGTAGAGGTGCCTCAGGCTGATAGCTTCTGTATATTGTTCAATAAGAGAACAGGAACGTAAGAATAGTTCAATTTAGGACTATTAACGTTTTCTGAAGTAATAAATAGCAGGGAAGGGTCAAAATTAAAATCTGGAAAGAACAAAAAAAAAAAAAAAAAGGAAGATAAGTAGACGCGATCAAATATTAAGAAAAATAAGCTTACCCCGAATAATTTCTGGGATTTCACTCAACTAATAACTTAGCGAAAAACTCTATTTCCGCTTGACTAAGAACGCTAATACGTGATAATTTAAAGGTATTCACTACCACTCGTGCACTTTTCTGTCTTTTAAATCATCAATTCTCTCCTACAACAACTTCGAACATGAAGTCCATGACAAAAAAAAACAAACGCAAAAATCACGGTAAGAAATCGGGGACCAAAATCTCGAATATTGAATGTAAAACTGAAACGAATCACGAGAGAGAGGACTGACGCTTTTGAAGCGAGAAGGGAAATAACAAGAGCACGACAACTTTGAGAGTAATAACGGAAAGAGATAAATAAAGGATCCGCTACGGCTATCATTTACTGTAAACTGAAATTCAAATAATAATATTCATAAGCATTAAATATTTGAGTATCCCTTAAATACATACAACTAAATCGAGGTAATGCAGAACAATTGGATTGAATGCAAACAGCTAAAGTAGGATAACATTAAAAACAATTGTAGCATTAAACAATTGCTACAGTTCCCAAAACTCAAGCTTTTTGATAAATACTTGTATATCAGGAATCATTTCCACTAGTTCTTCGTCTCTTCCCTGAAGCTGCAAATTAAGTTCCTTTAATTTTTCTGTAATGTCCACAAGAAAACCAAAATCTCTAAGCCAGATTGAATTTTCCAGTTCCGGTTCATCGCGTTGTTTGAAAAATTGAACCATGGCAGATAGGACATCATTAAAACGTTTCAGCACTCGTCCTCTACTTAACCATCGGACTTCAGAGTGAAGAAGAAGCTCCCCGTATTGACAGTCAATTTCATCAGCCAAGGTTTTGAATAATCTTTGTAACGCTGTAGCTCTAATTTTGGTCACAATTTTTATTACCAATTTCATATTGGTTCATATTGTTTAGTTTTAGAAAATTTCCACATAATGCTTGCTGATGGATAATGCAGTGGAAATAGAGAAGTTGCGAAAAATTTTAGTCTTTACGACATAACGCCATCAAACCCTTACCACAACTCATCATAGCTGGAGCGCCATCGGTTGTCAAGCCTACCATTTTCGATATTGGAATTTTCTCAGAAGAAATAATATTTTTGAAATGAGAAAACAACTCCAGCCCAGTAGTATATCCTTTCAGTGGAATGAACTTCAAAAGATCTTCTTTAATAGTAAAATCACTAAAAACTATCCTGACGAATACGGCCATCTGGGAGGTGTCAACCACATCTGTTGATTCATCCAGTTGCAGTGAAAAATAAACACAGTTATCTAAGTCACTTCTTAACTATAAAAAAATATCATTGGTCAATACTTCTACTCGTCTCATCATCTGTATTAGCAGAAAGTTGCATAGATTTTATAGCAGACACTATCTCGTTCTTATTTCTAAAGTTGGCATATAACGAATCTGCAGCTACTAAAAACGCCTGTTTTATCATTTCCCCGTCTTCATAAGATTTCTTCTTTTGTGCAATTATTTGGAACACACGGTATGATGCTTCAGTTGCAGCCTTATTTTTGTCGACTGTTTTTAGAAATATTGTTGTCTAATTAACTGGTTTTTTAATTGTTTCAGTCGAAATTTCAAGATAGTCAGGTTAAAACAGATTTAAAAACTATTCAGAACAATTAGTTCGGACTAGTGGAGGCAATAGAAAAATTACAAAATCCTTCGGTGTCGTTAGTGGAATCTCTCCTAACATGTTCACGCACAGCTATGCGCGGTAGAAGACGCAAAAAATGTTTGTGTTCTAGAAAGGTTTGAAGGTGTTTTAGGGAAAGATTCTGATTTTGGCACATTAAGACAAATTTGTAAAGTTGCGTCAACAGAACCGTTAAGTTGTTCCAAAGATTATTTTAAGTACGCAAATATAACGTCATTAGATGTAGAACGTTCGTTTTCTGCATATAAACACACTTTTTCCTTACGCCGCGCTCGGTTTGCCGAAACAACTGTGGAAACATATCTAATGTTGCAGATATTTAACAGACATTATTCACTTTGTGATTTCACGGAAGACTCTTAAAACGGTAAGTGTTTGAGCACGTATTATATTTTATTTCTGACCATTTATTTTGTGTAAACTTTTATGCGCCCGCCACTGGCTGTTGGCGTAAATTGAGCAACTCTACTCATTACTTTATGTTTATTTAAATTGAAAAAACTTACCATTTTGGAAGCATTTATATATTTTTCCAACTGATTAATTTTAAATTATTCAGATCGATAAAAATCTAACTTATTCTTTACTTTCGAAATTAATTAACTATATCTTGTTCATAATTAAATATCCTTCCATTATTTCTGAACTATAATTAACCATGCATAACAAAAATTTTTTGCTTACCTACATAATTCGTTAGTATGTACAAACGATCTCACAAAATTACATAACAGTTTACCTGCCTGAAGATATACAGTTAGAACATTCGCAAGGATCTGTTAACAACTGCGAAAACATTGTGTTAAGGCATGTACTTAACGATCCCGTTTTAACCTCTAACATAACTCGTTTTCTTTTTATGAAAGTTTACTAATTTTACTTCTGTAACACGTAATTTCGATGCTGACATTAATTACACTGAAGCGTATGTAATATAATATACAAACAATTTGTAACTGTACAGAACAACAAATGTCCATTAATTATTTTATTATGCAGAAGGAAGGAAGTAGGCAAGTTGAAGGACCTAGACCTTCACGATTCCGTTACTGATCGATTGTAAATAAACGATTGTGTGTGCTGGGAACTCTTTCCATACGCATACGTGGTCCGTGAATTTTAAATGACCTCACAAGTAACGTCTACATCCGCCGTGCTGTGCGTGCTCTGATGAATGGATTGCTTTACGACTTTCATTTTTCTCCTTTTTTATAACCAGCGTTTGACTACTTCTTTTACTTATTGTTAGCAAAAGAGAAACATAAAGCATGCTGAAGTAGTGCGTAGCGTTTACAAAGTGAATACATTTTATTACTACCACACTGAAAGACTCATTTAGTTAAAGCAATAAAATTATAGTTCCTCTTCTTAATCCTATGCCATTCTACCGTAGGGTGTATGGCGGTTTGAGTTAAGTTCATTTCTTGCTTCTTTGGCATTTCTCTCTCCACAACCTTCTATTCTTTGTGTGATCCTCCATCGCATTCTATTCCTCTTTTCTCGGCTTCTTCGTTTATTCACCCCTCCTATGTTCATACATTCGGCATACATGTCCAAACCAGATTTAATATACGGGGCTCGTCCGGAAACTCGTACCCGTTCGCGCCGTTTGGAGTAGCAGTTACGCGACGAGCCGCCGAGTGATTTTCTCGTGACACAGTGATCTGTCAGCTGTCAGCGTACGAGATTTGGTTGAGTTATCTACAATAATATCGCGTCAGTGTGAGTTTGAAATGTTTAAGACACTCGACAATACCGCCAGTTGTGAAGTGCGGTCTGTAATAAGATTCCTGAACGCCAGAAATGTGAAGCCATGTGACTTTTACCGTCAAATTCAAGAAGTGTACGGCAACGATGCGATGGACGCATCATCGGCGGGCAATTCAAAATCGGCGGCGATGCCTGTTGTCGTCGGGCATTGTTGATAGGATCAATTTTTAGTTGCTGTCTAAATATCTCATTTCTTGTTTTGCCTTTAATCTCCCTTATAAAACTCATCCTCATTGCATTTATTCTTGACCTGTACTTCTCTGTTCAAAACGTCCACGAGTCGCCGCTGTATAATATCACTGGTCTAACTATTTGTTTTACTATCTCGGATTTTATATTATCAATTTCCTTTTTGCCTAAGAATGTCGTTTTCATTGTGTTGAACATTTTCCTACTTTTTTCATTCTCTCGTTTATTTCCTTGTCCAAGTTTCCATTTTTCTCAATAATCCTCCCTAAATATCTACAAATCCTCAACCTGTTCTAGCGTTTGTCCATTTAATTTAATATCATGTGTTTTATTTTTTGATATTATCATACTCCTTTTTATGTTTATTTTCATATGCATTTTTTCGAATTTGCTTGTAACGATACTTAGGTTACGTTGTAGGTGTACCTTTGATTCGGCCAGAACAGCCATGCCGTCGGCAAACATCAGTTCTGTAATTTTGATTCCTTCCATCTTCCAGTATCCCAAATTTAATTTCCTCATCGTTTTCCTTGCTTCCTTTATTCCCTCATTGATTATTGATGCAAATAGTAAAAGACAGCACGCATCCCTGCTTCACACATATTTCTGTAGTGAATGTTTCAGATACTGTTGGTTTTTACATAGTTCTTATTATCTGAGTACTTTGATTGTTTCCATGTCCATTTCTCTTTTTTCCAAAATTTTCCAAATATCTTCATTCTCAATCAGGTATAGTTACTCCAAATAATGTCCACGGTTGAATGCGTGCAAACAAATATCATGTTGTTTGAAGAAAGTAATTTTATTAATTTAGTTTGATTGTCACAAAAATATATATATGTTAATTTAAACAAACTCAGTGTTTCATTCAAATATAAAGTGTTGTATAATAATAATAATAAAATATTCTGTTGAACCAACTAAATATATTTATGTATCTTAACTATTTGCCTTGTTCTTGTAAACCGTTTTCTTTATAAAAACCAAATAATTATTTTGTCGGACGAACTAGTGTATGTTATGTTTAAATTAAATATAATCGTTGGCGACGATACAACACTGGAATCAAACCGAGCTCGGGGTGAAGTCAATAGCTTTTTAATCAAAAATTAAAAAAAAAAAAATGCTCATTCTACGGCAATGATCCAGTGACCAATTCACAGCCTAAACACCAACGAAGTTATATTTTCAATTGCATTAAAATATAATAGTTTGTTTTTCAGTTATCTAAATAAAAATCTTAATTTTTTGATCGGCTTCACCCCCGTTGACGGTTTTTTTTATGTTGAAGGAAATGATATTTGTTTTATTTTTAGATTAGATTATCTTTCCAACAAATTCAGGTAAATATTAACATGTTAGATTCATTTTCATTTTCCTTAAATTATCTTGCACATTTATTAACCTTTCGTTCTATTAGCACTGTTAATATCAGTCATAGTGTAAATATTATATACGGGCTTATGTACACTACCGCTCATATGTATTTGCACACCCGTGGATTTTAGATTTTTCTGTAGAAAGAATGTATTTAGGAAATACATTCCAGCATTATTGAATAAGTAGTATGCTAATAATCAGTAAGATTCACTTAAATTCATTAAATAATATCGGTCTGTTTACTTCGTTTATCTGTATGAGAGGCAATACTGTTATAAAAACGCAGTAGCGACAATAGAGAGCATATTTCTTGACATTCCAGGAAAAATGTAATAACTGGTCATTTTACAATGAATCATGAAGCTATAATAAACCCATTTGAAGTAATATTTTTAAATTACAGTTAGTTATCGTTCCATGCTAGTAGCGACAACATCTCTTAACGAATAGCGTTTATAATTTCGTTCAAAATTTTAAAACATACCGAAAAGGAGAGAAATTAGAGTTGAAACGCGTGCTCTGATAGTAGCATAACATAACTTAGGCATAAGCAGTCGTCAAATTGATAAAAAAATACATTTAAATCTATCTACTGTTGATTATAACATCAAAAAATACAGTGAAAGTGGCAGTTTTCTAAATAAAGTAAGAAGTGGTAGACCACGGGCGACAGCATCAGCTCAAGATATTGCAAATCGTGGCGTCCAGCAAGCGAAATAGAAAAAAAAACAGCTCCAGAAATCGCCGCAGACATCAATACTGTACTTCCGAAGCCGATTAGTGTGTCTACGGTTAAAGGCCGTGTGCAAAAAGCTGGCCTTCACTGACGAGTTGCGAAAGTCTTTGCTTCGCCAAATTAATAAGAAAAAGGGGTTACAATGGACTCGTGAACATCGAGATTGAACGGTAGAAGATTGCAGCAAGGTAATGTGGACCGACGAATCCAAATTGGAGATTTTCGGTTCGCGAAAATGAGTATTTGTAAGAGGGTCTGAAGGTGCACTAGAGCAATGCACAGTCTCTAGCGTCAACACGCAGGTGATCTCCTACAAATTCAAGGCATAATGAGAAAAGAGCATTACAAGCGCATCTTAGAGGAAAATGCTATACCCTTTGGTGTAAGAATTATGAGTCAGAATTTTGTATTCCAACAAGGCAATGACCCAAAGCACACTTCGAAATTATGCAAGCAATATCTAGAATAGTTGGAAGAGGAAGGGACACTAACAATCATGAAATGGCCACCCCAAAGCCCGGGCTTGGATCCCATCGAGTTATTATGGGAAGAACTCGATCGGGAAGTAAGAAGAACTGATTTAACTTCAGCAGATGGCATGTGGAACAAGCTACAGACAGCATGGGCTCGAATAACTCCGGAAACATTGTTAAAATTAATTGCAAGAATGCCCCGATTATGCGATGCAATCATTAAAAATAAAGGAGGTCACATAGACGAATCTAAAATTTAAGTCAAATAAATAATTTTAATTGTTAAAGTTGTATGTTTGTGTATACTTAAATACCAACTACATATTTTAATATTTCCATTAAAATATTTAATGATTTGCCATGAAATTTGAGGTGCCCAAATACTTATGAGCGGTAGTGTACATTTATTTGCTGTATGATTTGTCCGTTTATCTAGAAACGCCATACAATTCCTAAAAATAAATACATGCCTATATATACAGGTATAAATAAATATTACCTTATCTTTTGTGGCAATAAACAAAAGAAGGCAAATCCCATTTCATTCTACAAAATGCGAAGTTTTATGGCAGAGTAAATAGTAAATATTACGATTATAACCTGGGAGTAATGAATTATATTATATGATTAGAATTTTTCTCTGAAAGCATGTTAGTTAAATGAGTTCACTTTGCGATAAGGAAGTCTTCCCTGAAAATATTTTCTCGTTAAGTTAATTCTTTAGAAAAAATCTGTTTGAGGAACTTGAACAATAAAGATTTTCTGGATTTTTTTTTTTGGTCTCGAAGGTGAGTTGTTTACACTGGTTTAAAGGAAAACCATTTGTGATTAATTCGCGGACGAAATAGCAAAGCAGAAGCTGCGTACTTAAGAGGTAAAGGCATTAAAGAAGTAGCTTTAAATGTAACTACACCATCAGAAGAGGCTGTTTACAACTGGTTTACAGAATCTCGAAGTGGTCATGCTTCCGTCAGTGATGATTTTCGTGAAGGTCCATCAAAATCGGTTGTTGTTCCAGAAAACACCAATACTGTACGTTATTTATAGTGAAATAGAGGCATCCCTAGACATATCGAATACTACAGTACATTCGATTTATGAATATTTAGGTATGAAAATGATCTGTTCCCGATGAATTCCGCGTAATTTGGCCCAAGCAAAAAAAGAGGCTCGTGTCAACTGGAGTACCATACTTAGAGTTGATAACTCCAGAGTCGTTCAACAGAATATGCTATTGAAAAAACCTTAAGAATATTTTCCCACTACTGTGCTATGACAAACTCTTGTTAGCAGTAAATGTTACTTTTGTAAGGAGAGTTAAAAATGCGTTTAATAAAATGTGATCTTAACTAAAGTTATTAAAAGTATCTCATTACATTTTTTTACATGTTTTGTATGTTAGTTATCTTCCTATCTTAGAAGACTATAAAGGTCAAACGTCTCCTTCATTGCCTGTGTTCACCTGATTTATAACGACTTGTTTTGTTTCCGAATGTCAAATAAAAAATGCGTGGACAGCGATTTTTATCACCTCAAGAAGCTGCTCAAACGTTTAGAAACAATATTTTGGAGATACAAAGAGTGAAAAAATGATTCGAGAATTTGTTCGAAAGAGTCAATGTTCTCTTTCTTGTACCAATATTTTGTTTGGCAAAAGAGGCCAATGTGCTCATATTTTTAATAGTAGAAATTGGCCCCTTTACCGTTCATAGTTTAGCAAATTTCCAATTCAACGACGTATTTAACTACAAAACGGTGGTTTTGGACATTGGCCTTTTTAGAATCAAGCTACAGAATTCTACGTTATGCATGATGGGAAAAATCGTTATTTTAAAATAACAGTTTCAACCGTTATCGTTATTTTGAAATAACGGTTGCAAAATAACAAGTTTAGCGTTATTTTGTAGTCTACAGTTCTACACGATAACGCATCGTAATTCCACATAGCACATGTGCAACTGCTGATCTTGCAGCACGCTAAAATTTAAATTCAGAAGTTTTTTGTAATATAAACATTTTATTGCGTTTTTTTGCAGATAAATTATAAACTGGTTAATAGGTTAAAATAAATTAAGTGATAAACTGTTCACTGTTGTACTATCAGATTCACTGCAATCATTGTTACAGCAGCGTTTAATTTCCACCATTCTGACTGATCCTACTGTTATTTTTCTTATATTTAATCTTAGTTAATCTTCGAAATGCGAGAACATCTATGTGCTTAAATGCTATATAATAAATATAACGGTTTTATTTTTAGTTTTTATAAATAAATTTGTTGAGTTGCAACTATTATCTGTAATAAACAGCGGCTTCGATCAGACAGTCGTAGCGCCACGCAGTTGGGTACGCTGCAACGGCGGTCGATGACATTCACAACAGTCCGAAAGCAACCGCGCTATACCTGTTATTTTCCTAGCGAGATAACAGTAGCAACCGTTATTGGATCCATAACGGTTATAAAATGACAGATAGTTAAATAAGGACCCATCCCTAGTTATGCATAATTTGTCTCCGAACATTTTCTTTTTAAAGCTTTTTCTCTAAATTATGGAGGGAACGACTTATCTTCCACCAACGCACTAGGCAGGCCCGCTGTATATGAAATTTGAATCTTATGTTTGTTTGGAGAATAAATTTGCCATACATACCGTTAATTCGCCCAATATGTAAGTAAAAGATAACCAAGTACTAATAAAGGTCAAAAATTGAAATATCAACATGTAAGTCGTGACTGAATAACTCTGATAATTACATTAACTAAACACCTTCAATTATGCTGTCTAAATAATAAATGCAGGCAATATGCACGGCGCTATGTTTTAATTAATTAATTTTAATTGGCGGAAAGTTGTACGTCCATTAGACACATACATACCTTTCTACACATACATATTATGTATCTGTCTCACTTTCGCTTCGTTTTTATACCAACGAGTTACGATTGCGTAATGAGCGCGACTCGGCCGAAAATGTAAACAAGATGAATAAATTAACAATCGTTTCCGAACGACTGGGTTCTGATCTTAACAAATTGTTTAAGCGGAAAGCTTATAAAAGGAATACCACAACGTAATAATTGTTATATGTTTATAAATAATAAATGCAATCTTTTTGCGCCTGCGTCTACCTAAAATAGATACTTAACCGGTTTGTTAATTTGGAATTGTTTACGTAGTGTTGATCACAGGAAATTCACTACATCGTTAATGATTTGCAGGAACCTAATTCTAAATAAATTATGCCTTGTTAATTGTGTTACAAAAATTGCAAAAGCCGAAATAAGGTTTTACTTATAGAATTTGTTCTTGAAACAACAAGTAACGTTGCGATATTTTTGGACGGTTAAAATTTTATGCATCCAACAAGTCACAATTTGCTAGGTTGGACGGTGGCTACTACAACGGTGTCCCGCAGAGATATTTCCTGAAACAATTACTTTTCAGTCTATAATAAATCATATGTACATACAACCACTTGGTTCACAAATTCTTTCTCCCTCTCTCTCTTGAATAATGATGTAAAGATGTTTATTTATACCTATTGTGAATTGTGTCGAACTACAGCAGAAATATTAACTCTTATTTCTGTAAGTACTGCCTCGAAAACAAATTCTCTTTAAATTTTAATGAATGTAATTATGCAGGGTGCTAAAAAAAGTGTCATATACTTAGATGAGGGGATATAGGGCTCAAAATATGTAGAATAGTTTTTATGAAGACGACCGCAAATACAACGGTTTCGGAGATACGATACAAAAAATGTAATTTATGAGTAAACAGCAAAGGCAAAAACTCAAACGAGATGTTTAAAATGCTGTTCCTCCATTTCACAGCAGCCACGACATCTCTATCGCAAGCACCCTCGAACTCTTTCGAGAATCTCTGCGTTGGCTTGGATTCGGTGGCATCCTTCATCTAGCCCTTGCAGCTCCTCGAGGTCATTTACAGCCATATCGTACATTAACGTTTTCAAATATCCCTAAAGAAAGAAATCAAGGGAGTATAAATCACGCGATGACCCAGATCCGCCCCTTCCTACCCATCCTTGCCTAGAAGTTCCACTCTAACGGCAATTGGGCTGGAACCACATATGTTTTATGTGATTCAAAAAAATGTCATCTAATGTTTGTTTTCTGCAGATAGTTTACATAGTCACCGTCGGTTAATTGGTGTCGCCCAAAATACCAATCCAAATGTTCAACGAAAAACATATCTGGTGTCTGACTTCGATAATAGCATGGGCATTTTCGTTGGCCTACACATGCGTATGGTGGAAATTAGAAACTCAACTTTGTGTGAACCAGGCCTCATCAGTAAAATGAAAATTAACAGCAAAATTGGAGTCCTGGGTTTCATTGCGTAGAAACCAAGAAGCAAAATATCTTACGTTTCTATTGTCTAGTATCGTAACTGCGTTGTCTATATTAATAGGTTAGAGTCTGTTCAATTGAAGTTTATCAAATTTTCTTGAAGTCGGGCCAATCTTAGGTAAATATTTCAATATTCTACCTTAGTACAAGCGTAGAGCATTATCGGACTTCGCAAACCTTGCTTCTTTGATTTGCTTTCGCCCTTCTTCCCATCATGCCCGTGTTTCAATCCACCTGCGCTTAGAACACAAGTTGTTTTCAAAACTCCCTCCTCATCAGTATCATGCACTTGCAATGAGCGAATTAGTATTTGCAATTCAATTGATATATTGCGATCCACAAAAACACGGCTGAAAAATCACGCGACCCATAATCAAGCTTGTGTACAAAAACTTTTACTAGGTCGACAAGTAAAGCAATTTTGAGCTTTTAAAGACGGGAAATATCATATGGCCACTACGATTCTCTGAATAAACAAGCAACCTCCGTTTGGTTTTATGAACTATTTCGCATCCTTTATTAGTGCACCCCACAGAGCTAATATATCGCACAAAAACAACTGTCTATTTTTTTTTAAGCCGACACTTTCTGCGTAAAAGAAGAATATCTGCATGAATGTCCAAAGGAAGATGTTTTTCCACGGCCCATTTTTCTAAATTCATAACCCAGATTTATTTGCACTTTTGTTTTTGTTTTGTTCTTAATCTTTTCTTTTGATGTATGTTTTTTTGTTTTGGCTTGTCTTATACCTTGTAGATCTCATAGATAAATAAGCCATTATTATTATTATTATTATTATTAATGGTTGCCGTCCGCTGGTATAGAACGACAAGGAGATTATGTCGAGAAATAAATTTACTAAATGTAAAACAATTGGGTTATCTTACTTAACACAGATATTTAAGATACCATCCTCATAAGTGACAACAATGCAAAGTAGAAGACCAAATGGCAAACAATAAGTAGCAAATCACAGGTGGCGGGTCACAAGTGACAAAGGCAGGTGATAAATGACAAAAAAAAGGGAAGTAACAAGTAATAACTGTCAAATAAGAAGTGGCAAGTAATAAAGCGAATGGAATAAGTGACAAAAGAATAGTAACAGGTAACAAACGACTTGTGATAAGGAACAAACAGGTTGTGACAAATGACAAGTCGCAAACGACAAGTATCAACTGGCAAATGACGGCGAACGCAAAATGATAATTGACAGGCGATAAATATACACTGTCACTATAAAACGTGAAAATAGCTAGAATGGAAAGAATCGTTTTTCTTTTAAAATACATAGGTATTCAAGAATTAGAAAATGCATTATTTTATTTAAGCTGATGCAATCTAACATGTTTTAAATTTATATCCATTCTGCCTGTTTTTACATGAAAACACGATGTTCAAGGATAACGCTAAAACAATGGCCATATTACATAACGAAACAGCTCTATAGAATTAGTCATCCTAATGCGACCTAATGCTAGTTATGTAACTACTCTAATAATAAACGAAGCGCATCGAATTTATTACGTCTGCCTGGCAGTTCCGATAAAATTCCACAGAACAATTTTCTTTAAATAAAAAAAAAAGAAATACATACGCAGACGCAATATATGACATATACATAAAACCCTAATGTGAAGTGATCGTAAAAATAAAGAATATACATCTTTATAGCAGAGACAGAGCAGATCGTGGATCGGATTAAAATTGAATTGGAAATTCCGAAACATTCCTCTCACGATTTTGGCCAAATAATAGGGGATCAGGTGTCAAAGAAACCATCAGTGATATATTTTCACGAAGAAAACGATAGCGGAATACAAAGAAATGATGCTATTTTATGATCTGTACCATCACAAACATTACTATTTGAGCGACACATCGTAAATTAGATTACAAGATCAGGCGTTCCTTTTATTAGCAGATTGGCATAAGTTAGAAACATTTTATTATATTACAGCACTAAAAATTGTAATATAGGAGCTTGTTATACCAGGTGTTACATGATATGATTGCCACAGCTTAAGTATATGTTGCTGAATGGCATGAATAAACATATAGCCAAAACTCTGTCGTAACTGAGCTACAAGCATTTCAAGCTGTTTTTTTATGCAGTAAATTTTCAAAACAGAGAATAACTTTTTGGTAAAATATTCGTGCTGGTCCTGAGATTGTTAGCAGAGCTACCTCTTCAATTCTGAGAGGAGCACGAATGTGTATATAGCAATTCGATGGACATTTTGAACAATTAATGCAATAAAACAACTTATTTTAAAGTGATTTTCAATGCTTTTTATTCGGGTTTCAAATTACCCTATCTCAGTTACGAAAAAGGTTTGGGCATATATTCACTAGACATTTTTAACTTGAAATTGCTTGAGGGACACATCCCCAGGCAGTGACAATCATGCCATGGGACATCCTGTATATAATCCGATCAATATGGATCCTGTAGAAAAGCAATTTAGTGGTATTTGACAAACAACAACGAAATCGACAAAAGAGCACTAAAGTCTTATTTACATGAATTCTAGCTTCTCTTGCTTCAAGCTGTAACTTGATCGCAATTTCGTTTAAATTACAACACACATTATTAGAGTTTGTTAAAAAAGGTGGTACCGGCAGTGACGCACCGCATAAAAGTAGGTACGTAATATACAATATTAGTGAAAAATGATTCGACATCCAGTGAAGTAAGATTTGCAAATGTCAGATATTCCTTTTCCTCACCTGGGTACTCTTCATTTTCAATTATAGACCGAACCTTTTGTAAATCAGGATTTTTCGTTAAAATTGCACCAGATTTTTGAGCAACATCGACTCCTATAGTGTTCGTCAAGTTTTCTAGAGCGGCTTGTAAATTGTTTATGCAATTTAATGCGTACTATAAGGCGACAAATGCATTTCAAAATCGGTCTGTCCGAGAAGCTTTCTAATATAAGTTCAGTTTAAAAAATAATGAATATATTTCGTACTTTAGGGCCCAGTATATATTGTCGATAATCAGATAAGCCAGAAGTAAAAGAATGTCGGAAACAAGTTAAACACGATAGGTACTTATCTTAAAGGAAAAACAGCTTAGGTTATATTACATCAGACATCTTCTTTAACAAGTGCAGTCTTGTCGCTTTTCGTAATAGTTTCTTTACTTGATTGATGCGTAATGGTTGATGTATGTATGTAAGTACCAGAGGACTCCATAAATGGCGGCAATCGATGAAGAGGCGAACAGTTTCTCTTTCAAGGTCGGCTCAGCACACATTTCGTATAGGAAGAAAAAAATCTTTTGATTCGCCTTATAAAGACTGACAGGCACCTGCTGCCTTGCTCCGGATCGCGACGCCTCAATCGCTAGAACATTCCATCTACAATATTGTTATGTTGCATTTGGGAAGTCAATAAACTCTTCTGGTATCGGAAGCTCGGGAATGCCGTGAAAGATTAGATCTCTTGGTATGTGTAATAGCCGGTCGGGTCTTGCGTAATTTGTTAATGAGATTAGAACATGTTTATTTTACTTATATATACAGATACAGCGTGTTCACCTAGTATGTGGATGGAAGATCCCTGAGTAATTCAGCGAAAAGCATTGAAATAAAAAATATTCAAGTGCTAAACAACATGAAATTACACTCAAGTATACAGGATGATCAATTTCCGCAGCGTACGATACAAGTTTGATTTCTTTTAAATGGAACATCCTGTATATTATTACGTTCTTCAATTAATGTCAACTTCCTTCAATATTCCCTATTCCTAGTGTTTCGCCGCCGCGAAAATGTTAATTTCTTTTTTTTTGTGTTGGTTTATTTAAATTCTTGCCGTGCCTGTATATATATTTCATTTGTATCGGTTTGACAGCGTACCCCTTGAGTTGGAATTGCTGCGTCTTCGGTTCTTCGGGGTGCGTGGAATGTGCTACGATCGAGACCAATTTTGTTTATTTCAACTGCCGATATCATCATTTGTTGTATATATAAGAGTCTAGACGAAGACACTTAAGAACCAGTCACTTGCTGTTATACATATATATTACATTATTAAAGTTTTAGAAGTTCAAAAATCAGTTTCATTTAGTGCGGAAATGCATTTAATAACTGTGGCCGAATAAGTTTATCAATAATACCTATACGGCTTTACAACCCGTGGGTGGCGAAATAGCGGAGCTTAGTGCGAGTGAATAATTCATTTCAACTTTCATTTTCGTGTTCTCAACACCTAGCTACTGAAATATTGTTTCTTATTAAGCTGGTACCGTAACAGGCCGATAACAAATGTTATCGTAAACAAAGGAGCGAAGGAACGTTACCACAATCTTTCTGTTTGAAGACGTATTTGACTAAGTATTTTATTTTCCAAGCGAACCCAAGAGTTTAGTGTTTGCATTGTAGTTCAAGTATGAGATAAATTCATGTTTTAGTTATTCAAACCGACGCGAGGTTTTTAATGTATGACGCGTTACCATAGGAAGTTCGCGTAACGTCAAAGTTTGAGGTTGGTTTTTCTTCTTTGAATTTAATCCTAGCAAAACATTATTGTTTGCTGTTTATTTTTTAATTTAAACTACCGAATGAATGTCTAGAGAACACTCCCGGGTCTACCGACCGCAAACATTGGTTTATTGATTTAGAAAATAAATGTCTCTGATATTTCTGAACATTGTTACCTTAGTTTTTGAGATAATTGATATAATTTAAGGTTTTTGCGAAATGCCGTTAGAGCAACATTGTATTTTGTACAGTTTTCCACTGTACATCGACAAATTTCCTATATCAACCAGCGTCTATAAAATCAAAATCGTTACCATGTTATTTCGATTCCTCTAGCTAAAACAACCTGTAATTTTTTTCAGAACCTTTTCACATTTAATTTACTGAAAAACGACAAATTTTAGGTATAGGGAAGTGTTTATAAAAAAATTCTAAAACAGCTTCTCTATCAGATTCCAATGAAATACACAAGATGTTGCATTAAAAAAAAAAATTAAGCAGGATGAACCAATCATGGCAACGATTTCAATGACCCTCTTGTAGTGGCTAATTGATACAAAAGATGTGTTGTTGAAAACTCCAAAAAATTCGTTAATAAAACAAGGAATTGTCAGGCAGCTGAAGGTTCATATCAGCGTTTTTTAGCTACTCTATGTCTTAAAAATTAAATAATTAATTATGCTTATTTTACTACAGTATTTTATTGAATAGTTGTAAAGTGAAAGCAGTAAAATATTTAAATCTTTATTACGTTATGAATTAATGCAACTATGTATGTGGCTAGACCAACAACGGTATCTTTCAACAATATTTATTTCCTTTATATTTATGATATTAGGCGACGAATATTCTTTATAGACCAAAAGTCACGTCCTAAATCTAGGGCCCGTTCCTTCGCTTCTATCCTTACGTAGTTGATCGCTTAACATTAAAGCAAGGATTTTAAGAGCCACCATTTCCTATTTTATACATACATACAGGTTGACAACCAAATTGAATTTAGTAGCTACATACATACGTGTCTAATAAAGACGAATATATTTCATAGATATACATACATCGCATGATCGGCGGTGCTATCGAATGACCCAATCACACTATCCTTTTCTCTGTTGGATGCGCAGGTATTATTTTGGTTGTCAATGTGTGTGTAGTGTAGTGCTATTAAGCCACATAAATTCAATTATTTGTCATTTATGTGGGATTTTATTTAATTTATAAAACTGTAGTTTCATTAAATTTCATTATTTAAATTCTTATTTCTGAAGGGTCCAGCAAAATCGAGTTAATAACAAAAGATACAAGCTATTTTCGAGAAATCTTCTTCCCAAATACTTTCTCAACAATCAGACATAAACATAATACACGACGTCAATATTTGTGTCCACATATCAAAATTCATCTCGATATGAAAATCAAGATAAACAATCATTGCAGAGGGCAGGATATGAAAATATGGAAGGCCTTGTGTTGGTATCGCTGTCGATTAAAGTAAACAAGCAGACAGGCCGAAAACTAATTCGACAAATTTAAAATGTTTAAACGCAAAAGGTATAAAACCACAGCATTTCAGTGCTTGAAACTTATGTACACGCAGAGAAATGTTTACTTGTATCAAGACTGTCCGCCTCAATTCAATACAATTATCGCTTTAATTATCCACAATAGAATTACTGTTTTAAATCAAAAGAAATATTTTCTGCGCGTTTTTTTCGCCGCTTAAGAGAACGATGTGCTTGTCAAGGAATAATTTTATTTCTTTGTTTAAGACATTTATTAACTTGATTCAAGAAAATCTTGCAAAATGTTAGATGAAAGGGATTCTTAGTATAAATAAATGACAGTTATAACTAGAGCTCGGTAACAGGGAGCCGTACCTGCCTAGTATACAAAAACAATAATAAGAAAATAGAAAAAAAATAACAGAACTAATACATAATTATAATATGTGAAAAGTAGTGAAACACTCACCCTTTCAAGCAGCCTTGGCTACGGAACAGTAAAACTAGAAGCACCATTATCAGTATTAACATCATATGGATAAGAGTGGCAAAAAGTTGACACCATTAGATGCGTTTCCACAATTGTCTCGGTGAGCGATGTTCGCCGTGGTGAGAAAATGAGTTTATATTTTGAAAAAGAGCGTTCAACATCTACCGATGTTATACATGCATGATTAAAATACTCTTTGTACTTAGTCAGTGGATTATTCGATACACCATCACAAATTTGTTTTAGTGTGCTAAAATCGAGATCTTTCTGTAGCACACTCTCGAACTTTTCTAAAACGCTATTATACTTTGCGTCATGTATAGTCAGTAGCTGTGTATGCACTCCGTCCATAATTTGCAGAGACTCCAATAATGATAACGATCTATTTTGTAATTGGTTTATTACGTCAGATAATCCTTTATAGTAGCTACGAATATTTTTTAAATCTGTTTCAACGGAAATATCTTGAAATTTCGACTGACTATCCTTAATAGCTGCAGCTTTGGCAGGATTGAATTGTGCAACAACAGCGTTTACTATTTTGAAATGTTCAGCATAATAAAAAGCTACCTGCAGCTATGTTCTCCAACGTGAAAAAATTGACTCCGATGGTTGACGAATACCAGGACACTCTGTGTGAAATGATCGTAGGCGTTCGGGAGATTTCAAAAATACTTTTTTTGTGTTTGCTATTAATGCATTTAGCTCGGGAGAGCATTGTGCGAATGGTTTCTGCCACAAGATGTAAAGCATGCACTTTACACGTAACATGTAAACACTTGCGACCATGTTCGAGGAGAAAACGGCCTACCGAACGCATTATCGCTGCACCATCGCTCATAAACATCAACACTTTATCTTTTGAAATTTGAAATTTTTCCAACGTACTAAGTACAACCTTCGTAATTGCTGCAGCAGCAGTACACTCTTGTAGTCTTCGTCTAGCTAGTAACAGTGGTAATGTAGGTTTACTAGGGTCTAGTATGCGTATCATAATATTTACAATTGAATTTTTTTTACAGTCTGTTGTCTCGTCAACACATAACCAAAGAAACTGTTTTTTCAATATGCGTTTCATTTTCTTTTCCACGTCATCGCATACAAATGCAACATGCTTACGTGTCGTTTTCTCCGTTGGCAACCGCAACTCAGGATTGTATTTGTACCAAAAGTCCTTAAACGGTTGTTTATTGAATAAGCCTAGTGGCAAATTACAGTTTATCAACATAAGAATTCCATAAAAAAATGCACTTCTCGATGGCATGCCCAATTTTCGTTTTCTATGCTGTGCGGAATCTATGTCTCTTGTACAGCTCCACTTCTTATTTAACTTCAAATGTATTTTGCACACTTTACAAACTATCTTACTCCCGTTGTAAAACAAATCGGGAAAGTCAGAAAGAAACTTATTTACTATGTCTTGAAAGGATCACTTTTTAGCCTTCGACATGTTCACTAAAAACTACAATTAATAACTACGTCTGTATCAATAAAATCAACACGCCCTATCCACTATCCAATGCTAAACTGAACTGAGTGATGATGATTTGTCGTGTCGTATCATAATCGACCAGCCCTCCTCACCCACCTAAACACAGTCACACCGTCGCTGCGATTGCTCTCCAGTTACAGGGCTCTAGTCATTATACAGATATTTTGAAAAGGGCGAAAATACTAAATCTAAGTGCGCCACGGACTGATAAATTTTGGGAACCCCTGGGGTAGGCAAAATGTTAAATATTTAATATAAAATTAAATTTACTTGATTGCTGTGTGTGTTGCTTTTATTGTACCGATGACATGTTATTTTGTTAATATTTCCATTACCTACTTAATATTAACAAACTTTTTAAGCTATAAACCCAACTCATTTGTTTATTTTTAAGTTATATAGTTATGCATTTTACATTTTTTATTCAAGATGTAATGTTCTTTCCAAATACGTAAAAGTATAGAAGGTGTTCAATTTAAAAGATACTATCTTATTGAATATTTCGAAAATGTAACATTCGATCATATTTTTTTTGACTTTACAACTTTGACCACGGTGTATAAAAACTGCTACATCAATTTTGGCCTTTGAACTCATAAACAACATTTAGATTGTCAGTAGTTGGCGCGGGAAACTAAAAGATTTTATGCAACATGCACCTGCACACACCAAAGGATAATTTTATATAAATAACTTCGAAGTTATATGTAAAAATTCAATCTTGAAAATAAAACGATCAACTGAATTTGTCTAATTTACTAATTATTATCTTGGAACATAGTACATACCATCGACATTGTAGCAACGATTGTGACGGCCGATAGTCTTACATGCATAAATGCGAACATGGAAATATATTTCTAATATTCAGATGTGCATAGCTTAAGATTCTAAGCTGGCTATTTGGAGATATTTCGTGATCTGACATGGTAATAGAAATTTAAAAAAAAATTGCAATTTTCATAGCGGTTTTAACATTCTAACCACAAACTTCACCAAAAACCTTCAACTGGTTTTGTTTCTAATCTTAAATTTTGTACTTAAATCTATGTAACTACATAATTTACAATGCATGAAGTTTGTCGTAAACATCCAAACGACGTCATAGAACTGTTTTTTCCAAGATGAATATAACGCGAACATATTATACATGTGTAAAGTTATGGTGTATCAATATATTTTTAAAACGATATTAGTAACGATATATGTAGGTTTTTAGTACCAAGCTAAACGTCGCAGCGCAAGGACGGACAATAATTCTCTAAACAACAGCAATAAAGAGAGTGCTCGAATCTAAATTATCGCCGCGACACATGCGTGTGAAGATTCCAATATATAAATGCGGCACAGAATATCGCATATAACTAACCGCATAGCGAAAACATTCAGATTGTTGCTAGTACACAACAAGTTGAACTCGTACGGGGGAATCCGAAGAACTCGCTTCTTACAGCAAACCGGTCATACAAACCAGTTAAGTCCATTTTCGTTCTTAAAACGATCGCAGTGTCAAGTGTGTCAATAGAAAATGCAATCCCTCGACGCGTTAATAAGTGTTCTATTGTTGTGTTTGTGCTGTGAAATTGCCCTTACTCACGTTGAAGCTTCAAGAGGATGGGTTGTGGACGATTACGGTTGTTTATTACCGGACAATGAACCCGGTTTCTGCACCACGTTGGACACATGCGAAACAGTAACCTATTTTATTGGAGATCGCGATTATGATAGTCCGGATGTACAGGATATCATTGAAAAATACGCGTGTGGCGTCGATAGGTTTAGAGGCATCAAGGTATGCTGCCCTTACACCCCTTTAATTGAAGATAAAACCACCCCTAAACCGTTCAAGGACCACACGAATCATCCAAATCTAAGGCTGCTCCCCAAGAATTGCGGACCAGTGCGTGCGTGGGGTTTATTCAACGGAAACGAAGCCAATTTATTCGAATTTGGATGGTCTGTCCTACTTCAGTATGAGAAGCCAGGTGATCCTTACATATGCGGAGGTTCCCTGATCAATAACAGGTATATTTTGACGTCAGCAAGTTGCATTGGGAATAAGTACAAGCTTATCGGGGCGAGGTTAGGTGAGCATAATGTGAAGACCCTTAAAGATTGCACTTGGGAGTATGCTGGTGGGAATAGAGTAGACTATTGTGGACCACCACCTCAAGATTTCAACATCGACGAAAGCGACTCCCTCGTTCATGTAGAATATAACCCTCGAACCTTAGCAAATAACATAGCTCTGATAAGGCTAAGAAGAAGAGCCGATGTCAATAACGTCGAGTCTGTTTCCATAGTCTGTCTCCCAATCTCATCTTCAGAGAAATCCGAGGATATTAGCAAGTATACCTCCATAGGCTGGGGCATAACAGAAACCGGCATAGGCAACGATGCTTTGCAAAAGGTCCTCAGTATGAAGATCAATAACTCAGAATGCAATAAAGCTTACGGGAAGACTGGCCAATATGCCGAAAAAGAGTTATGCTTACGTCACATCGAACCTGACAACGTCTGCGTTGAAGACCCTGGCGGTCCGGTTATGGGTTACATCGCGAAAAACGGGGTCTTGAGGACAATACAGTACGGAATAGTATCTAAAAGGCCATCGACGTGTAAAAACACCGCTACAGTGGCAATTAAATACACGAATGTCATTCCATATGTCGGTTGGATTTTAGACAATTTGAAACCGTAGGGATTTTGTTACTTCTTTGTTTGTTTTTTCGAATAATCTTTGATATTTAAAAAATATATATATATATGTAATAATTTGCGTTTTATACTTGTTTTTCTTCTTTGCAATGCTTTGGCGACCTTGGTTAGCCAAAAATGTTGAATTCTAGGTTTATGTTGTGCTTGTATAGGTACCAATAACATGTTGAACGTTATGACCAGTATTATGTAGAGTTATGTTATAGGGCGTGTTTATGTTAAGCATGTAGTAACTAACATATTTTCTTGACTACTTTTTTTATGTAATTAATTATTGAGCTCAAAATCGTCATCATATATAATGAAGCTTTTTTCTAATACATAATACACCTGTATATGCGCATTGGATAAAGATTAATGTATTTTTGTAAAATAAGGAATGATTTCACACAATAATGCGACCAGCTACTTATTTTTGAAGCTAAATTGATTATTTTTTAGATTTTTTACTTTAAGAATATGTTATTTATGAGAATTTATTTCTTTAATAAAGAATTACTAATTGTATATGTTATTTAATTGAGTTGAATGCTAAGATCGTAAACATGGCCGATGATAAACTAAATTAATAAATACCTGCTATGTCTCCAGTTCAGATTTCAAATAGGAAACTTCTAAATTTACTATAATTTGCTTTTATTTCAGCAAGAGCACTGTTATCAAATTCATGTATTTCTGTTATATAGTGACGGGAAAAAGTCCGGAAACACCTAAATATCTCTAATAACATTGCAATTATACAGTATTACTAGATGCCATCAGAAAACTACAATGTACTGAATTGTCATTGCAGGAATCATTAGACATAGTGGAGAGTGTAAAAAATAAATTACACACATTAAATGATACGCCAGGATTATGCGCTAGTCAAAAGTTGGCAGATGTTTTAAGGAAAAATCCCGATTTTAATACTTTAGAGACCGTTTATAATAAGTGTAAGAATAGTGAACTTTTAAGTGATTTTGATGTGGAGTGATCGTTTTCTATGTATAAGAATATTTTTTCTTGTCTACGCACCAGGTTTAAAGAAGCAACTGTGGAAACATATGCAATGATGCAAGTTTACAATAGTTCACATCCTGATGCCTCTAATTTGTTGAATAATTAGCAAGTAAGTTTATTTATGAATTTTTCGTATTCTTATATTAACCCGTAATACCGACGCCTATGCGAGTCCGCAAGTTTTGGTTACTCTAATCATGACCTATTTGATTTTAGAAAATCGATGATTTCTGATCTTTTAAAGTAATTGATTTCTGCCAGCCCTGTTTTGGAATATAATTTGTTTTCCCCCAGGCACATGCAAACTTAAACACCAAAGCACACTAAATGGAAATATTGAATTCGATGCCTACATTGTCTATTTTGCGAATTTTTGTCTACATCATTTCACTTCGCAGTAAATGCTTGTTAACAATGATTGATTTTGTATTTCCAACAAATTTATTATTTGGATGATCTGGAATTACCATGAATAGTATTATCATTAACTTTCACATTTTATAAACATAACGACCAAATAATTTTACGTAAAAATAACTCGTTAAGTTATAAATATGCAAACAAATTTTTCTTGGTAAACACTCTTAAATTAGGATCACGGGAATTTCGGCTAGTCACAAAATATTTTTACTCCTCGAACATATGTGGCGCTTACAAAGAAGTGCGTTGTGCTACTAATTGCTATTTATGATTTCAAAGGAATGTACTGAAGAACAAGGTATTCAAATATTGATAGGTATGGATTTCAGTTACTGGCCTACTTTTCGTTTTTTTTTTTTTTAAAGTCCATGTTCTTGCAAACTGGTATAATTTAGATATAGGTAATTGTATACAATATTGTTTCAGAATTTCAAGAGGAATGCAAATTTGTAGTAAAATAATATACATTCCATTTAAAATAAGAAAGTTGACATCCACTTCCGGCATAACCGGTTGTAATATGTCTTCAAAAATATTTTAAACAATCTTTTATCTTTTCCATCTAACCTTTTTATGGTTATCGACTGCAAATTTATATCTGCTCTCTTCCATGCATTTACCACACACGTAAATTCTGGGCATTAATATCAGCAATAACATATATGTAAATACGCTATAGAATTACTAGTAAAAGGTCAAGCAAGGAAGACAATAAACCCGCTGTTAAATTTTGTAGAACTGAAAGAGAAAGTACGTACAGAACAGCTATTAATAGCTCAAAATGCCAATACAAATCATGTCATATAAGCAATCTAAGTAACATTTAATTAGTGGGATATCTCTGTTCGAATCGTCAACTTACTCCAACTCATCCTAATTAGGTCTAAAATTCCTCATCCGCTGGAAACGCCTATTAACTACATTACTAATTGCGTTTGCTTAGTAGTACAGTGTATTTGAATGGCACTTATTGCGGACTGTAATAGTAAATAATTGTATGTGTTATATCAATAATTGCAATGTAAATAAAAACGTTAATGTTGATGGTAATAATCCTTTTCTCTTTGTGTTTTTGTCTTTCGCATCATGCAAGTGCACGTGTTGAAATACTCGACAAAAATGTACAAATGAGGATATTTTAATTAGATTTCCTCATGCGTACATGTAAACTTCGTATATATACAATTTAAAATGTTGAAGGGCCATTACCTTCCACAAAGCACGCTGACGAGATGTAAACATCGAAACGCGTGTCCGTGTATGGTGGATAGGTGATGGTTTTTACGTTTGAATTAATGGATCTTATGCTTGTAGGCAATTTATTGTAAAGAAGGCAACCTCTGTATTCGAGACTTTCCTGAAAGATTGATTGCTGTTGAATGCTTAGACCCAAAAAGATAATGTTCTTGTCTAGTATTAAAATTGTGAGAAACAGTATTTTTACTGAAAGAATTATAATGTTTATACACAAAACATAAGGCTTCAAATATATACATTCCATAAAATATTAGGAAGTTTTTTTTCACTGAAAACACTTTTACAAGATTCCAACGGTCCTAAATTGAATGTTATACGAAGAGCTCGTTTCCGCATGAGAAAATCACGGTATGTGTATGGAGAACAACCCAAGTGAATTACTCCATAACGTACAGCAGATATAAAATTAGCATGATAAAAGGTTTTCGTGGTGTCCAGATTAGTTGAGTTGCACAGAGACCTCAATGCAATACAAACCCTGCCCAATTTATTACATATACAATTAACATGATCTTCCCATTTAAGATTACTGTCGATTTCCGCACCCAATACTGCAACACCATTACTAAGCGATAACTTGTTGGAAAAGAATGATAAATCTAAAGCAACAGATCTGGGATTAGCAAATAACACATACTTTGTGTTTGCTTAATTAATGACAAGTCTGTTATCTGAAAACCAATTGCATAACTTGTCGTAGATTAATTGAGTAAACTGAAAGAGTTTTTCTAAAGTATCGTCCTGTGCAACCACGCTAATATCGTCTGAGTAATTGACAAGGTGACAATCGATGTGATCAACTGCATGTAGTATGTCATTTACAAATACCAGAAAGAAAGTTGGTCCAAGTATTGAGCCTTGAGGTACTCCAATATTTGTGACAGCTATATTAGAAAATACATTGCCCCAACGAACTTTCTGTTGCCTATTGCTCAAGTAACTTATGAACCATTGCTTGACTATTCCACGAATAACCATCTTATCCAATTTATACAAAAGATATGATTAACAAAGTCGAAAACCCTGGACAAATCAACGAACAACCCCAAAATGAATCTTCGATTGCCCAAGGTCCTATAGATGTGTGTTAGGAAACTAAAAAGGGCAGTATCTGTACTTTTACCTGAGATGAAACCGTGTTGTGTATCTTGCAATATATTTGATTTATTAGGTAGTGCATTAACCTAAAAACGCTAGCTTCTGTCGTTCAAAAGTTAGCATGGGGGATACCTTAGGACATCACTGTATTTTGGAGGTGGTTTTAAAATTTGTTTATTGCAACCTCATTTGGAAAATTCAACTAAATTATTGGGTACCTTTACCATTGCAGTTTAAACTCCTCATTAAATGACTTTTACTTCCACAAAAGGAATTATGGTGAACATAGGCTTTATTTACAAAGCTGGTATTGAGTTAACAACTGTAAAATAATGTTCTCGCGGAATAAAGAATATAGAAAAGTTAATACTGGTTACAACCAGGGATACGTCCTCGAAAATTCTTTATTAGGTGTAAATCAATGCTTGAATTGAAACAGTTTACGTACACGATGAAAGTTCAAGACTTCGTCGTAAGCAACACCCATTCCAAAGTTTCCGTCATTCGCGAATATATTTGTTTATTATTCTTTACGATCACCTCCGTATTTAAATTAATATGTTTGTAAATACCACATCAGACGTAAGTCACGTATCTGTATAAATTCTGTCAGGATTCACGAAGTATCCAGCAAATGTGTACATTCATATACAATACGTGGGAACTATTCGAAAGTTATTGCAACGTGATTATTGAGGTATTTGTATACACTCCGAGTCACTTCATTGTAAACATTTGTAATACAAATTTGTATGAAGGTGTGAATAAAAATAATAAGCATTTTATTTTTTATTAATTTGATTTTAAAAATATCACCATATGGATTTCTGGTACTTTCTGGAACAGTTTCCATACATGTCCTAATTCACCGAGCAGATGAAGAAAATGCACCAAAAATACTTGAATTTTTCACGTATTTTTCAATAATTCTTGATAACAATTCAAAACACTTAAAGGGCGCCATTTTTATGCCCGTTTTTTACTAGTTGTATCAATTACGAATACTTTAAGCAGATTAGATGTTATAAATGTTAAGTGCATAAATAGTGATCCAGAAAAAAGGCAATTTTTTTATTTTTTAGATAGAAGGCGACTTCATATTTGAATATAACTGTTAATTAGTTCTAAACAGCTTTATTTAACAATATTTTCCTCTATTTTGAAAAATAAGGGTAAGTACTTTACTCTTGAACCTCTTTCAATTTTAAATGCCCATTATATACGGTAGAAGATAAACTGCGATTAATGGATGACAAGTTGGTTTTAAAAGGTTCTCAAACTTTCTGAATTACTACAATTTTATAAAAGAAGAGGTTGTGGAAGCTATACGGCACCTAAAAATAGGAAAATCTGCAGGTCACGCGCAAATAACGGCAGAAATGCCGAAAAACTTAGGGACTGAAGGTTTGGAATTAATGAACCAAATATTTCAACGTGCTTGGAACACCGGAAACATACCGAAAGATTGGTGTCATTCTACCGATTTTCAAGAAAGGCGACAGAAGGGACTCCCTAAATAATAGAGGAACCATATTACTAAGTATGGTATCTAAAACATATGAATATATACTAAATCAAAAATTAGTAAGCACAGTAGATCATAGATCAGTGTCTGGCTGAACCTCAAAGTGGTTTTAGGAAAGGACGGAGTACACAAGATTACATATTGACTATAAGACAACTCATAGAAAAAATGAGAATAAAGAATAGAAATATGCGTAGCATACCTAGATTTAGAAAAAGCGTTTGACACAGTACCACGGAAAGAAGTTTGGAAAAGCCTGGAATAACGGAAGGTACATCCTAAATTAAGACAGAAAACAAAAAGAAGATGGGACGATCTAAAAAGGGAAAGAAAGCTGATGTGCGATATTTAAAATTACAATCCGTAAGAAACCGCTTTCGAACTTCGACAGAACTGGCCGTGGATTTACAAAGGGCTACCGGAACAAGCATAACGCCTTCCTGTGTAGGAAGACCCTGAGCTTTTCAAGACTGTGAATACTCGTTTAAATAATAACATTATTATTATTATTGTGACGCAATAACCACGTTGCTTTTCGGTGGGTCCCAAGCCACCAAGGGATCGAAGGAAATGAAAAGACAGATAAGCTGGCTAAAGAAGCAACGAACATGCCTTTTATTGGTCCCAACCCCTTCTGTGGTCTCCAAAAGAGCCACATAAAACAAGCTGCACATGGTTGGACAATCAAAAAGCCTCGTACTGGGAAAGTGTTCCAGGACAAAGACAGGCGAAAGCACTCATTTCAGGCTCGCCAAAGACAGCAAAATAGCGTTATCGTTCAGCAAAGGGGACCTTAGATTACTGGCAAGATTTCTGACCTACCTGTTATTGGGAAAAAATGAATGAATAAAAATTTTGTGCAATCGATGACTGCTTGACTCAAAAAAAATAAAATTCTCCACCAATTACCGAGAGGAAGAGGAAGCTACTGCCATTGCTCTATGTGATCATTGCCCTTTTGGTCATTATATTTCTGCTGAAGTTGTGTGTTCTTTTTTTTTAGAAATTATAGGACCAGTATGAACTTATCTGATATGCAGAGTGTACAACCCTAAATTTTATTTAAAAAAATTAAACCACAAAATTATATAATCTTCAATAAAACCCATTTACGAATTCCTTCTTCGAATCTTTTCTAGAATGTCTGGATTAAAGAAACAAACAGATATACAGCACAATAAAATAATTTCTGTTTTGTGAACATCAGGAATCTCTGTATATTTAAATAAATAAAATAATGATGAAAATGTATAAAGAAATGCTGAATTTATTGATGAAAAATAAAGATGATGAAATATTACTTATTTGTGTTTCATTTTCTAGTTTTAAATTAGAAACGGAGTTAAAGGTATTCTGTTATTCCAGCGTAATTTTGCCACCTTCTGGAACATTTTAGATTATACACAGTTTAAAAATAAAAACCAATAAAGTACAAGACGATACTCTTCTATTTTTTAGAATTTGTGATTTTAAAATGTAAGTGGGAATAATGTAAGAACAATAAACGTTTGTAAAATGCTTCGTTGTGATTGTTCTTCTTTTATAACATTTAACAAGAAGTTAATCGGTATCAGAAACATATGGGGATAAAACTGCATATATAGCAAAAATTGTGCATATTTCGAAGAATTTTTTCCAATGCATATAATTCCGCTCTCTAGTGATCAGCCAGCATAATCGGCATTTTTCGGAATACCAGAGCGAAGTCGTGTCTTACACGTGTACGTGAACGAATACGCCGTTTATAACATCAGCAAGGTGCATAAGTGAATTTGCGTTTACGCAATTTTCTCAAGCAAATTACATTCCATAGTGACATTCAGCATAGCACACGTTTAGATGCGCTGAGTTCGTGTAAAATCGGGTAATAATAGTACACTCGCTCGTACGGTATATCCTGAATAGGTAGCCTGTCTCGTACGCCAAAAATGTAGCTAAAAGTAGCCGTAAGCAAGAAGTCAACATATACCTTATCGTATTTTCTCAAGCCACTTTTTACAACAATATTATTGTGTTCCATCCCAGTCGTATGTGAATTAATACCACAACACTGTTGTAAAAATGTGCGCAATTGTAATACGAACTATAACAATTTTTTTCACACAAGCTGTTGTAATGATTTCCAAGCGATTTTTTCTATGTAACCCGGTAATCAGGTGTTGCTAATCGATTGTCCACGAGCGTATCACGTTTACGTAGCACACGTAAACACAAGAATATCCAGTTTGAAGACAAAAGCAGACGCTCGGCTAACACGATTCGGCGCGCCGTATTCCAGCACAGGTATATCACTCGGTCTACCTCCAGCTGTCCGCTCAATTCATTCGCCAACCTATCACCATGCGCTTCGCAACGCGTGTCTTCCTTTTGCGATTCTCGCCGTTCGCGCTTTTCATCGTTGCGACGTGCTTTTCGCGGGAGATCACCGCCGGAAGACTTCCGAGATGGGCAGTGGACGATATAGGCTGCGTAACGACCGAGAACACGCGGGGCAATTGCATCGAAGTGAACCGTTGCTGGACGATCGCGGATCTTGTTGGAGGTGACGGCAATAATCCGAAAACCGAGGAGCACAAGGCCATTCTGAAATCGCACGCCTGCGGCGTAGATGATCGGAAACGTTTGAAGGTGTGCTGCAACTTTGGCGATATCTATTAGAAGCAATTGAATCGATTCGGGAAGCCGTATGTGGACGTGCAGTGTTTATTTTTGTAGTTTTTTCGTGAGTTTAGAGAACTAAAGCAAAACATTCCTATATGTGTGATTTAGAACGCAGGTGTTAAATTCCGTTCCTTTCTGTTCTGTACTAATTAATGTAGTGCTGTTAATACCTATGGTAATAGGTTTTTAGTATGTGGTCTAATTACACCACTAAACGATGTTTTGAATAGCACGAATAATCACTGAAAACTATGCCTTTCTTACTCTCAATTATGTTACTGTATTAAGTATTCTATAAATAAAGACTCTGTTCGCACCAAATCTTATTTATAAACACAATTTTTTTTTGTCTGAGTTACCCAGAAGTCAGAGTTAGAGTTCTTATGGAGTTATTACTTTGTAATATGAAAATATGTATGTTGGAACGTTGCCGAGTTATTTGCTTCGTTCGTAGGGAAACACATTTGTTGTTTACTGTTTATATCATATGTTAATGTCGGTTTATAGTGCTAATTTATTGCATCGAAAAGAAAATATGCTTAAACCTGTTTATTTTCTCACAGTCAATAAACAAAACACTAACATTGACGATCTTAGAGCGTTATTTTAAAATGTCGAGCCTAAGCAAAGAAGAGCTAGGTAATAGGTAAAATTTATTTCAGGAAAAGTGAAAGAAATTGTGTATCTTAGAGGACGTATAAGCATGTCCGTTCACAATCGAAAACAATTGTTAAATTTAAACTAAGATTTGATACTACTAGAAATATTCATGTAGCAATAAAAAAGAGACAATTATAATGCTACAACATCTTCTTTTAAGGAAATAATATTTTAGTAAAAGTTCATGCAGGTTAACAGTAACTCATCTAAACTTACATATGTCGGCCTAAACCTAAAATAAAAACAAAGAAATTAAAAAAAATAACGTGTTACTTTTTTTTTTTATTTCTATCCGTTTTCCGTTTAAATAAATAGTTTAGGAAATTTGCGATTAGGTTTTATATGTTGCTATCTGTCTCTATCACACGACAGCGCATCACTTCAGCTAGTTGGCCGATTTGGCCACGTTCAACCGGTTTAAGTCTTGGCGGACGGAGGTTCTGCGCGTCGCATTACATTCCCGATCATGTGTTTTTTTTTAATGTCTTGGGACTCTTTCAGTTTTGTTTTCTTTAGTTTATTTTGTTTCCTCATTTATTTCTTTTGATTTACCCTCAATCTTGTTACTTTCTTCTGCTTTAATGGTTGGTATTTAATTCTGCTTAGGGATTTTACGCGTTGTTGGGTTGGCAGCACGGTTCAAAATTTTTCATTCGCAGGCTGTCAAGGGTACGATCTTTCGCGAAGTTAAGAGGTAATTTTCTTTCCATCGTACTTCAAGTGACGCTGGTAGCCAGCTAATTATGTAATTTTTTAATTTTTTGATGGAACTTTCCCAAGTGCGGATTTGGAACTACCAGTCGTTAATTAAGCGAGTGTATTGGAATTTGTGCTCGCTGCTCGCTTAAGAGGGCTCACTCCGTGACGAGTAGTTTCTCAGGGGCGCAGGCGTGTAGCAGGGTAATGTTTCTAAGATGAAAAAGGGCGGTACCTATGCGAGCACGTTACTTTCCCCGTATTAATAATAAAAGAGTATATGTGCATATGTACGCATATCCACGCACGATATATTTCCTGGAACCGGCAATGATATCTCTATTTATGGAATTCCCCTGTCTATCGATAAACATCCCTATTCTTGTTCTGTGCTTGCTTTATCTACTGAAAAATCCCTGAAACAACTTGAAACTAGTGGAAATGTTTGGACTATTATTTTATAGGAGGGTAAGATGACCATCGTTTACGTACAAAAGCGGTAAAATGCATTCGTTCAATAAACTTGTATTCGAAGTATACAGATCGACCATATGTTGGTAATGTATAAGAAGATCTGAAGAGGGTGTAAATGTAAGATTTTATTTTGAAAGCTCTCACCTCCTATCTTTATATATTCTTATAATTTAGGTAAAAGTAGTGTAAATATCAAGTTCATTGTCAGCGAAAGACAGAAGTCCATTATATCCCACTAGCATATGTAAGCAGGCTTCGGGTAGGTTATATATTACATCAAGTTTATTCTCCTTTATATTACCGACGTGGTCAAGCGGCCCTTCAGCCACTTATGTATCTCAACAAAAACATAAATTTCAACAAACCTCCCTCTTTGCATACAGTTATGCGCAGCAGCAAATCTGTTAAATGTATCTAGTACGAATCGCCCCAAAATTACGTATCTGGTGCTGCAGCAATAGTTGGATATAAAACAAAGAAGGTACTTTATTTAGGGGTACGAAACAAACATTGTGTAACTTGTAAGAAAGCTAACACTGACGAAATACCAGCAAAATTGTTTGTCAAATACAACGGACAGGTAGGGAATTGAGTTGGAATAGCATCTCTTTTAAGCCTAGGATTTTTTAAACTTGCAGTTATAGTTTCACGGGTCCTTAAATCTGTAGCTGTTAAAAAATAAATAATATCTTCTTTTTCAATGTGTAACTCACAAACCCTAATATACATTGTTGGAAAACAACCGACGCCATAGTACTATAAATATACCGCCCGAGTCACGCTTTTATCGTTTTAGAAAAGGTTTTATCGCAAAAATAACATTACAGGTATCACTAACAAAGTACGAAAGTATCACTACAGAGTATTTTTTTTTTAATAAAACCAATATAATTTGGATAAACTAATTCAAAACGCAAGAGACGGTCTGGACATGTAAATGTCACGATGATAAATATGGCTGATCGTTTACCTACACCAATATACGTCACAGCCTACTGACGTCAAAGCGGTTGGGCCTTGATATGCCGAGGATAACGGCCCAGCCGCCTATTACTGTTATCACTGATTTCTTTTTTGCATTATAGTCACCTTCGGCTGGTGTAGCAGTGCTGCTAGGTGAATTTATGTAATTGAATTTGAACATATTTCTTTTTTTTGCATATTGGAAGTTTACCACATCATTGTGAGCGTGTACGCAAGTGATCACGAGGCGTCGCGAGCGGTGGTCATCCTGTAATACTGTGGTAGCTTTGAGCTCATCGACTTTGATGCAAGTGCTTCCCTATAAATGATGCAATAGGTCCACATGGCATGCGGTGCTTTGCTGCTTCCATATCGGTTATAAATTTGTCAAGCATCTCAAATAAGTCCTGAGCCTTTGCGCTTCCAATAATGCTGTTGCAGAACAGAAGAACGATTATATTATCACTCAGGAAACGTACATAACAAATAAGGTGTGTGTCTTTGTTATTGTCAGCAGTCAAGTTGCGGACCAAACTCCGTACCTTTAATTTTCTCTATTAATTGATCGTTAATATCCAGAACTATATGATGGATTCTTCGACTAATAGTGTTGTTGGACAAAGATACCTTTGAAATTCATTTTCCCCTCGATTCTCCCAGCATAATATTAACCTTGTCAAGAGCAGCCGGTAGAATAAGCTCTTCTGCGATGGTATGAGGTTTTTTGCAGTTCGCCACTCTGTATACCACCTTAAAAAAGATGCTGATAGTGCGTTACTTGGTACTGAGTCTTGTTTAGTAAACACTCTTTTTTTGCTTTTGTAAATCCTGCAACTAGCTACTAAAGAATTCGCACCGTGTTAGAGTGATTGGTTTCGAGATGTCGCTTTAGCTTACTTGGGAGCACACACTCGGTCGCTAGAACTTTTAAACAGTTGTTTACCTACGACTTTACGAAGATACAAAGCGACACACTGAAACAAAGCGGACGCTCCTCTGGTAGCAGGCGTGTTAAAACCGTTTACTTTTCTACTCAGGTGTTTACTCTTCGATTGCTATTTAGGAACTGAACTGGTTCGCCGAAGTGGTGCCGTATTTATACTAGCCGCCCCGCGGAAGTTCGACAATGTCCGATGCTATATAAGTCTACTAGAAAATTCTATAAATTTCACGAAAGTTCCATACTTTTCTGGAATATTCTATGTGCTTCGAGAATGTTCCATATCTTTCTAAAAAGTTCTACAACTACGGGAACGATCCAGTCTAGATGTTCTAGGAAGTTCCATTAGCTTCAAAGCCGTTTCGAAACCTGTTTACTCTCTACGGCGCGCACTTAGGGAACCCCCGACTTATGGAGTTCTTACCATACGAGATTGCCTGTTGCCAGCCGTATGTTTTTTATTTTATGTTTTTCAATATTAATGCGTCGTGCTATACATTGCAAAATATTTTCGAATGTAAATCCATCTACGAGGTTGGTTTTAGAAAAAGCAGTATTGCTTACCCACTAGCAAACGATGTGTTACTCGTGAGACAGCCTGTGTAATTTCTCACGATTCTATTCATTGAGAATGGATTGCGGAACAAATTAACCTTGTTTTTTTTTTCAATACACATATAAGAGAAAACAAGCCTAATCTATTGGTTATTCCTCGAATTCGACTGTTGTTCCATGTGGAGAACACCTGGACGCTTTCCTTCAATATACATCTAATTTCAATTTATAATTTAATTAGGCACTATGTAGGTGTGCAACACATGACGCGAGAGAATAGCCCAATGGGATATGTGACCTACCAACCGTACACAAATTAAATGACAAAGAAATGGAAGGAATTGAACCGTATAAGTGATATTTATTTTTACGAATATACAGTGACAATGAAATTATTAGTAACAGCAGTAGAAGGTAACGCCGAATAATGTAAATAACTGAACGTGTACTCTATTGGGCAGTAGCGCATTTCGAAAGCAATAAATAATTACGCTTCGGTTTAGGTTTGTAAAAGACCTCGCCATTAATTTAGTTGAAAAATTGACTGAAATACAAATAAAATATACAAGATTCCAAATTTATGGCAAACATATTCATCTACTTATCTACTTATTCACGTGGGAATAAGTATATTTATTTAGACGCGGATGTTTTGAATATTTCGAATGCTACTGTACACAAAGAATCAACCTTGAAATCTCAAAGTAAGGATCAAACAGTTAAACTAATTCTTTAATTGTGCTAGCTTGTTAATCACAATCGTATCTGTTTGATCTGATCCGTCATCTACTTCGTCTGGAATGTGTTTCTGGGTATATACCATGTCCAATTGAAGGTTGTGAACGCCTCCTCAAACCGATTGCTTCTTGTAAGTCTACTTAACGTTATTGCGTCTCAAAGGAAATTTGGACGATTTTCTTAAATAAAATGCATACAAAATAAAATGATTCTGCTAAATACCTGATCTTTTATCTACATCAAACATCTAATTCGATTAATGCCTCCATTTTGTATCATCCCGATAGTCATGTAAGTAACGACCAGTCGCATAAAATTCTTATAATCAGCGATAGTCAACTCCCAAGTTATTTTAAAATGTTAAGTTTCGTTAAACCAAACGGAAGTATTTCAAATTTTAACGAAAATTTGGGATCAAAAATAAAGGATTTTGCTGCAGCAGATGTTAGTCGGTTTGTTTCAGGAGATTATGGAAATTACCAAACACTTCGTCCCATAATAATAGTAGTAATTTGGCGTCCTACTATATTCCAGTGTGCCCCGTGTAATAGTTCCCCTCGTAAAGATACCAATATCTGAGGAAACAAAACAGTTTTTTACATGAAAACGCATTTTTTTGTTCTGTATGCCCCTAGAAAATTGAAAAAAAAAACATTTTTAAATAATTTATGCTATATGTAGAAAACACACAACTCAAAAGCTGCGTTTTGCAATGTACCTCCTCGTCTCTTGCCTTACCATCCTCTACCAGATCTATCATTTATAAGATGTTGCTACCTCCGTTGTTGCAATCAAAACCACTAGCAAAAAGAACTACCACTGGAATTACAAGGATTGTGGAATAGTATGGCAAACAACACTAAGTATCGGCACACTCCAAGGACTCTTGGGCCCTCATTATCAACAGGATTACCGAATGAATGTGAGAGAAAAAATTCTAATTTTACATTGCTTGTTTATCTCTACTCTCGACGAAAAAATATATATCTTTACAAGAAACCATTGTTGGCGCTATAGAAAGGAAATCAACACTAATAAATACATTATAACCGATTCTAATCACTGTAGACAACACAAAATGGCCACGATTAGTTTCTTAAGTAATAAATTGGTGAAATTCCCTTTGAATAAATGTAGGTACAATAAAAAGCTTAAATCCATAAAAAATGTAGCTATTTACAATGGTTACTCCTCTATAGATGTCGACCGCATTCTTAAGAAAGTCCAACATAGGCATTATGTAAGAAATTCCCCGACTTTGATCCCGAAATTTGTGAAACTTCCCTTTCACAGAATATCGAAAGGTATCAGTAAAGTTCTTTGGGGACAAGATATGCACGTATATTTCAGTTCAAATAATACACTCAAGAACCTTCTTGGCAATCCGAAAGATAAACCCGACATGAAAGAAAGATCGGGAATTTATTAAATTGCATGCAATGACTGTAATAAAACCTATATTAGTCAAACAAAACGAGCGATAGATTCAATGAACACATCAAGTACTACAGGTACGGCATGATAGAAGCGCCAAGTGTAGCACAACACATGAACGAAACCGAGCATTATATTGAATTAGAAAACCTAAAACTGATTAAGAGCGTAACTTTGCCCAGAGACATAAAAAGGAACACAAATCTATTAAACAGAGAGAGCACACCACTTTATTACTCTTGTCTTTTTGATTTATTGGGGTAAAACGACCATATAGTTTAAGTAACGTGCTACAGTCACAAAAGACTCTTTCGTCTTGTCCCGTACATCTTGCATGTCTTAGATGTAGAATGTATAGACAGAAGAAACACAAATTCGACGAGAATTGCTCTATTTCTTATGAGAATGAACGGCTACATGTCAGGCAATAACAAGAGACCTCTCCGTTCCGTGTATTTCGCATGTTTAGTGTTAAGCGGCAAAAGTGGTTTCTTGTAAAGATATATATTTTTTTCCTCGAGAGTAAGGATGCATAAGCATGGTAGAATTAGAATTTTTTTTCTCAAGTTCTTTCGGTAATCCGGTTGATACTGAGGACCCAAGAATCCTCGAAACGGCTGTTCCGAATTAATTAATAATTTGTGTGGTGCGGAGTGTGCCGATACTTAGTGTCGTTTACCACTGGAGTTATGAAAAATATAAACCATAACACGTCCAGAATGCTATTTATCTTCTTACTGCTCCAGAAAGGTATTTCAATCTATAAAATAAGATTATGACAATTCAAAATTGTTCTTGACTCATCCTGTACAAATCCACAAACACATATTTCTGATATGTCGTATATTTCAGTTTCTCGGAACATAAATTCTGATTATAGAAACAATCTTCCATAACGTTGGCTGTAGTGCAACGCAATCTATTACAGCACGTGTAATCGCGATTTACATAAATTAACATGCAATATTTTCTCGCGTTATATTCAGCTTATTTATGTATCTGTTTGTGCGATCAACTAAATCGATTAACATATCTGCTCTACATACAGTAATCGTATTGGACACGAGACGTTATACCTATTACCATATATGTTTATCGACAAAACACAATAAAAACTCTCAATAACCGACATATATGGGCATATACAGGCCGTAAATTTACGACGGTCTTAAAAATTAAGACGGAGTTTCAATGTCATTCGATTTCTATATTTTGTACGTTACCGATCTAAAGCCCACGAATGAAACGCATTAAAACTGAGGAAAATGGAACCTTATCGTCTAGATAGCAGTAATTGAAACATAATATATTCAATAAACATAAGTTATGTGGCCTTACAAATTCATTGAGTTTACGTGTAAACTTTTGCACTCCATGTACCTTAATTCCCACACTAATTTCGCACTATCCTACATATGGAAGCTGTTTTTGTTTTAATTGAGCATTCTGCAAAATTAGCACGATTTCACTTATACTAAAAATCACTTTGTGTGTATTACTAATACCTAATTTCAACTGTTTCTTGCGATATCTTAAGGAAATTATCTACTGTGATTTGCGTAATCCCTTTCGTTTTGCATTTTGGGGCTTATTTAACCTACAATTAAGTGGAATTTTAAAACAAAGCGAAGAGTAGTTGTTGTCAATAAAGTTCTCTTGGAGGTAACCACACACCCATGTTATTTAAATGTAAAACATGGTCAGTGTAGCATCTGCGATGCAGTAGATTATTACAGTCCCTGGCCAAATTACTTGGAACACCCAATATTTTTGTTTCATAATAAAATATAAACTATACATGTATTATATTTTTTATTTCTAAAATATATTGTAAAAATATGTAACATATGTAAATATTAAATAAGCAATTAATATTTAGTCCATAACCCATGATTTTTAATAACACCCTTACTTCTTCGGGGCATGCTTTCAATACAAGATATGATTGTCCCTTTTATATCTTCATCGTTCTCCCATACATCCTTGATATTCTTCATTAATATTTCCTTTGTAGGGTTTTCTCTTTCATATACCTTACTTTTTAGTCGATGGGATTGAGGTCCGGTGAATTTCCGAGCCAACGTAAAAGAGGTATGTGATTGTCTTCAAAGAATTTCTTAACTTTTTTTGCCACATGGCAAGGAGCATTATCTTGCATAAATATACGCCCTGTCGGTATGCGACGTCCTGGCTTAAAATACGGTAATAACGTGTATTTTAAAACATATATGTACTGCTCTTGACGCATTATACCTTCTACAAAATACAAAGGACCGGGTCCGTCTCCACTAATCACTCCTCAAATCATTACCTGCGGAGGGTGTTTTACAGTTCGAAGAACCGTGTACTCTGTGAGACGTTCGCCAGGTCGTCTACGAACAAATTGTGCTCGCTGCACTAACACACAAAATGAGCACTCGTCACTATTAAATAATGCAAACATTAATTCAGTAAAAATCATGTTGTTAAGTTATTCACCTTTTTCCAATTCTCGTCTGTGAAACGTCGATATTCTTTTGCAAAGTTGAGACGAGCAGATTTCATTTTTTCTGTTAAACACGGCTTTTTTACAGGTCTTCGGCCAATTAGGCAATTTCCGCGCAATCGGCGCCTGACAGTTTTGCTCGAAAACTCTATTCCTCTCTCTTGTACATTTTTTTGAATCATTTTAATTGTAGCAAATCTATTGCTCAAAGCCTGATGAACAATTTCACGGTCAGATCTCTTCGAAGTTTTTCTTTTCCGACCGCACTTTGCCCGTCTTTGTGTCGATGTGCTAGCTCCTTCGTTTAAGTTTCTAGCTAAACGCGATACAGAAGAAGGAGATACTTTCTGTGATTTTGCAATTTCTCGTTGTGAATGTTTATTTGATTGTAGAAGAGCTTGTATAGCGGCTTTTTGTTCACTTGTTAAATCTTTTCCGGGCATTTTCTACAAAGAAACCCCAAATATTTCAATTTTTTTCAAATTCCAAATAATTAATTATTAAGAGAGAGATAGAATAACAATTTTACCTTTGCAATAGCGATATATCAACACAAAACACTTAACGATACTCCACAACTTAGCTTCTATACGGTTATGACGAAATATTTTAAAAAATATGTTGATGTTGGTAGGATATAATAATAATAATAATTTATTTATTTCTATTATATTACATTACATACTGAGTGTTGGAAAAGGTGTAAATATGAAATATAGATTTATATCAAGTACTTTACGCTAATCTAATGCATTTATAATATAATTGGAATGTCTTTTGTGTAATAAACTCTAGACTTTGTGCAGTTTCGAAAATATACGTTTTCTTTCTGTTTTGACTGTCTTCCACAGGTTACAATTATGCAAAATCCAATGACAGGCATACCCAAGGTACTTAGTAAGAATCCCTTCCTAGAAATAATCATCATAGCCGAACAGATACAAATCCAATTCTCTTTTACATTCAACTAATATAACAAAGAGAATATTTCTTAAAAGCGCCTCAAACATTAACTCAATGACGAAGCTATCTCAAACGAATGAACTAAGTGATAGACAATTTGCATTTACGTCGTACAGAGGGCTCAAGACATACTTCAACAATTGTCACATATAAACAATATTCCCACATTTGATTGATTATAGCTAAGAAAGGATACCCATGTATTAATACAAAGTATGCATATAATTAGATGTTATCTATATGTCGTACTTAGTTTAATTAATTTGATATTACGTGAAGAAAATTTTATCCAGCATGAAATTAAGCAATTTTCCACAAAATCGAGTAAACCTGGTTAAATTTGGAACAAGCAAACAGAATTGCTGTACATAATATATTCCAGTCGATGACAAAAATGGTTTATTTCAATATTTATTTTATCATGTCAATCGTCTAAATTAGTATGATGAAATATGTACTGTATTTGTTTGGAAAAAAGGAATAATTCTATGAACTATATATTTGAAACAAATCAAAAATTACAAATATCTTAATGTAGCAATTTTTGCATCCTTCTCTTTTGGAATATTAACTTTATTAGTAAATTTTAATGGATAGCAAATTGTAAATCATTTGAAGAATTTTCACAAATATTTCACCAGCAAGTTATACATGGTGGGTTTCAATACAAAGTCACCAAAGCTCTAACGTATAGATTAATGCCATATAAGACATTAATTGTGTTGTATAACATCTCTAAATCTTTTTCCAGAGTAAACATTATGTTTTAAAACATATCCCATTCACATTGTTTCCAATTTACATGGATGAACTCAAGAGACAACAATGTCATATAGTTGAGTGACATGTTTAAATCACCACTTTTGGAGTCTTGTGGAACTTTCTTAAATCCTACCTTACCCCCGCGCTGCCCTACGTGAACGGTACTTAAAGGTTCTTGCACTGTGTTTGTAAGAGATACAATTTGTATTCAATTCATTTTAATCTAATCTCTGGGTAAATATTGCGATTGCACCTATGTAATTCCTTTGTCTTGCAAAAGAAACACCTTTCACTTCGTAGGATTGCCTAGTGGGCTAAAGAAATTACTATGTAAGTGTATACATATGTACGATGTCCACTTGCAACGTAATTCTCGCTTGCTAGAGCAAATATTACCGAATTTAATCATCATCGTTAAATTTCTGTTTCGTACATTTTGACCCAAATACTAAATGATCTCGCGGACACGCATTAAACGAGGTTTATAGCTTTTATTATGGCATAACCATTACCTACATGCCACACTTTTACTTTTATATTCAAATATGTTGAATGTGCGTCGGCATTTATTTTTACAAAAGTCATTAAAACTATTTCCTAATTATGATTCTTTACCATATGCGTGAAAATTTCGATCCTTGTCTCTGTGATGACTTGAAGAGTGCGATTCGGCTAAAATTTGTTGAACAAAGATTTTGCAATCAGATAAAGGAATACAACTCTGAAATAGTACACAAAACATGTTTACTCTAATTAATTTTAATTCAGTTTTCAAATTTCACGCCCCGTATCATAATAGGTTAGCGAAAGCGTGCGCACAATCAATTGTCAAACAATAAGTATTTGTTAAAATGTGCCATGCATGGTGTATAACTTCTGTTCTTTAATTGCTAATTTATCAGTAAACATTGATTAATATATTCTCAACATGCTACGGCAGTTCGTTTGGCCATAATATCAAGACCATGCCCCACATAAAACGTTGTTTAATTTCCTTACTTTCAGATTTTGTTGAGGATTCCTGAATTTATTTATTACAGAGGTTGAAATAAGATATAAGCAGCGGAGTTTGCTTAATACAATAGCTGTTGAAAAGTATTGTTCTGAGTACTCCAAGTCACATTTCACAACTGTTTTTCTGCTTCTAAACACTTTAATAAAATGATATTAATAGAAGCAATCAGTTTGAAATTTCTACAACTAATTCATAAAATCCAACAATTTTTTTTCTACAAGAAAATCAGTACCTTCCTCGGTGATGATGTCTGCGTTCCTGAATTTACTTTCTACCAACACAATCTCAATATTAATAACATAAGGTTTAAATTTATGTGCGGAGACACATTTTCTAAGACACAACTTGTTGGTCTCTGTGCAAAAATCGGAAAAATTAATTCAGAATATGTAAGTACACCGGCAGTTCTGAGTTTAAGATTTATACTCAGGTAGGTAAGGGTTCATTTATAGGCGCCAGTCCCATACATATAGCGAATAATGTTGGCGCTTGTGCTAAGAAGCCCTTATATTTTCGTAGCGGGCAAACGTTGTAACACTGTCCATATATTTTAGCAGTTCACTTTACTACAGAACTTACTAAAACGGTATATTATTCATACGAGGGCGTATTGAAAGCTAATGCCTCCATGGCTATAACTTTATTAGTAATAGATATATTGTTTATAAATAAGTGTGAAATGATAATCGCAATTCACAGCAATACATTTACGCCAACGTACTACGAGTTGCGCAAATCCGTCACGAAAAAAGTCTGAAGTCTTCGCACGGCACCATTTCCGCACCTTTATTATCACCTCTGCATCCGAAGAGAAACGCTTGCCCTTGAGATATTCCTTAAGCTTCGGAAAGAGGAAAAAGTCACAAGGTGCAAGATCTGAGCTATGAGGCAGATGAGGTAAAACGTCATGAAACCCAAGCTTCTCCAGTGCTATACGCGTTCTCTGACTCCATGGATTGACGTTTCGTTTCAGGGTCGTAAAGATGTGTCCACGACTCGTCGCCGGTCACAATTCTGTGGAGAAAAGCCTTCTGCCTCATATCGAGTCAAGAGTTGTTCGCAAATTTGTTTTCGATTGGCTTTCATTTTATCAGTAAGCATCGGTGGAATCATTCCTGGCAAGAACAATGCGAGCAGAGAAAAGAGAGCATTAATACATACACGGACATGTTTCTGCCTACCCGGCGTCACCAGCGTGGCTACCAGCACTCACCTTTTTTGCTGCCTGCATTGTGTCCACCTCTCAGTCAGTTTATGTCGCTAATGTCCACAACAGCACTGAAAATATCTCCCGGCGCCCTCTAACGCCAAGAAACACAGTCATGTCGTCCTAGACCGTGGCAACACCATTGAACTCTATACTACGTAACTGGAAGGGTATCTGCCAATATACGATGTTATCAGGCGTTGAAGCCGACAGAGAAAAAACATAAGTAGGTATTTCTGTCGCAGTCATTTACATTGTATGTTACCGACATTGGAGTAGTGTTTCGTGGTTTTTAATAATTTCTCTGTTTATTAGAATTTAAAAAATATTATTACAATGGTAATAAGTTGTGTTGCATATAACTGCAATAACATAGCAGATAAAAGAAGCGATAAAAGTTTTCACAGGTAAGTTTACTTCATTAATATTTTAATCATAACCTTACTAAAGTTAATCAACATTAATTTAATGTGTTACTTTTAGTTTTCCATTTAATAGACCGAGTATTTTGAGGGAATGGGTAAGATTTCTTAGAAGGGACAACTGGAAACCATCAAAATACAGTAAATTATGCAGTGATCATTTTGTATCTACTGATTTTAAAGACTCTATAACTATTACTGATAGCAGCAGTGGTAGAAGATTACTAAAAGGAGATGCTGTGCCATCTATTTTCAATACACTAGCCCATTTAAATAAAGAAACACCTCCGAGAAGATCACTGAAATGTTCCTTGGCAGATACCATAGCAGAACCAAGTACATCTGAGGAGATTCCTGCTGTAAGTATCAAGATACATGTTTTATTTAACAGCACATTTGCATTATATGCCTAAACATTTTAGAAAATAATTGCAATTGATGGTACTTCTGATGCAACAACATCGCCAATTAAATTTGAGAATACAGAGAAGATATTGTTGTCTAAGAAAGTGAAAGTGTTGCAGCAAAAGATTCGTCGTAGAAACAAAAAGATTGAATCAATGACAGAACTTATTGATCAATTAAAAAAAAATGGCAGTGGTTCAGACAATTTGAATACCGTCATGGAACGTTATTTTAAGGGTTTTGCATTAGAACTTGTAATTCACCAACATGAAAACACAAACAAAGCACCACAAAAAAGACAATACAGCCAAATCATGAAAGAATTTGCACAAACATTGTACTTTTATTCACCAAAGGCTTACAAATTTGTGAGAAATTATTTTCATTTGCCAAATCCACGAACCATTAGAAATTGGTTATCAAATTTCAATTGTGAACCGGGATTCCTATATGAAGTATGTCAGTTTCTTAAAGAAGAAATAAAAATAAGACCATCTTTAATGGACTGTGCACTTATTTTTGATGCAATGTCAATTCGCAAACAAATAATATGGGATGAGAAGCAAGGCAGATATGCTGGATACTGTAATTATGGAGGTATTGTAGATTTTGATATGGAATCTGCAGCATCTGAAGCACTAGTGTTTCAGATAGTTTCTTACAAAGAGAATTTTAAATGTCCAATAGCTTACTTTATTACAAATAAAGTTGATGCTGTCGTACAAACACAGCTTATACAATGCTGTTTAAAGAACTTGTACGACATAGGAATAAATATTCGTTCTGTTACATGTGATGGAACAACAACTAACATTCAAACATTAAATTTATTGGGTTGTTGCATTAATAGTGAAGAAATAAAATCATATTTCAGGCATCCTTTTGCTGATACTAACATTTACTGCATTCTTGATCCCTGTCACATGTTAAAATTAGCAAGAAATACTTTTGCAGAAAAAAGAATGGTTTCTAAGAATGGGATTGTGGACTGGAGTTATGTAGTCAAATTATATAAACTCCAATATGATGAAGATATCAAGCTTGCAAATTCATTAAATGCTAGCCATATATTTTTTAAAAATAAAGTCATGAATGTGAGATTAGCTGCTCAAACTCTGAGTAGTGGAGTTGCTAATGCTCTAAAGTATTTGAAAAATGCAGGGTACGAGGATTTTTATGGCTGTGAAGCAACAATTGAATTTATTGAAAAAATTGACAGAATTTTTGATATGTTGAATTCCAGAAATCCCTTTGGTAAAGGGTATAAAGCACCGGTCAAACCAAATGCTCTAGAATACTTCAGGTCAGTCTTTGATGATACTAAAAATTATTTCTTAACTTTAAAAATAGAAGATATGTGTGCTACGAAACATCCTAGAAAAACATTTGTACTCGGATTTCTGGTGACAATGCAGAGTACTTTACTTCTTGCAATAGATTTATTTGAAAAAAAAGTTGATCCATTCAAGTACTTTTTAACCTATAAATACTCCCAAGACCATTTAGAACTGCTTTTCAGCTGTATTAGATCAAGAGGTGGGTGGAATAACAACCCCAATTCCCTACAATTTAGATGGGCACTAAGACAGCTTTTATTTAAAAATCAAGTTAGTGCTAGCATTAACTCAAACTGTATTGACTTTGGGAATATATCATCTCAAGCATTTGAATTTCGCTCTGATAAAAGAAGCATTGTTCAAAGAAGTGAAAACGATACTGATGACAATATATACATATATTTAGAACAAGTAGATAGATACTATTTGACTGAATTTCAACACAATGCGCTCTTTTATATTGCAGGGTACGTTGTTAAAAAGATGGTAAATTCTACTACATGTGAGCATTGCATAAATATAATGTTAATGAGAAACACCAATAACGTGAATGATCATCTATACAGTGCTGACAATAGGAGTTATTCCAAATTTATGAATACTATAACGAATGGAGGCTTAATTTATGCATCAGACATAATATATAAAATAGTAGAATTTGCTGAAAGGCACTTCAGAATTCTTCAAAATGATAAAAAAAATATACAAATAAAGAAAATAATAACTACTGAAGCAGTCAGACACTTCTCTAATTTTTTATATTTATTTCAACCACCACATCCAGCCACCGAAGAACATCTATTTGAAGAAATTCACGAACGTCAAATAATGAAGCAGGTTTTAAACATTTACTTAAAATGTCGCTTGCATGCATTCGGAAAAAAGAGCACAGAAAAATTATTAGGGAATCAATCTAGTATCAGACAAAAAATGTCAAAGCTAATTCTTTTTAAAAATTTGTAATTTTTGAGTTCAATTTTATGCAATAGTGATTATTCTGTAGCATATATTACATATCATGTTCTGTATATATTGTTGTATTATTTCCTAAAATACATTCTAAGCGAAATTTCTAACTAAAGTTCGTATTATTTTTGAATTTGTTACGAAAAGGAAGTTTTGGATGCAACTAAGTTACATACATGTTATAAATAATATGTATCTTATATATGTTTAACGTGATAAAATAAAAATCTAATATCTTACTTGTAAAATTGAACCTCATCTTACTCTATTACCTCTTTAAAATTAAATTAAATTAAATTTTACATTTACTGGAATACAGATAACAGTGCGTTAGAATGAGATGGGAATACCTACTACCAGGCTGGTTGCATAATCATCGCGTGGCTTCACTAACGCTGTATGTAGTTGCCTTTCCAGTTACGTATAGTATACATTTCAATGGGCAACACACACCGTAGTACCGATGCTCGCCACCTATCGAGCAGCACAAGGGCTGCTGAACACAAGGTGCCGTTGCGCCCATATATAGGTATTCTATTTAAAATAACTAAGTATGTACGCCTTAATGTACTTTCTAGACACTTGTAGAGTCAAAATATAATTTTAGGTTATGCATCACTTTGATCTAGGCAAGTTTTACTCAAAACAGTTTTCTCTAAAGTCACAGACAAAGTAGTAATCGAACAACGGGGCACTCTGTAAATACGTGTACATTCACTTGAAATTTCCTTTATGTCTTAAAATTTTATTATTTGCAGATACATACAATTACGTCATTGTTGATATACAAACCTTTTACTTTTGTTTTCTTTAATCATCAACCACTTAGACAGTTACGTAAAAAAGCAAAAACAAAACGTGAGTCCACAGACCCCTGCTCCATTAAAATGCGTTCCTGCATTTTACTTCTCTAAACCGGTAAGTTTCCAAATGTGGAATTGTCTTCCTTGAGTTGTGTAACATGTGCGAATTGAGAAATAAGCATAAACTACTTTGACTTAACATTTTTGTTAATTTAAGTGACGGTACATTTTAACTGTTTATTGTTCTTTAGAAATGCGCACACTAGCTGAATTAAGTCTAGTTCTTTCGTAATCTAGTGACACAAATATTAAATTAACCGTTTATATTGTTATCTAACAATATAAGCGATATATATATATATATATATCAATGATGAAAGAATCTTTCCCTAGATTAAAATGGTAAAAACGTTAAAACAACTCAATGTTTTCATAACATAATCAATTTAATACAAGAAATAAAGAAACTTTAAGGGCCTTTTTTGTATTATATCACAGAGGTTGAAATAAGATATAAGCAGACGTTGAAAACAATAGAATATTAAAACTAACAGACTTCAATAAGAAAGGAGACTTTTATAATAATCAGCGGAGTTTGCTTAATACAATAGCTGTTGAAAAGTATTGTTCTGAGTACTCCGAGTAACACTTCATAATTGTTTTTCTGCTTCTAAACACTTTAATAAAATGATATTAATAGAAGCAATCAATTTGCAATTTCTACAACTGATTCATCCAATCCAACAATTTTTTTTTCTACAAGAAAATCAGTACCTTCCTCGGTAATGATGTCTGCGTTCCACCTCAACGTCCGAGGTTTGTGGTGTAAAACCAGTGATCTACAAATTCTTCTTCATGAAAATCTATCCCGATATTGTTTGTCTCTCTGAACACTGGCTGAAGAAGATTGACGGAGACTGTTGTTGATGGCTATTTTTTATTGAGTGCCTTATGTCGTGATGTTAGGACTGGTGGTGGCGTTGTTACGTATGGCAAGGATGGATTGAACAGAACTGAGGTGCAAGCGCCTGTATTATCTATTGAGCAAGATTTTGAATATTGTTGTTATTTGTTAAGCCTGAAGATTAAGACCCACGAGTCTTCGAAATGGCTGTTAATAATAATAATAATAATAATAATAATAATAATAATAATAATAATTCATGCCTTCATATCCCCCAACAGCTTTCGCTAATTACAGGCGGCATCGGCCAGCCATGAGATATTACTACACTTGCGCCCGTAGAGCGTCTTAAGTTGTTCACCCTCAACATTCGCCAAATTTGGAATAAAGAAAACTACAGAAAACCTTACTCTGAAAGTGACGGGCCCGGGGTTCGAACCCGGTACCCCGAGACTAGTAGCTACGCACCGCGCTACCAGTCCCCCACTGTTCCGAGTTAATTAATAATTTGTGTGGTGCGGAGTGTGCGGAGACTTATTGTTGTGTGCACAGTAAAATTAACAATGATAATCGTTGGAGATGTACATCTTGATTGCATAGAGACAAATAATACACCGTCCTGCCACATTACCACTCCATCTAGTTCTTTAAATTGCTAATTTTACTTTGACTTACCTCGATTTGTGATTAATTAGGATTTAATGTATTTCTACGAGTCAACATTGGTGTAAAGTTATTTCTTGACATGTCAATTAGATCCATACCCTTGCTTAAATTATTTATATAACTCCATCGCAGAATTCTTACCTGAAACAAAAAGAAATACATATTAATCTTTTGCTGACATGCAAATCGTATCACACGAATCAATTATAAACGGTTGTAACATGATGGAACAACCAAGATTTGGATTCAAATTTGTAGTTTCTAAAATCAGAACGTCATCGATTAAGCTACCAAACCAATTGACATTGAAAATGGTGGATAATATTTTTAATGCATCAACACCTCTTAATTGAATTACCATCACGCAAAATTTGTTTTGAAAGATTAACCCATAGACAACCCTTAAATAAATACCTTAACGATATGAAAATAAGATTGCGTTCGGCGCCACCTACCAAACTGTTGACAACTACTTACAAACCGGGAACTTCAAAAGGAGGCAACGTAATATACATATATAAATAATTTTAAAGGTATTAGATAATTTTTGTCAGTCCGTCGTTAGTGATAATAGTTAATGACAAGAAATAACAATTATTTAGGAACACTTTTCACGTAAACTTAACAATTAAATGTGAAGAAAACACTATGAACACTAAAAATCATAGAGCAATAACGCCATCAATTACAATAAACATCCGAAAACAAAGTGAAACCGGTGAAACAAGTGCTCACAATATAGAAAACATCGCAAAAAGCGAATGATCAACTTTAACATTTTTCGCTAACATACGAATTTTAACTATTCCTAGAACTTCCATCGATGAGAGCGCCACCTACGAAACTGTCGGCGACCAACAATGCCTCCGTAGTTATAATTTAAAATACCACCCCGTGGATTAACCCTTAAATGGTGACATGGGGTATTCAAGAGCACATGCATTTCTTTATGTTGATATCTAAGGCTTATGCGAGCGCGTGCAACATTGAGTCTTTCTACAGCTGCGCAGTATGTTATGATCTTCGTAAATATCTTTCCATATACTTGCTGTAGCCAAGATTAGTTGGGACCATGTTGGAATGATTGCTTGCAGTTTTTATGTTAGAATACGTTTTTCAGTTACTGAGAATAATCATAGATAATATATTTAAATCTTGTTACCTTATAATTTTATTGCTTAACATTTATTTTTAACATTTAAATAAATTATGTTTGGTTATCTACATTCTTCTGATGTGGTTAAGGTAGTCGCATCAAAATTTAGCTTCTAACGCTGTAATTGAAGAAAAAGTTACATAGGATATTTCAAAATTAATTCCTAAAGATGTAAGTTTAATGTCATTGCTCTAACTAAGTTCGTTATAGTTTTTTGTTAATAACATTTAGTGGAGTATATCTAACCCCACGTCAACTCTTATGCTAAAAGTTAATCACCTCACCAGTTAAGGGTTAAAACTGCTAAGTATTTTTGTAACTTGGAAATTTAAGAACTGAAATAAGTTAAAAAAAGCACATCAGGATACCTAGTTCTGAGAGAACAAAGTAAATACTGCATTGATAGGCTTGCAAGTTGCTTGTTTTTGAACGCTTCATTGCTTATTTACGCGCTCGTTTTTAAACATGTCTGGAGATGACCTGAAACCGATTTTGGAGTCCATTGTCACAGAAGATGAAACAATGGTTCTGTATTATGATCCTCTATCCAAAAAGGAATAGATGGAATGGCGGCGACCCGATAAACCTCGTCCCAGAAAGCTGTAATACAACATCAGGCCAGAATTTATGGCGCCTACTACGTAATCTTTTGTTCGATAGGCCTAATTGTAAGTTTAGGAGCGCAGAGGAGACCACTGGCTTGGCTTTTTCACTAAAATTAATTCCCAGTTCATTGTAGCCCACTATCACGGTACTGACGTAATCAACATTAGCTCTGTCAACCCAAATTTGCATTCTCTAGAAGAAATGACCACCCAAATCAACAATTTTGAAATATATTCATTTGTTTTTTGAAATGTCCATATCAACGTCTTGACTTTTTTGCGGCAGTTATACATAATTATTTGTAGTACGACTATCATCCAATAACAAAATGGGTTTATCAACAGTGATAGTTTATAGGACATGTGCAAATAAACTACCTCAATTAGGTTTTTTTGTTGATTTCTTTGTTTGTAGTGGTATTTTAGCGATTTTCCTTTTTATAGGAACATTTTCATAAATTTACTCCAAAATATAACGTATCCAATTAGTATGTGGATGGAAGATAACTCCTTCCTTGAGCAATTTAGGAAAGAGGTTTTTCGATCAAATCATTCAGGAATAAGTCGCGCACAACAACTTAAACGGAGTACCATTATCGCGTTTTTGGATACATCACTCTAATTCTTTTTTAACATGTGGTGATGGCCCAACGAGGTGTTTAATCTTTTTAAAGCTTATAATATTGTTGACATTTATTACCAATTTATGAAGTTATATCGTAGTGCACATAAAAATTTCTCAAATCAACATTTCCAACAAAACTAAAATAACAATTCCTCGAATTTTGTCTTATTTCTTCTACGGATTTATCGATTATTACACTCCCACGAAAAAAAGTTCATTCTTGCAAGTTGATGTAATACCTCCGATCAGTACCGTTAACTAGTCTTGAGAGTAGTAAATGCTTACCGAATGACAATGCAGGGAGCGGGTTTTAGGCACGAAAAAGTATTCTAAAATGCGCCAGCGCTTTTCTCGGAATTCTCGGCGAAAATGTCAGATTGATTTTCAAGCAACGTACACAACTGCAACCGCCTGGCGTTTTGTAAATGCGATAAATCACGGATTTAACGCTGACCAATGTAATATATGGCGCTTGTTAAGCATTTGTATGTTGCAGCATTTTATTTGCGTGATGCGGATTTCGATGTAGTCCGAATTTATTGCCTACTGTTGTTTGAAACGCGATAAAATTGCGAATGTGTACGTGCCTTTAAATATGGAATGTGAATGGAATAGTACAGTAACGTAAAATTTAATAGAATCTACTGTTTACTGTGTAAGTTCTTTTTTTAATCCGCAAATTGCGTGTGTGGGTGTTACGGAAATAATTTGCATATTTGAATACGCTGCTCATATATATATAAAAAAAATAATAATGTACATTTTTTATTCCAGCAGGTACCACCCAATTACGAAACACTACATTGAACATATTATTACAGCAACGCAACTGCGCTGAAAGCCAGTGGCGGACGCATAAAAGTTTACACAAAATAAATTAAATGTGATACGTGCTCAAACACTTACCGTTTTAAGAGTCCTCCGTGAAATCACAAAGCGCATAATGTCTATTTAATATTTGTAACATTAGATATGTTCCCAAAGTTGTTTCGGCAGAGTGAGTGCGGCGTGAAGAAAAAGTGTTTTTGTATGCCGAAAACGAACGTTCTACATCTAGTGACGTTATATTTGCGTAAGTAAAATAATCTTTCAAATAACTTAACGGTTCTGTTGACGCACCTTCACTAATTTGTCTTAATGTGCCAAAATCAGGGTCTTTATCTAAAACACTTTCAAACCTTTCTAAAACACAAACATTTCTTGCGTCTTCTATCGCGCATAGCTGTGCGTGAACATGTTGCACTATTTGCAAAGATTCCACTAACGACACCGAAGAATTTTGTAGTTTTTCTATCGCATCCGCTAGTCCCACGTAATTGTTCTGAATAATTTCCAAATCTGTTTTAACTTGACTATCCTGAAATTTCAAGCAGCTTACCTTGACAGCCGCAGCTTCCTTTGGGTCGAATTCTAAAATCACGTTCTTTATATTCTCAAAATATTTAAGATAATAAAATGCAGCCTATAACGATGTTCCCCAACGAGTAAGAATAGGTTGTGGTGGTTCAGGAATACCGGGGCATAGTCTATAAAATTCCCGAATACGTTTTGGGGATTTTACAAACACAGCTTTTGCATGTGCTATTAGAGCGTCTACCTCGGGACAACATTTTCTGATACCATCTGCTACGAGACCGAGAGTATGAATTTTACATGTAACATGCAACAAGTTAGCACAATGTTTTTTAAGAGATCGACCTACAGCAAGCATGTTTGCGGCACCATCACTCATAAACATCAACAGTTGATTTGTTGAAAGTTCAAACTTTTCCAATGTATTTAACACCAACATTGAAATTACTTCGGCAGTGCATTGTTGTATTCGTCTGGAAGCTAGTGAAATTGAGGGTGACGGTCGATGTGGTTCCATTGTGCGTACCATTACATTAACCACAGAATGTTTTTTACGATCTGTTGTTTCGTCCACAATTAACCACAGTTTTTTATCTTGCAACTCCGATTTAATTCCTTTCTCGACATGCTCACGAGCAGACGGCACAACTCTCTGTAATGTTCTCTCACTTGGTAACTTAAAGTCCGAATATTCATTCCAAAACGAGACGTATGCTTTCTTCCTTAGTAAATGAAATGGTAAATTACATGCAATAAAGGTAACACATAAATTAAATTTAAATTTGTCATAATCTCGTGTGGAATTTTTTTTTGAAACATGCCCTGCACTATTTACGTGCCGTAGGCAATCCCTTTCGACCAACACATTAAATCTATTTTACACACTACACATTGAATTTTAGCGCCATCACACTTTAAATCAGGCATTTCTGCAATAAATTCTCTTCTTGTGTCCAACTTTGGTCGTTTTCGCGACGTAGGAAACATTTTCAAAACAAACGTAGAACTACGATATGGTATACGACAGCGTAGATGCATACACAACAGATCGGCTTTCGAGTCGCAGTTATACTGACGCTTATACCGAATTGTCTCGGCCGTGTTTATTTTGTGTAAACTTTTATGCGTCAACCACTGGCTTTCAGCGCAGTTAGCTACTAGAAATAAGCAATTACAAACAAAACTGTAAAAGGATTGCAAATAATAATACTTAAGAAAACTTGTAAATCGGTTTCCTACGAAGGCAATTCCATATTCACATTTTTGGACATTGCACAAGCTAAAGCTTGCGAAAGTGATTTGTGCGTGTTGAGAAGATACAGAACGCTGCAAGATGCCTGGACGCTAAGCATGAATATTTAATCAAACACGAGATAATAAAAATTCGCAGTTAACGCTATTGTGGAAAATGTTCAATACAAAATCTCGCGTATTGATTGTCACATCGCACTGTGGCCAATAGGTGAAAAAACCCAAAACCTATGTTTGCAAATCTCAACAATCTTGTGATTTTTATATTCCTTGATATTGGCAGCTTAGAAACCCAAAAGCACAACGCAAGATTTAACAAGAAAAAATAGAAATTATCATTCAAAGTAAGTATATAGTTTCGAGGACTTTTCCCTCAATTTTTATTGAAAGTTTAATTACATAAGTTCTAAATACACAAATTTCAGTTTTCGGAAAACGCTATTTATTGCATTGGAAAATACATTCCTTGAACTAGAAGAACAGCTTCAAATGTTTCTTTCAAATGTCTTTAGAGAGACATAGGTATAGTCCGTTTCATTTTATTTTAATCTGACTAAATAGTAAATAATTATTTTTTTTATATATTTATATATAACGTATTTACCTGCCCATTAGTCAAATTAAAATAAAATGAAACGGACTATAAAAAAGTTCAAGTTGCATTAGTTTTTAACTTGTATCTTCTACGCAACTTCCTGCAACCTTGCCTAAATTAGTTTAGTGTGTAGTCAAAATATTGAGGATTATAATTGATGTATGGGGTTTACTTGCCTATAACTGCTTATTAAAGATTTGTAGAGTTTTAACCCTGCTGCGGCGTTCGTACTTAAGCTCATTGAAGCTGCTCGAGTCCAAAGTGAAACACTAAATTAAGAATTACCACTAAAATTACAAAAAAAAAAGGTAGCAGTTAACTAGTGGAATGATGTCAACGATGTTTAGAGTATAACAAGTTATGTAAAACATAACAGCTAATCAGAAAGTGGGCCAGAGAGGGGCAGAACTACACAGCACCTAACTAACATTACAAAAATTAGGATTTAAGACAAAATCAATTTGATTAAAATAATGATATTAAATTATTAATATATATATTATACATTTTAGAAGTTACGAGGTTTTTTTCCAAAAATTTTCCTTTAATGGCCACTGTGCGTCGCGTCGCTGAGACAAAGATTCAATTCCTTGTCGTCTCAAAATATTGTGATAGGGACCTCTCGACGGAACTATTGATCTTGAAAGACAGAGATCTAACTGACACAGATTGGATTCCATTCAAGGCTGATGTATTCCCGCATACTAAGAATAAAGGCATTGTATAATACTTTAAGTGCTTCTGAATTCGTGAAGGGTTTAGTTACTCTATACAAGAAACCAAGGCTTCTGTTCGCTATTAAGCAAAGTTCTTCAATGTGACCAATAAAGCTCGTATGCACATAATATACCATACCAACTACTCGCACCGAAGAGACTCTTGCGAGTTGCTAATCGTTAACACAATGGTATCTCGGAGTTGGCGAAATTTCTTCATGTCATTACCTGTCCATAACTGTGAGCAAATTACTTTACATGAGTATGGTGTCATCAATCTCAATAATTGTACAATATATCTTGATATCGTCAGCATGTTAAAACCCAACAAGTAATGCTGTCAAGTAGGTTAAGGATTCGTAAGACCGATATCCTCAGTAGAAGAAGTAATTGATTCCTCCATCCAAATCGGAACACATTAGCGTCATTAGGTTTGGTGAAAATTCAAAGCAGTTCAATTTTTGAAACAGGAGTGCGATCGAGGACGTCAAATGCTTTGTCGGTATGTTGGTAATGGTATATCTTTTGGCTACAAAACCTGATAAGATGAAATGTATGTATAGAAATCGCAACAGACCAATAGTGGCGGGTATTTAAGATCTCGTTTCTTAAGAACAGGCACAATTCTTGGGTTTTCCCAAGCTATAGGGAGCACACCAGGCACAAGGGCCAAGTTAAAGATAAATGTAAGTAGTTTTACCAAACGATTATTATTATATTATGTTAACAGAATGCTTTTTAAAAGAGTAACGCCTTCTTCACATTAAGGCTTGAAACTTTCAAACTACCCCCGTATTGTGCTTTAACAATAAAAAAAATAGGGATAAATTGTGGTATATTGCGTTAGTAATAAGGCTGCAAGTTTTTAAGGATCTAGTTGCTTATTATTAGATTTTCTAACATCAAACAGGAACTCTTTAAGACGAGAATATTGTCTACTATTACCACCAAAATATAGAAGCGTTTGAAAGAATTGCCGAAGTTACTGTGCCATATCCATTTCCACCGGTCTGTCATCAAAGAAATAAAGATTCTCTAAGAATGGCCCGTCACCTAAGGAGCACTAATTAACAGTTGAAATTGGTAGCATCCTTAATGGTATGCGCGGTATTTTTAAACTCAGTTTCCTGTGGCGCATTCCGTCATACCTTTAAAAATGTTGGAAAGTATATGTCTAATTGATAGCGAGAACAGACATGCTCCTTTCCTTTTAAGAAAAAAAGGAAGCGTTTCTTCACAAATACAAGTAGCATTATGAGTGGTATGCAAGCAATCAGTAAAGCGGGTTGAAGTTTTTTCTAAATTTCATCGTAATGATATAACTATGTATACGCCTTTTCAAAAGATCTACATCTCAAACAGTATCAAAGATTTAGGAAAAATTTGTAGTTCTGTTTAAAATCAATATGTCTCCAACAACACCACTTGAGAGATGGGTCCTTATTTCTTTTAAAAGTAACGTTATAGTTGAAGTTTGTCATACGCAGTGTCTTTTAATCCAAATGTAAGTTGTCAAAAACAAGGATTATTCGAACTAACGATTGCTGGTCGGAATTTTTATTAGTTTCTAAATTCTTAGATTTATATAAAGCTATTTATTTCAAATGAATAGAATTACTTGTTCACTGAACCTAGGAATTATAACTTATTACTGGAAGTGTTATCTTTTTTGTTCTTTCGTGCGTTGGATTGAATGCAAAGCAAATACCCATACAAATATTGTACGTAACCCGATCAAGTAGTCTATTTCCAACTGGTATATAATTATATCTAATCTGTTTATAACGTACCTATTAGTACACAGTAGTGCTCATGTCTCTACGTAAATAATGAAAAGAAAGATTATAACTGCGGTGTGGTTGCTCCCACCCGTATTCTCCGTCTCGTATATTTCATATTCTCTGTTTCATATATTTACGTAGCGGTTTGAACAGTACGGTAAACACAACTTTATTTTTTCCTCTTGTAATTTTTAGGCAATTGATATCACCAGCAATCCCACAATATCAGAGATACCATTCGTAAATCGAGACGATATTACAACATTACGAGCTGCTGATAATTCATTCTTTAACACATCACTAGTGATTCTCCGGTTTCTAAAAGTGGATTGTCTCAGAAAACGGTCATCACTTTGATTGGTACATGGATTTCGCCTTTGCCCTGGGCTTTGAATGTGAGAATCCTGTTTCATTAAATCGTCTAACCATGCAACTTACGCTGGAATGATTTCTTCCTAACATACTGGCAACATAAACGCATCGTTACTGCCTCTTCCACCGATAAATTTCTGTTTTCATTTTTGTGTCTTGGAACACTCGTAGATAAACTTTAAAACACTTATGTGATACGATACAAAAATTCGCTTCATAACGTGTCTTAATCAGCAGTTTCTGAAAGGATTTTAAATCAGTTGTGGTCAAACGTGATTAATTGACATTTGCAAGTTTAAAACAAAACAGCATGTGCTTGAAATGTCAGAGGAAGTCCAAAGCGTATTTGTAGGACAGTTAGTAGATTAAAAGTAATCATTATCTCTGAATGTTTTTAAAAAATGTTAGTGGTGTGTTAATTTGTAATGTTTTTGGAAATTATATGCTCTAAAGCTCTCTAAGCAAAATTACAAAGAAAAATCCGTTTTTGGTATTCATAATCTTCAAACTGGTTTCAAAATTTTCAATAGTGCACTTGATCTGGTGATTATGTAATTTCTTTCCTTTTGGCGAAAGAAGAATGAAAAAACATTTCACATCGCCAATTTACAACGCACAAACAATATACCACACAATTCATTGAATTATGTCATATTATTTCTCCTTCGTTAATGCACCCGTCGCCGTGACCAATGCTAAGAGGATTACACAACCTTTATGCAACAATCGATTCTTCATCTTCTCTTCCATGTTCAAAAGACGCACCGCCAACAACATCTCTTAATAGAGAGCGAGAGCTGCCCATCATTGCGAAATCACCTTATCTCGCCTAATAAATGCTAATGATCTGTTCATTCGTCTTGATTTGTATTGGAAAACGATCTCGATCGGTTTCTGTCGACTTTTAAGGATCGACTTCTGGTCGTATCTCCGTAGAGCGGGAGTGAAAATGAACATTGTAAATCATAGTTTTTTTTCTTGGGAGACGACATAATGTATGTTAAACGGTTCTGTCTCCGTCTTATCAGTGCTGCTCCATTTTTCACGCTATCGATTCATAAACTGATGACGTTTGAAGTATTTGCATGAGTCAGGGTCGCATTTAAGATTTTCTGTGCGAAAATCTTAGTAAAGTGTATGTGTGCTCAATTTTAAAAGAGATTGCGTTTTTTAAAATTGAGCACACATCAAGTGGAATAAAAAGGTTTTCTTTGAATTAGTTTGGTTAAGACTTAACTTACTACATAACTCAAAAAGTATGAAAGCACGATTAGGGTAAAGTAGAATTAATGATGAAATCTTTCGATGCTTATGGGTTTTTAAGTATGGAAAAATTCTATAAAGATGTATTCAGATGAAGTGCTGTTCGTACGTACGTATATTTCGTATATTTGACCAGTGGTGTTTACAACAAACAGTAAAATAATACAAGAAAAACAAATACAAATAGGAAAAAGGTGATGTATGTAACAAACATGTACATATTTTAGAAAACAAACATAGAAAAATAATTGTAGCTCATAAAATATAAAATAGTATGGTAGGTTACAAATAGTAAATATAAATAGGTCGCTTTCTTTTTATGATGAGTTAGAATATAGGACGAGGATTGTGCAAGTAACACAAAATTTTATTAATGAACATCTAGAAGACAATTAGAGTTATATAATACCACAAATTTTACTGTTGAGCCAGTGTTATTTAATTTATTCATATAAATCAATATGAATAAATTAATAAAAAGCCTATAATCTCCTTTGTTTTTATTTACCTAATTGTGCTCATCAACCCCTTCTCGGAAACAGAAGCCAGTGATATTCTGCAAGAACCAGAACTAAAAATACTAATAACAAGCAAGACCAAATGCATTCTGGAGGAACCCAAAAAGAAAAAGCGAAAAAGGGATGCCCGGATTTTAAGAAATGGGTAGCAAACCGAAATCAGGCAAAGCGGCAGAGTGGTTTAGCTTATAACAGTCTCGGAAAGAATGAAGATGGTAAATGGAGATATACAGCCCATAGATCCGCACCAGCACCTAAAACCACCATGTAATTGTGCTCAAAGCAGAAGGCAATCCAAAATAAGATGTAATGATTTTACGGAAGAAGATAGGAAAGTGATCTTTAAGAAATTCTGCGAGCTTGAATGGAAGGAGAAAAAAGTTTATGTTCAAACACTTATAAACACAATTGCACCACGGGACAAGAAAAATATGAAGAACGAAACATCAAGGCGATAACTGAAGTCATTATTTCATTCAAAGAAATAGGGCGTAAGGATCCATGTTTGTAAGATGTTTCTTCATACGTTGGGAATTAACGAATGGTCTGCATTGAAATGGGTAAGGATAGGAAAGAATCAAGGACAAGGCATCGAAGGAAAACGTCAGGTGGCAATTGAAGGAAAAGAGAAAGGAAAAGAGGCGATACGAAATTTTGTTGCATTGCTTCCTAAAGTAGAATCCCACTCTTGTAGAAAAGCTATTACAAAGCAATATTTAGAACACATTTGGAAAACAAAAATAAATGTTTTTCGGGAATACGAAAGATATTGTTGTCAAAATAATCTCAAATCTTTGAAACATAAAGCATTTGACAGCATGAAATGAATCTTTCGATTTTTGTACGTAAGAAAGATCAATGTGATACTAGTGTTAGTTACAGTATAGATAATGTTCCCCAAAGTATCTATGATTTACATCAAAGGAGGAAAGAAGAAGCTAGAAAACAGAAGGAGGTAAAATTATTTACCTCCTCGTCGATTTGCCTCAGACACAGATGTTCGGGATGCGGTGCAAAAGTGGCTTCACGACCAACCGAAAACCTTCTACCAGGAAGGCATACGGAAGCTTGTGGCTCGCTGGACCAAGTGCACTGCTAAAGGTGGAGACTATATCGAAAAATAATCTGTTGTACACCTATCTTTGTTTAATACAGTTGTAGAACTAAAAGTGTAAGTAATTTTTGACTTACCCTCGTACATTGGAAAAGTTTGAACTTACAACAAACCAACTGCTGATGTTTATGAGTCATGGTGCCGCAAACATGGTTTCTGTAGGCCGGTCTCTTAAGAAACATTGTGCTAACTTGTTACACATTACATGTAAAATTCATGCTTTCAGTCATGTGGCAGATAGTATTAGAAAATGCTATCCTGAGGTAGACGCTTTAATAGCGCATACAAAAGCAGTCGAAATTTCAAGATAGGTTAAAACGGATTTAAGAACCATTCAGAACAATTACTTCGGACTAGTGGAGGCAATAGAAAAATTATAAAATCATTCGGTGTCGTTAGTGGAATCTCTGCAAATAGCGCAACATGTTCACACACAGCTATGCGCGGTAGAAGACGCAAAAAATGTTTGTGTTCTAGAAAGGTTTGAAAGTGTTTTAGAGAAAGATTCTGATTTTGGCACATTAAGACAAATTTGTGAAGGTGCGTCAACAGAACCGTTAAGTTGTTCCAAAGATTATTTTAAGTACGCAAATATAACGTCACTAGATGTAGAACGTTCTTTTTCTGCATATAAACGCTTTTTCCTCACGCCGCACTCGGTTTGCCGAAACAACTGTGGAAACATATCTAATGTTGCAGATATTTAACAGACATTATTCACTTTGTGATTTCACGGAAGACTCTTAAGACGGTAAGTGTTTGAGCACGTATTATATTTTATTTCTGACCATTTATTTTGTGTAAACTTTTGCGCCCGCCACTGGCTGTTGGCTTAAATTGAGCAACTCTACTTATCACTGCTAGTATCGCTGCTCTTATCGACTGTCACAGCTTTACTATAAACGCCCTCTAAATTAGGTTTAGAAGGAAATTTAAGCATGGAATAAAAGATAACTAAAAAGGGAAACGGGCTGGATCATTTATCATGGAAGCCTGGTATTGGGATTTGAGTTCTGCATCTGCCATAAAAGATGTTGGAATATGTTAAGTAGGTAATACTTATAATGTGTAATATTTATATCGCGGTTTTATGATAATAGTCTTAATACAGCCCTGTAGTAATTTTCACATCGTAATTAAAATTTAACATCCAGGACGACGTGGACGTAGAAATGATTAGTAGAATGAGAAACCTAATTTAACGAGCGTCTTGGAGTGTGGCGTGCTGCCTTAATGCCTTCCTTTGTATTCAGAGAGACATAAGTTAGACGTCGGCTTTTAATGAGTTATCTTGTTTGACTTATTTGTACGGGTATTAGCCATAATTAATGTAATAGCATCGGTGGGTGTGTTTGGCTATTTCTCTTCGCGGCGCTAATTGCCTTTTTGTATGTAAAAGTAAATAAAACATAAATCTTTTGAAGTTACGGAATGCCAATTAGTCCAATCCCTTTACAAGAATGACTTGGAATGAAAAGGAGGGGTAATAAATGGTTAAAAACCTTTACATGCCTATAGGTGTTCCAAAATATAATACATCCTGCTTATTCTGATCGCCAAGTAAAAGATTTCCCAAGAAGTGGACGTCCAAGAGTAGCAATCGATGAAAATATCAATGTTCTACTAACAGTTCAAGAAAATAACCACGTGTCTACAACGGAATTGGGACAAATTCATGAGCTCTCCCAAAAATCTGCCCACAAAATTCTAAAATCTGCAAGAGTGAAACCCTTCAAAATGCATATTGTTCATAGGTTGGCTAAAGATGATCCAAATCGCATTATACACTTTTACGAATGAATAAATAAATTTATCAGAGAACAACCTAATTTGGCTTGTTGAGGGCACTTCCTATTTTGAAAGTGCTGAGCTGGTTCGGCGTAACAGAACGAAAATCGAATAAGCAAATGGCACTTGCTTATAATACCGGAGCTTGCCTTCACTGGTATTCTTATTATCACAGTTAATGATGTACTCCTGTATACCTTGATGATTGTGTTTCGTTTAAAGTATGATGGACAACTAGGTTCGTTTGATTGAAAAACTAAACAATGTGTTGTCTGTACAAGAGTTTATTTGCGCAGGCTAGCAATGCTGCTCTCTGAAATACGTTACACGACTCTCCCAGGAGTGCTGTCTTTCCTCTATATATAGTAAGGTACTTAATTATCCTACAATTTAATATTCTAACATTACTTGGAAATTTCGAACAAATGCAAACAACACTAAATCTATAAGCCCTAAATTTGGTTTAGTTCTAACAATTTAGGTAATAAAATAAAATAAATGGTATAGGTGCCCATTAGGCGACCAGTCATAAAGCTGTTGATGACATACCGAGGTGAACCTTATAATATCAAATTTCCAGGTAGGAGACTATTGTGTGCAATAGAGAAATAGAGATTTAAATTGAATAAATACGCTTGTAAATTACATTGTACTAAGAGGCTTAAATTGAAGAGTATTTCCTAAACCTAAATTATATTATATTGACAAGATTACGAATACTTAAAAGGTTTACTAAATTTTAGTTGAAATATGTTTGAGGGTTTTACCGATGTCGTAAAATAATTCTTTGAACTTAAATATTTTCCTGCAAAGCTATAATTCTATGACTAAGGGGATTTCCTAATAACGTATTCGAGGTCTTAATTTATTAGAAACTTAAAGATACTAAAACTAAGAAAATCTGCAATGAATTTGTTGCGACTGTACGCAACATAGTCCCTCGCCTTGAAAGCGCTGCCTTTCAACACCGAGACTATCCATGCTGATTAGCAATCAATTGGGAGTACACACAGCTTCGATGCCGGACGCTGAATAACGCCTGATTTGGTCTTCACGGTCGCGGTGCGGATGATGCCATCAGTACCAGGAAAAACTTCTGCGATGCGGCCCGCCGTCCAGTATGCCGACGGCACCTTGTCCTCTTGTATTAGGACTAAGCTTCCTGGTTTCAGGGTATCTTCTCCCTTTGTTTTCCACTTACTCCTGGTCTGCAAGCAGTGTAGGTATTCCCTTTTCCACCGCTTCCAAAAATGCTCCTTTAGACGTTGGATATATTGCCACCGAGATAGCGAATTTGTATTCATCTCCATAGTACTGGGCTCTGCAATGTAAGTTAGTGCTTCCCCAGTCAAAAAATGGGAAGGGGTTAAGAAGGACATGTCGTTGGGATCGTTGGAAAGTGGCGTAATGGGTCGGGAATTTAAGACACCTTCGATTTGTACCAATAGGGTGTACATTTCTTCATAATTTAGAGAATTCTTGCCGATAACGCGGTGTAAATGAGTTTTAATGGATTTCACCGCAGCCTCCCAAAGGCCTCCGAAATGAGGGGCTCTTGGAGGAATGAAACGCCACGTGATCCCTTCGGCTGCCAAGGTTTTCTACAATGGTGCCCTTAGTTTGCTGAGATACAAATTGTTTCATTAGTTTGGCTAATTCTCGGTTTGCCCCGACAAATTGAGTACCGTTGTCGGAATAGATAGTTGCCATTTTCCCCCGACGTGCGATAAATCTCCTTAAGGCCCCTAGAAAGGACTCGGTTGTAAGATCCCCCACGAGCTCTAGGTGCACCGCTTTAGTCGCCAAACAGACAAATACAGCCCCATAGGCCCTCTCACTAGAGTCGCAGAATCCATGCAGCTCAGCGATGTCCGGGATGTCTATGCTCATGATGCGCCTGTTGACCTTTAACGCACTTAAATGCTGAATTTCATTTATGTAAAGTTGCCATTCGTTTGAAATGTCTACAGGAAGGGATTCGTCCCAATCCAACTTCAATTGCCACAGACGTTGTATCATTATTTTTGCCTTGATTATCAGAGGGCCAATGAGCCCTAGTGGATCGAATATCTTGGAGATCTCCGACAGTATGTGCCTTTTTGAAGTGCGTCTTTGCGTAGTTGGACTGACTATTGAATATTGAAGGATGTCAGCGCCTGCATTCCATTGTAATCCTAAGGTCGAAATTCCGGGTGTTTTATCTAAATCTAGAATGGTGCTGCCACTATCCGACTTAGGTATTCCTTTAAGCAGGGATGGCTCATTGGATGCCCATTTTCGCAATTCAAATTTGCCTTGACTTAAAATTGAATTGCCCTGCGCTATAATGTCCTGTGCCTCATTAATGTCATTTGACCCTGTCAAGAGATCGTCCACATAAAAATCCCTCTGTATAATATTGGATCCTAATTCGAACGTATGCCGATTTCCAGCAGCCAACTCCTGCAAGGCCTTTATGGCTAGGTAAGAAGCTGAAGCCGTGCCATACGTCACGGTTTGCAATTCAAACGTTTGAATTTCGTGCTGATCTGATTCTCTCCACAATATTCGTTGAAAAGGTGTACTGTCACTGCTGACGCGAACTTGTCTATACATTTTCGCAATATCTGCGGTGATGGCATATTTATGAAATCTGAATCGACAAACTATATCAAATAAATCGGACTGCAATTTCGGTCCGACCATCAAAATATCGTTTAAGGATATCCCGGTTACAGTTTTCGCGGAACCGTCGAATACGACCCTGACCTTGGTGGTTAAACTGTTTTCTTTAATAACCGCGTGATGCGGTAGATAAAAATGATGATTTGGTTCTTTTGGTGAGTGGTTTACCAATTTCATGTGTCCCAAATGGAGATATTCCTGCATGAAGGCTGAATATTCTTGTTTCAATTGGGGATTCGCCTTTAGTTTCTTTTCCAATGAGTAAAATCGTTTTTGCGCTTGATCACGAGAGTTTGTTAGCACTGATGGGTCTTTTTTGAAAGGTAATGATACAATAAACCTGCCGTCACTGTCCCTTTGCGTATTTTGTTGAAAATGTTGTTCACATAGCCTTTGCTCTAGGGTGTGAACTCCGCTCCTGTGTCGCACATCTTCAAGCTCCCAAAATTTGGTGATATTGCTATTCAGATTCTCGAGTGTCGTTAGATTACACACTACGGTGACTGATGGAGATACATTTACACTGCCCGCTACTATCCATCCCAATAGCGTTTTCTGCAGGCAAGGATGGTTCGGACCGAGATTAATTTGCCCTTGACACATCAGCGCAAAAAATAACTGTACTCCTAATAATATATCAATGTCTCCGGATATATTAAAATTGGGATCCGCTAATTTGATATTCTTGGGTATCGAGATATGCTCTTTCCGAATGGAGACTAGTGGTAATCGCTCTGATATTTTTTCTAGAACCAGACATCGCACGTTCGTCTGATATCCGTTAGACCGGGATTTCATAGTCACGTCTATCGCATGGCTGATTACGGATTTCGCAGAAGCTACTCCTGTCAGGGAAACTTGAGTGGGGTGAATGGCAACCCCAGAGCCTTCGCTGCTCGGTAGGTTATCAAATTGGATTGCGACCCTGGATCTAATAGCGCACGATATGCCTGGCTACGACCATTGGCATCTTGCAAATTAACCAAAGCAGTGCATAAAAGAACCTGAGTATTGCTGGCCGTCGCTGAACTGTGGTTTGAAACTAGGGTTTCTATAGCAGGTTGAGACGGTCCTGCGTTTATTGCTGGTGTATTTTCTTGTGATATATGCAATAGCGTATTATGTTTTTTATTACATGTTTTACAGTTATGCTTTGATGTACATTGATTGCTGGCGTGATTTGATCGGAGACAATTAAAGCAAAGTTTTTTGGCTTTGATTTCTTCTATCCTTCGTTTTACGTCCATTTCTATAAACTTGCTGCATTGATAAAGCAAATGATTTTTTTTGCAAACTACACACGATGGGAATGGCTTATTTGTAACCATATTAGTTATTGTTTTAAAACTATTTGGCTTGACGATCATTTCTAGTGTTTGGCATTTTTGCATTAAGAATCGCGAAAGGTCTTGAAACGTAGGCAATTCTGAAGATTGGATGGCCGTTTCCCATTCCTTAAAGGTTGTACTATCCAACTTTTTACTGACAATAAATATTATGAGATCATCCCAATATTCTGTTGGTCGTTTTAGCGTAGTGAGCGCTCTAATGTGCTTAATTACACCATCTAGAATTTGTCTCAGTGCACCCCCGTTTTCCTTGTATGCTACTGGCAAATCAAAAATGGCTTTAATATGCCTTTGAACAATTAACCTCTTGTTATTGTAACGCTCTTCAAGCATACTCCAAGCAGTAGCATAATTGTCAGCCGATATTTCTAGAGAATATAAGACATTGGCGGCGTCACCTTTTAAACAGGACTTTAAATAATGAAATTTCTGTATAGGAGGTATGCTATGGTTGGCGTTAATTAAAGCATTGAAGGTATCGTAAAATGTTAACCAGTCTTCGTATGAACCTGAGAATTTCGGTAAATCGATGGTTGGCAGTTTAACAAAATTTTGATTTGGCTGTTCATGAAGACCCTCATTTCCATTAAGAGTTGTATTTAGTGAAGCAAGCCTTTGTTGAAAGGCATCCTCTAGATTGTAGTATCTGTTTTCGAATAATTCGCGCTCTTCTGACTCTAATTCTTCCTCGTCTAAAGCTTCGATGGTAGATTGCACGGTGTTGAATTCATTTAACAAAGGTATTAAACTTGACAGACGACTACGAATTTGGCTTAGGCTTGTGTTTTCGTTGCACTTTTCAATGAATGTTTGCGCTCTTGTCAACGACGCTTTTAACTGAGAGCGTTGTAACTTAAGGGGTTTTAGATCGGCCATGGTAAATGATTAAAATAGAGGTTTTTATAATAGGAAAGTGAATGACTGGAGACTAACCTTTATTTGAAGCGAGGTCAATCGTTGTCTTCCCGGAGTACTCTGCAGTTCTTTCTTCAGGATGTTGATGTGAATATCCAAATGTGTTGATACCCAGACCAATGTTGCGAATATCCAAATGTGTTGATATCCAGACCAATGTTGCGAATATCCAAATGTGTTGATATCCAGGCCAATGTTGCGAATATCCAAATGTGTTGATATCCAGGCCAATGTTGCGAATATCCAAGTGTGTTGATATCCAGGCCAATGTTGCGAATATCCAAATGTGTTGATATCCAGGCCAATGTTGCGAATATCCAAGTGTGTTGATATCCAGGCCAATGTTGCGAATATCCAAATGTGTTGATATCCGGCTCGAAGGACCAATGTTGAGGGCACTTCCTATTTTGAAAGTGCTGAGCTGGTTCGGCGTAACAGAACGAAAATCGAATAAGCAAATGGCACTTGCTTATAATACCGGAGCTTGCCTTCACTGGTATTCTTATTATCACAGTTAATGATGTACTCCTGTATACCTTGATGATTGTGTTTCGTTTAAAGTATGATGGACAACTAGGTTCGTTTGATTGAAAAACTAAACAATGTGTTGTCTGTACAAGAGTTTATTTGCGCAGGCTAGCAATGCTGCTCTCTGAAATACGTTACACGACTCTCCCAGGAGTGCTGTCTTTCCTCTATATATAGTAAGGTACTTAATTATCCTACAATTTAATATTCTAACATTACTTGGAAATTTCGAACAAATGCAAACAACACTAAATCTATAAGCCCTAAATTTGGTTTAGTTCTAACAATTTAGGTAATAAAATAAAATAAATGGTATAGGTGCCCATTAGGCGACCAGTCATAAAGCTGTTGATGACATACCGAGGTGAACCTTATAATATCAAATTTCCAGGTAGGAGACTATTGTGTGCAATAGAGAAATAGAGATTTAAATTGAATAAATACGCTTGTAAATTACATTGTACTAAGAGGCTTAAATTGAAGAGTATTTCCTAAACCTAAATTATATTATATTGACAAGATTACGAATACTTAAAAGGTTTACTAAATTTTAGTTGAAATATGTTTGAGGGTTTTACCGATGTCGTAAAATAATTCTTTGAACTTAAATATTTTCCTGCAAAGCTATAATTCTATGACTAAGGGGATTTCCTAATAACGTATTCGAGGTCTTAATTTATTAGAAACTTAAAGATACTAAAACTAAGAAAATCTGCAATGAATTTGTTGCGACTGTACGCAACATGGCTAATGAGACAGTCTTTTCTGATGAAGCAACGTTTTGTCTTAATGGCACTGTTAACAGGCACAATTACCGTTACTGGTCAACTGAAAACGGTTATTGAGTGGAGGAAGTCCATACACAGCATCTTCAAAAAGTGAATGTGCGGTCTGGTCTGGTTAGAAACAACACAGTAGGACCATTTTCCTAAAAGGAAATCTAAATGGTGACGGCTATTTAAATTTATTGAGGAACAATGCTCTGCTAGCTCTCTTTCTAAATCCAAACAATCATCCAAACGAAAATATTTGGTTGTAACAGGATGGAGCTCCGCCACATTTTGCGCGTAATATTAGTGATTTAAACGAAATATTTCCTACACGCTGGATTGGATGCAAAGGAGCAATTGAATGGCCAGTTCGTCCTCCAGATCTATCGCCACTGGATTTTTTCTTGTGTGGCAACTTGTAATTGCAAGTGTATAAAAATAGACCAAATAATCTTGGACAATTAGAAGAATGAGTAACTAAAAGAATGTATTATGCCACAGGTGATACGGAATTCAATGAGATATTTTGTTGATCGATTCCATCACTGCCAAATAGTAAATGGAACAAAATTTGAACATTTATTGCAGTTTCAATCAAATTTAACTGTGTTTTCAAGGATATCTTGATTTTACGTTATTGGATAGTTTTTTTATTTTTTGTTTTACGTTTTTATCAATAAAAATAAACACAATATTCACGGCACACTCGGCACCACACAAATAATTAATTAACTCGGGAAGGCCTTTTCGAAGACACGTGGGTCATCATCATCAACCCAAGTGCCGATTGATGTGAGAAAACAAATTTAAATCTAACAAACCCCTTACATCCCCTTCTATTCAACGAAAATATCTATATAACATGGCTTGTATATGTACATGTACCTGTTTTGCCTTTTCGGCTAGAAAATAAGTAAATAAGGAGAAAAAGGAAAGGTTTGTCATCACGAACCCAGACATATGGTCATACCCTCATAAAATACGGGCGAGAACAACGGTTATGTTCTTTCTGTTCGTAAAATTTGTGTTCTTTCCTTCTCTCTCTCTCTCTCTCTTACATTAAAGATGCATGCCGAAAAAGTGCGGGAGAATCGAAGCCTCTGTCATAGTACAACCATAAATCAAAAAGGCCTCTACTGTAATACATCGAACAAACATGAGAAATGTAGCGGTCCTTTTTCTTTATTGAGCAGATTTGCTTTCTTGTTTATGTAGATAGTGTCACAGGCGTCCAGCTCGTGAGGCGAAATCACGTTTTTAATTAATTTTAGATTTTCTAATTTTGTTGTGCAACACTTCACGCTTCTATCTTCCCGTACCTGTAACACCTGATATATTCATTAAATCTAGTACCGATCGCTCGTTTCGTTTGACCAATTTAGGCTTGATGATGATGAGCCACGTGTCTTCGAAAAGGCCTTCCCGAGTTAATTAATAATTTGTATGGTGCGAAGTGTGCCGTGAATATTGTATTTGCCATACTACCCCACAGTCCTTGCTATCATTATTAATAAAAATAAACATGATATTTCTGAAAGTATTTATTTAATCTGCTTCCGAAAACGTAACAATACACATATTGGGTGTCCGATTAAAAAAAAAATAAGCAGGAAGCATTTCTCGTCAAACCGGATGTGAAAAAAATTGAAAATGTTATCATAAATTCGTTATTTTAAACTATATATCCATATTTCAAAAAAAAATACTTCCCAAACAGCAAAGTTATTCGACTGTTCCGGAACTGCACTAACCCTGTAGGACTGCTAGGTATTGAACTATTTGTTTAATTATCAATTAAATTATTCCTATAAATGTGTATGTAAGAAGTAATTAATTACAAGATTTTTCTTTTTCGAAAAAAATATAATGACAATGTCGCCGAATTAAATTAATCACCGAACAAGGAGCTTGTTAGATATAATATCAGAGCAATAAAAACATAATTGATTGACTTATCTCTCATACACAATAGAAGTTTAACTTTTAAAAGTATAAATTACTGTTCGTTATTGCCAAGTGGACTTAATTCACAAAACTATAACCCATATCTAAAACGCAATAATCTTTAAAACATTCTCGTTAATGATTAAAAAATCAGAATTCATGTCATATGAACAGAAATGTAATACGCCGGCCGCTTTGATTTTTTCGATAATGAAATATATAAAGGTGTGTAGTAATTTGCTTTAGCTGTACGTTTTTAGAAATAAAATGTATGAGGTAAGCTCTTTTTATAGTGCGCATATACACAAATATGTTGTATTCGCGATTGTCATCAAAGCAGGTGCCTTGTTATTTATGGAAAATATGGTAACGGACAAAAATAAGAAGTCGGCGAACAAAGGATGATGACACTTATAGTTGAGTTTTCAATTTGGGTGTATCACCGATGATTTATATCTTGAAATAATTGGTGCTCCAAATTCAATAGCTCACATTTCAATACTACTTCCGCCAACTTTGTTTGATTATCACCCCATGCCTATTAGAGCTAGGTTAAGGCCTCTAAGCTCTTTTGTCACACTTTAACAGATTATTTCTCTCTGCTTGAGGTTTGGGAACTAATTTCCACGCGCAGGAAAGGAAGTAACGAAGGAGACTTGACATTTAGCTGAAAATTTTATTAGATAAGCGGACAACCTTGCAACAAGGTGGAGGGCGATCAGTGGTCACCACTGCTACGTGGACGACCAGGGGGTTCCAAGACTTTTTTGCTCTCTCAAGGGTGCTCTTTGCCGGCTCTTGAAGATATAATTGTATGCTAGGGATTTCCAAATTTCGTCGTAGCTGATCGTTTTTGACAAACCATGGGGCCTGGGATATTAGTCTAAGGGTCTTGTTTTATAACACCTCTAGCTTATCAATGTGTGTCACAGCATCAGCTATCCAAGTAAGAGCTCCAAACGTTTACTGGCCTAAGACAGGACTTACAGGAGATCATCTTTGTCCGCAGATCAAGGGAGCTATTTTTTCATAACAGATCTGGTGTTCCACAGGGATCACTACTTGGACCTATCTTATTTTTTACTTTATGTAAACGATATGGTGAGTTGGATGTCCGATTGAGTTTCTGTAAACCTTTTCGCTGATGACACATTGCTGTATATTCATGGTGATGACATCATTGAGTTAAGTGCAGCGATGCAATTTGAACTGAGCAAATTACAAGAATGGTTAGATGTTAACCAACTCTTCGTTAATACTAAGAAAACTAAGGTTATGACTAAGGTAAGATAATTGTGTCGTCCCAGGATAGCCGTAACGGCTGGAGCAGCCAACGGAACTCGGCGCGCGCTTGTCTGATGCGATGCGTAAACATCTGCCGAGTGGCAAAGCAGTACAAATTCGTACACATTCATCATCATTAGCGCGGCGTGTGCGTGCGAATTAAATCAGGCGAGCGGAATAGTAGTTATTCAAGAAAATTTTTAATTAAAAATGTCCAGTGTGCGCAAGGCTAAACAACGACCCTTTGCTGATAAAGTAAAAAAATTTATCTGTGAGTGACGGTGCTAAAATAGTTTCTAAAACTTTGATTATAGTTATACAATATATCGAGGATTTAAAGTATGTAGGTGAATATAAATACCTAGGGGTTATAATCGATAATCGATTAACATTTAAAAATCATGCCATTGATGCTGTTATTAAGAAAGGCAAGTATACTTTAGAAGAATTGGTCATCATTTGTCAAAGATGGCTAAAATTACAGAGTAAAACTTTGCGAATTTGACAAGGTGGACCACGCATATGGAACAAGATCTAGCACAAATCGGGATTTAAAAATCACTAAATCCAATAACAAATACGGTGATCGCATGAGAAACTCGGTAGTTGCTAGGATTTTAAATATGTTACCAAATTATTGTCGGGGATTCACCACAATGAATAGTCTAAAATCAAATATTCAAGCTTGGTTAATGGAGACGAATGCTTAGATATGATATATCGTGTGTTTCATATCTTGTTTTGGGAGTGACCCGCCACTAAGTTTATGGTTTTGGGTTTGATTACTGCATAGAGAGGAAGATTTTGTTTTCTCGCTTTGGGCTGAACTATTACTAAGCTACTGACAAGCTATCGTTTAGCGACTTAGTGTACGAGATTTATTTTTATTGAAAGGAAATATCTCTTTAGTTTTAGCATGTTATCAATTACTGATTAATGAGAATAAGTTGTAATGTAGTGAGAATATGTTGTAAAAAGAATATAATGAGTAAAGCTGGCCACGAGCGGTACCGCGCAGTAGCGTAGAGTCGACCAAGCCTCGCGTTCCACTAGAGTTATTCTGCTAATAGAGATGTTTGCTGCCGCAAATAATTTCGCTCATCTTTTAAATAAAAATTAAATAACACGTGCTCAAACACTTACCATTTTAAGAGTCCTCCGTGAAATCACAAAGTGAATAATGTCTGTTAAATATCTGCAACATTAGATATGTTTCAACTGTTGTTTCGGCAAAACTAGTACGGCATGAGGAAAAAATGCGTTTATATGCAGAGAACGAACGTTCTACATCTAGTGACGTAATATTTGCGTAAGTAAAATAATCTTTCAAATAACTTAACGATTCTGTTGACGCACCTTCACAAATGTGTCTTAATGTGCCAAAATCAGAATTTTTCTCAAAACACTTTCAAATTTTTCTAGAACAGAAACATTTTTTGCGTCTTCAATCGCGCATAGCTGTGCGTGAACATGTTGCACTATTTGTAGAGATTCTTCCAACGGCACCGTAGGATTTTGTAATTTTTCTATTGCATCTGCCAGCCCGAAGTAATTGTCGTGAATGATTTTTAAATCCATTTTAACCTGACTATCTTGAAATTTCGACTGGCTTTTTTGGATAGCGGCAGCTTCCTTTGTATCGAATTGTAAAACAACGTTCTTAATATTGTCAAAATATTTATGATAATAAAACGCAGCCTGCAACCATGTTCCCCAACGAGTTAGAATAGGTTCTGGTGGCTCTGGTATACGGGGGCACAGTCTGTGAAATTCGCGAATACGTTTAGGTGATTTGACAAATACTGCTTTGGTATGCGCTTTTAAAGCGTCTACCTCAGGATAACATTTTCTGATACTATCCGCCACAAGATTGAGAGCATGAATTTTACACGTAATGTGTAACAAATTAGCAGAATGCTTTTTAAGAGACCGGCCTACAGAAAGCATGTTTGCAGCACCATCACTCACTAACATCAAGAGTTGGTTTGTTGAAAGTTCAAACTTGTCCAATGTATTTCACACTAACTTTGAAATTACTTCGGCAGTACACTGTTGTATTCGTTTGGAGACTAATAGAATTGAAGGTGCCGATTGATGAGGTTCCAATTTGCGTGCCATTACATTAAGAACAGAATTTTCTTCCGATCTGTTGTTTCGTCGACACATAACCACAATTTTTGATCTTTCAACTCCGATTTTATTTTTTTTTCAATATGTTCGCACGCAGATGGCACAATTCTTCGTAACGATGTTCGACTTGGTAATTTGCACTCCGAATAGTTATTCCAAAAGCAGATAAATGGTTCCTTGTCTAGTAAATTAAACGGTATGTTACATGCGATAAACGTAACGTATAAATTAAATATAAATTTTTCATTGTCTCGTGCGCAATTTCTTTTTGAGGCATGCTTTTCACTATTTACGTGTCGTAGACAATGTTGTCTGGACCAACACATTAACGGGATTTTACAGATTACACATTTAATTTTAGCACCTTCATATATTAAGTCTGGAATTTCTGCAATAAATTTTCGAAGTTTGTCCGACCGCGGTCGTTTTGCTGACGAAATCATAATTTTTCTATGACAGATAAACAATTGCGCAAATGACCGGCAGCGAAAATGTCCGTACTGCTCCGCAGACGAAGTAATACTACCGTTCCTCTCGGTCCGAACTGATTCTACGCCGATGCGCGGTACCGCTCGTGGCCAGCGTTAATAATGAGATAAGATTTATATACAAGTTTTGTGGGCCGTTGCTGGTGCTGGCGCTCGCCCGTGGGTGTTGGCGACTGCTAGCACCGTAACCTGCATGTGGTGCAGTGGTAGCGATGGGGAAAAAATTAAAAAAATTATTGTTATTATGATTATGATTATTATTATTATTATTGTTATTGTTAGCAAAATGTTTTACTTATTCCAGTGTAAATGAACCATTTTTGGTACATCGGGAAATGGATTATGGTGTATTCAGATTACATCCTGCTGTTGAACACATAAAAGCATATCAAATCTGATCGTATACTTATTATATTAAGTTTATAACAATACTTATCCATTAGAAATACGACATAAAAACTATTGCCTGTAAGGAGCTGTGAGATAGCAAACTATATAATAATGCCATAAAGCGCATTTTTTTCTCACACGGCCGTGTCAAGGTAACCGAACAATCATGGGACCATCGCATCACTAGGTAATCGTGTAGCGCTTTCCTTTTAAGGAAACGCAACCTCCTAATAGATCGAGCGGAATCGGTGAAAGTGGTCCGTAGCAATTCCCGCAGCGTAGCGGCTGAGTCGGGCGCCCGGAGTGGTTTGCCGGTTGCCATCCTATAGGCAATGCGTCCGATTCGGAAGATGACCTCGCCTATTAGAATGTCTAGGCCGTCTATTGGAATAAGCCCGTGCAGGGTCCCGTATGGTTAACGATTTTTTTCTCGTAAAGCATTTTTACGTGAACGATGTGTGAATAATTCTCACCGTATTTTTTTTTATAAAAATAAGGGGGAATTTAAAAAATGAAATCATAACGACGATATTATTCTGGGCTTTCTAATTGGTTAACATGTTTTCATAGCAGTTAGATTTTTGTAGAAGATTTGTTATCGCGATTATAATTGATGGTATATACAGCGTGTCCACCTAGTGCGTAGGTAGAAGATAATCTCTTTCCTGAGCAATTTACAGAAAAAGTTTTAAAATAAAACATAATCGGAGGCAAGTTTTGCATGACACAAAAGCAGAAGCTACGATAACTACGCCGTTCCAACCCGGAAACTAGGAGTATAGTGTGATTGACGACCGCAGAAGCCTATGTACCAGATTACTATAAACTTTCATTCTCTAAAGATATGTATTAAAAATAATGTGTAAAAGTTATTTTCCAGTACAAGATTTAAAAAGAACTGTTCAAATACACATTTTAATATAAGTATGTATAGATTACCAAGTTGTAATCTCTGCAAGTGCTTTGTGTTTGTTAATAAGTTTAAATATATGAAATTTAGAATCTTCAAAAATAGATGTACATATGTAGTATCTGTCCAGCCGGCTTCGCGTATATTCACATCTTCAGGCCAAGATTGGAAAGAATTCTAATGTAAAATAATGAAGTTCTTACAAACAATACAGAACTACGGCAAAATAAAATTTGTAAAATTGTATAACCGTTCTAAAAGATTAAAATTAGTGTCAATTCGAATTGGCAACTTATTTTAAACATTTCATAGTTTCTTTATTTCCATTTAGGGCTAATTATTAGATTTCCTTTTCAAAGGAAATGTAATTTTATTTATTCAATGGAATTAAATCAACACGAAATACAAACATTCAGCGGTAGACTGTTAAGCAAGCAAATTTACTGCTAATAAAAATAAAATTCAATATTTAGATAATTACCATATTCAACCATTTTGTTCCGGTGAGTACATAATAAACCTGTTAAACATTTACGTTTGTTCACTGTTGCGGTAGTTCTAAATCCAGCGATGACTTCACTACATATGTGTACTTAATTTACTATCTCTTGACATATCATTCCAAATTAAACATTTCTAATATTTATCTCACAATATTTTCTCACATGGAGCTCTATTTCCATTTATTCCCTAATTGTAAGTGAATAGTACTAACACTGCTTGATAAATATTTCGGATTTAAATTTGCCTTGAAAGTGTTTTGGAGTTCCTAAAACAGCTGCAGTTTTGTATCGTCAGAGACTGGGTTTTATGGAACAAATACAGAGCATATACACATTTAATATTTGCAAATCGAGCGTAAGCAGATGTAATCACTAGTCTGGGCAAACAGCGGTAACAGTCAGTGTAGTAGATATGTGATGCGGAGTCGGCGATTATTTATTTCACGCGTTCACAGCGTCAGTACTAAATCGATGCTGTATGCGAGTAGTTCTGTGTATATGTAGGCTGTCGTAACTTATTTCGTAATTGTACGTTTATGTTTGCTTTAAAAATGTCGCAGTTAGGTACGTCGCGAAAACGACCAATGACAGACACGGTTAAAAACTTTATAGTGGACATGCCGGACTTAATTTTTAATGGCGCTAAAATCCAATGTCTAGTTTGTAAAATCCCTTTAATGTGTTGGTCCAGAAGCCATTGTCAACGTCACATCGAGAGCAAACAGCACTCTCCTGCAACAAGTGGCATACGAGACCAAGAAAAATTTACATTTGATTTATGTTGAAAAGTAATGCCATCACCTATCCACCATCTATGGACGCGCGTTTCGATGTTATACATCTCGTCGGCATAGCTTTGTGGAAGGTAATAGCATTTCAATATTTTAAATCGTATATATACGAAGTAGATGTATACATGTACGCATGAGGAAATCTAATTAGATATCCTCATTTGTGCGTTTTTGTCGAGTAAATTACTGCAAACGCCTCTACAGAACTGAACAAATCGTATTGCTACAAATTCTGACGCGACAGTAGTCCCAACTAGTGGCTTAAACCGCCATAGGTTAATTAATTGAAAAGTAATTACTTTTCAATTAATTAACCGCCAAAAGTAATTACTTTTCAATTAATTAACCTATGGCGGTTTAAGCCAGTAGTTGGGACTACTGTCGCATCAGAATTTGTAGCAATACAATTTCTTCAGTTCTGTAGAGGCGTTTGCAGTAATTTACTCGACAAAAACGTACAAATGAGGACATCTAATTAGATTTCCTCATGCGTACATGTAAAATTTGATTCATGTGTTACTCTTATTTTATGTAATCTATCGTTTCGTTTACTAGACAAAGAAGCATTTGTCTCCTTCTGGAGTAAATATGCGGACTGTAAATTACTTAGTCGGACATCGATACGAAATGTAGTGCCATTTGCTCGTGAACATATAGAAAAATGAATGAAAACGGAATTGAAAGATAAAAAACTGTGGTTGTGTATGGACGAAACAACAGATCGTCAAAAACATTCTGTGGTTAATGTAATGGTACGTGCAATGGAACCACATCGACCGTCATCCTCCTTACTTGCTTCCAAAAGAGTTATAAATTGTACTGCCGATGAGATTTTAAAGGTGGTGTTGAACTCATTGAACAAATTTGAAGTTTCAACTAAGCAACTTTTAATGTTTATGAGTGATGGTACCGTAAGCATGCGTTCTTTGGGCCGATCTCTTAAAGAACACAGTGGTAACTTACATGTAACGTGTGAAATCCATACTCTAAATCTTGCGGCACATACGATTCCTACATGCTTTCCACTAGTAAATGCAGTGATTGCTAGTACAAAGGCAGTGTTTCTAAAGTCCCCGAAACGTACCCAACTATTTCACAAACTGTGTCCTGATTTACCTGAATCACCACAGCCGATTGTTACACGTTGGGGAACATGATTGCAGGCTGCGTTTTACTACAACAAATATTTTGATTAAGTAAAGAAGGTAGTTTTAAAATTCAATCCGACAGAAGCTGCAGAAATCAAGAAAAGCCAGGAAATATTTCAAGATAGTCAGATTAGAAGAAATTTACAAACTATTCACAACAATTACATCGGACTAGCGGAGGGAATAGAAAAATTACAAAATGTTTCGATGTCGCTAGTAGATTCTGTTCAAATTGTGAATGATGTTCACGTACAGTTATGCGCTGTAGAAGGCGAAACAAATTGGTGTGTAATACGAAAATTTGAAAGTGTTTTAGAAAAAGACGATTTTCTTACATTAAGACAAATTTGTGAAGATGCATTAAGTTGTTTTAAAGATTATTTTAAATATGCAAATATAACATTTCTAGATGTCGAACGGTCGTTTTCGGCATTAAAAAGCATTTATTCCGCACGTCGTACTCACTTGACTGAAACAGCTGTGGAGACATATCTAATGATTCAAATATTTAACAGATGTTACCTAGTTTGTGATTTCACGGAAGACTTTTAAAACGGTAAGTGTTTCAGCACGTTTTATAATTTATTTCTTACCTTCTATTTTATATGTAAACTTTTATGCGCTCGCCACGCCTCTGGCTGTTACCGCATATTTGCCCAGGTTATTGATGACCCTGTGACGTTTATTGTTTTGCGGAATTAAGACAACTTTTTGTTTGAATTGACTAATTTACAAATTAGTTAGATGGATTTTTAGCATCCTCTATTTACATACCCATTAACGATAAGCCCGCCAGATTGGGTAAGACCAAAGAAAATGTAAGCAAAAATTACGACAACATAGCTTGCAACAAATGAAAGTATAGAGAGATACCAGTAACTCCTTTCCTAAATTTTATTCGTTTTTGTTTTGACCGACTATTCCATACTCTTGACTCACAACAATCAATCGTGTTGATAAAAGAGATACATACATAAAAAGAAGCAAAAATAACACATACGAGACCACGTTAGTGTTTCCCGCAAAGGTATAAAGGAGCCACATACCTCAGATGTAAAGATGAGGATTTCAAAAAAAAAGTGCACGTGTTCGCAACAGCTCTTTGCCTCAAAAATCCTATTTCGCAGATGCTTGCTCAAAATTTGCAGAGTAAACTCACAAAAGAGAAGCGAGTGTCTTTCTAGCCCACTAAAACCGCATCTACCGCATATAAAGGTGGTCTTCCCATAAGCAGAAAACAGGATATTATAGGAATTGCTAATGTTATCCCCATCCCTTTCAAAATTCGAAGTACCATTATTTTTATTTTCAACATGGAACATTTCAGACAACATTTATCTTATGGTAATTTGGCCCAACATTTAAAATCGTGAGTAAAACAAAATCAAATTTGTGACCAGAGTTTACACAAAGTGTGGATAAACTAGCATAAGTTTAACACTTATTGAAACATCATATTTATGTTGATTAATTGATCTTCAAAGAAATTTATCGGTGGAGGAGGCACTATGGGCGTTAACTCTGCTTGATGAGGGACATTCGATGTGTTATGTTGCCAGTGTGTTAGAAAGAAATCATTCCAGCATAAGTCGCATGGTTAGATGATCTAACGAGACAGGATCTCACATTCGAAGGCCATAGCAAGGGCGAAAACGATGTACCAATCAAAGAGATGACCGTTTTCTTAGGCAATCCGCTCTTAGAAACCGGAGAATCACTAGTAATGTGTTAAAAAATAAGTTATCAGCGGTTTGTAATGTTGTAATATCGTCTAGAAGAATCAAAAGACGTTTAAATGAAACAGAATTGAAGAGCAGGAGACCGGCAAAAAACAAGTACTTACTAGAGAGCACAAAGTTCAAAGATTGCGTTTTGCCAGAAATCATCAACATTGATCTGCTAATGACTGGAAAAAGCTTTTATTCTCTGACGAAACGAAGGTTAGTTTAAAATCTCCTGATGGACGTGAGCGTGCCTGGCGAAAGGAAGGAGAAAGATTTGCAGTATTTCTCCAAAGGTCCCGTTTACTTGTGGCTCTGTAATGTTTTGAGGCGGGGTATCAGCTTTGGCGCTCGTACAGGGTTAGTTCCTATACGTGTGAAGTCTATGAATACGGATTATTGCCTGGAAAATATCGTACTCCTTTTCTGTGTCCTAATTATTTATTCATGCAAGATAATGCGCATTCCCACGTGGCTGGGCAGATTAATGACTACCTGCATGGTGTTGATATTTCGTTAATGGAATGGCTACCTACCAGTTCCGACCTCAACCCCATTAAGCATTTATTTATCTTCAAAAAACCACAATTAACTAGTGGATGCAATAATTGAGTAATGGGAGAATATTCGTTGATTTCTCTCCCAAATGGATGCATAAACCAAATTTGTAAGTTTTCATTATAATTTAGTATAATAATTTTATTTTCATTAATGTAATTATTTCAGTTTAATAAAGTGGTGCGTTAATTTTATACAAGTTGCACGTATTTGGTTACACAGGTACTGTTTTTTGTCACTTCTCTCATGTGCAAACAATTGTAGCCACAGTTTCTCGCCATTATGGGATAAAACACCACAAACTCAAATGCAAACAATTACCCATTACATTACCAACAAAAGCACATTACGCCATTGACTATGGAATGAAATCCCTGTCTGCGCGGACATGAATAAGGCGTCCATGATTGAAATTCCGCTCGCCTACCATAAATTTTACATTTCAAAGGCGTCTGACGCGCGTACTTGTTTTTTTTTCCCAGAAGACCTGTCATTTCCTCATTAATATCGACGTGCGCTATGATGAATTGATCGCTCCCATTCATATCGTGACAGCAACTGTCCGCATGGGTCGCCCTTTTTTGTCATACTCTAGTAATTAATGTAAAACCATTATATCGAGCTTGCTATCGGTGGGACGTCGAGCACTATCATTTACCAGAGCCAGAGCTCTATTATTATCTATCGAACATTTATCGCCCTGTCTATACGAATCGCAAAAAACCGTAAAATTAATATCGCGCCTACGATTTAAGAATATCATAAAAGATATTAATATTATTATCATTACAGACAATAAGTGCAAGTAATTGCATGTCGGAAGCGGTTATATTAAAGGCAGCAAAACAAAGTGATAGCGTGGGATGGCATTAAACGTTAGAGACCTGCATGGTTACGGAATAGAAAAAAGTGAAAGTAAAATGATAAAAAGTGCTGCATAATATTCAATTCAAATGTATTGTTTTCAGCCTACTATTTCCTCCTATATGAGCTGATTTGAATTTTCATTTAAGGCCTCGTACCGGCAGGAAATAGTGGAATAAGTTATTCAACTAAGAAAATGTGTTTGTTTGTCATTAACATGTGTTATTTCTACTGGAATGTTCCATTCCTCGTGTCAGATTGTTAGAAAAGTTAATCGAAATCGAAATACTGCACACCTTAGACAAAGTCACTTGTTTTATGTTTTATAATTTCGATTTAGTTAGTAGGGATTATAACTACCAAGTGTATACCTATGAAATGCGGATTTTTCTAACAGCTGGTGCCACACATACGTTCTGGCGCGTGGCGATTTGACATATATTGTAGTTTGTTCGGCTATTTCTAACCAACAAAACCATACGTGTGGAAAATTGTAAGAGTGTAAATATCATAGTACACATGAAAAGAGTGCCTAGTAACAATAACCAAAAAATTAATGCTAATATAGCTCATGGTATTGGTGGAATCATTTCCGGCAAAAAACAAAGCGAGGGAAAAGGGACAGCGTAAACCCGCGAACATGTTTCTGTCTACCCGGCGTCATCAGCACGGTTCCGTACGTGTCCTTCCTCGCTATTGTTTTTCACCTCGAGTATATGTTGCCATTCTCCACGAACAGAATCACGATACATCTCCCCACGTCACCTAGCATCGAGAAACATAGACATGCCGTCTAAAGAATAGCGACAACAACTTTATCGAGTAGCTCCTGGGCTGCTTAACGCAAGATGGCATGGCGCCCAAGACTCCGCGTATCCGCACCTTTAAACGATTGCTACAGACTTACCATGATTTTAATACATCATGGTACCAAATTTGGAATTGGATTATTGTATATTGGAATCGCCTTGCATTAGAAGCGAGATTATTGGATATTGTTTAGATTTTGGATCTTGCTTTACCTTTGTGGGATTTTGGAAGTGGAACGTTACCCTGAAAATCGTGGAAACGTTCCCCTGAAAATCCACAATTTTCTTGCCCAGAACATCTCAACTGATAAGGTATAGTGTTGCAAGTGCAGTTTATGGTATTCTTAAATATTTTTGCTAATTCATTTGTGTCTTTTAGGGTTTCTTTTCTTTTCTTCTTTTTTCATATGCTTTGTGTTAGAATCTTAATTGATATTTATTTGCTGACGATTCGCTGGTTATTGCTGTAGACTACGTTTGTTTTGGATCTTTGATGTACTAGAAGCATTTACTCGCTTCATCTTGTGGAATTGTCCCTTAAGCTGCTTCCTAGAGGCACTCCGTTATCTACCTTGGAAATATGTTGAAGGATATAAAAGAATCACCGTGTCTATTGGAGTATTACGATTAGATTTAAGCATTTATTTATTTGTAATGTTTTAATGCTTTGCTATTCATTTAATAGTTCTTATCTTGTACCATTGTTACCATCGGTATCACATTTTGTGATTATTACACACATTTAATTCATTTTGTTTGCTCTTAAGCACTCTTGGTTTGCTAATTAATAAATTTAGTCTGATTAGAATTGAACAAATTCATAAATTTTAACTTCGCCACGGTTTCAATAGACAGCTTTAGAATTTGTAAACCTGATTTTGATACCTTTTCTTCTTTTTTTTATTAACAAATTTTAATATTTAGTAACTATTTCATTTAAATTGATTGAAATTACATTTAATTTGATTATATATATTATCTTGGTAACAGCTTGTTAGTGGAAATTGAATAATTTTACATACAGGGGCCACAAAACGTTATTGAATTGTTTTGATCATCGATGTCACTTGTTTTGTGTTATTTCGAAGAAAATACGTGAAATTGTGGTAAAACAATTGCATGAAGGAAAATGTATGAACACAATCGGGAAGAATTTGAATTTGGCAAAGTCAACTGTATAGTACTGTATAGTGGGGTCACTTTGTTCTTGTGTTCTTTTAAGGTAATTGTCACTGCACTAGTTCAAATGATTTTGTTCGCTTCAATCTTCTCACCAAGCCATCATTGTCCGGGAGCTGGAGGGCCTCAACGTTGACATGCTGATGAAGTCGTTGTTCATGCTTTTGAGCAAATTGCTTGATTACATTGTCGACAGTCTCTACTTTTAAGTCCTTATGTAGACTGTCATTACGTACGTACCCTGGGGCATTGACGATGCCCCGGAGTACTTTATTCTGAAAGCGTTGGATGATGTTTCTATTGCTTTGGCTGGTACAACCCCAGAGTTGGATACCATAAGTCCATACTGGTTTAAGGACTTGTTGGTAAAGCAAGAGCTTATTATATATTGAAAGGGCAGAGCAACGTCCCATTAACCAATACATTTTTCTGTACTTGAGTTTCAGCTCTTCTTGTTTTCTCTTTACATGTGGCTTCCACCTAAGTTTGGCGTCTAGAGTCATGCTGAGATATTTGGCTGTGTTCTCATAGGGGACAACTTGTTGGTGTATATAGACTGGCCTGTACACGATTTTCTTGTTAGTGAAGTTAATATGTACTGATTTGGTTTCATTTAATTTGATTCGCCATTTCGTTGTCCAGCGTTGAATTTGGGTAATGGCCGTTTCCAGTTTATTTGTTGATTCTATATTATCCTTGCCTAGAGCCAGTATTGCGGTGTCATCGGCAAATGTGGCAATAGTATTTTGTTCGAGTGTTGGCATATCACAGAAGGTAAAGTACAGACCCTAGTACACTACCCTGTGGCACGCCGGTATTTTCTTCAGTTCTGAAAAGGCATCTTCTTGTTTAATCCTGAAGTATCTGTCAGATATGTATGATTGGAGTATTTTTGTGTATTGGTCAGAGAGGAAGTCTTTTAAGCTTGCAACGTCCAGAAATATTGCCGAACAAACTTCTAATGCTCCTTCAATTATATTAGTTATTCGGTGCACCTGGTCAATTGTGGAGTGCTTATTTCTAAATCCGAGCTGATGATCCGGGATAAGGTTTTTCCTTTCGATAATAGGTTTAATTCTTCTGAGAAGAAGTTTTTCAAAGAGCTTAGACATAACCGGGAGTAGCGATATTGGTCGGTATGAGGCTGATTCATGGGGTGATTTACCTGGTTTAGGTGTCATAATCACTTCAGTCACCTTCCACATTTAAGGGACATATTTCAAGCGAAAAGCTGCATTTATCAAATTTCTTAGTTTCACCAAAGCTTTTCTTGGTAGTTCCTTTAGGATTTGTCCAGTGATTAAATCAAATCCAGGCGCTTTTCTTGGGTTGATGTTGTCCTTGATTTCCTTTTTCACTTCATTTGGTGAAGTTAAAGGAATTTCTTCTGTTTCTTGATGTTCAATGTCAGCCAGGATTTCATTATCTTGCTCCTCGTTTGGTTGGAAGATACTTTCTAGATGTTCTGCAAATCTTGCAGCTTTTTCCTCATTATTTCTAGCCCAGCCACCATCCGCTTTTCCGTACTGGAATCATTGGTTAATTCTTTCAGGAATTCACTTATAGAGTCATTTTTAAGCTGTTTGATTTCCTCTTTTAGTAGTGTGGTGAGGTTATTTAATATGGTTTTATTTCGAGGTGATCTGGTTTGCTGCCATTTTTTTCTTGCTTTACGTTTTTCTGCAATTAGTTCAAGAATTTCTTTAGGATAGTTGTTTCCCTTAAGTCTCTTTTTTACTTCAGGCGTATTTTCCCAAGCCGAGTGTTGTATATCATTTATAAGTTTTTCTACCTCCATGTTCAGCTGTTCCTCAGTCTGTAGAGGTATCATCAGATTAATTCTTTTTTCTAGCGTTATTTTGAAGCTCTTCCAATTTGTATTTTTATTGACTAACACAGGATTGTAAGGCTTTTGAATAATATTTTCACGGCTACGCCATTCGGGATAAAAGTACTGAACAACCCAAAAAAATTACATCCAGAATAGGGAGAGCAGCTTGTAAAAATTCGTAGAAGTCACCACACAGCCACGCTAAGAGACACAACGGCTTTTTTTATTGCAGTAACTAACGTGACGATTTCGAGAGAATGTAGGCAGTGGATCCAAAAATCAGAACTCAGTCAACATGAAAACACAAATAATATTAACAGAAAAATAAAAGAAAAACTGTATAATTTCCGCAAAGTTCAAATTGTCTTGAAGATTGGTTGAGGTCGTGTTTAGCGATGAATCCAAATTCAGCGTCTCTGTGATTGTGGAAAACAAATCATTTTCATAAAGACTGCCGAAGGACTGTAATATTTGCAAAGGATGTGACCATATGAGGATGTACGTCTGGAGGGGATATAGGTAGAGTGGAAGTAACAGATGAGACCGCTAATGCTGTCAAGTATCAACAAATTCTAGGTTATAGCCTTCTTTCTGATGAAAGAATGTCATATTTAAACAAGATGACGCATCCTGACTCACAGCCAAATCAACTAAACCATGGTTTACTGATTACAACATGAGAGTTCTGCCATGGCTTTCTAGCAACCCAGATCTCAATATTATTGAAACTTTGTGGCATCGCGTGAAAAGTTACACGAGAAATAATACGCAAAGGACAATAAATGCTTTGCAAACAGAACTAGCGGAAATATGGACAATGTCTACTAGACGGCTGTAGGTTGCTTTTGAAAACCATTCCAATTGGAATTAAAATGGTTGTTAAGGCAGAAAGCGATCTGACTTCGTATTAATTTTTGTAATTAGTGAATAAGTTCTCAGCATATTCAGCACATTTTTCACTTTGCTTACGCCGTTTTCGTTTCCTGTGAAATAAAATATACCTTCTGTTGCAAATGTAGTTCTTAATATTGTAGTATATCTAACTCTTTTAAAAATTGTAAATATTCCAAATTCGTATTGTCCGAACTTTATGTTGTTGGGGCTCCTATAAGACTTTTAAACTTGAAATAAACTCTGTGTAAAAGTTTTCAGTATATTTGTGCAATAAACGCATGTGAAGCTTATACAATAAAAATATATAATACTTAAAAATAGGTTGCTATAATTAGGTAAATACTACGTTTTATAATTCATACGTCATCATAACTGCTTTCACTGTACAAAACTCAGTTAGAAGATATGTAAATTACCTATCAATTGTTATCCTTACATAAAAAAATAGATAATTATCTTCATCTTGTCGTAATCACCACTTCCGCTTAATAAAAATAAGTAATCCTACAGCTTAAGAGGCATAATGCACCGTTCCTTTCACCGCAAAAATCTTCGGCAAAATCCTTAACGGTGCGAAACCTAAATCAGCCTGCGTAACGCAATATTTGTCCATTATCTCTTCATAATTCGCAAGCATGTCCTCGTGGGCTTTCTGTGCTTTCGCAATGTTGTACTTAAGTGTCTGAATGATGTCGTTTTTATCCCTAAGAACCCTCTTGAACTTGTCGTTCCGTACGACCAATCCCTCTTCCCTTCTCAATTCGCCTACTACGCATTCGAAGACTTCTCTCTCGTGAATCAAGAATTCCATCCTTTTTTCCAGTAGGGCGGTCTTGAGACCTTCCTTCCGTTGCAGTTCCAAAATTGAGCGGAGGTACCTGGAATCGAGCTCCTTCTTTTCGACCACCAATCGATCATACCTATACTCTAGAGCGAGATGCTGACATCTGAAATTGAGCACTTGTTTGCGAGTATCCGCCAATTCGGCTTTCGTGTTCTCCAAAAGGATCTTATCGCGCCTGCGGTAGTGCAATACCTCCTTGTGGTAGGCGACCTCTTTTTGGCACTGTTTCAGCGGACCCATGAGCTTCTCATGTTCTCTGGTGGCGTTTTCCAATTCGGCGGTTAGACATTCGTTTTGGGATCTTAGCACTTCCATTCGTTCCTTCAGGGTGCCGATTAGTGCCCAATTGTTCAACACGATGTTGCTGAAGTAATGTCTCATCTCGGCGAAACTCTTTGCATGGTCCTTGACAAGCCTGTTCAACTCCTCCTTTTTCCTATTCGCTACTTCTGTCGCTTCTGAAGAAAACTCTTTCGTAAGCTGATTTATTAAGATGTTGTACCTTGAAATTAAATAAATTGTGAAATAGAGAGGAAGTATGTCGAAACAAATAAAGGTATCGAGAGTACCTGTGTTGTTTAAGCAATTAAAAACAAATGCTATGAAAGAATGAATCCTTAAGAAATAAAATTCATATGTAAATACTATGAACGCATATCAAATATTGAAGATGTGACTCTTTCTCAAACATCAAGCAATTGCTGTACTCTTGGTTTCCAGGTTGGAACCGCGTCGTTATCGTAGCTTTTGCCGAAGTTTCGTCCACACTTTTATGGGACATCTTCGGGACTATTGCTGCACACTGATTGGGGATTATTCATTCCGGAGGGGTTTATATTGGGCTTATTTTGTGTCAATGGAGCGGAAATGTCATGCATCAATGAAGCGTGGCGGTTTCTAGGAAGTTTAATTACTTGGGATTTATACGTGTGATGTAAGTGGTAGCCATCTTCGCGGTTTTGTTGGGATGTTTGAGAATTTCTATTGATTCACGGATTTTTCTATTATAATAGTGAGGATTACGAGATAAGATGCGGGTAGAGTTAAATTGGATTTGGTGGCCAATTTCCAGTCTATGCTCACGGCTATTCGCAACAACCACGTACAACGCCCGTGCTGAGTAACTCGAGACTGATCGCATCGATGTACACACTACCGCACAAACATGGAATCTGGTAGACACCAGGGGCTTTCAGATGATTGTGGTCTTTGATGGGAAAGTAGTCTGAGAGCTTGAATTGGGTTTGAAGATGGTTTTCATGTTGTTCCTGAAGAGAATCTTGCTGATGCGATCGGTGACACCATGAATGTAGGGTAGATACGCTTGCTTACGGAAATTAGGGTTAGATGAGGGGAGTTGCTATGGAGAAGGGTTGGTAATATAGATTCACTAGATCTTACTCACCTTGGGTCACAGATGTGATCAAAATCATGATGAAATACCACGACAAAGCAAAACAAAGCTTTCGCAGAACACGCAATCCCACACACTGGTCCTATTACAAATCCCTTCGTAATATTACGACGATGTCATGGAAAAATGAAAAAAGAGCGTTTTTAAAAGCTTAGAGAAATCGAGGGACTTCAAGAAGATGTGGGATGCAATCGACAGTATTGGCATCTGTAAGAGCAAATCTAAAGTTATACCACCCAGTATTAGTAATGTCAATATAATTAACAATTACTTCATTAGTTCTGCTACTTCTTTGGCTGCTCCAGTAGACGAATCACCCTACTTCAACATTCTCTTTAACAACAGCTTTGAGTTCTCTCCTGTATGTATAACAACTGTACGTAAAGTTTTGTTTGCGCTTGCGTCCGATGCTGTCAGCTGTGACGGTATTACTTTGGAAATGTTAAAAATGCACTGTCCAGTTATATTACCGTACTTAACGCATATTGTAAATTCTTGTATTTTGGAGCAGTGTATGTCGAATATGTGGAAGGAAGCAGTTGTGCATCCTTTACTGAAGATTACAGAAATTAAAGAACTAAAGGACCTGAGACCTGTTAGCGTGCTGCCGGCGATGTCTAAGATTCTTTAGAAGGTGCTTCACAGACAACTATCTCAATACATACATGCACATTAATGTGCGTAATAATAATAATAATGTGGGTTCCGCCCTAGCCATAGTTGTACTACTGCTCTTGCAACACTTAGAGATGCCACCGATCAAAATCAGATCACAGAACTTGTGTTCTACTTCAGCAAAGCTTTCACACAGTTAACCACAAGCTATTATTATTAATTTTACGATATATTGGTCTCGGCGGCAGATCACTCTCATTAATAGAAAATTATTTACTTAACCGCTTTCAACGAGTAAAAATCTTGGAAAACGTCTCCAGTACAATTTCAATAAATTCTGGAACTGTACAAAGATCAATTTTGGGTCCACTGGTATATTGCATTTACACCGCCTTCTTCAGCAAGAAAATTATAAATTCAAAAATGTTAGTCTACGCGGATCATAAGCAGGTCCTATCACTCCTTCGCACTCCGAGACTATGTACTAGCTATGAATCGTGTAAATCAAGATTTACAGGCTCTGCAGAGAATCTCGAGTGAACATTCTTTCCACCTAAACCCGAATAAATCTTATGTTATGTTATTTAGTAAAAAGGATGTCAGTAAAAATTTGACAAATGTCTTCAGAGTATCCATAAACAATCAGGAACTTGCCATTGTGGAGCAATGTAAGACTTCAGGGTTAATAATTGACAATTCCTAAGATTGAAAAAGCTTTTGTGTGACATTGGTGTTATCTATTGATGTTCTTACGTCTAAAAGAATACAGAAACTGCAGAATTCGTGTTTGAGGCTTAGGAGCCAGGCGGGAATTTCATATAAATTAACTCAAACGGGTTGGCTTGTCTACCTGCGGGAACTACAGGCATTGCGGTTTCATCACAAAATTTTACGAACAAAGCTACCAAAATACCTATACGATAAAATACGATTCAGGTTTCAGGTTCACGATCGCAACACACGCTTTCTACACCCCCCGTAACACAGATTGATTCTCTTTGAAAGAAGTTTTTCATACCATATTTTCAAATAGTATAACCACGTTTTAAGAAATTTCCTTGATGTAGATAGTAGAGTGTTCAATAGAAATTATTTTCTTGTGCTTTTCCGAGGGCAATTCTTGGATGTGCGATGAGATGGCTTGCGGATGGCGCATTGCAGAATTAGATTATTACTCTATATAAATATATGTCTTATATAGTTGTGTTATTGGGTTTGGGTTTGCGTTATAGGTTAGGTGTTTCTTTTATATTGTATTTAATACGATCCTAGGTTTAGATGGTAGAACAGGATGGCCGTACTTTGTTTCGGTCTTTGCTGAATCTCACCTTGCGGTTATCAAAGAATTATAATTTATGTTATATTTGATTTGATAATAAAGCAATTATTAAATGCGTCTGTTCAAACGATTTGAACTATAAATTTGATAACGTATAGGTAGACACGCTGTAGATATATCAAAATATCTTACTTTTTATTAAACATGCAATCCTTCTCCAACAATTGAAGTGTAAGTTCTTTCCTCAGCTGGCTGATTTCGGCAGCGTGCTGCAGCTTTAGGTCTTTCATACGACTGGAACCGTGAAAAGTTTCCTCCCTTTGCTGTAGCTGTAGCCAATTGATATCCTTCCGTAATCCACGTCGTTGGTGTTGCAGGCGATTATAGAACGCTTGAGAGGCCAGCAACTTCTGAATCTTCGCGTGGAGGATGTCGTCCTTTTGCTCGTAGAGCACGTGTTTTACTTTCCGTTTGAATGCATCCAGTTCGATTTCGTTGCGTTCGATCGTCTCCTCCAGGCGGCTTTCGGTGTTGCTTAATATTGTTTTGGTCTCGTGGAGCTCGTTTCTGGATATCTGCCAGAAGGTCATGATCCTGCCTCTTTCGCGCCATAATCTTGCGGCTAGCCTTCTCTCGTTTGCGCTGTCTTCGTGGACGTTCGCTATATACTGCAGTAGCATTTTCTTTGGCAGTACGGTAGTGATTACGAAGTCTATAATGGGGTTCAATTTCACTTTACCTCTGCGATATCTCCTGACCTTCTTTACTTTGCCCTTTGGCTTTTCTTTCGCCGTTTTCGGTGTTGCTTTCGGTTTTGTTTCTTTCTTGCTTGGTTTCTCTTTACCACCTGTCTTTGTCTTCTTCTTCGCCATTTTTGTTCTCTTCAAGATTAATAAGTGGTTCGAAATAAATATTCTATCGGAGCGGGTTGATTGATGACAAGATGTCAAATAGTAGCTGGTGATTGAAAAATCCAAAGCAATCTCAGAAATAATCATTTGAATGGGGTATCTTCATGAAGATTTTTTTCTCTCTTAAATGAATCTTTATAAATAAAGCGTCACAAACGATTGCACTCGCTGTGTTTACTATGTATGTACATACAAGGAATCGAGTGGACGTTCGGTTATTATCGGTTGATGGGTGTGCGTGTACTATTACATCGATAGCACACGCGAACAATAGTACACACACCCCGATCAACCGATAATAACCGAACATCCACTCGATTCCTTATGTACAACGGGTGCAATCGTTTGTCACGCTTTATTTATAAAGTATTAAGGTATGTACATCTATTTTTTTTTTCATTTTCGTGACTGATAACGGAGATATAAGGCATTAACTTTGAAAAACTATGGGCTCGTGACGTCACAGGCCTAATAAGCGTGGACAAATGGAATCGTTTCCTTTGTGCAACAAAAAAAACATTTTAATGTTATGGCGATAACATTTTATGTATGAATACTTTTTTCCCTACTTGTATCTCTGACACATTAATGTTATCATTCCAATTCTTATCAATCTTTATTAAAAATGTACGTAACGGTTGATAAATTGATTGGTGTACTCATTCTAGCAAAAAAGCTAATGAATTCATCCGAATCAGAGGGCACCAGGGGTCTCTGCAATAATAATAGTAATAATCAAACTGACAACTTCCTCATTTGTCATTTGTCAAGTATAAAACCAGCTGGAGAAATTTGATATTTGACGAACTCCCCCTCAATCCGTCAACACAAATAAAGACAACACCTGATGGATACATCACAAATCCAAGAATCAACTAAAAACGTGTTGGTGGGTAGAAAACCTTTCCGTTAAATGTAGAAAAGTGTATGTAAATCCTCACGAAAAATAGTTTGGTAAGTTATGGAAAATTAGCGAAAATAAAAACGTTTCGGTCGTGTGGTGCAAATTCATTTTCCTTCGATGGGTGCCCAGGAATTAGGGAAGACCGAGGAAAAGATGGAAGAACACTCTAGAACAGTGTTTCTTAAGTTTTCAAATAGTGCTACAGCTGCCTAACTGGGAGCAGCGCACAGTTTCTAATCATTTTTATTGCTCCGCGATCAAGTCCATAGCATAAGCGTGTCTGCGTCACGAAATGTCTCGAAATATATTGTAGATACGAGGGACGTACAGGAATTAACGAGACAAGCTGCATTAGCGAGAAAACTACTGAATATTATTAGATGAAACTTTCTGTAGATCAAGTTGGCAACCCTGGGGACAAATTAACTCCGCTTCTTGAAAGAAATAAAAGCAAAAATAGCCTTTTTTGTTAATTTCAAAATGTCGACTCCCCTCGAAACATGTATGGTGAAAGAACAACGTTCAGTGATAAGGTTTTTATTATCCGAAGGTGTGAAGCCGGTCGAAATTTACTCGACAATGTTGAAACAGTATGGTGAAGTGTTTAAGCCGCGGAAACGCGTATAAGTGAATTGAACAGTTTAAATCGGGCAGAACAAGTGTCACCGATATTTATCGCCCCGGACGACCGGTTGAAGTGTCGACCGACGCGCTACAAAATCGCATAAATGACCTTATTCTCGATGACAGGCGTATAAAAATCGTGACAATAGCTGATTTGTGTAATGTTATGATAAACTGAATTATCGCAAAACGTGTTCGAGGTGGGTTCCAAGACAGTTGACTCAAGTCTATAAAAGCACTCGTATTCGCATTTGTTCTGAACTCAAACGACGGTTTTTAACGGAAGCTAGACCGTGTTATAATCTGCGTGTCATAACCTGTTCATACTCAGTACAATTAGTCGAAAAATAATAAAAACAACTTTCAAAAATCGATTTTTTTTAATGAACAGAAAAAAGAAAATAGCATAAAACAAACAAAATGTATTAATGACAAACTTAAATTGAATATGTATTTCAGTACTATAATAATTGCTCGGAAACGCCACCATTTTGCTCCATGCCTGCTGTTATTCTTCATTAATTTCTGATGAGTAGCACGTTGAATAGATCTTGCAGCCAGTTTGTTGAAGGTTCTTCTTACTCTGTCAATCATGTCATCAAACATTTCAGTAAGAGTAGCCAATATGCCACGTGTGTTATGTGGGGGAGTCCCGTTCATTCGATACCATGTGTTCCTCGCTTCTTCTTCCGGTCGGAGATGTAATGATTCGCGGGTATCGTTAGGTAAAATTTCCTCATAACACATTCCATTTAAATTGCATTCATAAAAGTAAACAGACAGAATTCTATTGTTTTTTAAAGCGCAGAATATACATTTAAACTACAAGAATCTTGGAAGCTTCGTCCTCTTACCATGTGCGGGTTTTCTGAAGTTCAAAAATGAATACTCACGGTTGTGCATTCCATTTCTGTAAAATTTGACTTCACCGCTACAAATAATATTGTCCAAAAACACATCATCTTCTTGTGTTCGAACCAAATACTATTCATAGAACTGTCTTCGCCGTTTAATGTCCGCAAATCTTATATTTTGCACAGTACTATGTTTGAAAGGTTACCACCTATGTTTTGCTAAAATTCTGTGAATTATTTTGAACGATGTTCTAAGGGATTGTTCCGCATCATGGATCGAATTAGTCGGGTATGCAGTAAAATAACCCAATGCCGTAGTTTCTGTATCCTCGTCACCTACCAGGGGTTTGGTTCTTTTTTGGTGTTTTCGTAAACGATCAAAATCTAGTTAGTTTTTTAATGTCCCGAGTAAGTTTTGGTCTGTTAGGACATCCCTCCACGAAAATCCGGCACGTTCTATCGAAAATGCGATTGCATTCGCCGTAAATTATAATTAGATTTAAATAATCTTCTTTCGAAAATCCTAAGCGGGACATTTCCGTTAAACTGAGAGATACGTCCAATTACGGAAAATTGTACTATAGTATGAAGTACTGATTACTGCTATGTTTATTTCTGTTGACAGTACATTCGACAGCTACCTTCAATTACTTAGCTATGGCAAGCTGAAACTGATATTAAACAGGGCGATATTTAAGATTAAGAAGGTTTTCACCAAATATCTCCTAAATTATTAATTTTAGCAAAAGTACTTGCTATACGAAGTGTGGAAATTAAATAACCGAACTGGTGCTAGAAAACATTTTATTGATCAGCAATTACATTACAAAGTTTATCCCCTTCAATGTACTCTCCTTGCCGATCGCTACAATACTCCATACGAATTTTCCACTGACGAGAGCAGTGCTCGAAGTCCGTTTCTGTCAGCTTGTTGAGAACCTCCGTCGCTTTCGCTTTCACCGCTTCCACACTGTCAAATCTTGTCCCCTTGCTCCGATTTTACCTTGGGAAATAGAAAAAAAGTCACAGGGGGCCAGGTCGGGCGAGTACGGTGAGTGGTCCAACACGGTGATGCCGGATTTCGCAAAGAACGCCTTCACAGACAAGGCGGCATGGGCTGGCGCATTGTCCTGGTGGAGCATCCAGGATTTGCTCTTCCACAAATCGGGTCTTCGTATTCTCACTCATTCACGAAGGGTGGTTAGAACCTCGTGTTTCACAAGAAACTTGTTGCTCCTTGCTCGATCTGAACACTTTGCATTTTTCCGACGCGACGCTAGCGTAAGGACTTGAACGGACGATTGCTACAGCGAAACTGAGCGACGTACAACCGTGCCCATCGAGCTCGGAGTGGCGGAAGCAACTACAAGCACAGATATGTTCAAATCTGCCGTGGCGTGCTCGCTGTTTGCCGATAGTAGCACTAGTCCGGTTATTTAATTGCCACACCGCGTACATCTTTGCTTTATTTTCGGACGTACAATCTAATACCACTTAGAAAATTAGGGGTTGGTATTAAAAAATCGAGAATTCTCAGTTTAAATATCTCTGATATTGTACCCTCCCTACTGGCACATACTGTACAATTTAGCAAGTTTATCTATTGCTATGGAAATATCGTTTCATGAACATTACCAGCAAGCAAAATAATTCTTTTGGCATATTACAATTGCAAGTTAGGTGGAAGCCTGTAATGCACCACATCTGTCAAAGTTGCATAAAGTAATTTTAAAATATAACACAGAATCCAAATCTGACATAAAAATTGTACTGTTTTATTTAAAATAGGAAAGTTGACGGCTACTTCTGGTATATGAGAGAGATACCGGCAGTTGAAAATAATATAGCTAAGCTAACTTTGAAGGATAACTTGTATATGTAAATTTTCAAATTTCTATTTTACTCACTTCCCCTTATACTTTTAACCGACACTCATTGTGACACACCTGTATGGTAAAATGTGTAGTTATGTTAGTAGTTTTAGAATCAACTTAGCATTTACAAATAATATATACCGATTAGATTTTGGGCTGTTTCCTACATAAATGATAAACTAGTCAGAGGCGATTTGATTGGCTGAAAGATAATCAGAAACTGTTTTCTGACTGATTTCAGGGTATGTGATTAGCTCTGACCAGTTTGTGATTTGTGTTGCAACAAAGATTTTATTATATCATTTTTGAAAAACAGATTTATAGTGATGAGAATCATGAGAATATCACCATGTATGTATAGTATGTCAATGTACTAATATTGGAACACGTTTTTCCTTAAGACATTACTATAATAGAACATGGTGTACGTGGATGTTTTACGACGTGAAAGGAGAGCGTGTTGTTTTTATGCGCAGGACAAAGCCAGAGCTATAATGCGTTTAGCGAACGATCTCAAGACCGGAGTTTCAGGTGTGTAGACAAAGTTTTAGCCCACGATTTTTCGAAATATGGTGTGCCGTGCCGTTTTTCGCTCCGAAACCGGCCACGTACATGAGTCAGATGCATTTGTTGCTATCGCAGGTTTTATTTATCTGCGTCTCCGATCTGCTAAAAGAAAGAATTCGATTTTTCCTTATAATTCTCAGATTACAATCTCAGAACATTTCAAACCTCACACTTTTGTTATTTCAAATTCGTAGCCGACACAAATTCTTTAAATCAATTTAAAATATTCCGAACTTTAGTGAAAAAACAAACTCAAGCTGCATACAAATCTTATGTAAATAAAATCGAAGCGTTTATTGTCAACAATCCTCAAAAGTTCTGGTTATTTGTTCCAGATAAGCGGAGCCGCACTCGTATTCCTGGCTTAATGAATTGGAACAATAGCAATCTTGCTAATTCGCAGGATATACTAGACGGTTTTGCAAGTTATTTTAGCAGCATATATGTCGCCGATGAAACCTCCATGTGCTATGATACCCCTATGGGTACTTCTGCAGTTAATATGTATTTTATTACTGAAACGGAGGCTCATGATGCCATTAGAAAATTAAAAAAGCAAAATGACATCGGGTCCAGATGGAATACCAAGCTTCTTGGTCAAGGACTGTGAAGCTGTCCTTGCGAAGCCGCTGGTTATTATCTTTAATTTGGCACTCACAAGTGCCGCTTTTCCTGATGCGTGGAAGATTTCAAAGGTCTGTCCGATATTTAAATCTGGATCACCTGAAGATATTGTTAACTATCGCCCGATATCGCTACTAAATAACTTCGCAAAGATATTTGAAATGATATTACACTCGCACATATATCCGCAAATATGTGATTTTATATCACCGCATCAGCATGGCTTCATGGCAAAGAGATCAACGGTTACCAACTTTACCCAGTTAATATTAAATGTTTTAGACAATCATGGCCGAGTGGATACAATCTACACAGATATTTCAAAGGCATTTGATAGGATAAACCATACCATACTGATTAAGTGGATTCCTTTGGCTTTTGCAATCGTTTACAACAATTGTTTAATCCATACTTTTGTGATAGAGTCCAATATGTATTCTACAATGGATATAAATCAAAATTCTACACAGCAACATCAAGTGTACCACAAGGATCCAATTTAGGCCCACGTTTCTTCATTTTGTTCATAAATGATTTGCTGAACAGGATCGATTGCAATGGATGTATGTTTGCTGATGACCTATAAGTATTTAAAGAAATTAGTACACTCACCAATTGCATTTATCTGCAGGATCAACTTAACAAAATTTCTCAGTGTGTTATGTGATAAACAGTGCTGACCCCAGTTAGATTTTGGTTGTTGTTACGCTTCGATTGGAGTTTTTCGATCTTCATGTTTGAGATCTTATTAGCTTTTATATAATCTACTAAATTATCAATCGTTAGATCAGGGTCCAGTCGAAACATGTGAAAATGTGCATATCTTGTTACCGCCTTGATGGAACAATTCTCATCTGCCGTACCGTATATTAAATTTGAACTACGGTTTTTAAATTATTTCTTAGCACTATTCTTTTTCTCACTGGATTGTTTGTTTTTATCTTCTAGCGGCACTATGCGAGGTTTTGGCGTTTCTTCTGCTGATGTCTTCTTATTTGATTTTTTATTTGAGATCAACTTGTCGGCGTATGTGACCTTGCCTGGTGTAATATTATCTTCTATTGTGTTTTCTTCTTTACTTGAAATTATTTTAATGCGTTCTCCATTTTCCTTTTCAGCTTAAAGTAATCTAATAAGTTCGATATTCGATTCACGAATAACTTTTATTTCGCTTCTTAAAGCTGCTATTTCTTCGACTAAAGTTGGAGTTTCGTTGTTAACGATTTCCCGGATTATACAATGTGTCCTCGGATGGATTGAACAAGAGGGAAAACATTTTTATTTGTAACTTAACGCAAAAATGTCATTCTTTATAAAAATTTTTGCTTGTCTCAAAACCACTAATTCTGAAACAAAAATCAGAATATTCTTTTTAGCAGCTGAGAAAATTACAAGAACACAAAAATTTAAGCAAAAAAGTTTCTAAGTTTCATGTTTTTGATTATTTGATTATTATCCTGTTATCTTCCATGATAACCTAATGAGTAAATCAAGTTACGTGTTATTTGTCAATGTCATTCGTATTTGTGTTGGCAAGAACATTTTGGAAACAGATGGATAGGTTGTTACCTGATTTAAGCCCATTGGATTTCTTTTTATGGGGATATGTTAAATAGCATGTTTATAATACAGAGAGATCTAGAAAGATTGGCATGGTACAAAACTTTGTTCCGCGATGTTTAGCACAAAATTAGATTCTAATTAGTGAAGTGAAGTTAGCCTTATAGGGAACTTACTGAAATGCTTGTTTTATTATGACAGATTTGTACAAATTCGTCCACAGTCGCCCGCTACTTGTTTCAATAAATCAGTAGTATGTAGAATTAAAGATATGTATTTGAACGCGGAACATGTTTTGCACGGATTTATCATTCTAATGATATATTTAATTGTATCGCACTTAATTAATTTTGCATTTATATTAATAACTATATTTTTCCCAAATTGAGGTTACTCGATTTGACAACCATTGCATTCATAATGTACCCGATGTACCCAACTATATCTCATTACGATACGACACTGTACTATTGCGTATCCTCATATACAGCAAGTGGCAACACGTCCAAATTACCCCTAACACTAGAGAGCGGCCATGACAATCTTTCTGGATCTCACTGTACTAATTTGGATAAAAATATCGAAATTTTAAAACAAAAAATTACGGAAGCGATACATTCTGTCACTGAAGATATGATCCACAATGTTTATAAAGAATTAGTTCGTAGAGCTGAAAAGTGTGTAGAGGTTGGGGGATACCACGTTGAATAAAATAAGATGTTTTTCTTTAGCTTAAATGTGTTTTTGTAATTTTCTTAGCTGCTAAAAATAATATTCTGATTTTTGTTTCAGAATTGGTGGTTTTGAGACAAGCAAAAAATTTTATAAAGAATTACATTTTTGCGTTAAGTTACAAATAAAAATGTTTTCCCTCTTGTTCGGTCCATCCGGGGACACACTGTATGTGCAAAATCCATGCTTTTTAAGAAAGATATGACAGGATCATCACTAGAGCGGGCCAAATTGCGCCATCCAACAGAATCGGAATCAGGCGCAACGGCCGCTTATTGTAAATAGCGTATATGTGAGTCACAGCAGATATGTGATATTTCGAAATTAATACACAAGAGTAAAAAAATAAAAGCTGACGCAATAATAATGTTTAGTAATTAGAGCGGATATATATATATATATATGTACACGCTGAGGTGTTTTTATTTTCATTATGATTTTTTATTTGATTGAAAACGGTATGCGTTGTAATAAGGAAATAACTGAGAAACTGAACGCTTGTTTTATTCTGTTGTACTTAATAATGTAACTGTAAATAAAGATATAATAAATAAATTCTATCCTTCTTAATAATGCGGATAGGCTTGTTTAAAAAGTTGCATCATCAGATAAGTTTCCACATTTGCCTCGGTGAAGGATGTTCGCCGAGACGAAAAAATGTTCTTATATTTCGAAAACGACCGTTCCACGTCTACCGAAGTAAGACAGGCGTAATTAAAATAATCTTTAGACTTAGTCAAGGAATCTGCAGATGCCCCATCGCACATTTGTCTTAATCTCGTGTAGTCCGGATTCTTTTTTAAAACACTATCGAACTTAGCTAAAACTCGTCCACTTGTTGCATCGTTTATACTGTGTAACAATGTACTAACTTCGTCCACGACTTGCACTGATTTTACTAACGACAATCCAGAATTTTGCAAATTTTCTATCGCGTCTACTAACCCTTTGTAATTGTTGCTAATATTCTTTAGATGTGTTTCAACAGAAATATCGAGAAATCCCTTCTGGCTCATCCTAATAGCTCTAGCTTCGGCAAGGACGAATTGCAAAATAACGGATTTGACTTCTTGAAAATGTTCATTATAATAAAAAGCGGCTTTTAACCACGTTCCCCAACGCGTAAGAATGGGCTGTGGTGGTTCTCGAATACCAGGGCATAACCTGTGGAATGCCCTAGTCCTCTTAGGACTTTTGAGAAACACTTTTTTTGTGTTTGCTATTAATGCATCCACCTCCGGGTAACACTCTCGATTAGTTTGTGCCACAAGATGTAAAGCATGGACTTTACATGTAACATGTAAAAGTCCTTCACACTTTTCTTTAAGGGAACGGCCTACACTACACATTGTTGCTGCACCATCGCTCATGAACAACAACAGTTGACTGGTTGGCACTTGAAATTTTTGTAACGTTTCGAGAACTACGGCCGTAATTGCTTTACTAGTACACTGTTTTAATCTTCTGCTGGTTAATAGAATTGCAAAATTTGGTTTAATAGGATCTAATACGCGCACTATTATATTCAAAATAGAATTTTTTTTGCAATCTGTCATCTCATCAAGACATAGCCACAGCTGTTTATCTTTTAATTCGGCTTTAATTCGATTTTCAATGTCCTCACGTATTCGTGGAATATCTCTCCGTAACGCTGTCCGAGATGGTAGTATCCACTCGGTATTGTATGTACCCCAGAATTTTCGAAATGCTTTTTTATCAAGTATACGAAGTGGTAGACCACATACCATAAACGTTAAATGCAATTCTAATTGAAATTGACGTTGTTGTGACACACCATTTCTTTTATTTCTGTGGTGTGCGCTATTTATATGTCTTTCACAATCACGTTTGCTCCAGCACAGTAGTTTCTTTTTACAAACTTTACAGAAAATTGTACTCCCATTGTAGTGTAAATCCACAAATTCACTAAGAAATTTATTAACTTTCGTAGGTAATAGCCGTTTATTTTTAATAGTTACGTTAGACATAATCACTAAAGCGAGCCACACGACGCTTGTTTCTAGTATGCCCAAGTGGTGCAAACGTAACATCTGCAGACTCGTCATTTGTTGATGAATAGAGCGCGTCATCCGTAAATGAATAAGCGCGCTGTTAGTTCGTAGCCGTCGATGAATGAACTTTTTTTTTGTAGTGGCCCACTGTGAACAACGCCCTATTTATCAACGAACACCCAAACTGCAGGTGTATATTTGCGCGTCTTCACGACGTAATAGACAGTGGTTTTGGTCCTCGTCCTAATAATTACATATTTAAATTGCCTATGTTTACATACATATATGCGCCCAGCAGCCTGATTGCGAACCTGGCGCGTGGCGCTCTTGGCCCGCTCTAATCATCACTACGCTCATTCTTTTCAACTGATCTTAGCCCGGGGGGCATGTATCGATTTAATAGAGTTCTTTTCTTTGATAGTTCCTGGTACCCGTGAATTTACAATAATCATAAATAAGAACGAAATCCCGTCCCTCAGCGTAATAGCTGATAATAACGTGGATTAAATTTATGAACATTTCAAATAACATTCATAGAAATAGCCCGATGAATCTTAAGTTTTAATTCTATTATGTAAAAATCTAGCCATCTGAAGTTATACTATTAGCTGTGTTAATGTAGTTATAGGTAATACCACCTCCTTACAGGCGATTACTGGTGTTCCAAATTACTAAACTTCCCACACTAAGCGACTTTCTTATAGTTGCAAGTATGTGTCACTTTCAGCGTTTCTTTTATTAGTTCATGAGTTTATAACCTTCAAAATAGGAATTAATGTATAAAATAACCTTTTTTGGTTTTGATATCATATACATAAACACTATAATCAATTACCAAGACTCCAATGAGATTACTGATCTTTATTAAGTTACCCAATAAACGTCCTCTCCTAAAAACGGATTAATATTCATTTATTAATGAATTAGCATGGATGCTCAACCTTCTCCCGAACATTTTTATCGACATTTATTCTGACAAATCATGGATATTTACATAAAAAAATCAAAATACGATACGGTCATGTTCCGTTCCCGTTCGTGCGAATGTGCGCGTCCTTGTTTTGTAGCGTTGCCCGTGTTAAAATAATCATTGCTTTCCTTATTCGGAAATACCTTTACACTGACCTAGTGACAATTGTGACAGAAAAGGTCAAGTAGATAATTGTGTTCGCGTACATACATACGAAACGATGAAGCAAATCGACTTATTTGGGTATTTATTTTATATAATAATGTGCGTGCGTTTATCTACTGGCGCGGCGTTCCATTTTAAAATTAAAATTGCATTACCAAAAAGAGCGTATTAAACGTTCGTTTAACATGGATTTTATCGTCGCTATTATTATATGTATTATGCATGATAAATTTTGCCAGACTCTTGTAGAACCGTCCATTCCAGGCGATATCTCGTTCGATGGATTTTATTTGTGCCAAGGTTTGTCAGGAACTGGTTTTATTAGATCAAAAATTAATATTAATTACAAACAACAGGTGCAAGTCATAATTTAAGAAGTTCATGTAATTTTTTGCTATATTCTTAGCGAAAAAATGAATCAGTTGCATATATCAAGATTAAAAATAGAAATGTAGCGTAGCTTGATTTATACAATCTCAAAAAGCATTCTAAAAGATACAGTGTGATCTATTTGAAATGGGAGCACCCCTGCAGAACCTATATTTTACATTAAAATGAATTCAATTTTTTTGAATACGTAGTGGATCATCACACATCATCACATGTCTACTTCCACACAAAATTTCAGTAGTTTGTCTAAATTTTCAAAGCATACTATGATTAACCAAAAATTAATGCTAATATAGCTCATGGTATTGGTGGAATCATTCCCGGCAAAAACAATGTAGCAGAGAAAATAGCGCTAACACATGAACATGTTTCTGCCCACCCGGCGTCATCAGCATGGTTCGAAGCACAATCTTCTGCTGCTAATAATTGCGTTTGCCTCTCAGTTTATGCTGCTAATCTCCAAAACAGGTGGTGGACATCTACACTCCGGTTTGTCTTGCTACCCTCTGGGACGGCGTGACTGTGTCTCTTGGCGATAGGTGTCGCCGAAAGACATATTCAGTGCTGTTTTGGAGATTAGCAGCATAAACTGAGAGGCAAACGCAATTATTAATAGCAGAAGATTGTGCTCAGAACCATGCTGATGACGCTTAAAACTTACGGAGCCAACCCTAACCTCCTAGCTCGTTCGGATGTCGAGATACAAAGGAGCCGTAAAAATTTCTATCCAAAGTGATGAAATTTTTGAATGGCCTAAAAATGAAAGTCGGAATTTCGCCAACCTGACGGTACTGATTTCTAGCCCGATGGTCTCACATTTGCGGAATAAAATTTCAGCCCGCTATTTCTAACCGTTTCGGAGATATGGGCGTTTGAAGTTTTCGGACCTCCAAAAACGGCTTGAAAACGAGCCCTTAAATCGACATCGCTCTAGTTTTCGTCTGATTTATCCTTAGGGATGCATTTCTGGTCGACGAAGATGACGGTTTCAGATAGAAAATTATCCGCTGAATCGATTGCGACCAAGCAGAATCTCCTAGCTTGTTTTTCATGTTTCGACTATCTCTATAATCAAAGCTACTCCAATGTCGAAGTTATTACAATTTCAATTGTCCAATGTAAATTTCGTCATATATCTTTTGTTTATCATTTTAGTGTTACAGTGTCATATATTTTAGGTAAAGTTTCATTTCCTATCGAATGCAGTACTTAGGCACTTTGTGAATAGTACTACTAACTATGTATACGAATGTGGTGCAATTATAAGAAAGGCACATATTGGGTATGAGATAAAACATCTGTTTCTATTTTTCGCTCCGTTCTAACCTTAAACCTTAAACGATACAAAAGCGGCGATTCTGTGCCTTGGTCAATAGGTGATTCATACGCACCTTGACATTGTGTAACAGATACACATAGAGACATGGCGAGCGCGGTTTGTCGAAAGAAATATATCGCCACCGTACACTGAAAGCGGTCAGATCCTCCTGCTGGCTGCTGTAAATTCTTCTACAGTAGTAATTGCCGTTTTATTATTAACGGCGTACGTCACAGGGCCGTACCGTTTATAAAATCGACAATGTTTCTCTTAATGAAAGTATTATTTTTATTTATAGTATCAAAACAAAAGAATACAAGTTAAAAAGCATTAAACTTCAAGTTTGTTGTTATTAACAGCCTATCATCGTCAATATTCGGGACATCTAATATACACTACTGCTGATAAATTTAATAATGGTTTTCTCTCCTCTTTCCAGAGCCGGGCTTTGGCCCTTAGGCTCCCTTATCACAAAGTCAAATTGTAATCAAATAGAAAGAAAACGAACAAGATGGATTGAGAGAATGCATTATTACAGAGAAAAAAAAGTTATTGAATCAAACAAATATATACCTTTGAAATTATTTATTTAACTCAAAGGTTTATTTGAGTGAGCACATTTTTTAAGAACAAATTGAATTTGTTTGACTGTACAAACCTTTTTTATTTGACGTAATTGTGTTAAGTCAAACAAATATGTGTTAGAATCGTGCGCTCCGCGCGTCGTCGGCAATTTCCGTTGCGTGAACGCAGTGCAATCGCAGTTGTAGTCCTAGTTTAGGTTATGTGACACGGTGGCCCGTAAGCGGTGAGATGTAAATGGAGAAAATAATAGGTAAGTAGGATAATGGATTTATATATTTTTACCATTGGATAACTAACGTTAAAATTTCTGTATAAACAAAATATTAAAATAGTTGCCATAGATTGGTGAATATCAGAATTCCTGTTTGTGTTAGGGATTAGCGAAAATTACAAAAATCTCGCCGATATCGTTTTCAAGGCCAGTAACACCAATATTAGCAGTTTAAATAAATTGCGATTCAATTCACCATACATTTAACAATGCTTTGATCTTTCCGTTTTCATATTTTGTAACTAATTGTTGGTATATTTCCTCCTTGTCTGATATAACAATTATTTTAGCAGAGACACGTGACAAGATATGCTTGCATGCATAAGTCCGTTGAGGTATCTGCTGTTCTATCTCCTACCCTTTTTGTCATAATACCTAGCACCCTTCTAGCACCTAACCATACAGTTATCCCTGTCACTCGTTCGCGATTCTCAGGACAAAACACACAAGTTATTTTGTGGTTATGTCGTCTTCATTGCACGTATTCAGTTACAAAATTACGTATACATGGATAATTATTGTTTTTATAGATACCTATACAAAAGTGCACACCTTTTAGCAATTATTTTGTCGACGTATTTTTGTAACTATATATTATAACAATTTGGACGTACTGCAGTCTGTTTAAAGGTCCCGGCGCGCTATATTTAACTTCGATGTTATTAATATTGTTAAAATCAGGTTACAACTTCAACATCGAGACCTAACCAGATTCACTTTACAGATTCCTGGGAAATGTGAGCAATCCCGAAGAAACTTGTAAGATTTAAGGTTCACCGTTCTTGTTTGCGACCACGTAGATCTTTAGGAAGTCCTTGATATCATCTTAATGAAATGGAGGAAGTTAACGGAATAATATATTTGTCAAAGTAACAGAATACTTTAAACCACAGAAATATTTTGTTAACCAAATACATATTTATCTAATGTTTTAATGGCAAACGTTCCCAAAATGAGGACATACTAAAAAATACATTTTTTATTGAATTAATCATATTATTTGCATACAATTTTTATAATTAACAATCACAAAAGTTTACATTTATGTTTATTTTAAAACATATAAAAATTTTATGCAAATAATATAATTAATTCAATAAAAATTAGATTTTTTAGTATGTTCCCATCTTGGGAACGTTGACCATTAAAAGGTAAAGTCAAATAAATGGTAAAAAAATGTTTGTTTCAAATTGACGAGGTTCTTTAAAAGAAAAAACTGTATTATATTTGGATCAAACATATTATGTATATTAAATCAAACAGATATATTTTCAAATCAAGCTTGAGGTTATTTGCTTCAAGAGATTATATGTTTGAATCAAATAACGATGTCAAAAAAATTATTTCTTTAAATTAAAAAATATACGTTTGCCGCCCTTTAAAACTTTAAAACTGCAGTGAATACTTCAATTTGGAAAACCCAGGGTTTTTTTTAATTTCATTAATGCACGGGAGAAATAAGAGGATGTATACCGCGATAGAAAGTTCCGTAATGTAGCGAACCGCTAAAACACAATATTTTCCCGCTATAAAGCGTTGGCATAAGGGCGGGGAGTCGCGCGACGGAAATGATTCTGTAATAATCATATCGCTGCGCTGGAGCTGTCGTGGAAAGATCACACTAGACTCTAGGCATGCGTCAAACCCCCAGTTTATTTCCTTAATTGATTATCGTTTCCATTCCTAATCTTTTACTCCTTTGTTACTTTCGATTTACGATGTTTGTATCTCGTAGTTATACAGTGGAATAATAATCTAAAATGAAAGTGACACGATTGTAATGGGCTAAAGAATATAAAAAATATACAATTGAAGATTGGGGAAAGGCAAGTTTCATTTATCATCTGTATTTTTGGCCAAATTCATCCTCATAGTTCGCTTCATGGTTCTCTACTTTTTTTACTTTTTCCTAAATTATTTATAGCGACCAATCACGGCTACAAGTGTTAACGGAGAGAAGCCAATTTGTTCGTCGACGTCTTTCATAGCGTTATAAAGAGCATGTACGATCAAATCTATTAAACACCTCTCATCTTAAATGGTTTGGTCGTGTATTACGACAGAAGGACCGGGACCACTATATTTCGCTAACGGAACAATGGAACAAAAACAATATAAACAAGTTTTACAAAACTTTTTGATACCTTATATTGGTTCATTAGATCGAACTCGAGAACCATATACTTTCATGTAAAGCAATGCACCGTGTTATAAAGCAAAAAGTATATTGCAATACCTTGAATATAAAAATCTGCGTGTACTACATTGGCCAGGCAATTCGCCAGACATAAACCCAATTGAAATTGTGTGGAATGTCTTGAAAAACATCGTAAGTACACGAAACTCAACTGCAAAGGAAGAATTACAACGACATATTGAAGTTGTGTAGCATAATAGTGACGAAATTAAAAAAGAAAACAATAAAAACCTGCATTGGCAGTATGCCAAAAAGGATTGAGGGAATAATAAAACACAGAGGAGGAACGAGCAAGTATTAGTAAATATATGTTCAAATTATACTTACTTGCATGTTATATGTAATTAAAAAATAATATAGCTAACATTCCCAACTGTTTTTTTAAATTTTACCCCAAAATCTTTAAGTGATCCTAATTCGATGACCAGGGATTGTATTTTTCCACGACCAACAGATTCTTCTCTGTTTCGCAACCTACTTATTTCGAAGTATTCGAGACATTTCAGCTAGAAAATGTTGAGTACAACCCTGGCGATAAGTATAAGGTGTTTTTAATAATTCGCAAGGTCGCCAAACTCACCTAGAGTTTCCTTTTATGGCACGAAATATATTTCAAGTGTCGCGGGCGCCTGTGATCCTTACACAACGAACGCTTTCCTTCTTACCCGCCGCGCAGCTGCATATAAAATAATTAATCGACTGGTCTGTACGCCCCGCGAGTATTCGTTATATCGCGAATATCGCAACGGAGACCGGATAAAAACGATCGCAAATCGCTCCATCTTACATTGTAATAAAAACGGTAACGTCCTCCTCTCGTTCTGTTATTTCTGTCTCGCTCAGCTGCGGTGTACGAATCAACGTACCGTGGAGGATTTTGCCCTTTTATGACCATGCATACTTGAAGAGTTTGTATTCCGAGGTCTTGGCCCATTTCGAGCAGAACGAATGCGTTTTTTCAATCGCCTTATTTATTGCTGAATGTTCTAGAACTTACAGTACTGTTCGTAAATTTAATTACCCTGATTAAGATGTATTATAAGTGCTAAATGATTGAACAACAGATCTAAGTAGGGTAACAATCTTTATATACAATTTAAGAGCTTCACGGTTTAGTGTGGGGCATTTCGGGAAAAAGGCATATAAATTTAGAAATCAAAGACCAGTATAAGGACCCTAATAACTTAAGACGTCGCTTTAAGAAGATTGGAGAAGATTCTTTGTGTCTTGTCCTTTCTATGCCAAACAAATTTAACATTGATGTGGAAATTCACAGACTTCAGCAATTACCAGATTCCAATATTTAGAATCAAGAGTCCAGAAATGCGAATTATTAGTCCTTAGTTTTAACAAATGCCATAGGAATATGTCCGAAAAAGAAGCTGGCGATATTATAAAGTTTATTAACAGCTGGCATAAGTTATTTACGCTTTCAAAAAAACAAAACTCTTGTAAGCTATCTGCTGTCGTGTTTGTTGCACTTGTACTTGACATTTCACTGAACATACTACTTTACTTTAATGGAAAGCAGCGCTATGAAAGTCCACACTTAACTATTTGTTAAATAAATACTCCACGCGATTATACATGCAAACCCCCAGCAAGGTTACGTACTCTATTAATGTCACAGCTTCACTGTTGTCAAAATAGTTTTTTTTTTTATTGGATATGAGAAAAAAAAATTAGCCCTATCGTTTAGTGCAAGAATCAGGCAGCTCTTATTGAAAATACGTGCGCTAACTCTTTATTTGGAGCTGCTTGACTTTTTGTTTTCCACAAGAACAAGGTAGCTCCCGGAACTGTTTGGTTCATGCTCTAAACTGTTGACATCTGTTGTTCGATAATGGAAACGAATGATACAAAATACCAGTAAGAAATTTTTCGTTAAAGAACTCATACAAGAGATGATTTTAAACTCTCAGGATAAATTTGTCCCTTTTTTCAATAACAATAATTTAAAAAATAGGAATAAAATTTTAAAAATGTTAAGATACAAAATAATAGAATTTAGAAAAGAATACAAAGAAACTGATATGTGTTTTGAAACGGTAAGTCGTTTCGTATCTAAATTATTTGGTGTCCTAGAAAAATCTGCAAACCCACTGTTTCCGGAAGATAAACTGCTCCTTTACCTCTCAAAAAAGAAGTAACAAAGAAAAATATAAAAAGAACAGAATGGTGGACCACAGAAATAGAACAAATAGTTAGAGAAGAAAGATAGCTGGAAGAAGTATATAAATACAAAAAGGTCAGAAGATTATGATGACCACACAGAAAGATGCGGAAAAGTAAAGAAGGAAATTAAGAAGGCAAAATAGGAATCGTTGATAAAATTTGGAGAATAGATGACGAGAAACTATACAGAGAACCAAAAATTATTCTATGTCACTCAAAAACAGCTAAGACAAAAGAAAGAATATAATATGATTAACATAAAATGGATGGAAACATAATCACTAAGGAAGATGGATAAAGACGGAGGAGGCGGTGGGGCGAATGAGATGCAGGATATCCAATACAAGATGATTTAGTAGAGGCAATAGCAAAAATAAGATTGGGAAAGGCACCCGGAAGATAGGCATAAGAAGACATAACACCAGAAATGATAAAATATATGGAAGAAAAAGGAATAAAACAACTAAACAAACTAATGAATGAGATAATATAAGAAACGAGAGTACCAAAAGAGTGGAATTTATGAATAATATTGCCACTATATAAAAAAGGGGACAAGAGGGAATGCAATAACTACAGGGGAATCACATTATCAAGTGTTCTAGGAAAAATATTGGTAAGAATCATGGAACGAAGAATAAGAGAAAAGATCGAAGATAGCATAGAAGACACTCAATGCGGATTTAGGAGAGGAAGAAGTACGCAAGACCTAATATTTACAATAAGACACACCAGCGAAAAGTTTATAGCAAAGAAGAGAAAGATTCATATACGCTTCGTAGACCTTGAAAAGGCGTTTGATCGTGTAAGAAGAGAAGATATATGGAAAACTCTAGAAAAAAGGCAAGTAGATAAGAAAACAATAGAAATAGTTAAAGCGTTATATATGTAAGAGCAATACAAAACAGCAAGAACCAACAACGAAGAGTCTAAAGAATTTGAAACAAAGATTGGATTGAAACAAGTATGTGTGCTAAGCCCATTATTATTTTCAATAGTATTAGACGAAGCTCTCAAAGAATCTAAGAAAAGAATGAAACCACTGAAAATAGGATACTGGAGGATGCAACCGATTTGTCTGAATGAACTTGTGTTTGCGGATGATATGGCTGTATTAGCTGAAACAGCAGAAGATCTATAAAGGAATTTGGAAGCATTGGACACAGAGATAAAAATAAATATGAAGATAAACATCGCCAAGACCAAAACAATGATAATTTCAGAAGAATGTAAAACTAAAAGGAAAAGAAATAAAACAAGTAGAGACTTACAAATATCCAGGAACAATAATACAAGACAATAGATCAAGAAATGAAAGAATGAAAAAAAGCAGGAAAAATATTTAGGGCGATGGGAACAACATTTCTAGGAAAAAAGGAAATCCCAAAACAGATCAAAACTGAATTAATAGAAAAGGTAATAAGACCAACAACAGCGTATAGCAGCGAGACATGGACAATGACAAAAGAAAATTAGAAAACGCTTGAGTGCAATGGATATGCGATTTCTAAGAAGAATAGAAAATAAAACCAGGAAAGACAGAATAAGGAATGAGGCATATTAGCAATTGCCGAAAGAGTGTGTAAGAACACTTCCGAACCCCCAGTTCATCTAATTATTTAACTAATTTACAAAAAAATCTCCCTGTTTTCAAACGTTTCAGTATATAAAATAAACGCATATTCCCGTTGACTGCATGACGCGACCGGTGCAGCTGTAGCCGATCGCTTGCTTACTTTTATTCTTCGACTTTTTCGATCCACCGACGACTATATTTAGAAGTACCCATCTATACGCGCATGTAATTTTTTCGAATCACGAGTGGACACCTGTTCGTTAAGTCGATCGTTGAAGTTTTTTCTACGTTGGTAATTACCTATTCGATAATATCGGATTAATCGATTGTGCAAGGCGTTAGTTAATCATGAGAGTCAATGGGAATCGACGGACATGTAATTATTGAGAGGTTTCTCAATGCGACTTCATTTATTTCACACTTGATGTAGAGTGGTGCCCAAATGTCCGGCGCCAAATTTGGTGCCTTGCATTAGCCGGGTTCAAGTTGAACTAGAAAATGGTGTTAAAAGTGCTTGAAAATTGTCCAAAAGTATGTCAAAGTCAACGTTGTTTTTATATTAGTAATATGAGCATTAACACAGTTTTAATACAAGTACTATCAAGCAAGTGAAAATTATAATTGATTCAGGCTGATGGATAGAATTACACATACAAATTCTTTTGCATGATTCAACAGTTACATAGAGCGGTATTGAGAATTATGGCTTTTTTACATAAGCACGTGACATAAGTACAGAGTACCCAGATTTGTGATTATACAGGGTAGGCGCCATAAATTCTTGGCCTGATATAATAAAAATTAACTTGGTAAAATATAACGATTTTTATTTTTCCCCTAACTTCAATACATTTATTACAACGATCAATTAATAATTCTATACCCTTCAAAGATTTTCGCCCTTTACAGCTGCTCCCAACTCACTATCGTCCTAAAAACGATTTCTTTTTGGATAAAGATTCATAATACAAAACCATTGTTTCATCTCCTGTGACAATGGACTCCAAAATCGGTTTCGGGTCGTCTCTACGCATGTTTAAAAACAGCGCGCACATTCAATCCGATGTGGAGTTCCACTGATGGAAGATCACATCAGGGAGCTGGTGAGAGGAACGCTGGAGAGGGCCTTGGCGTTGGAACATCGACTTGTGCGGGAGGTGGTGGAGCTGCAGAATCGACCTCCACCTGCGACGAGGAATATTAGAAGAATAGAGGACTTCTTGCGAGGAGCTAGATGAGGACCCGATATCCCCGAGTACAACAACAATGAACGATCATTAGCACAAACAACTCCAACAGTATATTTGCTGTTCATTCGAGATAAAAGGAAACATAGACTCAAGTCTGCCCCAACGGGAGATGGAAGACCGCAGCGTGAGAGCTCAGTCTGTTTTCAGAAGTCAAAGTGTTAACGCCTACATGTTAAAGCAAATAACCCAAACCGACGTGAATAGTGAAAAGTTCCAGATTGTTCATTGTATTGGCTCGTAAAATCAATTAATTTGAAATATTAAAAATGGATAAATGTTCTAAATTGAATACCTTTTGTTATGTGCGTGGAAAATTTGTAATTAAGACTACTGGGCGTAAAATAACTGCTGAAACCCCTGATTTGTATCAACAATATTCCTCACAAAATGTTTTTGCTGATGTGTATTGAACGCCGTCTATTGTTTGTACAATATGCGTTTTTGAATTTGAATAAACGGACAAAAACCGGCGCCGTTATGCTGTTTGGTGTTCCGACGATTTGGATAGATCAATAAGTGATTCTTTGAAATATATTCCAAAAACATATACTCAATTGCCGTTGCCGTATTCAAATACAATTCCTGTTTCAACATGGCCAATTTCAACAGAACAATCTGAGCCATCAGCATTAGAAACCATGAAAACCGACGAAGCAGGCGTATCAATGTAGGAACCATCAAATGTCACTGCACCATGCAATCACATTGAAATCACGCAATCTCGTTTGAATAATATGATAAGAAGCCTGAAATTATCACAGCAATAATCCATTCTTTTGGCAAAGGACTTGGAGCAAACGAGTATTTTAGCAGCAGGTGTTCGGATATACGGAGCAATCAATCGTCATCATCGTTTTACGAATTTTTGTGTGTGTATTCGTTGATACGACGTCTATTCGATCGATTTCCATCGACTAAATTCAATAACTGGTCAAAAAATTATAAAAATTACGTTTTTTGGGGTCTTTGGGCCTAAAGTTTTTCAATTGAAATTGCTCGAAAATCCGAGCTAACTTTTAAAAACAGTTAGCACCAGTGGATTCAGCATACTTGAATTAGGTTCACTCCCCGGGTGCCCAGCTTGTTGCAAAAAAAGTCTCCAATTCGATCACAGTGCTAATTATGTGGCCACTCTCTTGGAATCACGTTTCAACAATTTACTTACTTGGAGGTGGTTTAAGAACCTTACGTTTTCACTAGGCGAAGCGTTACAATAATATTAGACCAGAGACTCGTTCTAAATGGGACGACGTTTTAAATGGGACGTAATTCTAAACTTTAAGTGCATTTTTAGCATAGTATAAAAGGATATTTTGTTTGTATGTGTTTCCTTGTGGGTTGTATGTTTTACATTTTTTATTTTTATGTAAACCAAGGAAGTCATATCGCTCAGATTGAGCTGAACTTTTTTGGAGTATTAATATATCTTCGATCTAATGTTCTATTGATGCATTCCTGTGTAAATCTAATAAAATATTAGAATCAACAGACAATACCAACTGTCTAGCTTCTTTTTATAAGGTAAAGAGACATGTTTATCAACAATCCAAACTATATGTATGATATTTATCTTACTATAATAAAATCAATTTCATTTCACAGAAGCTACAATATGTAACACATCTATATGAACAGACATGATTACGATAATTCTAATGAGTTATTTAAGCTGCCTAATTTTACATTCCACGTTCAGTAGATTGTATGGTCTAGCAAGAATTGATCGTAATAGATGAGTTCCTGTCTTTTGAAATGAAATGTGGGGTCACAAACGGCTAGGCTCCATTAACGGTGTCCGTAATTTGTCGAACACTACGCCACTACGTTTATTTTCGTTTGTCCGCTGTTGGACGTCTGAAACAGTGGTAGCCGAGTAAACCACAACAATTGCCTCAATTGGCGCTGATGCGGTGACAAAACACCGGGTGCAAGATTGAAATATGAGGGTTCCTTAATTGTGCCGATGAAGACTGACGGAGTGGCTGCTATTGCGAATAAGAATTATTGGTCATATGTGAGGAATTTGAAGTGTTTTCGTCGGAAAGGCGAGACTAAATAATTGCTAAAGGGTTTTCAATTTGCCTCACCAGATGTTTTAGTTAGATGGTAATAAGTGCAATTGGTACTTAAGGTGTTGAAGTTGGGTTGGAATTATCGGCTTTGTATTATGCTATATGCACCTAATGAAAGCTAGAGTTAGAACGTTTCTGACATCCATTAAAGGTTTCAATAAAATTGTTGGTTTACCAATATCTGAATATTGCAAAAAGATTTGCTGAAATGATTCTTTCATGAGAGATTGCTAGTGAAACTATCTCAATATAAATATAAGAAGACCTCTTCAACAGTTCATAATGTGTTTTCTAATCTTGGTGATACATTTAATCGCATCATTAAGATACGACAGAATCGTAAAATATTGCTTAAGGCTTCAGTACATATAATCTACTGCTAACTTAATGTTATTTTAATTCTAATATCCACTTCATCTTTTCCTTTAAGAATATTTCTGTCATGTTGTGAACGTTTTCCATTTGATTTGTTGGAAATTTGAAAAATTTAATGGAAATTCTGGAAGACTCTGTAAACAATATTAGCGTGTCCAATTATGCTGAGTGCATTTTGGAGATATTTGAAAATAACTGCTTAGTAAGGGAATTGTTCTTGGATTTAAGCAAGGCTTTCCACCAGCCGTCTCACAGGACAAACTTTAAGGCTATGGTGAAACCGGACTAATTCCAAGTTCTAGTAGTAACTGAAATATTTTCTTAAATCACATGCTCACTTCCATTGGAATTCACCAGGGGAGTATCCTGGGAACCTTTTTATCCTTAATATTCACCAATGATTTTATTTCCAGTCGTAGCTGTTGATCCTAAAGTACTTACAGTCCCTGGCCATATTACTTGAAATATGTCATAAATCAACCCTTTTACCTGGAAATTCCCATCCTATTATAGTGATATTCTTTTGCTTCGAAGAGATCTGACCGTGAAATTGTTCATCAGGCTTTGAGCAATAGATTTGCTACAATCAAAATGATTCAAAAAAATGTACAAGAGAGAGGAACAGAGATTTCGAGCAGAACTGTCAGGCGCCGATTGCGCGAAAATCGCCTAATGGGCCGAAGACCTGTAAAAAAGCCGCGTTTAACTGAAAAAATTAAATCTGCTCATCTCAACTTTGCAAGAGAATATCGACATTTCACAGACGAGAATTGGAAAAAGGTGAATAACTTAACATGATTTTTACTGAATTAATATTTGCATTATTTAATAGGTTTTCTTTAGTGACGAGTGCTCGCTCTGTGTGTTAGTGCAGCGAGCACAATTTGTTCGTAGACGACCTGGCGAACGTCTCACAGAGTCCACGGTTCTTCGAACTGTAAAACACCCTCCGCAGGTAATGATTTGGGGAGTGATTAGTGGAGACGGACCCGGCCCTTTGTATTTTGTAGAAGGTACAATGCGTCAAGAGCAGTACATAAATGTGTTAAAAAACCCGTTATTACCGTATTTTAAGCCAGGACGTCGCATACCGACAGGGCGTATATTTATGCGAGATAATGCTCCTTGCCATGTGGCAAAAATGGTTAAGAAATTCTTTGAAGACAATCATATACCTCCTTTACGTTGGCCCAGAAATTCACCGGACCTCAATCCCATCGAGAACGTATGGAATCGACTAAAAAGTATGGTATATGAAAGAGAAAACCCTACAAAGGAAATATTAATGAAGATTATAAAGGATGTATGGGAGAACAATGAAGATATAAAAGAGACAATCATATCTTGCATTGAAAGTATGCCCCGAAGAATTAAGGGTGTTATTAAAAATCATGGGTTATGGACTAAATATTAATTACTTATTTAATATTTACATATGTTACATATTTTTACAATATATTTTATAAATAAAAAATATAATACATGTATAGTTTATATTTTATTATGAAGAAACTACGAAATATTGAGTGTTTCAAATAATTTGGCCAGGGACTGTAACATTGCTGATTATACAAATCTTTTTTGGGGTGGTAGCTTTACATTCCTTAGCAGCTCGGGTGCTGGTTTGTACCAGTATACGCGATATTATTGCGACATCAACGAGTTAGCCATTAATATTGATAAAACTAAATGTGTTTTTTTCAAAGTTAACGCCAGCATTGCTGAATTTGCCATCACATGTTCTTTGTAAGACTTAAAATATGTCCAATTATGCGTTACATGTGTTTAACAACAATTACAATGACTATATATAAGAGTGCCACCAGAGAATCTGTGTTATAATTATAACCATTTTATATTCATGATTATTCCTGATTTCCATGTTTCTATGCAACTTGAATTAAGTTAGTTATTCATAGAAATTATCCCGTCATTGAACTAACAACGTGTGTGTGTGTCTGTTAATAAGAAATATTGCTTGACACCCCCTAGACATGTCTCGCACCAGCCTACGTATGTATTCTTGTGCTACATTCTCCCATTCTTCGATTTGGACATTTGATAGCCCTTGAAGAGTCTGAGGTGAGTCTGGGCGCCTTCGAATACGTTTGTCTAACAAATCCGAAAGATGTTCAATTGGGTTCATATCGAGACTTAGTGAAGGCCAATCCATGGTTTGAATCTCGTAGTCTTGAAGAAAGTTTTCGGTGATGGCCGCGGTATGGAGCCTGGCATTACCGTGCATTTACACAAAATTTGGACCCTTACATAACCGGCTGGTATAACGTAATCCTCCAAAATGGAACTACCATGAGATCCGTACTTTCAGAAAGATTAATTCCGTCCCAAACCATCATGCACACCACATATAATGGATGACAGAAGAGCTAACGTTAAAATTTCTCGCAACATCTTGAATACTGGTGCCAACCTCGATAGCAGCTAAAATACGTACAGCATCTAATTCATTTATATGTCTCAGCTTTTCACTTTGGACATTGTGATGAACTGGCATCTTTTATTACTATAGCGCGGCAAATTACATTCTTAATTTATATTGAACGAAGGGTGGGGTTACAGAATACACCTGGCACTTCTAAGCACCGACTACTATGACCATTAGCTAAGCCTACAAGAATTTTGTCGAATCCAGAAGAGTTCCAACCTCCGATACGGATCCTTAACTTATCAAACATCGTATTGACACGAAGCCTACGGTTTTCCTTCCTTATCCGAGAAAAAGACATAATCCAATTTTTATCCGCAATTAAAAACCAACCGTCCCAGCCGGGATTTGAACCAATTTGATTGATTGATTCACTTTATTTCTTGTACTTTCTTTGAATTGGTATTATCTTAGAAATAATATAAAAAAATTGTTTTGTATTTGCAAATTTATTCGAATAAAATGCGAGTTTTTAACATAAGTTGTAAGCTGAGGCGTAAGCAAGTGTTTCTCTAATTATTTTAAACGGTATAGTTCAATAAATAAATAAAATATTCCTGACGTCACCTATATTTATATAGATTTATTAGTTGATTAAACATATCGCTTGCAAAATAAAAATGTGGATTTCTTCTTTTGTATCACTGCATATTAATTTAAGTCTTAAATAAACAAGCATTATGCCTCAAATTTTCCAAACGCAAAGTGAATACCAAAGTTCTCAAAATTCAAACAACCCGACGACGGCTTGATCGTATTCTTTTTTCCAGCTTTAACTCCTGTAAACACAGCCGTTAATCTTAATGCAATATGCAAATATTTGTTATTGACATCTCGCAAATTGATCAATTAGCTTGATATGAAATTCAATTCTGAGTTGATATTAATTATGCGGCGATTTTGTAAAGCTGCTTGCACATCTGCTGATTTATCCACAGAAGAGAGCACCACGGTTCATTAGTGCCGAATTAAAATATCGGAAATCTTTGAAGAAGTGCAATCAATTAAGTTTTACGCCGAAAACAGGATTTTTTCGAGCATCTGTGGGTATCGTTTGCAATTATCGCTAAATTGATTTTTGATCGCAAAAATTATTTACTTTCGACGCAATTGAGAGGCAAGAATTTGTGGAACAGTCTAATAGATGAACCTTCACTTATTTATATCGGTTTTCTATGTTGCAAGTGGAAAAGTTTTGTTTTTCCCGTATTTTTAGAAAGATAATTTAGTTTCATTAATGTGTGCGTTTAAAATTAAATAAGTCAGAATCAAACTTGACGCACAATTTGTTTAGGAATAAGTGGTACCTTTTATGGTAATAAAACCGTTTATTTCAAAACACATTCATTTAAGTAAATGTTTGAAACAAGTCGAAGGAAAGAAAAGAAAATACAACATTTAAAACTGAGTTCACATATAAATTAGGTAATTGTTTGACAGGAAGTCGTTCATGTTACAACAATCAATCTCAAGCAAATAACATTTTAGGTTTTTTTTAAATAAATGAAACTTATTAACACGTCTTAGTTTTGACGGTAAATTATTACTAGAGTTGGCCACGCGCGCCAACGGGCAGCGGCGTTGTTTCGATTAGGTCTCGGGTTCCACTGGAGCTATTGTGTGTAGATGTTTGCTGTTGTAAATACTTTCGCGTAGTTGTTAAATAAAAATAAAATAATGCGTGCTCAAACACTTAGCATTTTAAGAGTCCTCCGTGAAATCGCAAAGTGAATAATGCCTGTTAAATATCTGCAACATTAGATATGTTTCAACAGTTGTTTCGACAGACCGAGTGCGGCGCGAGGAAAAAATGTGTTTATATGCAGAGAACGAACGTTCTACATCTAGTGACGTTATATTTGCGTAATTAAAATATTCTTTGAAACAACTAAACGGTTCTGTTGACGCACCTTCACAAATGTGTCTTAATGTGCCAAAATCAGAATCTTTCTCTAAAACACTTTCAAATTTTTCTAGAGCACAAACATTTTTTGCGTCTTCTATCGCGCATAGCTGTGCGTGAACATGTTGCACTATTTGCACAGATTCCACTAACGACACCGAAGGATCCTGTAACTTTTCTGTTGCCTCCGCTAGTCCGAAGTAATTGTTGTGAATAATTTTTAAATCCGTTTTAACCCGACTATCTTGAAATTTCGACTGGCTTAACTTGATAGCGTCAGCTTCCTTTGGATCAAATTTATGATAATAAAACGCAGCATTTAACCAAGTTTCCCAACGTGTAAGAATAGGTTCTGGTGGCTCAGGTATACGGAGGCATAGTCTGTGAAATTCGCGAATACGTTTCGGGGGTTTGATAAACACTGCTTTTGTATGCGCTATTAAAGCGTCTACCTCAGGATAACATTTTCTGATACCTTCTGCCACAAGATTGAGAGCACGAATTTTACACGTAATGTGTAACAAGTTAACAGAATGCTTTTTAAGAGACCGGCCTACAGAAACCATGTTTGCGGCACCATCACTCATAAACATCAACAGTTGGTTTGTTGAAAGTTCATACTTTTCCAATGTATTTAACACTAACTTTACAATTACTTCGGCAGTACATTATTGTATTCGTCTGGAAGCTAATAGAATTGAAGATGACGATTGATGCGGTTCCATTTTATGTGCCATTATATTAACGACCGAATGTTTTTTACGATCTGTCGTTTCGTCCACGCATAACCACATTTTTTTTTCTTTCAACTCCGATTTAATCCTTTTTTCAACATATTCACGAGCAGATGGCACTATCCTTCGTAACGATGTCCGACTTGGTAATTTGTACTCCGAATAGTCATTCCAAAACAAGACAAACGCTTCCTTGTCTAGTAAATTAAACGGTATATTACATACAATAAAAGTAACACATAAATTAAATACAAATTTGTCGTAGTCTCGTGTGCACGTTTTTTTTAAGCATTGCCGTTCACTGTTTACGTGCCGTAGGCGGTCCCTTTTGGACCAACTCATCAACGGGACATTACATACTACACATTCAATTTTAGCGCCATCATACGTCAAGTCAGAAATTTCGGCTAAAAATTATCTAACTTTGGGTCGTTTGCGCGACGTACGCAACATTTCACACGTACCGCGCTAATGGAAGGTCGAAGCTACACTGAGGCTTGTATGTAACCGTATAGATACTAACTCTAACAATAGTTCACCTACATGCAATATTTATAGCACTTAAAAAATTCTGCTTCAAACATGACAAAAACAGGCATTTTGCGAAATACTAGGTAATTTATTTCAAAGACCTAGTGGTTGTTTGTAAATTTTAGAACGAGCAAAAACTTTTACAAGGAATATTCTTTTTCATAAATCCCTAATAAGAAAAGCTTTCCCTCTTGTGATAATTATCCGGCGACATATTTCGAATTACGAAATAATTCTACTTCTGATTAAAAGATAATATACAAGGTGTTCCGTTTAGAAGAGTAAAACATATCATTTTAAACTTCCATTGGGTTTTAGAAAAATGTTATCATTTTGACAATTTAAGCATTAACTTTGTAAATGCATAGTGGTATATGATAATGGAGCTATGTATATCTTATAAAATCAAACATTTAAATTAATTGCTATTTAGTTCTTCAAATGGAAACATTTCTAATATTATTTGGAACAAGTGCGACAATAACTATTTGATTAAACTTTATTTGCTTGCTACGATATGTATGTACCTTTATTGGCCGGAATAGGCAAAATTCTGATACGCTGTACTTTTCTTATTCTAGTTCTTGTTTAAGATTCTCGGTAGAAACCTTCGCTAATGTCCATATACAACCATTTCAATGACATTTAAAGAAGATATAAAACTAAGCTTCACAATTTCATACCTTTTTAAAGAAATATAAAAAGATCCGTCACAGTTGATATTAGAACGGCAGTTATAACTCTTGCATCAGATTATTTAAGCATTCAAAAAACTTTCTTAATTTTCTTCATGCGCTTCTAGATGAAATTAAAGATAAAGCGAATATCTTCCCATTAGAAAAACATCGGAACGTTCGTAGTAGCAGTAGCAGAAGTTGGAAAATATTTTCGTAGATTATCTAAGTAGTTGAATGTATAATTCATGTGAGAAAAGATATGAACATATCGGCCGGAAGGTGAAAACTATGATAAATATTTCGAGCTAAAAAGTTTCTCCTTTGAAAAAAAATTTACTAGTCTAGATTTCGCGCTTTATTATTAATTTTTATGGCTCCATTTATTTTTATTTTGTTAGATTGCCAGATGTGATATTGCACGTTTTATAATGCATTGTACATAGAAAATACTACAACTTATGATTATTAATCAGTTATATAGATAAATAACTTTTCCACGATGTATATATCGCGTATAATTAATATTATCGAGTAATTAATTAGGAATATAAATCAATAAGTTCAAATGTCAATTTGCACGTGCTTAATAAAATTGAAATACGTAGTACGTATTTCAATATTATTTGTTTTATGCTCGTAAATGTAATATATAAGGGCATTTATCGCCTTTGCAGATTTCACCGAAAACGGGATCAGTTTTTGGACCTAAAACTACTATTTATGAATCTGGTCGCTATAACAATATATTCTAAAAATGACAAAGACGTACTTTAATTTTTGAATCAAGTACCTTTAAAATTCCTTTTTTTAATTCTAACATAAGCTATTATTCTCTTGTTCTCGCTGTTTCGAAGGAACGGTTTTTACTATGTTACAGTTAGGGATGTGAAGCAAAGTTATTATTCGTTAAGGAGTATCCAGGTAATTATTACCGACGGAGAAAAGTATTTTTTACATTTTGCGAGCAGTTACTAGTTACTTGTACCGAAATGCAGTTGTTAGTTACTTGTACTATAAAGCAATTACTAGTTACTACTATCGTAATCGATTCAGTACCTACTTTAGTTCTATCAGAGAAGATTTGAATTTCCAGTAAATAAGAAACATTGAAAGCATATTAAAGGTTTTAAATTGAGCATTAAAAAACCAGTGGTAAACCACGAAGTTATGGTGTGATGACAAAACTGCGGCAGCAATTACAGTTTTCCGTAATTTTTAAAAGAACTGCTTTACAACCAACCAACTTTTTAACTTAATTAGAAATTAAGATTGATACAAAGCAATCTTATATACAGTGCGGTCTTAAAATGCTCCCCCATGCTAACTTTTGGCTTTTGGCTATCAAAACGTGCGTCCAGCATGAGTTAAGTATTGCGGTAAGGGTTTTAGTGAACTGTTTCAGTGTTCCAGTGCCACAGATTTAAAGTACCCGATTACCAATTAATTAATTGCAATAAAGTTCGATAAAGTAAACAAATAACAACGATTAACAGAACAAGTTAAAACGAGAGAAAATAATAACGAGAACAAAAAAGGAACATATGGCAAATGCAATAAATAACAAGAATAATTTACGCTTTTGGAATTGAGATTTGACAGTATGGCAATTGCTATGATTCCTTCGCTTAGCAACGAGCTCTTTAGATTAGTCTGGCGTCACAAGAAACAATTTGGCACTCTTTCCTAGCCACCTTTGCGTAACAACAAAAACAGAGTACCAAAACCATTATTGCTGCATATCGTCATATTTCTTAAGTTAAAGTATAACATATGTGGCATCGTTGGATTCGCCTTTCGATTACCTTTCCAAAAACGAGAAAATATATCGGATGCTCTATTTTAAATAAGAAAGTTGGCGTCACTTCCGGTGAAACCGGAAATACAATTGAAATGCTGATAACGGCAAGAGTTAGTCCAGAAGAAATAGAAATCGACCTATTTTTTCTAAAAACGCTAGTTTCTGTCGTTCAAAAGTTAACATCGGGGGGGTACACTTTAGATCCACACATATCTTACGTATAGGTAATAAATCCCTATTATTATTATTATTATTATTATTATTATTATTATTATTATCATTATTATTATTATTATTATTTATTATACAATTAAAGAATATTTGTTAAACAATTATGTCCGTTTAATGTTTTCAGCTTTCTGATTTATATAATTCATCTAATGATTCATAGCGATTTATTAGTTTCGCAACTAACAGTTACACCTTTCTAGGAAAATACAAGCATAAATGCACACTATTTCACGCGAACACATTAGTTATCAGTTTATATCACCTTCTTTAAATAGTACGCACATAATCTTCAAATAAATGATAAATCTGGGTAGGACTAAAGGGATTATCGAGTGAATAAGATGCTTGAAATTTCTGCCGTTTGCTCTTTATTTATTCGGCTTTCCTAAGTCAAATCTCAATTAGATCAAAAAGATTGTTGAGGCATGAAAATTCACGCAGATTAAAGATTATTGTCTAAATTTTAATAAAAGAAAAGAGAAACGCGGTACTGAAAATTAAAAGTAAACTAGTAAACTAACTCAAATTGAAACCTTTTCTTTCGCTATGATGCAAGTTTTGTCTAATTTTAACCACAATCAAAAGTTATTTCACATTTGAAATGTTAAACACTGTACGTAACCGTTATAATATTTTTGGTATTATACTGGAATTGTAAGAAATACATATGTTTACGGTCGCTGCATCTTACATGCTTCGCCTCTAATGTTTTAATATGATTTTGAAAATATTTCCAAAATTGAAATTTCATTTAATGTCCATGCAGTTTCGCTATCTATGGCCGTCCAAAATCCAAAACACATCTTGTTACGTTCTCCTGGTTTGAAGAACAATGCCACTAGTCGTCTGCTTCGGTGTATCTTCTTTGTGAAGAGGAAGGACCAATTGTTTATGTTTCTATGGGAATAATGCTTATACGAAGTGTGGCAATTAAATAACAGGACTGGCGCTACTATGGGCAAACAGCGAGCGTACCACGGTAGGTTTGAACATGTCTGTGCTTGTAGATGCTTCCCCCACTCCGAGCTCGATGGGCACGGTTGTACGTCGCTCAGTCTCGCTGTAGCAATCGTCCGTTGAAGTCCTTACGCTAGCGTCGCGTCGGAAAAATGCAAAGTGTTCAGATCGAGTAACGAGTTAACCTCAAGTTTCTTGTGAAACACGATGTTCTAACTACCCTTCGTGAACGAGTGAGAAGACGAAGACCCGATTTGTGGAAGAGCAAATTCTGGATGCTCCACCAAAACAATACGCCAGCCCATTCCGCCTTGTCTGTGAAGGCGTTCTTTACGACATCCGGCATCACCGTGCTGGACCACCCACCGTACTCGCCCGACCTAGCCCCCTATGACTTTTTTTTATTTCCTAAGGTAAAATCGGAGTGACAGTGTGGAAGCGGTGAAAGCGAAAACGACGGAGGTTCTCAACAAGCTGACAGGAACGGACTTCCAGCACTGTTTTCGACAGTGGAAAATTCGTATGGAGCGTTGTAGGAATCGACAAGGAGAGTACATTGAAGGGGATAAACTTTGTAATGTAATTGGTGATCAATAAAATGTTTTGTAGCACCAGTTCGGTTATTTAATTGCCACACCTCGTATGCACATTTGATCGCTTACTCAGTTGTTCTTTAAATTAAACACAGTACGTTGATATAAGAAAATAAATTTATTGAATAAACAGTTCCCTTGTTACACAGGAAACACAATAAAACATGTGCTATTTCTCCTAGAAATATGCAAATACATAAATATTGTATATATCAATTGCGTAACTCGATTTCCTTAAATCAGTACATAATTCGTGTACGCATTTGTACGAGTCGTAATATTCATATATATATATATATATATATATATATATAATACTAGAGTCATCACCAAACCCTACTGGAGCCTGAGCGTCCGACCGGGCGACAGCAGCAAATAGTCGATCACTACCGCAAAAATATGCTATACAACTCACCGCTACCCAGACGCTCTCGTTATTTTGTGTATTTATTTGATACACCACTAATATCTATTGCTCCTGCTGCGGTCCCCTACAAAAGTCAGAAAGATAGAAACCAAAAATTGTGTGATGAATAAACGCTGTTATGCGTAAGCAAAGAAGCGACGGGTAACAACAGTGGTATTACGATTTCTTCCTCGGCGGCAACTGCTATATCTTGCGCTCGTTTCCAATACACAAAGTTTTAATGAATATAAATAAGAAATATATGAATTTGTATAAAACAAAACAAATGAAAAATTGTATTTATACGAAAATGAAACAAACAAAATGTTAGATTTACAAATAATACACGTAAAAAATGTTAAATTCATAAAATAAAACAAATAAAATGTTAGGTGTTCTTAACACATCTAAATGATGTAGTGTAAAACCATTAAATTTACAAAGCATTTGCACGTAAAGAAATTAGTGGTGCTCAATGGCGTGAGTTTTATGGCTGGCTCCCTTCTTCTTGACATAGTGTCAAAGAATTAAGGGGTAGTGCCTTAAAAAATTACAATCCATCACTGTCGACACGCACTCAATTTCTTGGGGATCGTCGATACCGTTGTACCTTTGATTTAATGATATTTCATGTATTTGCTATGAATCAAGTATAGCACAACGCATAAAAGAAAGTGTTATATTTCGCCGCGATAATTAAATGGTTGTGTAACAATTTTCATGAAACAGAACAAACATCTACTGAACTGAAAAGAAGGCCCTCTAACCTATTCTGTATTGGTGGATTTATGGCGGTAATATCTACACGCGGTTTATGGTTTATGTTACAGACCAGCATCTTTTCTGGAGTTCGTAATATTTGGCATATTTTAAAGTGCAAATACAACGAGACACGAACGAGACATGAACGAGATACTTTCAAAGTATGAATGTTATCAATAAATGAAAATTACAAACCAAAAGGAACGCCTAAATTTAATAAAGGTAATACAGATGATCCTATGGTGAACATAGTGCTAAATAAACGTAGAAATGAGTACCTTTTCCATTTACATGTACATCTGCTTCCAATACAACAAATAATAATACAATTTTGTTTTAAAGTTAAAGAGTTAGCGTCTTGTTTCAGTTCATTTAGAACGCTATTGTATATCCCGTGAATAGAAAAACTAAATGATTCTTTGTAATGTACTAAGCGCTACTTTAGGCAAAACTATTCCCACCACGTTTGGGAACATGCGCATTAGTTGTTTTGTTCTGTTTTTGTAATTTTTCCTATTAAGCAGAATACAGTGTGTGTTAAAGTCGGAGTAGTGTGTGCACTTTATTTATCTTCCCCTAAGAAAATATGCCATTTGACGACGGGGATGGCATATACATATCTAGCGATATTGTGCAATTGCGGGAATATCAAGCTACGGAAGCGGATGGTTATATTGTGGATGTTTGTCCGAAATTTAATCTTATTGTGGAGATAATGCGGTGACTTAAACTGCATAACTCTATGATAAAAATACAATGTTTGCAGCTCCCACTTTCGTTCCATTGGGAGCTATCCAGTGTCCTTTACTTTATGAGAGATATGCTGGAATCGACGGATACCATAAATAAAACGTTGTTCTTGGCAGGCGTTCTGTACTTTCTGAATTCGGTGGTCTGTATTCCTGTCGATAGCAGAGTGGTATAACGGAGAGTAGCAATTAAATTGGGAGCGAACAAAAGTCTCGCACGTCGGTTTTTTAACTTTCACCCCAAGGAACTATCTTAGATGGAGATAGGTATTCCTGATGTAATTAGAAATTTGCTCCCGGTAATGAAAGGTGTTGTCTATAACTAGTACTAGATTCATTGCTTTGCTGACAGAGGGTTACGCAACATCAAAACTTTAGATCTGGGTATTTTGTTCGATAATAGATTATTATTTACTGAACATATTTTATCAATGTGTTTATCTGCCTCCAAAATTCTGGGTTTTGCCATACGCTTCTGTAAGTAGTTTTCAGATTTACATTTAATGAAGTGTTTATATAATGCTTATGTTCGTTCCAGGCTTGAATATGCCTCCATTATTTGGTATTCCCACTATTTACATAAAAATATGATCGAGCGTGTTCAAAAAAGATTTCTAAAATACATTTCCTTCCGAATGAACAATGTGCACCCTGATAAAGAGCACTGATACACCACGGTATTTCAAACAGAAATATATGCTATACAAACCTGCGCGTGGGAGAGTCTGCGTCGGCGACCACAGGGTGAGACGATGTGCATTCTCTCTGACAGTCAGGCAGCCTTAAAGGCACTAGCATCTTATCGCATAACCTCCAAACTAGTATGGGAGTGCCTGCAAACCCTAATGGCTCTGTCTAAACGCAACAAGGTCACACTGGTGTGGGTGCCAGGGCACAGGGGCATAGCGGGCAATGAAATTGCAGACCAGCTAGCGAGGGAAGGTTCAAAAATGAATTATATAGGCCCTGAACCGGGTCTAGGTATTACCAAGAGTGCAGTGCGTGGTGCAATTAATGAGTGGATTATAACACAACACCAATTAAATTGGAAACATGCAGCTGGACAAAAGCACAGCAAACGGATGATGGGAAGACCGTCGCAACATCTGACTGCTGACCTGCTTGAATTAAACAAGATACAGCTTAGAGCAGCAACATGTCTATTAACAGGACATGGCTGTTTGAGAGGCCACTTGCATAAGATGGGGATCTACAAAGATGAGCCCTTATGTAGACTTTGCAATGAGGAGGAGGAAACAGCCCCTCACATTATTTTCGAATGTGCAGCGTTAGCTCAACGCAGATTCGCTATGCGAAGCACAATTGAACTACCAATGGAGAAAGATTTACTACATAGGCTGTTAAACCTGATTGCGGGAACTAACCTGTTTAAGTAAAACAAAACCGAAGCAGGAATAATATAATAAGCTATTAAGCTTCAGTGTAAGGGATGTAAAGACCAGCCCTGCTCTGGTAGAAAATCAATCAATCAATCAAGAGCACTGAATATTATAGCCTACTTTCAATGCACAATTTTCTGTCCCTTGCTAACAGCCGTGAGCATCACAGTGAGGAGTTTCTTTGCACAATCTTCTAATATTGATTCACTAGCTTTTCTATTGCAAATAAACTTTACAGTACCTACTCGATCAACATAGTCGATTCTTTAACGTTTTTCAAATACCTACAACTAACACAAACATCCTGCTTAAAGCATCTACTAACCACATGGTGAGGAACGAGAATGATCCATTTTTGTCTTACTTGCACTTGCTTTTCCCCTTTTTTTCCTGTCCCCTTGGAATACAGTGTCCTTGTTATATTGTATACTTTCAGCATATTTTAGATCTTGGTATTTTGTTCGACAATAGATTGTTATTTACTGAACATATTTCATCAATGTGTTTATCTGCCTCCAAAACTCTGGGTTTTGTCATACGCTTCTGTAAGCAGTTTTCAGATTTACAATTAGTGAAGCGTTTATATAATGCTTATGTTTGTTCTAGACTTGAATATGCCCCCATTATTTAGTATCCCCACTATTTACATAAAAATATGATCGAGCGTGTTCAAAAAAGATCTCTAAAATACATTTCCTTCCGAATGAACAATGTGTATCCTGATAAAGGCACTGAATATTATAGCCTACTTTCAATGCACAATTTTCTGTCCCTTGCTAACAGCCGTGAGCATCACAGTGAGGAGTTTCTTTGCAAAATCTTCTAATATTGATTCACTAGCTTTTCTATTGCAAGTAAACTTTACAGTACCTACTCGATCCACATAGTCGATCCTTTAACGTTTTTCAAATACTTACAACTAACACCAACATCCTGCTTAAAGCATCTACTAACCACATGGTGAGGAACGTGAATGATCCATTTTTGTCTTACTTGCACTTGCTTTTCCCCTTTTTTTCCTGTCCCCTTGGAATACAGTGTTCTTGTTATATTGTATACTTTCAGCATATTTTAGATCTTGGTATTTTGTTCGACAATAGATTGTTATTTACTGAACATATTTCATCAATGTGTTTATCTGCCTCCAAAACTCTGGATTTTGTCATACGCTTCTGTAAGCAGTTCTCAGATTTACAATTAATGAAGCGTTTATATAATGCTTCTGTTTGTTCTAGACTTGAATATGCCTCCATTATTTGGTATCCCCACTATTTATATCGAAATCATATGTTTTTGCAATATTAGGCAACTTAAATTCTATAAATATAATGTCAAAATACTATAAAAATTGAAGATTGAAATTGTAATTATATAAAATAAAAATATGGGTGCACCTACTTCACAATGAGAATGGTATTAACTGAAAGTTTCCGTTCCAAACATCGAAAAAATAACATAATATAATATTCCATGGAACTTCACCACTGCTTCCACATTCCCATTCCAGACTTCAATGCTGTATACTGTGTAGAACATTTTGGTAAGTCCAGACCTGTTAGTCAATATCGAAAGTTTATTGCAAATGTCATTTTCTCTTTATCTTAAAAAGCTGCGTAAAATTTTACTACGTCGCAAAATATCGACATACCTCATGTACTGGCACCTATAGAAAAACAAATATAATTGCGTTCCATCGTAAGTATCCCCATAACTACGTTTGTAGTAAAACCAAACGCTGCAGGCCCAAATAAATCGATTAATAATCGTAAAATTACTACCATTTGAAACGAACAGGAAATAACGAATGTTCAACGAATTGCCAATCATTAAATTACCGATAAAATCCTTTAGGGAAATGTCAATGCCTTCTCGTAGTGTAACTAATGTGTATAATAATTTCCAATTTCGTTATTAAAAAGGCAGCAAAAAGGCTCCCTGGGTGGGATTGTTGAAAGAAGGTTAAATATGACACGCGTAAAAAAATGACGATAATTTTAATGATTGCAAAGCATCTTTGCAAGCAGATATGCAGCGTATTCTTTTGTTCATTAAGGAATTATCGATTTTTTTTTGATTCTATTAATTACATTTATTCCTTATAAGTACATTGTACCTTGAACTATTTTTTTTTTATACATATTTATCTCAATCTGTATTTGCGTACATACCCATATACATATGTACATACAAATGTATGTATGATTGTAGGAATGGTATATCTATTAAGGAATTAGGTCATTATGTTTATTTTTTTAATCGAATGAAAAAACTTCAATACATTCACTGTTTGAATTCGTTCATACTTTATCTTTCTGTGTTATTGATATCAATTGAAAAATATTTATTTTGCTTACTGATTACAAAAATATATCTCCATTACTTTGGAATTATTGTAACGTTACTAGAAAAAATATCGCTACAAAGCGACTAGCATACACTCAGCCATTTACAAACAAATTTAAAATTTTCCTTAAAATTAAAAAAAGCAGATCGGTTGCAATAACGCTTTTAGTTCAATATTAACTTAGCTGTATTCCATTACATAATAATAATTAGAGTTTGTTAAAAAGGTGGTATGGAATGACAGTAGCATAGCGGTAGCGGCGTGTAGGGCGGGCGGGGGTAATTTTCAACTCGTAGTCGATCTCGACAGTACCGCGAGAGAGTTCAAAGCGACAGTACGTTGCACGCTGCACGCCAAATAAGTACGCGGAGATGGAACGCCCAAAGGGTGTAACCTTCCCTTCCAATGTAAATAAATATCTCAGACATTTCCTGGATTAAAATATAAAAGTCCGCATATTTATTACACAATATGCAATAGCGGATTGCTAAGTCGTGATAGGTTTGAATGTAGAAAACATTGTAAAAGTAACCGTCATGTATTGAATTTAAGAAACAGTATTCCATACTGGCAATTTGTATATGATTTTTTATGTTAAGTGTGTGCAACATCCCACCACATCTAGTATCTAATGAACACCTTCGTCTTTTTTGGGCTAAGTATGTTCCTTGATGGAAGCTGCCAACATCTATGCGATTACGATACAATTTGTCACGTGTGCAAGGTGCAGTAAACGAATGTATAAAAGACGAGTTGAGGAATAAGAAAATCTGCCTATGTGTGGATGAAACAACTGATGCTCAGAAACACAGCGTCATTCATGTTGTAGTGCGTCCTTTAAAACGTGGTGGTCCACCAGCTTCATTGTTGTTATCCAGTAAAAGGATTCAGAAAACTAATGCAGAAACCGTTGTCAAGATAATAAAAGATTCGTTGAGAGAATTTTGTATCACAGGAATCCAAGTCACAATGTTCGTTACTGATAGAGCCGCAACAATGCTGAGAGTTGGTAGGATGTTGAAAATATGCTTTCTGACTCTTCTTCACATAACATGCCTCCTACACGCATGTCACCTCGTAGCAGAAACCATTCGAAAGAAGTATCCGATGGTGGATAAGTTAATAGCAAAAGTGTTCACCAAATCTCCCAAACACATCCATGTATTCAAACAATTGTGTCCGAAATTACCACCACCACCTCAGCCTGTAATAACGCGATTGGGAACATGGCTCCAGGCAGTATCCTACTATCAGAAATATTTTTCACAAGTGAAAAATATCATCTTGAAACTTGATTCAGATGATTCCTTATAAGTACATTGTACCATGAACTATTTTTTTTTTATACATATTTATCTCAATCTGTATTTGCGTTCATACCCATATATCTACATACATACAAATGTATGTATGATTGTAGGAATGGTATATCTATTAAGGAATTAGGTCATTATTAGAGTAACCAAAACTTGCGGACTCGCATAGGCGTCGGTATTACGGGTTAATATAAGAATACGAAAAATTCATAAATAAACTTACTTGCTAATTGTTCAACAAATTAGAGGCATCAGGATGTGAACTACTGTAAACTTGCATCATTGCACATGTTTCCACAGTTACTTCTTTAAACCTTGTGCGTCGACAAGAAAAAATATTCTTATACATAGAAAACGATCTCTCCACATCTAAGGAAGTTACATTTGCATGTAGAAACTGTTTTTCAAAATCACTTAAAAGTTCACTATTCTTACACTTATTATAAACGGCCTCTAAAGTATTAAAATCTGGATTTTTCCTTAAAACATCTGCCAACTTTTGACTAGCGCATAATCCTGGCGTATCATTTAATGTGTGTAATTTATTTTTTATACTCTCCACTATGTCTAATGATTCCTGCAATGACAATTCAGTACATTGTAGTTTTCTGATGGCATCTAGTAATACTGTATAATTGATACATATTGTTGTTAAATCTTCTAAAAGTTGAGGAATTTGAAATTCTCTTTGACTTTCTCTAATTGCTTTGGATTCATTCCGATTAAATCGCATTATAACTGATTGAATTTGTTGAAAATGGATCAAATAGTAAGAAGCTGCTGTTAGCCAAGTACCCCACCGCGTTAAAATTGGTTCAGGAGGTTCTGGAATACCTGGACAAAATTTACGAAATTCTTTTAAACGTTTAGGGGATTTACGAAACACTGCTTTAGTACTTCCAATCATCCGATCAACGTTTCCGTAATGTTGTCGAACAACTTCACCAACTAAATGCAAAGCATGCAGCACGCAGGCTATATGTATTAAGTTAGGAAATATATGTTTTAAGGATCGCCCAACACTTAACGTCGTTGCTGCACTATCTGTCACAATCATCACAACTTGATCTTGGGCAATTTTAAATTTTTTCAAAGCGTTCATTATCACTTTTTGAATATTTTCTGCGGTACATTGTTGAACACGTTTGCAAGCTAACAAATATCGAGATGCTGTGTTCTCGCTAGATAAAACGCGAGCTATTACATTCACAATACTGTTTTTCTTTATATCGGTCGTCTCATCCACGGTAATCCATATTTTTTTGGAACACAAATCACGTTTACACACATTTTCTAGCATCTCTTTCATGCGCGGCAAATGATTCTGTAATTGTGTTTGTGAGGGTAATGGGTACATTGGAACGTATTGTCGCCAAAACGTTTTAAAAGCTGCTTTTCTCACCAACGACAACGGAAGATTACAAGAGGTAAACATAATTAATAAATGTATGAGGAATAGTGTATAAGGTATTTCAGTTCTTGCATTTCTCATATGCTTAATACCATTGACATGCCTCTGGCAATCAGTTCTGTCCAATGCAGCCAAACGAACATTGCATATTAAGCAACAAACTGCACTACCGTCATATTTTAAATGGGGAAAAAGTGACACATACTTATGTACATTAGTAGCAAATCTATTACGCGGCATTGTTTTCTTAGGTATGTAAATATTAGTTCTATATGAAACGATACACTAATTATGTACTTGGTATAATACTACAACACACAAAAAACACCAGCTATATTTTCAAAAGCGACACGTAAGTACATAACCTTGACCGTTCGACTAATCTCTGCAACAGCTCAACCGGTACTAAAACGAAATCTCTCTCAGCGCGGTTTAACATGATTTATATTCAAGGTCGACACTACATGCCTGCTTCTCTACCGGTTTAGTTTATTTATGAATTTTTCGTATTCTTATATTAACCCGTAATACCGACGCCTATGCAAGTCCGCAAGTTTAGGTTACTCTAGTCATTATGTTTATTTTTTTAATCGAATGAAAAAACTTCAATACATTCACTGTTTGAATTCGTTAATACACTATCTTTCTGTGTTATTGATATCAATTGAAAAATATTTATTTTGCTTACTGATTACAAAAATCTATCTCCATTACTTAGGAATTATTGTAACGTTAATAGAAAAAATATTGCTACAAAGCAATCAGCATACACTCAGCCATTTACAAACAAATTTAAAATTTTCCTTTAAATATAAAAAAGCAGATCAGTTGCAATAACGCTTTTAGTTCAATATCAACTTTAGCTGTATTCCATTACATAAATAATAATTAGAGTTTGTTAAAAAGGTGGTATGGAATGGCAGTAGCATAGCGGTAGCGGTGTGTAGGGCGGGCGGGGGTAATCTTCAACTCGTAGTCGATATCGACAGTACCGCGAGAGAGTTCAAAGCGACAGTACGTTGCACGCTGCACGCCAAATAAGTACGCGGAGATGGAACGCCCAAAGGGTGTAACCTGCCCTTCGAATGTAAATAAATATCTCAGACATTTTCCTGGATTAAAATATAAAAGTCCGCATATTTATTGCACAATATGCAATAGCGGATTGCTAAGTCGCGATAGGTTTGAATGTAGAAAACATTGTAAAAGTAACCGTCATGTATTGAATTTAAGAAACAGTATTCCATACTGGCAATTTTTATATGATTTTTATGTTAAGTGTGTGCATATCTCCGAAACCGTCCATTTGCGGACCCGTGTTCATTAAGACTTGAGCCATACAATTCCTTCTACAAATTTGTGACACTTTTTTAGCATCCTGTATAATAAATTTACTCTTTATTTTTTCATGTATTGCATTGTGTTTTTATTTAGTGTATATACTTACCTACATTTCTCCTATTATTGGGCAATATCCCTGTTGGGAAATAAATGTTTATTATTATTATTATTATTATTATGCTGAAAACGCTCTGGTAGGCGTTTTAATACTAATCTAATGAATTTTTCATAACAATTCCGCTTGTTGAGTATTTCATTACAGCAAGTAACTCATTTATACTATGCCTGAAGCTGTTTTAAGCCAATTTATTTCGAAACAATACGATACAATAACAATAGATCTCCGACATGGAGTTACTTCATTAACAAACTCATTTTTTTTAGTATCAAATTAGTTCAATTACCCTGCCTAAGACACCTCTTTTTGAATGATTAATCGCTACGAGGAAAGTTTCCCTGAGATACTGTTTACGCCACAATACATCATGAATCAAACTTTACTATCCTGCATATTGTTCGACGGGCACAATGCGCATTCAAGGGGTAATTATAATTTCACAGTATTTTCTATATAGTAATAGCATCGTCATGCTAATTACGCGGCCGCTAATAAAAACGTATTTTCACGACTTCCTCTCGTCCATGTGACAGCCGAGGCTATTGTTCGTATGCCTCTCATTAAACGGATTAGCAGCAATAAATAAATAAATACATAAACAGTATGAGCGTGTCGTGGAATGTACCGGAATACTAGCGTGCTAAAAAAGATAGTTTCACATCCATACGAGTAGCTTCTTGCTTGTCTAAAGGCTGGTTTCTTTCAATTAGGTGCGGTAATAAATATTTCCTTACAATGTAAAAATTACACAATATGGGGGCCTGTATGTATGGAATTTGCTGTTCCAACTGTTAAATAACCGGTGTGAAAACAGCAGCCTAAGATAGCAGCCAATTTTTACGGAAACACCCGAACGTCCAGTGACGTCCATAATAACGGTAAAATTTAAGATACACCGCTACGATTTTTACTAAACACCAAATGGCGGCAAATTTACGGTTACATTAGAAAGGGGGTGCATCTTCTATACCGATAGGGAGTATATTCCCTAAACAGCGTTAACTTGCCGAGGTTCCCTGAAATTTAAGAAAATCGCTAATGTAAAAATTATATCTCCGGTGTTATTCGCCGGAACATAATGCGCTTTGGCAGTTATATTCCCAGACCTATAGGGAGTATACACCCCAAATATCGTTAACTTGCCGAGGGTCCCTGGGGGTGAAATTTCAAAAAATCGCTATTGCAAAAATTATATCTCCGGTGTTATTCGCCGGAACATAATGCGCTTTGGCAATTATATTCCCAGTCCTATAGGGAGTATACACCCCAAATATCGTTAACTTGCCGAGGGTCCCTGGGGGTGAAATTTAAGAAAATCGTACAAGCAAAAATTATATCTCCGGTGTTATTCGCCGGAACATAATGTCCTTTGGCAGTTATATTCCCAGTTCTATAGGGAGTATACACCCCAAATATCGTTAACTTGCCGAGGGTCCCTGGGGGTGAAATTTATGAAAATCGCTAATGTAAAAATTATATCTCCGGTGTTATTCGCCGGAACATAATGCGCTTTGGCAGTTATATTCCCACTCCTATAGGGAGTATACACCCCAAATATCGTTAACTTGCCGAGGGTCCCTGGGGGTGAAATTTATGAAAATCGCTAATTTAAAAATTATATCTCCGGTATTATTAGCCGGAACATAATGCGCTTTGGCAGTTATATTCCCACTCCTATAGGGAGTATATTCCTCAAATGTCGTTAACTTGCCGAGGGTCCCTGGGGGTGAAATTTTAAAAATCGCTATTGCAAAAATTATATCTCCGGTGTTATTCGCCGGAACATAATGCGCTTTGGCAGTTATATTCCCAGTCCTATAGGGAGTATACACCCCAAATATCGTTAACTTGCCGAGGGTCCCTGGGGGTGAAATTTAAGAAAATCGTACATGCAAAAATTATATCTCCGGTGTTATTCGCCGGAACATAATGTGCTTTGGCAGTTATATTCCCAGTCCTATAGGAGTATACACCCCAAATATCGTTAACTTGCCGAGGGTCCCTGGGGGTGAAATTTATGAAAATCGCTAATTTAAAAATTATATCTCCGGTATTATTCGCCGGAACATAATTCGCTTTGGCAGTTATATTCCCAGTGCTATAGGGAGTATACACCAAAAAACATTGTTAACTTGCCGAGGGTCTCTGGGGGTGAAATTTAGGAAAATCGTACATGAAAAAATTGTATCTTCGGTGTTATTCGTCGGAACATAATGCGCTTTGGCAGTTATATTCCCAGTGCTATAGGGAGTATATACCAAAAAACATCGTTAACTTGCCGAGGGTTCCTGGGGGTGAAATTTAAGAAAATCGCACATGAAAAAATTATATCTACGGTGTTATTTGCCGGAACATAATGCGCTTTGGCAGTTATATTCCCAGTCCTATAGGGAGTATACACCCCAAATATCGTTAACTTGCCGAGGGTCCCTGGGGGTGAAATTTATGAAAATCGCTAATGTAAAAATTATATCTCCGGTGTTATTCGCCGGAACATAATGCGCTTTGGCAGTTATATTCCCAGTCCTATAGGGAGTATACACCCCCAATATCGTTAACTTGCCGAGGGTCCCTGGGGGTGAAATTTATGAAAATCGTTAATGTAAAAATTATATCTCCGGTGTTATTCGCCGGAACATAATGTGCTTTGGCAGTTATATTCCCAGTCCTATAGGGAGTATACACCCCAAATATCGTTAACTTGCCGAGGGTCCCTGGGGGTGAAATTTATGAAAATCGCTAATGTAAAAATTATATCTACGGTGTTATTCGCCGGAACATAATGTGCTTTGGCAGTTATATTCCCAGTCCTATAGGGAATATACACCCCAAATATCGTTAACTTGCCGAGGGTCCCTGGGGGTGAAATTTATGAAAATCGCTAATGTAAAAATTATATCTCCGGTGTTATTCGCCGGAACATAATGTGCTTTGGCAGTTATATTCCCAGTCCTATAGGGAGTATACACCCCAAATATCGTTAACTTGCCGAGGGTCCCTGGGGGTGAAATTTAAGAAAATCGTACATGCAAAAATTATATCTCCGGTGTTATTCGCCGGAACATAATGTGCTTTGGGCAGTTATATTCCCAGTCCTATAGGGAGTATACACCCCAAATATCGTTAACTTGCCGAGGGTCCCTGGGGGTGAAATTTATGAAAATCGCTAATGTAAAAATTATATCTCCGGTGTTATTCACCGGAACATAATGCGCGTTTGGCAGTTATATTCCCAGTCCTATAGGAGTATACACCCCAAATATCGTTAACTTGCCGAGGTCCCTGGGGGTGAAATTTATGAAAATCGCTAATGTAAAAATTATATCTCCGGTGTTATTCGCCGGAACATAATGCGCTTTGGCAGTTATATTCCCAGTCCTATAGGGAGTATACACCCCAAATATCGTTAACTTGCCAGGGTCCCTGGGGTGAAATTTATGAAAATCGCTAATTTAAAAATTATATCTCCGGTATTATTCGCCGAACATAATGCGCTTTGGCAGTTATATTCCCAGTCCTACAGGGAGTATACACCCAAATATCGTTAACTTGCCGAGGGTCCCTGGGGGTGAAATTTATGAAAATCGCTAATTTAAAAATTATATCTCCGGTATTATTCGCCGGAACATAATGCGCTTTGGCAGTTATATTCCCAGTGCTATAGGGAGTTTACACCAAAAAACATTGTTAACTTGCCGAGGGTCCCTGGGGTGAAATTTAGGAAAATCGTACATGAAAAAATTGTATCTTCGGTGTTATTCGTCGGAACATAATGCGCTTTGGCAGTTATATTCCCAGTGCTATAGGGAGTATATACCAAAAAAACATCGTTAACTTGCCGAGGGTCCCTGGGGGTGAAATTTAAGAAAATCGCACATGAAAAAATTATATCTACGGTGTTATTTGCCGGAACATAATGCGCTTTGGCAGTTATATTCCCAGTCCTATAGGGAGTATACACCCCAAATATCGTTAATTGGCCGAGGGTCCCTGGGGGTGAAATTTATGAAAATCGCTAATGTAAAAATTATATCTCCGGTATTATTCGCCGGAACATAATGCGCTTTGGCAGTTATATTCCCAGTGCTGTAGGGAGTATACACCAAAAAACATTGTTAACTTGCCGAGGGTCCCTGGGGGTGAAATTTAAGAAAATCGTACATGCAAAAATTATATCTCCGGTGTTATTCGCCGGAACATAATGGGCTTTGGCAGTTATATTCCCAGTCCTACAGGGAGTATACTCCTTACATATTGTTAACTTGCCGGTGGCAATGAGATTAATTTAAAGAAAAGGAGAACTAATGTAGACATAATTCCAGAATCTAATTGTGAAGAGAGAACAGCTGAAGAAAGACCGAATAATGGAACTAAACAAGCAAGCACCAACTTCACTGAGTCATATATAAAAAAATAGAAAAATAAATAATGTAGGGGCCCATTTGGGCGAATGAAAGATTCAAGTGAAAAGCATCAGAAGTATATGGAAGAAATCCATGTGGTCACCCTTACCAACGCTGAACTGAAGAACTAAGAAAGGCATACATTAGTTCACGGAAGCTTGTAGAAGGAAAGGGACCTAGAAGAAGCATCTTCTTTATTTGTTAAAATATTTAAGTCTAAAGAAATAACAAAAATGTCGATTGTTCGAGAAATAAGAACTGGAAACAATGTTATAACTGAAGCAACTGGTATTAAATACGAAGAGATTGCTAGAAGAAAATATGTGAATGAAAACCAAATGCATGTAGTAGTGGACTTATAATTTACGGAAATACCCATTCTTAGTTTGCACATCAGATGGATTAATTGAAGATGATGGTATAATAGAGATTAAGTGTTCTCATAAATATAAAGATTATAATAATAAACTTTTATAATAAACTGTATTCGCCCAACAGGATACCCCAATTACAGGACGAATAATAATATACGAATACATGTGCACATAATACAAGAGAAAAATAAAATATAATACTTAATAAAAGATAACTGAAAAATAATAGAAAAAAAAATATATATATACTCCACCGATTAATGCACCGATTATGATCCTAATTATATAAATTTTGATTTCTTAAATAATGACGATTCTTTAAAGATGTCATCCAATCACCATTACCAGCTGTAAGGCTTACTCAATGTAACTAAAAAGAGATGGAGTGATTTAGTATTTTATACGTTTAAAAGGAATCTAAATTGTGAATGTATAGAGAGACAACGAATTTTAGGAAAACCATATGTTGCCAAAATTAGCAGGCTTTAATCACTTTTACTTATTACTTGCAATAGTCTTCTCTGTTGTAACTTATTCCTCATACGATGGCAAAAAATGGCGATCACTTAAATAAGTTACCCTTCTGCCAAATGGATTAGTTAGTGATGTTAACTATTATCAAAACATTCCTGATACGCGGAAAAGTAGAGATTCGTGTAGATAACCACGTCATCGATCTTGTGTAGTTGCCCTTTTCGAAAATGTCACTTGGCTGGAAAATCGTATTCTGATACAACCTTAAATGCTGGGGAGGAGCTTTCTAGCTTTGCAATTGATATAACTTCATATTTGTTGAATGCACAATTTGATTCTCCACCGTTTTCTATAAAGTTATCTACTACTATCTTCTTCGCTAATCAGTACCCTCCTTACCATGTATTTTACATCAATGAAACTTTTGCAATAATGCCATTTAATGAAAATAACAGCCACTGCATTTTGATAATTTTAAATATTTCCAAGAAGGAATACATCTTTTTTGATTCAAATTACTCTGCCTATATAGGTAAAGAAATAGATTCCTCTTCAAATGATTCTAAGAACTTTTAAAACGACTATGTAACTGAAAGCCAATTTGCAACGGGTTGGTAAACTCTCCTAGGAAACACCATCTTTCAAACAGAGACAATTCTAATTGCGGCATGTAGGCTATATATTTTTTCGAACAAATCATTAAAAACCAAGCTTTAGAGGAGAAAAGTTATGAACGACTATAGGACGGAAATCAAACACCTGCTCCTAAAACATTTTTTAAATCTTGCTGCAAAGTGCCTTTATTGTGCACAACCAATAGAGGACGAATATTCTACTTGCTCCAGTTTTAATAGAAGTCTACATACCGCATGCTTCATCGATGCATCTAACCCACAAGCTGCCTTCCGAAACAATATCTGTGATTTATGCAGACAGTATTAATAAACAATACAGTAACACAAAGCGCCGACAGTTTTACCATAGCATAACTCCCCTGGATATTATTTTTGCAACTTCACAATATTTGGGGAGTAGACTTCCTATATATAATTTGTTCAGTAATAAGTATCAAACTTATTACATCTTTCCTCAGTGATAGATTGCAGCTTGTAAATTTCAACAACGTTTTTTCAGATATTCTTACTATTAACCACGGAGTACCTCAAGGATCTGTCCTTGGTCCCGACTTATTTTTAATTTATATGGGAATATAACTACCAAAGCGCACTATGTTCCGGCGAATAACACCGGAGATATAATTTTTACATTAGCGATTTTCATAAATTTCACCACCAGGGACCCTCGGCAAGTTAATGATATTTGGGGAGTATACTCCCTATAGGACCAGGAAGATGACTGCCAAAGCGCATTATGTTCCGGCGAATACCACCGGAGATATAATTTTTACATTAACGATTTTCCTAAATTTCACCCCCAGGGACCCTCGGCAAGTTAACAATGTTTTTTGGTGTATACTCCCTATAGCACTGGGAATATAACTGCCAAAGCGCATTATGTTCCGGCAAATAACACCGTAGATATAATTTTTTCATGTGCGATTTTCTTAAATTTCACCCCCAGGGACCCTCGGCAAGTTAACGATATTTGGGGTGTATACTCCCTATAGGAGTGGGAATATAACTGCCAAAGCGCATTATGTTCCGGCGAATAACACCGGAGATATAATTTTTACATTAGCGATTTTCATAAATTTCACCCCCAGGGACCCTCGGCAAGTTAACGATATTTGGGGTGTATACTCCCTATAGGACTGGGAATATAACTGCCAAAGCACATTATGTTCCGGCGAATAACACCGGATATATAATTTTTGCTTGTACGATTTTCTTAAATTTCACCCCCAGGGACCCTCGGCAAGTTAACGATATTTGGGGTGTATACTCCCTATAGGACTGGGAATATAATTGCCAAAGGGCATTATGTTCCGGCGAATAACACCGGAGATATAATTTTTGCAATAGCGATTTTTTAAAATTCCACCCCCAGGGACCCTCGGCAAGTTAACGATATTTGGGGTGTATACTCCCTATAGGACTGGGTATATAACTGCCAAAGCGCATTATGTTCCGGCGAATAACACCGGAGATATAATTTTTGCAATAGCGATTTTTTTTAAATTTCACCCCCAGGGACCCTCGGTAAGTTAACGATATTTGAGGAATATACTCCCTATAGGAGTGGCAACATAACTGCCAAAGCGCATTATGTTCCGACGAATAACACCGAAGATACAATTTTTTCATGTACGATTTTCTTAAATTTCACCCCCAGGGACCCTCGGCAAGTTAACAATGTTTTTTGGTGTATACTCCCTATAGCACTGGGAATATAACTGCCAAAGCGCATTATGTTCCGGCGAATAATACCGGAGATATAATTTTTAAATTAGCGATTTTCATAAATTTCACCCCCAGGGACCCTCGGCAAGTTAACGATATTTGGGGTGTATACTCCCTATAGGAGTGGGAATATAACTGCAGAAGCGCATTATGTTCCGGCGAATAACACCGAAGATATAATTTTTACATTAGCGATTTTCATAAATTTCACCCCCAGGGACCCTCGGCAAGTTAACGATATTTGGGGTGTATACTCCCTATAGGACTGGGAATATAACTGACAAAGCGCATTATGTTCCGGCGAATAACACCGGAGATATAATTTTTACATTAGCGATTTTCATAAATTTCACCCCCAGGGACCCTCGGCAAGTTAACGATATTTGGGGTGTATACTCCCTATAGGAGTGGGAATATAACTGCCAAAGCGCATTATGTTCCGGCGAATAACACCGGAGATATAATTTTTACATTAGCGATTTTCATAAATTTTTCACCCCCAGGGACCCTCGGCAAGTTAACGATATTTGGGGTGTATACTCCCTATAGGACTGGGAATATAACTGCCAAAGCGCATTATGTTCCGGCGAATAACACCGGAGATATATTTTTACATTAACGATTTTCATAAATTTCACCCCCAGGGACCCTCGGCAAGTTAACGATATTTGGGGTGTATACTCCCTATAGGACTGGGAATATAACTGCCAAAGCGCATTATGTTCCGGCAAATAACACCGTAGATATAATTTTTTCATGTGCGATTTTCTTAAATTTCACCCCCAGGACCCTCGGCAAGTTAACGATGTTTTTTTGGTATATACTCCCTATAGCACTGGGAATATAACTGCCAAAGCGCATTATGTTCCGACGAATAACACCGAAGATACAATTTTTTCATGTACGATTTTCCTAAATTTCACCCCCAGGGACCCTCGGCAAGTTAACAATGTTTTTTGGGTGTATACTCCTATAGCACTGGGAATATAACTGCCAAAGCGAATTATGTTCCGGCGAATAATACCGGAGATATAATTTTTAAATTAGCGATTTTCATAAATTTCACCCCCAGGGACCCTCGGCAAGTTAACGATATTTGGGGTGTATACTCCCTATAGGACTGGGAATATAACTGCCAAAGCACATTATGTTCCGGCGAATAACACCGGAGATATAATTTTTGCATGTACGATTTTCTTAAATTTCACCCCCAGGGACCCTCGGCAAGTTAACGATATTTGGGGTGTATACTCCCTATAGGACTGGGTATATAACTGCCAAAGCGCATTATGTTCCGGCGAATAACACCGGAGATATAATTTTTGCAATAGCGATTTTTTAAATTTCACCCCAGGGACCCTCGGCAAGTTAACGATATTTGGGGTGTATACTCCCTATAGGACTGGGAATATAACTGCCAAAGCGCATTATGTTCCGGCGAATAACACCGGAGATATAATTTTTACATTAGCGATTTTCATAAATTTCACCCCCAGGGACCCTCGGCAAGTTAACGATATTTGGGGTGTATACTCCCTATAGGACTGGGAATATAACTGCCAAAGCACATTATGTTCCGGCGAATAACACCGGAGATATAATTTTTGCTTGTACGATTTTCTTAAATTTCACCCCCAGGGACCCTCGGCAAGTTAACGATATTTGGGGTGTATACTCCCTATAGGACTGGGAATATAATTGCCAAAGCGCATTATGTTCCGGCGAATAACACCGGAGATATAATTTTTGCAATAGCGATTTTTTTAAATTTCACCCCCAGGGACCCTCGGCAAGTTAACGATATTTGAGGAATATACTCCCTATAGGAGTGGGAATATAACTGCCAAAGCGCATTATGTTCCGACGAATAACACCGAAGATATAATTTTTTCATGTGCGATTTTCTTAAATTTCACCCCCAGGGACCCTCGGCAAGTTAACGATATTTGGGGTGTATACTCCCTATAGGACTGGGAATATAACTGCCAAAGCGCATTATGTTCCGGCGAATAACACCGGAGATATAATTTTTACATTAGCGATTTTCTTAAATTTCAGGGAACCTCGGCAAGTTAACGCTGTTTAGGGAATATACTCCCTATCGGTATAGAAGATGCACCTCCTTTCTAATGTAACCGTAAATTTGCCGCCATTTGGTGTTTAGTAAAAATCGTAGCGGTGTATCTTAAATTTTACCGTTATTATGGACGTCACTGGACGTTCGGGTGTTTCCGTAAAAATTGGCTGCTATCTTAGGCTGCTGTTTTCACACCGGTTGTTAAATACACATTTTAATTGTTAGGAACGGCAAACTCCCTACATCTGGACACAATTCCAGTTTTATTTGGTTCGCTGGTTAGGTTTGTACTGTAGAGCAACGCAACTGCGCTGAAAGCCAGTAGCTGACGCATAAAGGTTTACAAAGCCGATCTGTTGTGTATGCATCTACGCTGTCGTATACTATATCGTAGTTCTACGTTTGTTTTGAAAATGTTTCCTACGTCGCGAAAACGACCAAAGTTGAACACAATAAGAGAATTTATTACAGAAATGCCTGATGTGAAGTGTGATGGCGCTAAAATTCAATATGTAGTGTATAAAATAGATTTAATGTGTTGGTCGAAAAGTGATTGTCTACGGCACGTAAATAGTGCAGGGCATGTTTCAAAAAAAAAATTCCACACGAAATTATGACAAATTTAAATTTAATTTATGTGTTTATTGCATGTAATTTACCATTTCATTTACTAAGGAAGAAAGCATACGTCTAGTTTTGGAATGAATATTCGAACTTTAAGTTACCAAGTGAGAGAACATTACAGAGAGTTGTGCCGTCTGCTCGTGAGCATGTCGAGAAAAGAATTAAATCGGAGTTGCAAGATAAAAAACTGTGGTTATGTGTGGACGAAACAACAGATCGTAAAAAACATTCTGTGATTAATGTAATGGTACGCACAATGGAACCACATCGACCGTCACCCTCAATTTTACTAGCTTCCAGACGAATACAACAATGCACTGCCGAAGTAATTTCAATGTTGGTGTTAAATACATTGGAAAAGTTTGAACATTCAACAAATCAACCGTTGATGTTTATGAGTGATGGTGCCGCAAACATGCTTGCTGTAGGTCGATCTCTTAAAAAACATTGTGCTAACTTGTTGCATATTACATGTAAAATTCATACTCTCAGTCTCGTAGCAGATAGTATCAAAAAATGTTATCCCGAGGGAGACGCTCTAATAGCACATACAAAACTTGTGTTCGTAAAATCCCCAAACCGTATTCGGGAATTTCATAGACTATGCCCCGGTATTCTTGAACCACCACAACCTATTCTTACTCGTTGGGGAACATGGTTAGAGGCTGCACTTTATTATCTTAAATATTTTGAGAATATAAAGAACGTGATTTTAGAATTCGACTCAAAGGAAGCTGCGGCTGTCAAGGTAAGCCGCTTGAAATTTCAGGATAGTCAAGTTAAAACAGATTTGGAAATTATTCAGAACAATTACGTGGGACTAGCGGATGCGATAGAAAAACTACAAAATTCTTCGGTGTTATTAGTGGAATCTTTGCAAATAGTGCAACATGTTCACGCACAACTATGCGCGTTAGAAGACGCAAGAAATGTTTGTGTTTTAGAAAGGTTTGAAAGCGTTTTAGATAAAGACCCTGATTTTGGCACATCAAGACAAATTTGTAGATAAAGACCCTGATTTTGGCACATCAAGACAAATTTGTGAAGGTGCGTCAACAGAACCGTTAAGTTATTTGAAAGATTATTTTACTTACGCAAATATAACGTCACTAGATGTAGAACGTTCGTTTTCGGCATACAAAAACACTTTTTCTTCACGCCGCACTCACTTTGCCGAAAGAACTTTGGAAACATATCTAATGTTACAAATATTAAATAGACATTATCCACTTTGTGATTCCACGGCGGACTCTTAAAACGGTAAGTGTTTGAGCACGTATCACATTTAATTTATTTTGTGTAAACTTTTATGCGTCCGCCACTGGCTTTCAGCGCAGTTGCGTTGCTCTAGAAGTTACACACAAAAGTATAGGAGGAAATTCTTAACTTAATACAAAAATACGCCATTCGCCTTTTCGATAGCTAACAGAATATTAATAACAATTATTTTAATAATATCAAATCAAATAAAGTAACGTAAAATTTTATTGTTCAAAAAAAATTTTAAAGTGTTGCGTTTGTTGACATGTTTTATTGTATTTATTCCTATTATTTTTACTTTCATTGAAGATAAAATATACATTTCTAAAGGAGACAAAAAAATCATTAAAACGTTGAAAATGCTAATTTTTTTGAACCTTCGAGAAAATTTGTATTAACAAAGTTGATAAAATCAAGATTCAATTTTCAAACTAAAATACACCATTGCACTTCATTTTAAATACACTGTTCGAAATAATTAAAGGGACGCTTGTCTTTATTTAAATAACTTTTTTAATTGTAATGAAATCTTATAAAACTCATCTTGAGAATTCACATTTTGTTCGAATAAATTTGAAAAAGCAATTTTTCGTATCGCATTTGAGATAACAACAAATAAGTATCCTGCTTCTATAACGTAAAGTTCTTTTGAAGAATTGTAGGTCACTAGTAGAGTTTGTTAAAAAGGTGGTACTGGCAGTGGCGCACCGCATAAAAGTAGGTACGTAATATACAATATTAGTGAAAAATAATATTGCTACCTTTTCCTGTAGTCTTGATGTCCACTGTGGCAACTGGCAACCGCTCTGGTAAGCTGCGTAGAATTGCAACACCAGTAACGCTTCCATTGTCGATTCAGTCAGCCGTCGACGGTGTTGTGAATACGTTGTCGTATACGTCGAAAATGATCGTTCGACATCCAGTGAAGATTTGCAAATGTCAGATATTCCTTTTCCTTGTCTGGGCACTCTTGATTTTCAGTTATAGACCGAATCTTTTGTAAATGGGGATTTTTCATTAAAATTGCACCAAATTTTTGAGCAACATCGACTCCTATAGTGTTCGTCAAGTTTTCTAGAGCTGCTTGTAAAAAGTTGCTGACTATCTCGAACTGCTGCAGAATCATTTGAATCAAGTTTCAAGATGACATTTTTCACTTGTGAGGTGCAATTATAAATATATTCAGCGACAGTCAGGCAGTCCTAAAGGCTGTTAAGGTTTACACATACGAATCTGCTCTGATACACGAATGTGTACACAATCTAAGGCAATTGGAACGCAATAGCCACGTTACTTTACGGTGGTTCCCAAGCCACCAAGAGATCGAAGGAAATGAAAAGGCAGATAGGCTGGCCAAAGAAGCAGCGAACATGCCTTTATTGAGCTGAATCCCTTCTGTGGTCTCCAAAAGAGCCACAATAAAACAAGCAATTAAGATATGGTAGGACAATCAAAAGGCCTCGGACTGAGAAAGTGTTCCAGAACAAAAACGTACGAAAGCTCTTATATCAAGCTCGCCAAAGACAGCAAAAATAGCGCTATCGTTCAGCAAAGGGGATCTCAAGTTACTGGCAGGATTTCTGACAGGTCATGTAGTCCTAAAATATCACTTATTTAAACTAAAAAAAGCTGAAGATCAAATCTATTGTGTACGCCAAGAAGATCTGGAGACGGCAGAACACATCCTATGTAAATGTATTGCCATTAACCGCACACGATACCTACATTTCAGTAGGGCATTCCTTGCACTTACTAAACTGTAGGAAGGAGATCCTGAAATAGTACTAAGGTTTATTAAATGTCTTCAACTGTTCTAGAACACATAAGGGCATTTTGTTACGATAGATCTATTAAGGTCGCAGTGACTGAAGGCATCTGTGGCATGGCTCGACTATAATAATAATAATAATAAATATACTAAAAGGTGTTTGTAACGTAAATATTCCATTAAACGAAAATGATGGATACAGTAATCTTACTCCTTTTCAGATGCATCTCTCACCAATTGTGATGCTAGAAAAGTCTCTCTATATTAAAGGATGTTCTGACTGATAAACAGACCCATTTCAGACAAGAAAATTTAGAATATGTGCTGATAATTAATGTGAATAAATCATGCCTAACGTAACCTGCATTTGCATTACTTTCATTATTAAGTAAAATACAACATGGTCAACGTATGATAAATGTAACACATCTAGGAAACTGAAAAATCATATTTTGCTAGCGCGGGTTTTACATCGAAGGTCGGACAAACGACCATGTAACTAGTACTGACCGATACAAGTATCTCAGCCTCCAGCGCACATGCACGCCAAAACTGAATGGCTGCAGCCCGCCGATGCGGTGTCATTCATAGTCGATAGGGACAGCCGTCGGTCCGTGCCCTAACAATTAGTTTAGTAAAACTCTCCAGAACATTTGCTCAACAATTACTAAAAAAATCATAGTTCGGCAGACTACACGTCAATGCCTATGCTACAGTATTTGTACGTCAGTACTTTAGGGTTAAAAGAAAAACCAACAAGAAGAATGTAAAGATTAATTTACATTCCAATTACGGTGAAATGTAAAAGAGGTCATAAAACAAAACCAACAATACGAATTTCTGAGAATATAACGTTTCAATATGTATACATGTTCACTTTCATTCATTCGGCAAACGAATTCAATAACGTCTATTATTAACAGCGCTAAATGTTTACAAGAAAACTGCAAGCCGGAAAAGCCGTGATAATTATTTTGATACCGCTTCCGGTATGTCTAAAGTTTCTTTCATGCATGCGTATATGTAAATATTTGATGAATCATAGTACTTTTGTGAATAATTTAGAGTTAATAAAAGGTTTTTAGATAACTAATAATAATACCGCATTGTTTTTCTTTTTATATTATTTTTAAAAGGAAATCCAAGCAAGAATTTTTACAGTTGTAGATATTGTTTTCTCTTATTTGGCATGCTTTCAACACAACATAATTTACATAACGCAGAAAGTGATAATTAGAGCGGGCCAAGAGCGCCACGCGCCAGGTTCGCAATCAGGCTGCTGGGCGCATATATGTACGTAAACATAGGTAATTTAAATATGTAATTATTAGGACGAGGACCAAAACCACTGTCTATTACGTCGTGAAGACGCGCAAATATACACCTGCAGTTTGGGTGTTCGTTGATAAATAGGGCGTTGTTCACAGTGGCCCACTACAAAAAAAAAGTTCATTCATCGACGGCTACGAACTAACAGCGCGCTTATTCATTTACGGATGACGCGCTCTATTCATCAACAAATGACGAGTCTGCAGATGTTACGTTTGCACCACTTCGTGGCATACTAGAAACAAGCGTCGGTGTGCTCGCTTTAGTGATTATGTCTAACGTAACTATTAAAAATAAACGGCCATTACCTACGAAAGTTAATAAATTTCTTAGTGAATTTGTGGATTTACACTACAATGGGAGTACAATTTTCTGTAAAGTTTGTAAAAAGAAACTACTGTGCTGGAGCAAACGTGATTGTGAAAGACATTAAATAGCGCACACCACAGAAATAAAAGAAATGGTGTGTCACAACAACGTCAATTTCAATTAGAATTGCTTTTAACGTTTATGGTATGTGGTCTACCACTTCGTATACTTGATAAAAAAGCATTTCGAAAATTCTGGGGTACATACAATACCGAGTGGATACTACCATCTCGGACAGCGTTACGGAGAGATATTCCACGAATACGTGAGGACATTGAAAATCGAATTAAAGCCGAATTAAAAGATAAACAGCTGTGGCTATGTCTTGATGAGACGACAGATTGCAAAAAAAATTCTATTTTGAATATAATAGTGCGCGTATTAGATCCTATTAAACCAAATTTTGCAATTCTATTAGCCAGCAGAAGATTAAAACAGTGTACTAGTAAAGCAATTACGGCCGTAGTTCTCGAAACGTTACAAAAATTTCAAGTGTCAACCAGTCAACTGTTGTTGTTCATGAGCGATGGTGCAGCAACAATGTGTAGTGTAGGCCGTTCCCTTAAAGAAAAGTGTGAAGGACTTTTACATGTTACGTGTAAAGTCCATGCTTTACATCTTGTGGCACAAACTATTCGAGAGTGTTACCCGGAGGTGGATGCATTAATAGCAAACACAAAAAAAGTGTTTCTCAAAAGTCCTAAGAGGACTAGGGCATTCCACAGGTTATGCCCTGGTATTCGAGAACCACCACAGCCCATTCTTACGCGTTGGGGAACGTGGTTAAAAGCCGCTTTTTATTATAATGAACATTTTCAAGAAGTCAAATCCGTTATTTTGCAATTCGTCCCTGCCGAAGCTAGAGCTATTAGGATGAGCCAGAAGGGATTTCTCGATATTTCTGTTGAAACACATCTAAAGAATATTAGCAACAATTACAAAGGGTTAGTAGACGCGATAGAAAATTTGCAAAATTCTGGATTGTCGTTGGTAGAATCAGTGCAAGTCGTGGACGAAGTTAGTACATTGTTACACAGTATAAACGATGCAACAAGTGGACGAGTTTTAGCTAAGTTCGATAGTGTTTTAAAAAAGAATCCGGACTACACAAGATTAAGACAAATGTTGCGATGGGGCATCTGCAGATTCCTTGACTAAGTCTAAAGATTATTTTAATTACGCCTGTCTTACTTCGGTAGACGTGGAACGGTCGTTTTCGAAATATAAGAACATTTTTTCGTCTCGGCGAACATCCTTCACCGAGGCAAATGTGGAAACTTATCTGATGGTGCAACTTTTTCAACAAGCCTATCCGCATTATTAAGAAGGATAGAATTTATTTATTATATCTTTATTTACAGTTACATTATTAAGTACAACAGAATAAAAAAAGCGTTCAGTTTCTCAGTTATTTCCTTATTACATCCCATTTACAACGCATACCGTTTTCAATCAAATAAAAAATCATATATATATATATATATATATATATATATATATATATATATCCGCTCTAATTACTAAACATTATTATTGCGTCAGCTTTTATTTTTTTACTCTTGTGTATTAATTTCGAAATATCACATATCTGCTGTGACTCACATATACGCTATTTACAATAAGCGGCCGTTGCGCCTGATTCCGATTCTGTTGGATGGCGCAATTTGGCCCGCTCTAGTGATAATTAATGATGTAAAATACGTAGGACACCATAAAATCCCCAGTAAAAACTTCATTCTTTGTTTAATAGATATGCTTCACCACCTTTGATTTTAATTATTATTGTTGTTTTAAGATCGTAAGTAATTTTAAATAAACGATAAACATTTAACTGCAAGCACGTGATAAAGCCGTTCCAATGGTTTCCTCGATAGTTTTTAGCAATGATTAGGGCCGGAATGATTCTGCAACATCTAAAGCTATGATTCCCAACCAGTGGTTCGCAAACAAAACACAAAACCAGGGGCTTACAAGCTTTATAAAGGCGGTTTGCGAAAAAAAAAACTTAGTCGAAAATTATATTGAAGAAAATGCGAGATTTCCACCAAGTTTATGGGCTTGCGCTTCAGCGTCGAATGAAAGAACCACAAGTTCTTGTGAATCGTTGCATTCCGATTATAATAAATCTTTTTATAGTACGCATCCCGATATTTTTAATATATAGATGTTTTAAAACAATTTCAAATAAAAACTTATTTAAAAATTAACAATGTACATTTACCAGCTAAAATAACAAATACAAATTGGAGATTGTTTTAACCATTTACAAAAAATGGTTACAAAGTTTCACGGTGGTGATTTTGAAACCACATTCGATTATGTAAAAGCCGTATCCTACAATTTTTCTCATTTCTTATGATATTTATCAATGCTTCTGTACCCATTATTAACGCTGGCCAAGAGCGGTACCGCGCATCGGCGTAGAATCAGTTTGGACCGAGAGGAACGGTAGTACTACTTCGTCTGCGGAGCAGTACGGACATTTTCGCTGCCGGTCATTTGCGCAATTGCTTATCTGTCCTAGGAAAATTATGATTTCGTCAGCAAAACGACCGCGGTCGGACAAACTTCGAAAATTTATTGCAGAAATTCCAGACTTAATATATGAAGGTGCTAAAATTAAATGTGTAATCTGTAAAATCCCGTTAATGTGTTGGTCCAGACAACATTGTCTACGACACGTAAATAGTGAAAAGCATGTCTCAAAAAGAAATTGCGCACGAGACAATGAAAAATTTATATTTAATTTATGCGTTACGTTTATGGCATGTAATATACCGTTTAATTTACTAGGCAAGGAACCATTTATCTGCTTTTGGAATAACTATTCGGAGAGCAAATTACCAAGTCGAACATCGTTACGAAGAATTGTGCCATCTGCGCGCGAACATATTGAACACAAAATAAAATCGGAGTTGAAAGATCAAAAATTGTGGTTATGTGTCGACGAAACAACAGATCGGAAGAAACATTCTGTTCTTAATGTAATGGCACGCAAATTGGAACCTCATCAATCGGCACCTTCAATTCTATTAGTCTCCAAACGAATACAACAGTGTACTGCCGAAGTAATTTCAAAGTTAGTGTTAAATACATTGGACAAGTTTGAACTTTCAACAAACCAACTCTTGATGTTAGTGAGTGATGGTGCTGCAAACATGCTTTCTGTAGGCCGGTCTCTTAAAAAGCATTCTGCTAATTTGTTACACATTACGTGTAAAATTCATTCTCTCAATCTTGTGGCGGATAGTAGAAAATTTTATCCTGAGGTAGACGCTTTAGTAGCGCATACCAAAGCAGTATTTCTCAAATCACCGAAACGTATTCGCGAATTTCACAGACTGTGCCCCCGTATACCAGAGCCACCAGAACCTATTCTAACTCGTTGGGGAACATGGTTACAGGCCGCGTTTTATTATCATAAATATTTTGACAATATTAAGAACGTGGTTTTACAATTCGATACAAAGGAAGCTGCCGCTATCCAGAAAAGCCAATCGAAATTACAAAATCCTGCGGTGCCGTTAGAAGAATCTCTACAAATAGTGCAACATGTTCACGCACAGCTATGCGCGATTGAAGACGCAAAAAATGTTTCTGTTCTAGAAAAATTTTAAAGTGTTTTTGAGAAAAATTCTGATTTTGGCACATTAAGACACATTTGTGAAGGTGCGTCAACAGAATCGTTAAGTTATTTGAAAGATATATTTTACTTACGCAAATATTACGTCACTAGATGTAGAACGTTCGTTCTCTGCATATAAACGCATTTTTTCCTCATGCCGTACTAGTTTTGCCGAAACAACAGTTGAAACATATCTAATGTTGCAGATATTTAACAGACATTATTCACTTTGTGATTTCACGGAGGACTCTTAAAATGGTAAGTGTTTGAGCACGTGTTATTTAATTTTTATTTAAAAGATGAGCGAAATTATTTGCGGCAGCAAACATCTCTATTAGCAGAATAACTCTAGTGGAACACGAGGCCTGGTCGACTCTACGCTACTGCGCGGTACCGCTCGTGGCCAGCTTTACACATAAGTATAAGTCCGATATGTTTTATATATTATTTTGTGTATATATTTTACTATCTAATATTTTAGTTTTTCAGTTTAGCTTAGTTTTATTTCTTTATAAACAACTATAAAAATAACTAAAATATTGTATCTACATAAATATATTTCTGTTCTGCATTTTTTGTATGATTTACTATTTTAAACAAAGTACCGGTGCATTTCTGTCCTATCTTCAACTACATGCAAAAACTAATTGGCGCGCCTACGCCCTCGCTTTCAAGTTAAATAAATTTTGTGGCGCACTTGCTCTACACCCAGGCAAACAACATCCTCATCTTCAAGCGAAGACAATTAATTTTCTATAATGTATTGTATAATACAAAATTATTATTATTTTCAGTTTCTAAAAAGCAATGTACGCTTTTAGATTTTTTCATAGTAAAATAATCTTAATTCAGAAAGTGCTCGAATATGTCTCCATTCTGCTCTGTGCGTATCATCAACCGTCTCTATACGAACTGGCTTACATTTTGAGCCAAGTTGTCCTCGTTTAATTGAAGAAAGGCGTTTACTCGCTGCTACATGTTAATATTTGTAAGACTAAGTAGGCCGGAATTCCAAAACATTAAAATGAAATTTTACAATTTTTTTTCGATTATATCTACAATGAACTCAATCCGAGGACACACTGTATAATAAATTATATTAAGAGGTACTATATTTCTCGTACCTGGTGTTATCTGTTTTTTTGAGTGTAGTTACAAACTTATGAAACATCCTGTAGGTTTCGTAATTTTAAACCATGCCACAATTAAACCCCATAACGAGGAAAAACCATTTTGAAAAATTACTGTTTACAAAGGCATGCCTTTGCGAGCCCGCGGAGATGACCTATCCTGTATAGTTGTATTAAAACTGAAATAATTTCTTGTCCCTACGGCTACTTTACTTTTTACTTGTAAAAAGTTAAGATTAAACAAGTTTAGATAAAAGTAACTTCACCGATTTAGATAACCTAGTTGGGACAGCTATAGTTAACTATTGTTGAACAATTTACCATCCAGGAATTTTTGTATGAGTTGGCAATGACCCCTAAAATATTGGAAAGTATACTCCCCATAAAAAGAATGTTGACGTATTAGGCGCCATTTGCATGTCAAGAGGTATTCCCATCAAGTCAATTGACGTGAACACTTCAATATACTACGAGCAGATGACAAATAAAGAATATTTAGCATGTTGTTCTTTCTGATGCATTGTTATTATATATGTTTTATTACTAGAACAAATATTCGAACATAGTAGTAAAAGTTTGCAGATACATATGCATTACGTTGATGCCAACTAACAATAAATTATAGGAAACGGGACTCCTACTGCTTTTAGTAAAACAGCAGAGTAAATTTAAGGTAAAGAGCTGGTAATTGCGTTGACGTGTTGTGTTGATGTTTTATTAACAAATACGTTTTATTCACTTCAAAAAATATACTACGTTTATTACTAGGAAACGTACTCAAGTCAAATTATTACTTAATGCTATCGTTTACATTGATTAGATTAGATTACATTAAATTGAAGCTAGCTCAGTAATATCTTTGTTAGAGAAAATCCATGTCGTATTATTCTGTACAATGACCCAATGAAAAGTGATAATAAATTCGTTATTTCTGTCCAATCGCATACCAAAAAGACATACGAGGGTCACGCTATATATTTTGAGATACAAGAAAACTACAAGTCTTTTTACGAAAATGATTTTATTTATGTTCAAAATAATCTCCTCCTGCATCAATGCACTTTTGTAACCGAAGTTTCCAGAACGTAAAAGCGTGAAGCCAGTCATCTCTTGGAATGCTCTCAAAAAATAGATGAATTGCTTCATCTATCACATCTTCCGTCGTGAAACGTCGACCACGTAAATGTTTCTTTAGGTTGAAGAACAACCAGAAATCACACATGGCCAAATCAGGCGAATAGGGTGGATGTTCAATGACTTTTACCTTATTTTCACGTAAAAACTGACACAAATTGTTTTAATGCTCCACAATACGTCAGTTCGTAAATTAAAACCTGCAAAAAGTGATTGGTGATTATACTTTTGAAGGAATTAAGCTCCATTCTCACAGTACAAATTGTCACTATTTTATTTCCGAATCTCAAAAAAAAGAAGGCACTACAATTATACCAGCTGACGAAGATTTCTTCACATGGGAAATTATTTTAACGAGTATTAATTATGTTATTGAAATAATGTAAATTGTCCTATTCTAAATGATCAATTAAAAATAGACGGAAGTGGGTTAATCAGTTTATAACCGGTAAGCTTCACTATTTCTGCTGTTATGCCATCTACAGCAGAAGCTTTTCGGTTTTTAAGTGACACAATTGCGCTGTATATTTCGCCGTCATCAGTATTCATCAGAACAAACGATTGTGGTGTTATTGTTTTAACATGTTGAGAATACCTTAATACGCTTAAAATTTTGGCTTTCTTTTTGATCTGTCGTTTATAAATGACAATCAGCATTGACGTGAACCATTTACCCTGGTATCGTTTCTCCATCTTGACAATGTCCTAATGAAAACGTTCGTCTTGCTCATCACCAATTTACCCCCAGTTATTGGGAAATAAATTCATGTGGGAGTGAAGGAAATGGGTCTTTAAGAACATATTGCAGCTCAATTCGTGAAACAAAGCCAGCATGCCATCAATCAGTTTCTTGTAGTTTTTCGCCTTCTCATTCTCAAGGAAGTTTCCTGTATTTTTTTACTTTAAAAAAGTTTCTCAAAATTGGGATCTCTGAAGAATTTAATCTGGGGCCTCACAAAAACGCCCTCTTTAATTTTGGTTTTACTGAACCGAGGAAATTCTTCATACAGGTGCTTAAATGCTGGTCTATTCTTATCCATAGCTCGTTTTTGATGAGACCAAGCTTGACATATAAAGGAGGAATGATTGATGATTTGATACGGTTCTACCAATAGTGGGTGCTGTATATTCGGATCTCCAAGCTTAAAAGATACCATGTATTTATCTTACTAAATTGCATTTTATTACACAATAGCACCTACACAAGGACAAAACGTAAATATCTCTGGAACGAGAGCCAATCAACTTTTTTCGAAGTGATATTCGTGTTTGGCACAATAAATTCATTCAGAATTGGATATTTTTATCATAATTTCGTTATTGTTCAGTGTAATTTGTGTAGGATGTGCGATAATCATTTCCTGTATGCTACCAAATAATATCCCAGTAACTATACTCTTGGTTTCCGGGTTGGAACCGCGTTGTTGCAGCTTTTGCCGACGTTTCGCTCACACTCTTATGGGACATCTTCAGGGCTGTTACTGCACACTGACTGGGGACTATTCATTCCGGAGGGATTTATATAGGGCTTGTTTCAGGCCAACAGAGCGGAAATGTTATGGATCAATGAAGCGTGGTAGTTGCTAGGAGGTTTGATAAGTTGAGACTTCCACGTGTGATGTAAGAAATAGCCATCTTCGCGATTTAAGTTGTTGGGATGTTTGAAAATCTCTATTGATTCACGAACTTTTCTGCTATAGTAATGACGGTTGCGAGATAAGATGCGGGTAGAGTTAAATTGGATTTGGTGGCCAGTTTCCAGTCTATGCTCAGCCAGCGCGGACCCGGCTATACGCAATAACCGCGTACAACGCTCGTGCTCAGTAACACGAGTGCTGACCGATCGCTTTGTCTCACCGATGTACACACTACCGCACGAACATGGAATCTGATAGACACCAGGGGCTTCCAGATAATTGCGCTCTTTGATGGGAAAGTAGTCTGACAGCTTGAAATTGAGCTTTTATGTTGTCCCTGAAGAGTATCTTGCTGATGCGATCGATGACACCATGAATGTAGGGTAGATACGCTTGCTTACGGAAATTAGGGTTAGATGAGGGTTGGTGTAGCGGTTAGTGGTAGTTTGAATGTTTTTCCTAGAAGAATTACTGCGGGTCAGAGTTTTAGTGATGTGGTTCAGCTCCTGAGGAAGTGAATTAGGTTCAGACATGGAAACCAAGTGTATAGTGTTACTGACGACCGCGGAAGCCTACGTACCAGATACAAATAACTAATTTATATTTTGTCAAAATTTTACACGCTATTGACATTGTACCAACAAAATGTGATAAGACAAGAACGTTAAGATAACATATTTTAAACAAAAGAATATATCGAAAATAGATTTTGGGCATTTTAACAACAAAAGCAACAATGTTATTAAAGTAGTTGGCAAGCAGCTCTTAAACATGGCAAACTATTAGCGTACCTCCTAGCCTTAAACACAAGATATCAGAGGCTCAGATTAAGGCAACGTTTCCATAATAACGAACATAACAAGTCCATTATCGTTGTTCTCCCTCTATTCTCCATTCGAATTAATCTTCATTCCAGAAACTCGGAATCTGTATTCGTTAGCGAGAATATTAATGTATTTATGTATATAAGCCGCTGTTTTTGAAGTAAATTGAAAGTTAGCGTATCGCTGACCATTTATCTATTACTTATTAGATAACGCTTATAAATTGGAAATAGTAATCTGCATATCATTAATATATTGTGGAACACTTAATAGGTTATGACACTCTATTACGTAGGCATGTTCGCCGATATGTATATGAATCCCGATAAAATCTATAAAGTGACAGGCACTTTAATTGTAATCTTCTATGATATGCTATTAATATTTATATGTAGTTTTTTGCTTTTAATATAATGCATGATATTGAACCTGTCTTTGCGATTTTAATGCAAGTTATTTTGGTTACGATTTTAATCCTGTTGTAATGCATTCGTTACTATTGGTTTAATTTTTTTTTAATATTAGGCGCTTGTTGTTTCTTTTAGTAGTGTTTATTGATTAGTTTAAATCACCACAAGAGGTACGTTTTCTTGTAACTTATAAAAGCATTTAAGAACACAAAAGCAATACTAAATAACCATTGTGTATGTATATCTTCGCATACATGTCGAGTCAGCAATAATTTAAATTACAAAAATCAAAAAGAATAATATTAACATATTTGAAAAAATCTCAGTCACCTGTTTTATACAGAGGGCCAAAACTTGACATTAAATATACTGTAATGTTCAATATTTACAACATCAACTGTCAATCTAGAACGATTAGGGTGCCACCCGATTGTAATGAAAAGTTCCTCTTGCGGGTAAAAATTTAATTTTCCAAGTCAAAATTGGCGCCCAACGTGGGGAGTTCGAAATGTGTTTCTCGGGGTGAATTTGGTGAAAAATTTGAATTTTCTAAATTTTATTAAATTCCTAAATTCTTTGTGGGGTCGGAAGTATTCCTGGATACTCTTTGGGCAATTTTATTGCGAATTTTGAATTAAGAAATCGCAATTAACGAATTTTAGAATTCAAAATTCGAACTAACCTTGAATTCATATGATGCTGTCACATAAACACTCTGCTTATGTTGACCTCTTTTCTTCTTTGAATTTATACCTTAATTTTACTATCGAACACATTGAAATTGAGATCGTAGTAACACTAGTTAACTTAACGAAAGTCTAACCAGAATTGATGACTTTTCTGGCGTCCCTATCCTCCTTTGTTTTAATCGCGAGAGGCGATTGTTTACTTCCACAGCTAATTTTGATGAATTAAATCCAAATATAAATGTTCTAATGCATTTCGATGAAAGGAAGTTATTTGTAGAAATAGCGTAAAAGAATGCATGCAGTAACGCTACCAGATGACAGAAATTTAGATGACTAAAAAGAACCGTTGACAACATAAATTTGACAAAATTTACTGATGATTTACTTAATAACATTAGGACAAAGATTTAATTCACGAAATTATGTTGACATACCTTTGAATATATTTTGTCTGTTTTAGAGGACTTTTGCATTAATTTTGACAATTTATGAGATTAGTAAAATAAACAGAAGAGTGGATTTGTCCGTGTTACCCTACGATCGTCGTTTTCTGGACTTATATTTATTATATAATGTCCGCGCTCAAAAGACAGTCGGCGTGAGGGAAATGGTGACTTGGAAAATTACATTCTTACTCTCAAGAGGGACTTTTCATTACAATCGGGAGGCTAACCTGAACACTCTAATCGTTCTAGATTGACAATTGATGTTGTCGTTGTAAATGTTGAACATTACAATACTTAGCCTAGCTGAAACAATGTAAACAGAAGCGATAAATTGTGATTGATTGTGAGAATTGTTAGTCAATTTTCACAGACCTGAGGCACATTCACACTAGATGGCGCTGCAGTTGATAAACATTTTAATCGCCACGACTTTGAAATCTAATTATATCCACAAACTTCAAAATTGATATTAAAGACCTGATAGATACGATAGACTACCGGATAAAATTAACACATCAATATATTAAATTACAAAAAACAATGTTTTTTTTACTAAATAAATTAATGGAAAATAAACGAAAGAAACTGCATTATTAAAGAGTTCAGAAGTGTATTGCCTGATAAATAGCATTGTTATTCCTAAAATTATAGAAAAAGTGAAAAACAATTAAATAGTAATATGAATTAATGGATGATAGTATTGCGATATTAGTAGCGTGTGTTGCCTCCCGTACTTCTGGCTATTGCACTTATACGCCTAGGCATGCTTCTACTTAAATTTTGGACGGCTTCCTGCGGAATGTTTTCCCATTCTATATGAACTACATTTTCAAGTTCTCTCAGGTTAGCAGGTGCGGGTTTATGACGTCGGACGTTTATTGTAAGCATGTCCCAAAGATGTTCTATCGTATTTATGTCCGGACTTTTTGGTGGTCACTCGATAAACGGTATATGAACGTCACTGAGATAATCCAGTACGTCTCTAGCCATGTAGGATCGGACATTGTTTTGCGGAAATAAAAAACCGTCTCACACAAAAGGACCAAAAGACATTACATCTTCAACTACAATGTTCTCGAGATAAAAATTTGCATTCATCGGTCTCAGTAGAATAGGAACTAATCCTGTACGAGCGTTGTAACAAATTCCGCCCCAGAACATTACAGCGGCACCACCAAATAGAATCTTTGGAGGTTTGCATTGCGCAAAAGTCTCTTCAGGTCTTCACCAAACTTCTTCACGTCCATCAGAAGAATTTAGGCCCACTCTAGTTTCATTGGAGAATAAACATTACTATGATCTCTGGCAAAACCCAATCTGGCAACCCTGTTCTTTCTGGCAAGCAGAGGAGCAGTTGCTGGTCCTCCTCTAGTCCAGCTTCTTTTGCAGGAATCAAAACATTACGGGTGGTTTCGAGATAATTCCTTACCACCGAGCTAGTGATCAACCTAGTTTTTAAAGCAGATTGCCTAGGGGAACGTTTATCTTTTGCAAACGTCTAATCATGCGACTTATTGTAGTGTGGTTTTCTTCAAAAAAATTGGCAATATAACGCTGAGAATATCCCTTACTGTGTACGCCTATTGTCACAGCAGTCACTTTATACTCACTGGTCTAGGGTTTTCTTCCTTCAATTCAGTAGTTGCTAATAGTTTACTGAGATGATGTTGTTGTTTGTGACTGACAGGAATACATTTATACGCGTTCTGCCATTTTCAGGTCTCTTTGGTATAGACCTCAGACTTAATCTTCAACTTTCCTTAGTTCGTATAAGTAATATTTTAGGCCTGCCTGACCTGTCAACATACCTGCCAGCCTTCTGAAACACCCTTTGCTGAAAGATGGCATTATCTCTTGTCTTTAGCGAGCCTAATGTGAATGCATTCGCCTGCTTTTGTCCTTGCATCTTTTGCCAGTATGGTCTTTTTCTTTCCTCCTATTTCTTAATTTTCTGTTTTAGATGGTTTTTCAGCAGATCACTCTGACGATTTGTACCAAAGAAGATGTTCGCTTTTTCATTTCCCTTAATCCGTTGTTGCCTGGGACCCACCATAGCGTAACGTCCCATATGCATTAAATTCTGTACACATTCGTGTATCAGGCCTAGATCTCTGCGAAAATGTGTGTGGTTTTACCCCGTATTCCTTTCCTGAGTTTAAAGTAAAGATCTCTACTTAAAGTATATTAGTCTAGAGTCCCATAGGCGCTTCTTAGGTGGTAGTTGGGAACGTTAACATTTATACCATTTCAATTCAAACAAAATAATCAACATTAAAAGAGATCGTGAGAACCATGTCACTTCTATGTCCCCAAATGCGATTTTTCAATCATTCTTCAAAAGATTCCGACTGTCTTTAAGTTTTGACCAAAATAAGATTTTAAGTAGATAAGTTATAATTTTTAAATTATTACAACTCCTAAATAGGTTAGAAATTTTACTGCTGTGATTTGGTGTATGCCGAAGCTTCCGATAAATGGGTTGTTCAGTGATACTCTCAGAACTAAAATTCGGTGGGTAGTGGAGTAGAAAATTATCGGTTTTTGCTTTACTCCTTTGCTTTTCTAATTAGTGGAGTTTGTTGAGTGGTGTTACAACTTATTAGTATATCATATTAAAATGACTTTTTGACACTACAATAAAGATTTTTGAAAAGCTGGTCAGAAAATGCCAGAAAGCGCGGCAGGAAACTATCAAATTAAGCTACAACCTACTTGTAATACTTATTCCGGATTTAAAGAAGGCAACAACATTTTTAGTATATTTTAAAGATTTTAGAAATACTTTTTGAGGTAGTCATCGCGGCTACCATTCCATTAATTCTTCTTCAACAGGCAATAACAATATAAGTTTGCTTAACAAATTTAATGATTCAATCAGAATATTCGTTTGTAGAAAAATAACTGTGGGGTGCCCCGATATTAATCTTTGGATTGCTTACTTATTCAATTTTATGCATCCCGCAAGTTCCGTAAAATCCTATAAAATGGTTTTGCCTGCTTTTCTGTATAATTTCGTTACTTTCTTGGCGATATCTTATTGGGATGAATTGTACAAGATTGTTGAGTGGATACAATTTCGAAGCAACCTCTTCTCGTCCTACAATTTAAATCTATCCAAAGAAAAGAAGAAAAATGCTTCAACGGAAAGGGATTCCAATTTATCTCAGAGAGATTTCGACGTTCGAAGTAAATTGGTTCAAAGTGCGAAGGCGGCTTAGCGCTGTCGAATAACGAAACTAGGAATTTTCTTTTCAATGCAAAATTTATATCTTATTGACAGGGAAAAGGCAAGCTTAATATATTTAGATACGTTGAATTTATTCGAGTACAAGTTTTGAAACAAATCTATGATGTTCAACATGACTTTGAAGTTGGTCACATATTTCTTTATAGCCTTAAATATCGTCACAAATATTTTTAATAATACACAATAGAAACTTCCGTATAAAGAGAAACCTAAACATTACACATCCTACATTTATTTCAATCAAATTAGGAAACAATAGCAGGTGCTACAGTCACTTAAAGAGTTTAATAATCCTGCACTGTTGATGAAGTCAGTACTTGAAGTTTCACAATTAGTCATTCTTGTAAGGTTAGTAACGTATAAAGCAAGAAATGCAGTAGATTAGCAGATGTGTTTAATAATGAACTCTTAAACCAATGACATCAAAACAGGGACAGATTAATGTAGAAGTATTTCCGTAATATGCTGTTCTACTCATTATAGAATCTTGCGTTCGATGAAACAATAACAATAGCAATAATAATAACGTTTTATTTCTACATGAAAATATATTATTAAATATTCTATCAAAATTTCTTTAGGAAAAAATCATTAGTATTATAAGGCTTCGAAATTATATAAATAACAAAACACTTTACTTTTAAATGTTTCTAAGTTTTTCCAGTTTTATTGTGCTTAGCAGATTATTATATAATCTAATACAGTACGGTCCTAAAATAAACCTCTTCATGCTAACTTTTGAACGATAGAAGCTAGCGTTTTTAGAAAAAGTAGATCGATTCAATAGTATTTCCGGTTTCACCGGAAGTGACGTCAACTTTCTTATTTAAATAGAACGCCCTGTATATTTTTACGTCGATATGCAGCAATAAAGGTTTTGGTAATCTGTTTTTGTTGTTACGCAGAGTTGACTAGGAAAGAACGCCAAATTATTTCTTGTGACGCTAGACTGATCTAAAGAGCTCGTTGCTAAGCGAAGTAGTCATAACAATTGCCAAACTGTCAAATCTCAATTCCAAAAGCGTGTTATTTATTGTTACTATAACCTGCATTTGGCATACTTTCGTTCTTTGTGCTCGTTATTATTTTATGTAATTTTAACTTGTTTTGAAAAATCGATATTTGCCGATGGGAATCACTTATATATTAATATTTAACTTGTTTTGTTAATTGTTGTTTTTCCTTTGCTTTATCGAACTTTATTGTAATTAATTAATTTTGGTAGGTTTGTTTAAATTTGTTAGTTTTTGACAGGCAATGTGCTTAAGTTTCGGTTTTTTATATTGTTGATTTCACAATGGCCTCGGCATGCACCGCGTAAGATAACCATCAAGTACCTAATCTTAATATTATTTGTAAATTTGAACATTATTGGTAAATTTGGCAACAATTACTACGAAATTAGAAAGATAATAGATAATGAGAAAATAGATAGAATAAAATTTACAAAGTGAACTGCTTTAATAGAAGGTAATATGATTTAAATTATTAAACAATTTGTTGGGCAACCACGGGAGATACGGTGATAATTGTTGTCTGATTTACATATTAAAAGTGACCTATCATAAATGCAACAACACAAAAAAACCCAAGAAACAGACATACAGTCCTTGGCCAAATTACTTACTAAGTTCTAATGCCCCATTTGTTTGTGGATGGTAGGGAGTTGTAGATATATGTTTTGTTTTGAATATAGAAATTAGATCCTTTATAAGTTGTGACATAAAGTCGGGACCTTGATCAGTTAATATAGTTTAAGAATGCCGAAATACGTAATGATTTCTGTTAATGACATTGCAATAGCTTTAGATTCGTGGTTAGGTAAAGGTATACCAAAACTGAATTTTGTTAGATCGTCCTGAGCAGTTAAAATACAGTCCCTGGCCAAATTACTTGAAACACTCAATATTTTGTAGTTTCTTCATAATAAAATATAAACTATACATGTATTATAAGGGCCGGGTCCGTCTCCACTAATCACTCCCCAAATCATTGCCTGCGGAGGGTATTTTACAGTTCGAAGAACCGTGGACTTTGTGAGACGTTCGCGAAATCGGCGCCTAACAGTTCTGCTCGAAATCTCTATTCCTCTCTCTTGTACATTTTTTTGAATCATTTTAATTGTAGCAAATCTATTGCTCAAAGCCTGATGAACAATTTCACGGTCAGATCTCTTCGAAGTTTCTCTTTTCCGACCGCACCTTGCCCGTCTTTGTGTCGATGTGCTAGCTCCTTCGTTTAAGTTTCTAGCTAAACGCGATTAAGAAGAAGGAGATACTTTCTGTAATTTTGCAATTTCTCGTTGTGAATGTTTGTTTGATTGTAGAAGAGCTTGTATAGCGGCTTTTTGTTCACTTGTTAAATCTTTCCCGGGTATTTTCTACAAAAGATCCCAAATATTTCAATTTTTTCTCAAATTCCAAATAATTAATTATTAAGAGTGAGATAGAATAAGAATTTTACCTTTGCAATAACGATATATCAACACAAAACACTTAACGATACTCCACAACTTAGCTTCTATACGGTTATGACGAAATATTTGAAAAAATATCGATGCATTTTCTAAACTGTGAACTCGCTAAATGTAAGTTGATAACTGAAATATTTATATATACGTACTTTACTCTTCTAAATATCATTTCTCTGGTATTTTTATTTATTGATACAATAATCTAGTCCCCCTATAAACAATCGGATTCAAAGCAAAAGAATATCACTATAATAGGATGGGAATTTCCAGGTAAAAGGGTTGATTTATGACATGTGTCAAGTAATATGGCCAGGGACTGTATTGTCTATCAAAAACTAATATATTTAAACAAACTTACCATATGGATTAATTGCAATAAAGTTCGATAAAGTGAAGAAATAACAACAATTAGCAAAACAAGTTAAAATCGGAGAAGATATTAACGAGAACAAAGCAGAAACGTATGACAAATGCAGGATATAATAACAGTAAACAACAGGAATAATTTACGCTTTTGGTATTGAGATTTGACTGTTTTACAATTGTTGTAATTACCTTGCTTAGCAACAAGATCTTTAGATCAATCTGACGTCACAAGAAACAATTTGGCGCTCTTTCCTAGCCAACTTTGGGTAACAACAAAAACAGATTACCAAAACATTGAGCATATTTCACACAAACTTATAGTCAGCGGACAGCTAGACATGAGCAACAGGAGGGAACTGCAAACATTGGTTCTTTACCACAAAATCATAACGTCTAGATGCCCTCCATATTTATATCATAGAATTTCATTTAGAACTGATGTACATAATTTGATTACACGCCATCGCGGACTAATCTCGCCTACATCGCACAAGCTTGTTCTTTTTGAGAGGTCATTTTCCTATAACATCTACAAAATGTATGATTTGCCATCCCACTTAAAGCAATTCCGGCCAATTCTGATCTAAATTACGAGCGATTCTGTTTTCGGGTCAGGGATCTGGTTGATATGTCTTGGGATTGCAATATTTTTAAATTTGTTTTAACAGCTAAATTATTTTGTTTTTCTGCTATCATTGTAATTTCAACTTAATAACTGTAGTCTCTTACTTAACATTTGCATTACTCTTGTCTTCTTTTCTCTGTAGTTTTTAATAACGCGCACTGTCACAATGTATTCTTATTAATTAAGAAATATAGATATAGGCATTTGTTTTCCTTTCATTCCATTTTAGTTATAGGATATCTAGGATTAGACGAAAGCGGTATTTTACTGTGTATATTATTTAACACAATAAAGTCATGTATTATAATTATTATTATTTATTGCTGCATATCGCCATATTTCTTAAGTTTAAGTATAACATATCGTGTGGTGGTATCGTTGGATTCGCTTTCCAATTGCCTTTCCAGAATCGTAAAAATATGTAAGGTATTCTATTGAAAATAAGAAAAGGGGCGTCACTTCCGGTGAAACCGGAAATACAATTGAAATGCCGATAATGGCAAAAATTAGCTCACAAAGATAGAAATCGACATATTTTTTCTAAAAACGCTAGCTTCTGTCGTTCAAAAGTTAGCATGAGGTGAGGGGGCACTTTAGGACCGCACTGTATACACACTTTTTTCTGTTTTCGCTAGCTTATAGCCAGGAAAGTCATAATCCGTTTTATATCGAATCCAGTAATTATATATTTTCGTGGAAATTAAATCCATTTTCGTATTTAGCTAAACAATAAGCATTCGTAGATATTAATGCCGCATATCGTGCTGAGTATATTGTTTTCCCGGAATGAGAATATCAAAGATGTATTAAAAGTTAGTCCCAACAGAGCGCGCGCTGCTTTCTTGCTCAGAATAAAAATTCTATCCGATTCAGATGAGTCCCCTCATATTGAAACGCCTTATCGTCCAGTAATAACTACATATGGTGCATGGTACAATATTTGTTGTTTGAAAATTTGTTAGTAATGCAACTTAGAACGCGAAGTGCATAATATGCACTGGTGAAACTATTACAAGCATAACAATTCAAACTATTATTCGAGAATTTATTGTTATTGTTGAATTTTTGCTTAGAATAGGATATCTACCATTTATTATTAATAACAAATCTGTTTGACAAAGCACGTTATTTGCTAATGCTGTTGGTGTTAAGAACACTTAACATTTTGTTGTTATTTTGTAAATTCAACGTTTTGTTTTCGCCTTATTTTATAAATTCAACATTTTTATGTGCCTTATTTGTCATTCTAACATTTTGTTTGTTTCATTTTCGCATAAATTCAATTTTGCATTTCTTTTGTTTTGTATAATTTCATATATTTCATATTTATATACACTAAAACCTGAAATGCGGGTAGAAGGTGAAAGAACGGAAGTATTTAGCATGGAAAGAGGAATTAAACAAGGATATAACCTGAGCCCATTCCTGTTTATATCGATAATGGAACTATTGCTTAAAAACACAAGAAAACAGGCAAGCGAAAACCAACAACAACTGCATATGAACATCTAGTCCCAATAAACTTAGACTCCCTAGTGTATGCTGATTATATTGTGTTGATCGCGGATTTGTACAAGAAGATATGGAGATTAGCAAATGTCTGGCATGAGGAGATAAATAAGCTGTAAATAAGCATCAATATAGACAAAACCAAATATATGGTCGCAAACCAGAAGAAAGAAGAATAAATGGAAAAGAGCGGAACGAATGACACGTTTTGAATACCTGGGAAATATTCTAACAGAAGATGGAAAAATGGAAGTGGATATAAAGAGTAAAATAAAGAAAGCAACAAGAATATATTATGCCATATATGTGATATATGTGACCAGAAAGTGAAGCTGCAGGTGCATAATAGATTAGTTATTCTAACAATTACATGTGAATGCGAAACATGGGTAGTACAGCAGGGGCATGAATCACCACTAAATGTCATAGAGATGAAGTATATAAGAAAGATAGCAGGAGTCACAAAACATGATAGGTTAACAAACGAAGAAATTAGAGGGACTTTAAAACAATCACCAATTATGAAGAAAATTGAGAGCAGACAGTTAAACTGGTTTAGACATGTAGTCAGAATGGAACAAAATGGACTAGTTAAAAGTATAACAGAGGCAAGAGTAGAGAGAAAGAAAGAAAGAAGAAGACCAAGGAAAATATGGATGGGGAGAATAAAAGAGATAGATTTGAAGAGCGAAAAACAGTACAGGACATGAGAGAACTGGCCAGAGATAGGAAATTATGGAAGAAATGGATGAAAGATGGCTGAAGGCATCAGCAAACCCGACACTCTCAGAGTATCAGGGTCTCGAGAAAGAAGGAGAGAAGAAAATGTTAATTAAAACTTTAACGTGTACGCACACAATGTAAAAATTTATTTAATTTCCTGTAATGTGCACACATATTTTATCGGACAGCAGCAGGAGCAATAGATGCTAGAGGTGGTGTATCAAATAAATACATGAAATTACGAGTGCGTTTGGGTAGCCGTGAGTTATATAGCATTTTTTTGCTGTAGTGATCGGCTATTTGCTGCTGTCGCCCGACCTGGCGCTCAGGCTCCGGTAGTGTTTAGTAGTGTCCCTGGCATTATCCATTTGAACGTTGTGATACATATAAATGTGCACAAGAATTATGTATAGATTTAAGGAAACCTAAATATGTAATTAATTTATGTATTTACATTTTTTATATGAAAAATAGTACGTTTTTGCTTTTTATATTAGAAAGGGAACTGTCTGTTTAATTAATTTATTTTTTATACCTACGTACTGTGTTTAATTTGGATAGCAACCGAGTAAGCGAATAAATATATAAGCATTATTTACATCTAAACGTAAACAATTGGTCCTCCTTCTTCACAAGGAAGATACGCTGGAGCAGACGACTAACGACATTGTTCTTCAAACCAGGATAACGTAACAGTATCCGATAAAATTGAGATCCGGATCCACTATGCAGTTCTCGGATTCAGATCCGCTATTCAGTTCTCGGAGGTTTTCGAGGCATTCACTACCTATATCTAATAACCAATTACAAAAGAATAAAAATGAAATTGCTAATAAAAGCAATATAACAAAAAAGGTGCAATTAAAATAACTATTTATAACAAAAAATACATTCATCTTAACACCCATATACACGGATGATCTTTGAAAGCAAGTGAGAACATGAGTCGGCGTACATAACGTCTCCGTCTTCAGTACTGTAATGGTGATAATCTTTGTTTTTCATAAAATCCTTGTAATGATATTTGATACACTAAGCTACCTCAATAGACCTCAACAACCTCAACAGGCTCAACACAGTAAGCATTCGTAAATCACGGAAGAAAGGTCGACAGCACGTATATTTTGACACACACGTAATGTTAATGGCTATTTTTTGAACCTTATGAATTTTGACTGCATATGTTGCCGTACCCCAAAATAAAATGCCATAGTCAATTCTTGATTGAAAAGACGCGTCATAATACGTCAGTAGTATATAAAACATACTGAGGAAAACTGTGGTTCAAAGTTGGTAATATTGATTCTAAATTCAAATTATTCTCAACACGCAATTCTAGAAACTTAGTAATAGATTCGAAGCATTTACTTCACTAGTAGCTGGAGTAAAGTGGATAAAAACAGTTTTTTTTGTATTAAGGTAAAGCCTATTATTCTCAAACCATACCATCAAAAATCATTGATTGAGTGTCTTTAATCAACTCGTTAAAGGAGGGGTTGAAAATTAAAATACTGGTATCATTGCGTAGATAGAAAGAATATTGGAGATTCCGTGAAAAAAGTCATTCAAAAGATTCTATAACCAAAAGAGTCTGAGAATTACTAACCTAGATGATTTACTTTCAACTGTCTAGTTCTTACCTATACTCTGGACAATTTCATCGGTGACATTTGGCTTCTCAAATTTAGATATAGGCCATCCAATAACAAATGAAGGGGCAAGTGGATGAAGGAAGTATGTTACAAAAAATATTTCTGAATAAATTAGGTTTTATTTGGCCTAGTTGCTATCTTTTATTGAACGATTATTTTCAAATGCAGTCTGTTTGATTAGTAAGAAGGCGTTGTGGATTAATAATATATGGTGAAACATTTAAATTTTAATGAAATTTATTCATTACAACAAAAAATAGGTTTAAAAAAAAATATACAAAAAATATATTTAAGATCTTAATTAAAAATTCAGGTTTTAATTTAAGAAGATAATAATAAATTCACCTATTTGAGCGATCCCAAAATAAATTCTTTAAATTCTTATTAAAATGAATCCCACCTTTAACATCCTATCTGCGTGTTAGCAGATATAGGAGATGCATTGATTTGAATTTTAGTAGGTGATCGGTTTAGGAATTCCATTTTTATTTTGTTCTGATTGCTGTTATGAGTTCGATAACATTTATCTACTCATATATCGTTGAAATACCATACGTTAACCGCAAAATATTGAAACCGAAACCAACCCTTGCTTCGAACAGGAAACAAAATAGAATCCGAGGGACATTTAAAACACTAACCTCGCACAAGGCCACTCCGGTCTCCAGCCGGTCCATAAAATTCTCGACGTTGATCCGTAGATGCGGATACAGCATCTGAAACCATTCGGCGAGATCCTCTTTCATCGCATAGAGGTACTCCTCGCTGGATTTAAAGGGCCTAAAAGGCCGCGATTCCAAAACTACCCCCGACATGACTGATACCAACAATGAATTAACCAAAACAAACAAAGTTTGGCGAAGATAATTTTCGTTTTGTTCCTCTTTCTTTTGGCGCACAGACAATACTTGACAAATCGGCGATCAAAACAATAACAACAACAATTCAAACACTCGGTATATTGGTGAAACACGACGACGACATACCGGAAAGGCAAAGAAAAACCGCGATTAGATTCACGGAAAGAAGCAGAACGACACTTGTTTCGATTAACACACGCGGATCGCGTATTTTATAATGCTGCAGAGCTGCGAATAGGAAAGCGGACTAGTAATATAGGCTCGTACCGTGCAATGTTGCGCGACTTACTGAATATATCCGACGTATCTACAAGCTATATATCGCTACGATAGAGGTAGTCCAGCGCTGTATGTCACGACTCGCTTGTCAATCCGAAGGATTCGAGACTGCGAAGCTAAGAGAAAAACACAGCGCGGATTGGCGAACCCAATCAAATCCTCGTCCTTTTGGCGTAATTATTATATTTCGCCATGTAATATCTGCGGGTTATTTTAGTTCCAAGGTACCTGGCTTGCGTATCGCTCAAATGTTCCTCGAGTGTCCGAAGTAAATGTCGGGCGGGTGTAATACGGAGGAAATCAATAGAGGGCGGGTTTAACGCAGGGAATGCATCCTGGAAAATGCGAACACTTAAAGCTTTGGCTGTGTCAGTACTTTTTATTTTCTTGGAAAAACGTGCGTGTTTTCGGAGTTATGCTTTATTTTTATTGCTCTGTAGACCCTTATACATAAAAAAATACTAATGACGGAGCATTGTATTACATTGAAATTGATGTAAAGTCTAAGGAAATTAAAATTTTTTATGTTTGTTGAATTCAAATTTTCAATTCTAAAACCATAACTTTTTTTAGTAAAACATATATAATAACTTAGTCTCTTCAGTTGCGGTACAACCTACCTGATTGATCTTGTGAATTGTATCATCCAGTAGGTTACTTGTAACTATACCTCTATACAACTGGAAGGTTGGATAATTTGTAACACAAAATTAATGATAGCAGAAGGTAAATGTCGGTTTATTGGTCATATGACGAGTATTTGTTCAAATTCAAAAAATCCACTTCATCTAATTTTACAAGGATTGCATGAGAAGTACCCGTGTTTGAAAATAGATGGCGTTGTGCGTCAAAATCTGCATTACCGACTGTGAGTACTATTCTTTAGTCGACGTCTGTCAACATTTCGTAGAGATTCATCGAGTAGTGTTTTTTGGAGAGTTGTTAAAAGTGAGCAAGTTAATATACTTTTGGAATCACGGAAAAATAACAATACTGGTCGGTGATTCGATTTCTTTTTTTGAGCAAGAAATCGTGTGCAGAAATCAACGAGAAATTAGGTGCAGTGTACGAGGACCATGCATCTTCGATGACTACCATCAGGTACTGGTTTAATGGATTTAAGCGTGGTCTAACATCCGTCTTTGATGAGGAGCGGCCAGATCCTCCCATTGAGTTCACTACGGACAATATGACCATTAAAATTCATGATAACGTGGTAGCAGACCACCGGGTGAAGATTACAAAGATTCCTAATACGGTAAACATCTCAATTCAGCGTGTACAAAACATTCTTCACGAAAAGTTGAGTATGAGAAAGCTATCGGCGAGATGGGTACCGCGTCTGCTGACGATTGATCAAACACGGAATCGCGTGATAATTTCAAAACAATGTTTGAACGTGTGTAAGTGCAATACGAGTGAGTTTCTGCGGCGTTATGTGACTGTAGATGAGACATGGATACATTACTGCACGCCAGAAACCAAAAGTTAGTCGGCAAAATGGGTTTTTCCAAACTTTTTGGGAATAATCTTAATTGAAGGGAGTGATACTACTATGCTGATTTATTGGACCGATTCGACGCAGAGCTAAGGAGAAAAAGGCACCGCCTAGCGAAGAAAAAATTATCTACTTCATGATAACGCCCCGGCCCACTTATCGGCAATTGCGACAGCAAAACTAGTTCAGTTACACTACGAATTGGTACCGCATCCATCATATTCACCATATTTGGCACTCTGTGACTTCTTTCTTTTTCCAAACTTGAAAAAATTACGTGGCGGAAAACGGTTCGCGTCAAATGAGGATATTGCCAAAATTGGAGGCTATTTTGCTATTCTTTGTGATGTAGTGTATAAGACTACAAGGCGATTATGTCGAAAAATAAATTTACCAAATACAAATCAATTGTGTCGCCTTTCTTAACACAGGTATTTATCATACCATCCTCGTATAGGAATCAATATTTTTTTCCATGGTTACTTTGTGTCTATATTTGCAATGTGTTTTGCTATGGAGTTATTCAGTTACTAGGAGTCAGATTGCTTTATATGAATTTACATTTCACTCAAAATTGGATTTGTGGAGTTTTGCATGAATAGTCTCCATGTGGTAATACAATTTGTGCAACTAATCTGACTTTTTTGCAATTAATAGGCCATTTACAAAAGGAACCATTTTTAACTAAAATATGTCGTATCAAAGAAGGAAATAACATACAAACTGACAGAGAAGTTATCAAACACACACAAGAATATAAGTACTTAGGGGTTGTCATATCAAGTGACGGAAGAGATGAAAAAGATATTTTACAGAAGATCGCTAAAGGAAAGGCCGTGACGATACAGTTACATTCTTTACTGTGGAATAATAATGTAAAAACTAAGGTCAGATTGCATGAATCCATAGTAGAAAGTTGTACAATATATGGATCAAAAATATGGACCCAAAATGAACGACTACAAAGAAGATTAAATGCACTGGAAAATGGTTACTGGAGAAGATGTTGTTATGTTACTTTGATGGACCGGATAAGAGTAGTAGATATAAAAGATCGTTTAAATATAAATCATTCTCTGACAGATACAATTGAAAAAAGCAATTACTTTGGTATTGACACATGAAGAGAATGCCAGAAGAACGACTCCTAAAACAAACATGAGCATGGAAACAACGAGAAGAAAAAAGAGAGGAAGACGCAAAAGAAAATAATATGATGGAATCAAAAAGTCAATGGAAAGAAAAAATATGGAAGAGGATAACTGGGCAGGTAGAGAGACATAGAGCCAAGGATGCAAAAACAGTCACTTCTATCTCTGAAGGATTTAAAGTTATCCAGCAAAGTATAATTGTAATAAAATAATAAAAACATTAAAGATGAAGCCATTATGATCGAAAGCGACTGGCACGTGAAAATATCGCAGTAGAGTTGGTCTCACTTAATTCAAATAAATCACCAAAATTTCGGATTGCCAACAATCATATTGTTTTAGCTAACAATTGCTGTAGTCTTCAGTGAGACGGTCTGCACAGATATATCTCCTACATTACACCTTTCAACTAATCGACCTAGTGTTTGTTCTATCTCATAAACGAGGAACTGGCATCGGTATTTGTATAAGAGGGAGCAAACAAGCGACCTGCCTGCCTGCTTGACTTCTAATTGAACAATATTTGCATAGTGAATTTGAATTTTAAATGATAGCGACCGCGACAGGAGAACGTAATCCATCCACACGATAAATATTTGCACGATTCCCAGCAATAATAATAAACTTATTATTCGTCCAGCAAGTAAAGAATAATCGTTTGCGATTTGTTTGAATAGACCTCTGGTTGGTGTTTGTTTATTGTTAGACAACGTTCTCCCGTTCTTAGCATACGGATTTTATCTTAAGAGAGATTTAATCGCCTTACGCGCGTTTGTGTGTATAAGAACAAGTGGATACGTGAGACAAAACGATCCAGTTATGGTTCTGTGAGATATACGAGGTGTAGCTGTTTAATCTTTAATGTGAGAAGTATATTTTACAAAGCAATGAATTTCACTATTGAATGCAATCGCCCACTACAAGAAGATAATCAGATATAAATGGAGAGATGAGTAGAAATAATATAGTAGCAAATTCATATAGTCTTGCCGTAATAAGACCATGCACTGAGAAAAAAAATATTCAATCAACAAGCATTAAAGAAAGGCACCTTACATATTTATAAAACAATACTTGTAGCACTAATCAACGCGTCCATTTTCTTGAGTCACAAGCCCTTAAATTTCCAGTTCACCGATATCGACAGCAAGCAAATAGTATCAGCAAAATCGATCAACAAAGTCGAAGCTGTTACTAGACTGCCACAGAGCTCTATCCTTAATCTCCAAAACAAACAATATCAACATAATATGACTGAAGGGCCACAATGGAAATCCTAGTAATAGAGAATCGGACCGACTGGCCAGGTGAGGCCCAGGCATGATGATGCATGGCCTAGAAGCCTCCATTTGACCACCTCCGTCTTCGCTTTATGAAAGGATTAGAACTGTCACCTATGAAAACTTCATAAAGAGATGGGATGAAATTAATTCCTGCTGTACCGTTAAAGTAATTTTGTCATATCCGAACAAGAGGGCAGCAGACCATCCAGAAAGAACCTTCGCATGATCGTTGAGATTCTGACTGGGTATTACCGGCTAAAGAAGTACCTCTTCCGGATAGGATTATCATTAGACCTGTCATGCAGGGGCTGCTAAACTCAAGACGAAAGAGTGGAGCAGTTCCTTTGTAAGTGTTCTGTGCTGACGTCAATTACAAGGACCACGCTGGATGATAAGCAGTTACCTCTTGCCGCCATTAAGGCGATTCCTCTGGGCAATGTCTTACGCTATGCCAAAGCATTGTTGCTTGACGGCCTAGCGAACTCTCGAGTACAGAGAGGATGCACAATGGGCCTATTGTTGCCTAAATGCTGTGGGATCTATTCTAATTTCTCACTGTTCATAACCATAACCATACTACATATGATTGAATGGTAGAGGATAGTAAATGTTTATCTCTTATATAGTTTTCTATTATAGATTGTGTGACTACAACACCTCACTTAAATGTTGTAAAGACAGAGCTGTACGTTTTAAAACATACAGACATTAACAATGTCCAGTTTGATAAATTTGCAAATACTAGCTAAAATAAAAGGCTGCAATAAACAAACTTTATTATATAAACCCGAAAAAAGAGCCTATTCAAACTTCAGATTCCAAAATAATAAAAATTTACTATCTTTAAAAAGGTCTCACCCATTATCCCTACTGCCTTACGTAATCCTGATGATCATTGTATGTTAACTCTATTCAACGTACTTCTGCAGATCTTCACCTGCTTGAATTCTAACACAACAACAGTATCAATATCCGTTGAATTTTTTTCTTTCCGACCCATTTTGGAGGAAAAAGTTATGCTGTTGCTCTCGTCGGTAAAGTCTAACGGTTACAGTGCGGATGGCATTATCTCCATGTTACGTCTTTGTTGCCCGTTTATTTTGCCATATATTACATATATTGTAGATCCCTGTCTAGTCGAAGGGATATTTCCGTGAATCTGGAAGGAAGCTATCGTAGTTCCTATTCCAAAGACTGCCAGTTCAGAAGAATATAAAGATCACATCAGTATCCTTCCGGCTTTATCCAAGCCTTATACATTGTTGAGAAAGTACCCAGTAGATCTCCAAATAAAGGAATTCTTAGAATTACATTGTATGCTACCGCCCCAGCAGCCTGGATTCTGACCCGGCTTTAATTGCGCGACTGCTTTGGTGTCTATTGTGGAATGTCTCGACTATTCCAAGGCTTTTGACGCAGTAGACCATGAATTGCTTTGGTAGTGACGCGGTTGCCTTTTTTAGAAACTATTTGTCTGGTAAAACACAAAAAGTAAAAGTTCACGGTGCTGCATCCTCGAATAGCGTTCCTCTAACTAGAGGTGTTGTACAGGGCAGTGTAGTGGGTCCCTACTTATACACCATCTACACCTCGTTCCTCTTCTCAAGAGCTTAAAACGTTGTAAGCTGGCGATGTGCAAATTTATTATTCCTTCACAGTATCCGACGTTGATTTAGCGGTGCAAAGCATGAATTAAATTTTAAATTTGAATCCTAAAAAGACAACTGTATTAGGGCGTCCAGCAGCTCGGTTAAGCATATCTAACAGAATAAAACTTTTATCAAATGATTGCCCATTTCCGTTAATGCAGTCGATAAAAACTTTGGGTGTTGAACAGGATGGGAATCTAACCTTTAAGATGCATCTTACTTGGACTGCCTTTTGCAAAACTTAAGGTACTCTACAATAGTAGGGAGTATCTGCGCGCTGTACTGAAAAGAATACTGCGTGACGTCCTGATACTTTCTCATTTTAATTAATGTGACATTGACTATGGCTCATGCTTAGACTCTATTAATACGAAACGAATATAAAAAGCGTAGAATGTTTGCCTCCTTATACGGAATAAAAAAGCCCCATCCGAATGCACATTAAAATACAATTAACGGCTGATTATGGCGCATTGCAGATCGTTGCATTTTGCAGTCCTTTCACATAAAATTACTTTCTTACGATCACCGCAATATTTGTATTCTCAAATATCTTATAGGATTAATGTTCATAATCTTAACCTTGCGGTTTAGAAGCTTACTGTTCTCCCATACATCGAACTGCTTTGTTTACTAGCTCCTTTTCTTATAATATTATTATGATTTACAACGCTTTACCGAACCAGTTTAAGCACCTGCTTATTCGAATGTTTAAAATCAAGGGAAAGACTTACTACTATAGCGGCCAGTGACTGCACCTGCTTTTGACTTGATTCTCTGCTTTTCAACACTTTTCTTTTGTCTTTTTACTTATAATTATTCTTTCTATGTGCGCAAACCTTATTACCTATTGTTACTCTATGTGAGTCTAGGGGAAGATCTATTACTGACATCTATTACTGACCTACATCATTTTTCTTCGGTATTGCATATCAATCCAATGTTTCTGCGATTTTTTTTCTAACACTGAAACAATAAAAATTTTTATCACTATTACTTTTTTTTTGTGTGTGGTGGTGGAGAAAGTTCCATAGGATCTTGGCCCTTTCGTTCTCTATAGCAGCTGGCATGTCTCCAGGGTCATAAGGTGGTATCCCTTTTTTATCTATGCCGTACTTGTGGCAGAGATGGTAGTCAATAACCTTTAGGATGACATCGTGGCTTGCTAGGTAAAGTGTTGGGGCGTACTTTGAGCAGGTCGGGAGTAGGTGCATTGTTGCTTCGGGATCCTTTGCACACGCTCCACATCTTATATCATGTAAAGGCAAGTCTAGCACTCCTCTTTTGTACATAAGTGATGGATAGATCCCGTCCTGACATGCCGTTTTGAATCCCTCCGTTTCAGAGAACAGTCAGAGCGACGTTAGAAAACCAAAGACAAGTAATTAACCCCGCTGGAGGTCTTGTGTGTTTTTATAAAATTGGCTGTGTGTGTGTTTCTCCGTGTGCTTTTCATTATCGTTATCTTATACTTATCGTTAAATTTCTAGAACAAAAGAATTAAATTGCAGCACCTGGTATATATTTCCTTTTTTTATAGTTAACATTCGATGGGTGACTTTTTGTTTTAAGCGAATGATATTTATACGACAGGTTTATAACTTTTTTTTTCCTCAAGATGCTTAATTGCGATTGAATGTCTATGTAAATTCTGCGAAGGCCTGTTTTGATTGCAAATTAATGATATACAATATGATAGATGTCCAGTGTATTGTCTAGAGTGATTAGTCGACGAATGACAATGCAATAAGTTAGGAAATAAATCCATAGTGAATTAATATTTGATAAAACGCAGACCCTCACGGACAATAAAAAGTTTTTCAATTTTTAACCCGTAAAACAGGGTATTCTTTGCTATTAAGTTAGCCTGTTCAATTACTAAAATGAAAAATATGTTCTGATCGAACTGATGCAAAAGTATAAACAATTACGTGTCAGAATCGACGAAAACGTTTTTAGAAAATAAACATTATATCAGATTCAAAATATCAGAACCAGACAGCTATAAGTCCCAAAAATTACGAATTTAGTTTGCTGACATCAAACAAGTTTCACGGATTCTATTTCGGTTGTGGATTACTGGTAGGTAAGCCATCGCAATTGCATAAGTCAGGATCTAGGGTATCGCCCTAACGGCGATTAGGCGAAGAGACTCTTCACACAGTATGGTTTTTATTACTGACGTCATCTCTAAACTCTTGCAAAGGAAGTGTTACGCTATCTGGTCTTCGGCTTGGCAAGCCTTGCATGACAGGTCTCCAGTTAATCTCATCGTAAAGAGGTGCTTACGTATTTAAAAGATACCGTCCATTCAGAATCCCTAAAACCACGCGAAGGTTTCTTCCGCTTCAGAAGTCTTAATGCTTTCTGTTTTTTTTTTTTTAATAAGTCAGAATGAGTGCAGATCTGCGTCTGGAGTTAGCTTCAATCCCTTCAAGAACTTTCATAAGATGCAACCCTCCTAGCCAGTCTGTCCGCGTCTTCCTTATCAGAATCATTGATATTTATTTTAGAGATTATGGTTGCATCTTTGAGTCTAGCAACAAGCTTGATTGGTCGGTTCAATGCTAGTTTTATTTGTTTACTGTCACCTGTTGAAAATTGGTCAATGTCTGTAATGCAGAGTTTAAAAAGTTTGCCCAAAAGGACGTGATCGAAGTGTCAGGTCAGAAAGTTTACTCCAATATACTTATATTATACCATATATCCCCGATTTACAGAAAGTGTAGCAAGTTGCAAGTTGATCAAAACTAAATGTTAGATTGACATCCTTGACATCTGTCAATATTAACGTGAAAAAGATTAAGTACCAACAAAATAGCGGTTATTTGCATAAATTTGACCAGAATTTATTTAAAACAGAACGGATAATCTCCTAAACATAATTCTTAATACACTGTAATATATTGTATGCTGTCAATTACCCCAAATGTCATTTTAATTCTAATTACGAGGGAAAGTCATTAAATAAGTCACAAACTGTTGTGGGAAAGCTGAAAATAGCAATGGGGGCAGCACTATCCAGCTTAATGATAATCAAGTGACAGTCGACGTGCGCGTACACAAGCAGTGTTAAAATGGCGACCGTGCTCGAAGAGTGTACTGTGGAAGAGCAGCGTGCTGTTGTGCGTTTTTTTCTGGGCAAAAGGACTCCCTGCAAAAGATATCCATAAGGAAATGTCTCCTGTTTACGGTGAAAAGTGTTTGTCGCGTAAAGCCGTGTATAACTGGGTCGAGAAATTCTTACAAGGGCGGTTGATGGTCAGCGAAGTGGCCGCCCCGTTCAGATTGCGACAGATGCAACACTTCGAAGGGTGAAAGAGATGATTCGAACTGACGGGCGGGTAACAATAGACAGCATAGCAACTGCAATAGGGTGTTCTCTCGAAAACGTCCAGGCCTACTGACGAGAGGAATATTGCTGCATCACGATAACGCCAGGCCGCATTCGGCCCAGTTGACCCAGGCGAGAATTGAAGAATTAGGGTGGGAACTTCTTCAACGTCCGGCTTACAGTCCCGACCTAGCCCCAAGCGACTATCATCTGTTTGGTCCACTAAAAAAGCATCTTGGCGGAACACATTTCGAGAGTGATATATTCAACAAGAGGTACGAACGTGGTTCAAACGGCAGCCCAAACACTTTTATGCAGCAGGCATTGGGGCATTAATAAAGCGATGGAATAAGTGTATCAATGTAGATGGAGACTATGTTGAAAAATATACCTTGTTTTTGGCTAACTATTTCTCTTATTACTTTTATTATAGCTTTTTGTGACCTACTTACTGACTTTCCCTCGTAGTTAATCACCAATTAAGCCGGCTCAAAATATATATAGTGCGTTTCACTTTACAGCTTGACACCCCTGTATCTTTGTTATTGGTAATCCAATTGATTTCAAATATTTATGTGGTATAGAAGTCTTTCAAGGAAATTGTTGAATAATTAGAAAATTTACATAATATTAACCCTTAATCTACTACGATCAAAAATTAGATGCAAAAAATCGAAAAAATATAATACGCCTTGTTTAATCGTAAAAACAATTATGAAAATCGTTCTAAGACCACCTGAAAACCCTAAAATCAAATTTTGGTAAACATTTTTACAATTCAATGTGAACTACAAATGAAGCAACAGTTTAGGAAAGATAACTATATTTTAATTGGTGTCGCAACAGCTTTTCCTATTTTGGCGAAAGAAAAAGGAGCTAATTTAGAATAAACGATTATCAACCCACCAGTCATTGCCACAAATATAAACAATATTTTATACAAGCTTTCACTTATTGACGAAGTACTGATTTAAATTTTAGGAAGTTGAAATCTTATTTGCATACATAAACTAACCTCGTGAAAATACACTGCATACATATACATATGTAAGTAAGCCGAAGTGTGCATTGCTCATCGTCGTTATGTAAAAAATATAAACAGTTATGTCAGCTCCTGAAAATAAATAAACACGTCAATCAGAACAGAACTATCCCAAATTATATTACTTGTAAGTATATAGTTATACAAAGCATATGGATATATTTGAAATTTTCATTTAGCAAATAACACTGCAATATAAATAAATATACGTGCAAAATATAATAAATGCATTTAGTGCTGCAATATCGATCATAGAAAAAAGCGCCATGGGCCAACGCATCGTTTGCCTTTTATATGTATAGTTGGACTGTTTTCGATCCATTACGTCTACTCCCCCTTTGGTCCTGTTACAATAAAGTATTAATTCCGGTTTCTGCTTAACATTTTCACTTACAGACATTGTGCATGGTGCTGAGCAAAACGACTGACTTGTTTTTCTTAGGAATGTAGTCAACCGTAGTCATTTTGTCATAAAAGCCAAATGCAGAAGAGTAGACCGGTTTGTTCTTTGCATCTCTTATTTCATTTGGTGCTTCTCTCTTATTTTTTCTTAGTGGTCCGGCCACTGTTAAATTCTTTTCTAATAAACATTTTGCCAATGGAATGCTTGTAAGGAAGTTATCCATTGTAACATTTAGTCCAAGGAAGTAGATGCTGCGTACTAAAGTTTGTACTACTTCAGGAGCAAGATTTGTATGGATAGGTTGATTAGGTCGTCGTCCGGTATATACCATTCCATCAATTGCAAATCCTGATTCTGACTCACACATCTAGAAAATCTTGATACCATATTATGAACATCCCCCTCTATACGAGAATAACTGCTCGTCAATGGCGACACTTTCGCTTGGCACCAAAGATGACCTGCATTGTTATAAAAATAAGTTGCATATGTACGATATCGGAGCTAATGTATCGGTCCGTAGGCGAAAATCACGAGTTCTTTTGTCATCAAAACGCAGGTACCATCTAATATCTTCAAACCGATTAATTCCCATAGTAACTTGATAAATAGGATTACATTTATCACAAGAAAACGGTTCTCTTATCGGTACGTCCCAGTTTCTTTCCACACCAGCTTGTATCAGCAAACCTAAGAAAGCATTCAGCTCCATCACATCAATATCTACCCATCCTTTGTCTTTTAATGTAGTCACTCTTCGAGCTTTGTTATATGTCTTATGACATATAATTAAAACACTTTATGTGTCTTGTTTAATTCTTTAATGATTACTTTATAACCTTTTTTAATACAAGGTCCACTACATGTGAGAGTTACTTAATTACTACTGATTCTTACTGGTTTTACTTGGTATCTATGGTTGTCTAACCAACCATTACAAGCTTCAAGGTTTGTGCCCTTGACGACTTCTTCTAAGATCGTTCTTGTAATAAATCATTTGAAAGCATTTTCAGGTGTATCACAGGACACTGCTTTAGTTTTTACACCTGGTACTAAACGCAGTACGTTGCGTTTTGCAGTTTTCGTAGAGCTTGGCGGAACTTTATTCCACTGGATGCCGGATGGAGAAGCGAAACAGTTGGGATTATCACTATCGGCCTCCGCTGTAGCTACATTTTCTTCAGACTCAGAATTTGAAGAGACTGAATTGACTTCTAATGAATTTTGACCAGGTTCTTCAATTTCAGACGTTTCACTCTCTTCCGATAAAACTTCATCACATTCCTCTGTCCACCGCATTGGAGTTTCCTCGTAATTGGGATCTCCATACCTCACTGTTGCACGTTGCCCGGTCGATTTTCTTGAACTTGAAGCCGCCATAACGAACATTCACAAACAAACACCTATAGCAAATTTTAGCAACTGAAGTCTTTTTTATGCCTTCGCATATTTATATGATATGCATTTCTGCGTGTTGAAACCTGCATACGCCGTTGAAACATGCAAACTCCGTTGAGCGCAGAAGCAGGTCTGTTCCTACAGGTTACAACATGTTGCAGCCGATTGTTAACACATTGTATTCCAAATAATATTGCAATATGCAGTACATTGACGCCAGAAGCAACAAATTATTTAAACAAAGACAGTTTTGGATGTAAATATAAACGATTATCAATCAAAAATAAACCGGGTCTACGAGGCCCGAGAAATATAACTACGCGGTGGAATTCAAATATCTAAAATAAATTTTTTTATAAATTATATGGATCAAACACCAATTAGAAATAGCAACAGGAAGATCCAGTTGAGGCATAGATAAGGCCCAGAAGAAAACAAATTAAAGATAAAGAAGTTATAAAGCTTAGAATACCACGCTGGGCTTCGGAGGCCCGTGTTATGCATCCTAGGATTAAAAGCGTTAAAAACTTCGAAAATATAGGTTTCATACTTAATAAAGATCGGTGCACACAGCAAATAATGATTTTGTTATGTCATGGAAACGTACTGCAGTATTTAAGGACGGCATGTATACGTACTAAACAGAGTGTGAAGAAAGCGCGCAAACTATTTAAACTAAAACAAAATGATTGGGTGAATGGTTATATGGGGGAAATAGAAAAAGAAAATAGATACAATAGGACAAAGAAATTTTACAAAAAAATAAAAGAATGCAACAGAAAATTCCCGATTAAAACTAGAAGATTAAAAGATAAATACGGAAATATTGAATACGAGGTGACAAAAAAAGTCAACATATGGAAGGACTACTATCAAGCAATACTTAACGAAGAAGACACTATCCAGGAATGGAAAGAGGAGGAAAATAATGTAGCTGATAATAGCGAAAATGTGGCGGAACCAACATACGAAGAAACAAAACATATTATAAATAATATAAAAAACGGCAAAGCACCGGGTGAAGATAATATTTGTGGAGAAATGTTGAAATATGGAGGTGACCACCCAGAAAATGCCAGGGCAATGGAAAGTGGGGGTTATTGTACCAGTACATAAGAAGGGGGATATTGAAAAATGCAGTAATTATAGAGGAATTACACTGCTTAATGTCACGTACAAAATCTTATCTACAATAATATCAAAAAGAGTATGCCTATATACTGATAACATCATAGGAGACTATGAGTGTGGATTTATAAAAGGGAAGTCCACTGTAAATGCCTTACACACAATGAAGCAACTAATAGAAAAATCATACGAATTTGGCATGAACCTACACATGATGTTTCTGGATTTTAAACAAGCATTTGACAGCGTGAAGAGAAATCGACTATTACAGATACTGCGGGAGTTTAATATACCACAAAATTTAATAAAACTAATAGAACTAACAACACAAAATACAATGGAATGTGTGAGAACAAAAGATAGACAGTCAGAAAGATTTAAGACAAACAAAGGTGTAAGACAGGGAGATACATTATCAGCTATGCTTTTTAATCTGGTTCTAGAACATATTGTTAGAAAAACAGAATGTAATGGAACGATTATAACGAAAGAAGCACAAATTATTGGATACGCAGATGATGTCGTGATAATATCTAGATCGAGAAAAGGATTGACTGAGGTATTCAATATACTGTATAGGAAAACAGCGTATTATGGCCTGGAAGTGAACGAGAGAAAAACAAAATATATGAGATGTGGACGTGAAGCGGATATAAGACAGCAAGAATTAAAAATGGGAAGTTATACTTTCGAGGAAGTGGAGAAATTTAAATATCTGGGAGTAACCATAACAAGCACAAATGATAGAAGAGAAGAAATAAGAGAAAAAATACAAGCTGGGTACAAGGCATTCTATAGCAATAAAAATCTGCTGAAGAACAAACATATCAGTAAACGCTCTAAAATTAAAATATATAAGACGCTGATACGACCTATAGCAACGTATGCAGCAGATGTGATGTGCATGTCAAGCAAAGAAGAAGAACAACTGCGGATTTTCGAACGAAGAATAATCAGAACCATAGTGGGGCCAAAGAAGATAAAAGACGGAGAATACAGAATCAGAATGAACTATGAAATATTACAGGACCTGGAGGGAGATATATTAAATCTCAGCGTATCGGGTGGTTTGGCCATATCATGAGAAGTGAAGTCAATGAAATCACTAAGAAGATTACGAAATGCAACCCAACCACCGGAAGATGCAAAGGAAGACCAAAGGGAAGATGGATAGACGAGGTGAAACACGACATTAATTTGATGGAAATACGAAATTGGAATCAGAGTGTGAAGGAAAGGGAAGAATGGCGAGAGGTAGTGAAGATAGCTAGGACACACAATAAATTATAGGACCGCAAAGCGAGGAATACCACAGGGGACTAATCCACCCCAAAATTCGGATCAGAAAAGCTTCAACAAGAAGCGGCAATATTCCTACAGGAATGGAAAGCCATATATATGTATATGTATACGTACTAAAATAAATAAAGGAAGTTATAGTATTTTCTCATTTAACTAAAGCATATATGTATACTAGCTTTTTCTTTACATTACATTAGATACTACATTTTAATCTCACTAGCATACCGAATAGCAATTAATTAAAACATAAACAAAAGTTTTAACTACCGCAGATTAACGCTGTAGTTACTTGATTTACGATTAATATCTTTCCATATAGGCATTAATTTAAATTATAAAAATAGGCACCGTATTAAATATTGCTCTAGGCGAATGATTTTATCGATAAAATGCGTAGCAGCGAAACAATTTAAACTTCGTATCTCTTATATTGCCTAACGCTAAGAAGCAAAAGTCACAAGCATAATTAACATATTTTAATGGTTATTAATTTCCATACAGCACAGATGATAATCAGACCTACCTTACATTATAATAATTAACTACATTTGTAAGAACAAAAACGTAATATAAATGTGTAAATAATCATTAGCTAGATTTTTTATGCGTTTACTCTTTTTAAATAATTATAAGTCAATTGTTATTTCAATATAGCCTACGGCAAAAAGTATGCAGATTTAGAACGTAACGCACATGTGCTGTATTTCTTTGGAAGACATTCCTTAATAAACTCCAAATTTATTTAGATCAGAAGTAATCTACCAAATTAAAAGAATAAAATATAAGAAAATAGCTGTTGGCTTATACCACTTGTATTTTTATTATTTATTTTATTTTTTAAAGATAGTTTAAATAAATGTTATCATCAAAAAATCGGTAAACCTCTGACCCCACATAACTAAAAGTTTTTTACATTTAATAATCTTAAAAATGTGTTCCGTATAAACAATTGTAATAAGGTCTATAATGCCTCAATAACTTTTTTTAATAATTCTTTAGCCCATCATTGTCAATTCGTTTTCAAATACAGGCCAACATTTAAAATAGATTTTTTATGAAGAATTTTTATTTTACATTCCTAAATTAAACTCATAAATGTAAAAATATAAATATGTATAGAGCGGGCCAAGAGCGCCACGCGCCAGGTTCGCAATCAGGCTGTCGGGCGCATATATGTATGTAAACATAGGTAATTTAAATATGTAATTATTAGGACGAGGACCAAAACCACTGTCTATTACGTCGTGAAGACGCGCAAATATACACCTGGGTGTTCGTTGATAAATAGGGCGTTGTTCACAGTGGGCCACTACAAAAAAAAAGTTCATTCATCGACGGCTACGAACTAACAGCGCGCTTATTCATTTACGGATGACGCGCTCTATTCATCAACAAATGACGAGTCTGCAGATGTTACGTTTGCACCACTTCGTGGCATACTAGAAACAAGCGTCGGTGTGCTCGCTTTAGTGATTATGTCTAACGTAACTATTAAAAATAAACGGCCATTACCTACGAAAGTTAATAAATTTCTTAGTGAATTTGTGGATTTACACTACAATGGGAGTACAATTTTCTGTAAAGTTTGTAAAAAGAAACTACTGTGCTGGAGCAAACGTGATTGTGAAAGACATATAAATAGCGCACACCACAGAAATAAAAGAAATGGTGTGTCACAACAACGTCAATTTCAATTAGAATTGCTTTTAACGTTTATGGTATGTGGTCTACCACTTCGTATACTTGATAAAAAAGCATTTCGAAAATTCGGGGGTACATACAATACCGAGTGGATACTACCATCTCGGACAGCGTTACGGAGAGATATTCCACGAATACGTGAGGACATTGAAAATCGAATTAAAGCCGAATTAAAAGATAAACAGCTGTGGTTATGTCTTGATGAGACGACAGATTGCAAAAAAAATTCTATTTTGAATATAATAGTGCGCGTATTAGATCCTATTAAACCAAATTTTGCAATTCTATTAGCCAGCAGAAGATTAAAACAGTGTACTAGTAAAGCAATTACGGCCGTAGTTCTCGAAACGTTACAAAAATTTCAAGTGTCAACCAGTCAACTGTTGTTGTTCATGAGCGATGGTGCAGCAACAATGTGTAGTGTAGGCCGTTCCCTTAAAGAAAAGTGTGAAGGACTTTTGCATGTTACGTGTAAAGTCCACGCTTTACATCTTGTGGCACAAACTATTCGAGAGTGTTACCCGGAGGTGGATGCATTAATAGCAAACACAAAAAAAGTGTTTCTCAAAAGTCCTAAGAGGACTAGAGCATTCCACAGGTTATGCCCTGGTATTCGAGAACCACCACAGCCCATTTTTACGCGTTGGGGAACGTGGTTAAAAGCCGCTTTTTATTATAATGAACATTTTCAAGAAGTCAAATCCGTTATTTTGCAATTCGTCCCTGCCGAAGCTAGAGCTATTAGGATGAGCCAGAAGGGATTTCTCGATATTTCTGTTGAAACACATCTAAAGAATATTAGCAACAATTACAAAGGGTTAGTAGACGCGATAGAAAATTTGCAAAATTCTGGATTGTCGTTGGTAGAATCAGTGCAAGTCGTGGACGAAGTTAGTACATTGTTACACAGTATAAACGATGCAACAAGTGGACGAGTTTTAGCTAAGTTCGATAGTGTTTTAAAAAAGAATCCGGACTACACGAGATTAAGACAAATGTACGATGGGGCATCTGCAGATTCCTTGACTAAGTCTAAAGATTATTTTAATTACGCCTGTCTTACTTCGGTAAACGTGGAACGGTCGTTTTCGAAATATAAGAACATTTTTTCGTCTCGGCGAACATCCTTCACCGAGGCAAATGTGGAAACTTATCTGATGGTGCAACTTTTTAAACAAGCCTATCCGCATTATTAAGAAGGATAGAATTTATTTATTATATCTTTATTTACAGTTACATTATTAAGTACAACAGAATAAAAAAAGCGTTCAGTTTCTCAGTTATTTCCTTATTACATCCCATTTACAACGCATACCGTTTTCAATCAAATAAAAAATCATAATGAAAATAAAAACACCTCAGCGTGTACATATATATATATATATATATATATATATATATATATATATCCGCTCTAATTACTAAACATTATTATTGCGTCAGCTTTTATTTTTTTACTCTTGTGTATTAATTTCGAAATATCACATATCTGCTGTGACTCACATATACGCTATTTACAATAAGCGGCCGTTGCGCCTGATTCCGATTCTGTTGGATGGCGCAATTTGGCCGGCTCTACTCATAAATGTAAAAATATAAACATGTATCTTCTTGTTATTTTCACTCTTAATTAGAATAACTGTATGTATAGCATCTAGAGTAAAAATGTAAGCAAATACATTTGCTAATTTTTCTATTTTTAGTTGTAAAGAAGATAAACTTACGTATTATATAGAAATATAAAATCGTCTATGCGTTTTTTCTCCTTATGTTATGTTTGTGACTCCCCAATATCAGCTTCTATAAGTACTATATTCTTGACATTAATACTTTAATTAATATCAAATAAAATGTATAAAGTTAACAATGTTAATGGGAAATTTTATTTAATTTAAAATTTTTGGGGTAGATCGCTGTCACACAGAACCACTGCAAAAGTAGGCAGTTATTCACGAGGACGACCTGTGCCCCTCTAAAAATTATACGGGCTAGATGAGCACTAGCATAAAAGCCAAGCGTCACCAAGGCTCATATATTTTCCTTACTCATTAGTTTAAGGCACGAATTCCGTACACCTCTATAAACCATCTTATGAACATATTACTTTAAGGTACAAAAAGATAATTGCGTGCTGCCATCTCTACGAACGCTAATGTAATCGTGGAATTCTACATTACATAATGTAAACAAACCTGAGTATTAATTTTTCTCAATATATCGGAATTTATTGCAATGAATATCCGACAATTAATGCAATTTAAATTAAAAACATTTAGGAATTGCAATCTTCAAATAAAGGTTATTAATTTCTGCTAGTTGTTTATCTAGCGTAGGTCTCCTGTATGTATATACAGAGATCTGTACATCAACAGTGTCTCTTATGTAGTATGGCGAATGTGCTATAGATGGCGCCACGATGCCAGGTTTTAAGTACTGAAAAAAAAATATATTTTATTTATATTATAATACTGCACATGGTCTTTTTTTAATAATACGATATTATGAATTGCAAGCATTAATTTTTTTTTGTAAATATTTTGTTCAATTATGTAATGAAACGTTTAGAAATATAAATAATTCATATATATATGTATAAATTACCTTGTAATGGATAGTAATTTTATTTTGCAGTTTACTTTTAATAATAGCACGTATAATTCTTAATTTACCATTTATTTCTGTGAATATTACATCAGAAAAAATTATTAATTTATCATTACAGAATGAAAATTATCTCTAGGTAGGATACTAAAGTATATTTATTTGATATACACTAAAATTTATTGTTTTAATTTTGAAAGTTCGCTTCTTTTTGAGATTTTAAATATTCGCTTAAACAATAATTTCGAAAACAAGTTTTTAAAATAAAACTGAGACATCGAATCAGAAGAATTTTGAAGCATGGTATGCCTACTATTTCTACGTTTCTGTATAACATAAAAATAACAATTGTTATCACTAGTCTGGGCAAACAGCGGTAACAGTCAGTGTAGTAGATATGTGGTGCGGGATCGGCGATTATTTATTTCACGCGTTCACAGCGTCAGTACAAAATCGATGCCGTATGTGAGTAGTTCTGTGTATATGTAGGCTGTCATAACTTATTTCGTAATTGTACGCTTATGTTTGCTTTAAAAATGTCGCAGTTAGGTACGTCGCGAAAAGGACCAATGGCAGACACAGTTAAAAACTTTATAGTGGACACGCCGGACTTAATTTTTTATGACGCTAAAATTGTGTTGATCCAAAAGCCATTGTCAACGTCACATCGAAAGCAAACAGCATTCTTCTGCAAAAAGTGGCATACGAAACCAAGAAAAATTTACATTTGATTTATGTGTTACTGTTATTTTATATAATCTATCGTTTCGTTTACTAGACAAAGAAGCATTTGCCTCCTTCTGGAATAAATATGCGGACTGTAAATTACCTAGTCGGACATCGATACGAAATGTAGTGCCATTTGCTCGTGAACATATAGAAAAGAGAATGAAAACGGAATTGAAAGATAAAAAACTGTGGTTGTGTGTGGACGAAACAACAGATCGTCAAAAACATTCTGTAGATAATGTAATGGTACGTACAATGGAACCACATCGACCGTCATCCTCCTTCTTACTTGCTTCCAAAAGAATTATAAATTGTACTGCCGATGAGGTTTTTAAAGGTGGTGTTGAACTCTTTGAACAAATTTGAAGTTTCAACTAAACAACTTTTAATGTTTATGAGTGATGGTGTCGCAAACATGTGTTCTTTGGGCCGATCTCTTAAAGAACACGGTGGTAACTCCTTATATGTAACGTGTAAAATCCATACTCTAAATCTTGCGGCACAAACGATTCCTACATGTTTTCCACTAGCAAATGCGTTGATTGCTAGTACAAAGGCAGTGTTTCTAAAGTCCCCGAAACGTACCCGACAATTTCGCAAACTGTGTCCTGATTTACCTGAACCACCACAGCCGTTTGTTATACGTTGGGGAACATGGTTGCAGGCTGCGTTGTACTATAACAAATATTTTAATCAAGTAAAGAAGGTAGTTTTAAAATTCAATCCGACAGAAGCTGCAGCAATCAAGAAAGGCCAGGAAATATTTCAAGATAGTCAGGTTAAAAGAGATTCACAAACTATTACAAAATGTTTCGACGTCGCTAGTGGATTCTGTCCACATTGTGAATGATGTTCACGCACAGTTATGCGCTGTAGAAGGCGAAACAAATTGGTGTGTAATATGAAAATTTGAAAGTGTTTTAGAGAAAGACTCCGATTTTCTTATATTAAGATAAATTTGTGAAGGTGCATGTGAATATACATTAAGTTGTTTCAAAGATTATTTTAAATATACAAATATAACATCGCTAGATGTTGAACGGTCGTTTTCGGCATTAAAAGACATTTATTCCGCACGTCGTACTCACTTGACTGAAACAGCTGTGGAAACGTATCTAATGAGTCAAATATTTAACAGATGTTACCCAGTTTGTGATTTCACGGAAGACCTTTAAAACGGTAGGTGTTTCAGCACGTTTTATGATTTATTTCTTACCTTCTATTTTATGTGTAAACTTTTATGCGCCCGCCGCGCCTCTGGCTGTTACTGCATATTTGCCCAGGTTATTAATTACTAATCAACGAACATCTCGCATTCTATTGCAATAAACTTAGGTAAATTTTGGTTACAAGAAAAAAGAACCAAAACAAAAACGAAGAGAAAGAAAAGCGTGATGAATATTGTTCAATAAACAACCTTTATAATTGAAATTACCAAAAGTAAATTAACCAAACATTAAATACATCATTAATAGAAGTGATAAATTTTGAAGCATATTAGAAATAAATAACGTAGCGACATCTATTGTAAATATAAAACCACCCTTGACAGTAAGAAATTCAATTATGTTTACAAAGTAGAATTTGACATGTTACAGTGTTTCCTGTTTTCGACAGGATTCATTAGTCTGCATGTGCTTATGTTAACTATTAGATGGCTTTATATTGCTACTAAGATTGCTGATATAAGTGATACTACAAATTCAAATATAGACTGTCCGATGGTTTAGGCAAAAACAATGCAAATTTACATACATTTTTATCTGTACTGAAGCCTGGACGGTGTTTTTTTTTGTGTTTCTACTCATAGTACACTGACACCATATAAACATCCTGTGAGGTCTTTTAACTTCGATCTCAGTAATTCCGCCATAAAGAAAAGCAATTTCTGCAGATAATTAAAGAATAATTTAACATTACCTTACGCTGGACGTCATTTACGACTCAATAAATTAAGTCAGGAACAATATTACTTTGTCATAACGCTTTAATTCAACATTGTCCATTTATAGCGAATCTCATCTGGAAGTAAAAATGAAACGAGATTTTATAGCAACAAGTTCATTGCCACGAGAACGGCAATAAAAAGGAGGCAATAATACAATTCGCATCTCAGGGATGGAACAACGTCCGCGCTTAATCCTTGTTTTGTTAATAGGAACAAAAATATTTTATATGTTTATTTTGCATTAACCGCATAAATGTTACTAATCGAACACGTAGCATATTATATGTTGATATTCGTTTTACTTATGAAAGGTGTTCAATATAAGTTTCAATTATTCGTGTTCATTTGTGAAAGGGTGTTGTTGACTTTCCTTGAAGTTTCCTCTTCACGATTTTATCTTGTCTTACACATTACTAATTTATGATTTTATCTTTTTAAAATTCAAAATGTATTATTTGATATTGCAATTGTAAAAAATATATTCAAAAGGACTTAAGATACAACTCGAAACCCTACTAAAGGATCGAACACTACACTCGAATTCTCTCTAACTCGAAATTAACTATTTTTCTCACCCCCGGTACTTTTGTTAAGTTTTTATACATTTTAACCTCTTTAACTCACACTGGGAACTGCAATCGGAAGTAGGGTCGGACAGAAATGTCCTTGAACCCTTTGATCGTCTTATGCTGGAGCTGGCTCTGTTCGCGCAGCTTGGAGTTGAGAGTAGAAGAGTTTAGGGCTCGGATGGGTCATGACTTTGGGTGACAAGTAGAGTTATACCTTGAGGAGTCAAGGATGGTCGTCTGGGGCTCTTTAACTCGAATTTCTTTAACTGGAATATTTCTGTAATTCGAACGAAAATGGAGGAATGTATATAAGTTAAGACCTCCCTAACTCGAAATTTCCGAGAAATTTCGCCAGTTGTTTGTTTACAGTTTATTACGTGAGGGAATTACCAATTTCTCGGGGAATTACTAATTTCTGTTATTGAGACTAGAAGTTCGCTTTTCGCTTATATCGTCATTTGTGTGGTGTGTTTTGTGGGCGATAAGTTTATTGTTGCGTCAAAATGGCACCGAAACGTAAATTGAAAAGTTTAAATATTGAAAAGAAATTGGAGTCATTAAAAAAGGTGGAAACTGGAATTAAAAAGAAGATTATCGCTGCTGAATATGACATACCGCCCAGTACTTTGTCAACCATAATTAAAAATAAAATAAGTATTCGAAATTTGGCGACTAGCGGAGCCAAAACGGATATGAAAAGAAACAGAGACGTTACAAATAGAAGTTTGAATACAGCCGTATTTAAATGGTTTACATCAACAAGAGATGCAAATATTCCTGTGTCAGGAACACTTTTACAAGAAAAGGCCATAGAATATGGTCAACATTTAGGAGTAACAAGTTTTAAGGCCAGTGCCGTTTGGCTTCATAAATTTTAAAAAAGGTAAAAACGTATGATATCTGTAATATCGGATTTTTTATTATAAAAATTTTGGATACGATATATCGCAGAAGAACGTATGTGGGGAAAGTTCTGCAGTTGATGAAAATCAGGTTGTTCACTGGATCAGAAATGCGCCGCCGAGGATATTGGACTCCTATAGTGAAGACGATATTTTCAATGCTGATGAGACCGGGTTGTTTTTTAAATGCATGCCTAACAAAACTCTAGTATGGCTACTTTTCGAAATTCACCGGTAGATGGATTGATACGTTTAGATCACCTACCAACGTGTTTCAAAATTCACTAGTCGAAAGTATCTTATCGTTTCTATATTCGTGGTAGAAAAAATCGATCATTTACCGTTTTTACCGATAGAAGCTGGTGGAATTTAGGTAGCTGTGTTAGAGGTTATGTTAAGTTGGATGTTAAAATGCATATTATGGCTAACGAAAGCGAATTATTAACTATTCATTGTGAATACGAAGGGAAAATAGTACAGTTGAACATAGACAATGACACATACAAAGAAGTAATCAGTGGTAAGTTTGTGAACGTTATTTTTTTATACATGTTATAATTTTTCAATTGCCAGATAACGATAAATTGCAAGATTATTGCCAAAGAGTGGTTAGTTTGCAACAAAATAATGAAGCTTCAACTAGCCACAATCCATCTGATGATGGGGCAGTAAAGTGGTCGCACTCAGATATAAAACTTTTATTAAACATACGTTTAGGAAAGGAAACAGACTTCAATCGTCCAACTTGTAAGAAGAAGAAATTATGGGGAAGTATTGCAGATGAAATAAATAAAATAACTGGTCGAAAATTCACCAGTGATGATTGTGACACAAAGTACAGAAACCTGTTAAAAACCTATAAAATCAATAAAAAAAAACAAAATACAAGTGGCGAGGAAGCAATAAAATGGGAATTTTTCAAAGATTTTGATCAGGTCTTAGGTACCAAAGCTTGTATAGTACCACCAAAATCCACAATATTTGATTCCCTGGAAGAGGAAGAGGAAACTGAAAATATTGATTTCCCCGTAGAAGAAACAAGTGCAGATAAGGATATATCACAACCAAAAAAAAGAAAATTAACATTGAATAACTATTTGTGGGAAAAACTAAAACAAACTGAAGAAAGAGCAAATAGAAAAGAGCAACAAGAAGAAAAGAGGTGGGTAGAAAGTAAAGCATTGCGGGAAAGAGAAATTGAGGCAATCTTGAAATTGGCAGAAGCTTTAAAAAAGAATTAGTAAAATGATAATTGTGCATTGTATTATATATTTATGTTTGAATTGGTTTATACTTTTACATTCGAATTGTGTTATATATTTCTATGTATTTATAAAATGAAACAACAATAATGTAGAATAAAGTATTTTATTACATAGAATTCATAATTATATTTCTCAAATCTACTGCAGTTCTTTGAGGTATATAATCTTCAGTATCATTCATGTCATCTGTTTGGTGATCTTCAGCTTCTGTATATTCCACTCCCCCTTCTATGCCAATATTATGTAAAACACATGCTGTGGTAATAATATATTTGGCATTTTTCAAGTTCCAAATATTTAAATATTTTAATCTACGAAATTGGCCTTTCAGTCTTCCAAACGCTTGTTCTATTGCGACTCTAGTTTTACTTAACTTAGCATTAAATTGATGTTGCTTTCTAGAAAGATGTCCATTATCTTTAAAGGGCACCATCATAAAAGTACTAAGAGGATAAGCGCAATCCCCTAATAAATACGTGTTTGGCAATAGTAAAGATAAAAGGTTTTCATTTAGTTTTTGAAATACTTCGCAACCTTGCCAAACACGTGCATCGTTTACAGATCCTGGCCAACCACAGTATATATTAATGAATTCTAATTTAGAATTACATATTCCTTGCAATAACACTGAGTGGTAACCTTTCCGATTATAATAAGAATTGTCATTTAGTGGACCAGGGATAGGTATATGCGTTCCATCCACGCAGCCAAACACATCTGTAAGAATATATATTGAAATATATATAATATCATATATACATGGTAATTACTGGGAAAACTAGAAACTCCTCGTAAACAATTAAAATCATTTACGTTTTCCTGTGCTTTATTTCCTTTTGGCCAAACAATATATTTATAATGAAGATTGGAAAGTTTTTTGCACATATGCATAAATACTCTATAAGCATGACCTTCACTAAGACCAAACCTATCACCAATTTCTCGGAAGCTTTCTTGTGTGCTCACTGTCCACAGACAAAGTAATAAACTATCAAGCAAAGGATATCCGGGACGTCCTGGAGCTGTGATATTTTTTTGGGGTTTTAATACACATAGTAATTGCTGGAAAGGAGCAAGCATAATTTATAAGTAATGCTTTTTTATATACTTACTTCAAATGATGCCCTTGTTATCCTAAAATGTTTCTGAAAATCCACATGACTATAATTTAATGCCACTCGATTAACATAAGTACATATTCGTACATGTTGTTCACGTTGAAGTACTAATATGATTTCCTCTTCACTACTAGACTCAGAATTATTTGTCAAATCTAATTCTGACTGATTACTATTTCTTATCTTTTGTAGCAGAAATGATGTTAAATATTCCATGTTTTATTAACTGTTTTAACCTTTTTCTTTTGACAACTTGCGACCTAAACTTTTGGTTAAGTCACCGATTCATTTCAATATTATCGTAAATATACTATACCTACTACCTACCTAAAAACTGATCGATACTTTCTACCGCATTCTATACTGATCATTTTTGAAAAATGCCCTATTTAAGCACGACAAATGTTTTGGTGGCAAACTTAGCAAAGAGCGTGTTGCATGTCTCCTTGCTTCAAATATGAGTGGTACAGAAAAACTAAAACCTGTGATTATTGGAAAAAGCGCTAAGCCAAGATGTTTTCGAGGAATTAAAATTTTTATGCAGCCGCAATGGCATGTCAATGTTAATAAAAGTGAATAAAAATAATAAAAAAGTAAAGCACTATTTTAAACAAAAACATGTGCAGATAAAAAATGCATGTTCAATGAGAAGACTAACACTCAGACTCATCCATAATTTTTTTAATGTTTGCAGTACAGTTTGATACAGCCATTGGAATACAATTATCCAAATGTTCATCTGTAAGTCGATTGCGGTATTTGTTCTCAATTAACTTCATATTGGAGAAAGAAGATTCACACAAATAGGTTGAACTAAATAACGCTTTCACTTTCAAGGCAACACGACATAGAACTGAATATTTGTCTTTGTTTACTAAAGGCCAGATACATTTTGTATTTGAGACTAACGATTTTGAAGCTAAATCATAATCAATAATGAATCTGCAGCTTCTAAAAACGTTTGTTTTATCATTTCCCCGTCTTCATAAGGTTTCTTCTTTTGTGCAATTATTTGGGACACATTGTTTTTAAAAATGCTGTCCAATTGGTTTTTTAATTGTTTCAGTTTCTCCTTTCTGGTGGCAGAATGTAATGGGAATGATTTTTCAAAATTCAAATGTACAGTCTTATGATGCCTCTCAATATTTCCTTTTTTAGCAGTGGGGACAGAAGTATTACATAACAAGCATACATTTTTACCTTTAACTTCTGTAAAGAAGTATTGTTCTTCCCATTCCGAAAGGAAATGGTATGTCTTTACCTTCTTACTACTGCTTGCCATAATATTTTTAATTGCAGGCCAACTGTAATCCAACCGCTGGACGTTGATTACGCTGTTCAGTTTTTAACTGAGCGCAATGTCGTCGCGCGTTGCGTATACATACATCCCCTTCAAAGCAATCCAGATCGTTCTCGAACACTAGCACGCTGATCGGTTCTAGACGATTCTAACGTGGTGGCATCGGTGGCAGATCGCTCACCGCAGTGTTGCCGCGGCTTGTGCTTATTATGAGAATTTGCGAAATTTACGGAAGCTTCTATGATTTCTACACCTTTGTATTTTTAAAATATGTTGTGAGCTACCAGAATTGCCTTCGCGAGCTACCGGTAGCTCGCGATCGACGGGTTGGCGACCACTGATTTAGAGAAATAACAGAAAGAAATCTTCAGAATATGAAACGTCACTTTCATGAAACACACAGAACACTGTTTAGCAGCGTTTGGTCAACACTTGCTTAGTTAACTTACTTCATAATACATTTTTTTTTTCATAATTAATTTTTTGTTACGTTTTTGTACTAAAAATGTACTTCTTGTTGTTTTATCGTAGGCAGGTAATTAATTTTTGATAAAATTTTGTTCATAGTTAATTGTTTTCTTTATGTATTAAGAGTGTATACTTTTGTTTAAATAAATAACAGCCATTCTGAATTACATATTTGCTTGTAATGAATTGTTTGAATAATACTAGCTGTAGCTTGATACAACACTGGCTGAGATTTCCTAAAATTGCCGCTAAAGCTGCTATTTTTTTTTTTTTTCTTTAATTTCGACTTTACTCTTTTATCCCAAAGCATAAAATGTCTCAAAACCTCATAAAAGTCGTTCCGATAACGTGTGGACAAAGAATAAATTAAACACTCCCCGTAGGAAAACCATTAACATCACATAAAGGTTTTACTGTGTAAATACCTATGACCAGTGTTATCTGGAATTCACTGTATATGGTTTTATCTGCATATGAAAATAATGTGTGGAATTCCAAATTTTCTGCACTTTGAACTGTTTTGCTGTACTGTTTCAACAAATCGAAATGTTTTAAATTGTTTTTTATTTGCGTTGTGAAGTGGTGTATTTACTTAAGTATAAACTATCTTTCTATTTGTAAAACATTATTAGTTAATCTGTTTACGTAAGGTAGACAATTGCGCCTGTAGAAATAAATTTCTCAGGAATATTCTAAATATTACTTAATTACTTTTTAGGGAGTTGGATTTAAGAATAAATTGTGTATTCGTTTATTTTTCGAGTGTGTGAATTTTCCCTTGTTTATATGAGTAAGCAATAATGTTTATATGCGTAAGTAAAGAGTAAATTTGATATAAGGGAAAGTACTGATTTTTGGAAAAATTCCAAAGTCAATTTTGTTTTTAAATCGGCACTTTTTGACATAATATTCGGATATACAAGGTGATGCGTGTAAATGTACTGACGTCATCGTATTTTTTTAAATAGCAATCCCCATTTTTATTCCATGTTCTGACACTCCATCCAACTGTCAACGTGGTAATGTAATAAGTTACTTTATACAGGGTGACACACGGGAGAAGAACGTTTTTAAATAAAAGAATACTCAGAAAATTCGCAAATTAATGTATGTTTATTGAAATGTAATTAAAGCTCACTAGTTGCCATTTTCATGTAGGACAGACTTATGTGTGAAAAATAATGTCGTCGAGATGATGTCCATCATTTCGAATGCACGTCTCAATTTTCTTCTCAAAATCCTGCATCACACGGTTCAACATCTCTGGGGGAATGGCAGCAACTTCTTCAGTGATTGCATTCTTCAATTGGTCCAAATTTCGCGGTTTGTGGACATAGACACGGCACTTGAGGTACCGACATTGAATTGTAAACGAAACATTCGCTGCGTAGCTGTCACAGATTCACCACTTTTAACGCAACTGCCATAGACGAACAAACGATGCTAGCAAGTCCCACTGCTCCATTATTACTAAAATGGCGTCTTGTGTGGATAAGAACTGCCTGTCATACGACCTTACCCCACCACTGCGCTCTCAGTACTGTGCAGTTCAGAAACCTCCGTCTCTCGTGTGTCACCCTATACATATAAGGAAATTTTTAAGAAAAATAGTTATGAAAACAGGGAAGTACATTTTTATTATTATTGTAAACAAGGAACAAATACAACTTATTATCAAAGCAAATGCTCAAAATGTCCACCAACAACTTCTTGAGAATAAGCTAACCTATGCTGAAATTTCAATAAAACGTCAGAAATAGTTTCTGGTGTAATTGCTCTGATGGTAAAGCTCTTATCCTCTCTTTTAGGTTTTCTAGATTGCCTGGTTTTTCCGCGTATACAGTACCTTTTACGTAGTTCCATAAAAAGAAATCTAGACGTGCCAAATCTGGAGATCTTGAAAGAACGAGGGAACCTTTGAGCACTGATATACGAGGATGTTTCAAAAAGCAAGGTAACAGAGCTTTAAGAGAAAATTCATGACATCAAAGAGATACACATCGTAGTAAGTCGCTGGTACATATTACTTCTCCACATGGTCACCATGGTTGTCGAAACATTTGTTTCATCGGTGCACTAACGAATCGAAACCGGCATAGAAGAAACCAGCGTCAAAGTCGAGGAGCCACGTGAAAGGAGCTTCCTGAACTCAGGCATCGGTTCTGAAATGCCGACCACCCAGGTGCTTCTTCAACGGTCCGAAGAGATCTTTTTCTGTTGACAAATCCTTTTAGATGAAGCCAGAGTGCATTGCATCTATGCTGAAAATGAAGAATTGCAATAATCTTCTTCTATAAAGTCAATTACCCAGTAAATGTTTGCAACCTGAACTCAGAATACCCAGAGTAGATGTTAAAAGAAAAAGAGCGTTTCTTCTTCCGCTTAAGAGAAGTATATAATTGTAATGAAATAATTGTATTTCTTTGTTTAAGACATTTGTTAATTTGATTCAAGAAAATCTTGCAGAAAGCGATTCTTAGTATAAGTAGATGGGCGTTATAATACAAAACAATATTTTCTTAAGGACAATAACTTGTTATTTAATTACAGAAAGCTTTTAGGTATTGGGCACGTATCAATAGCTTAATTTGCTTAAAATAAAACGTTTTAAAATTCTTGAAATATATATTATTTATATGCACATTATTAATAGCGCTAACCTTGTTTACAACAGTATATACGTACAGCCTAGTATATTATTCACATTACTTGTGATTTTAAAAAAGCTATAGCAGACGTTATCTACAGAATAATGTTCAAACAAAAGTGAACAGCAGTACACATGAAAAAAGTGCCTAGAAACTATAACCAAAATAATGCTAATAAATAGCTCCTGGTATAGACGGAACCACTACCGGCAAAAACAGTATAAGAAGAGAAAAGCATTAAAGCTTATTGCTCCTGGCCACATTGCTCTTACATTCCTCAGTTTATGTCACTAACTTTCAAAAATAGCAACTGAAATATTTCCTGGCGCCACCTAGTGCCAGTAGATATAGTCATGCTGTCCTAGATAGTAGCGACGGAACTGGAATACGATATAACCTTTAACGTACAACGTTACATAAACATTTTCAAAAGATACCCGTTAATGTAATATTTTTGGTTTCATTACTATTTACCACGTGTACTAATTTATACAGGGTCCTGCAATAATGCGTCGGTTTTCTGTTTCTCAGTTGCTATTGAAGACATGAGGTTAATATCTTCAGTAAGCATTTAAGAGGACGATATGCACATTCTAAAATTATTTTCAGTTATACAAAGTGTCCCAAAGAAGAGTATCGATGGTCAGCTATTTTTTTTAACGGAATACCCCGTATATTTCTACAGTTTTTTATGCCTATCGATGGTCCCTATTCATGTTGAAAATATTAGCGACATCCAATCATAGGTTGCCGAGTTACAATATTAAAAAGAAAAAAATTGGCTATTTTCATACTTCTACTTGAAAAATCGCCACATTCGCAAACACGTTCAAGAAATAATGTTTGTACTCTGTTGCTGGTAAGGCTTCGGCAATTCATTTTTGTAAGTTCCGTGCTGCAATATTATATAGGGCGTTCGAAATTATTTTTTTAATATGGACAAATTCACGGCTATTTTTCTCAATCATTTCAAATGGAACAGCCTGTATATTATGTTTCCGTATTATATAAAATTAAATTCCACATCAATTAGTATAAGGGTTCCTTATACCTATCTGCCGTCGTTTTAGAGATATTTAATAACATTTATTTAAGCTTACAAAAAATTACCGTTATTTAAAATTTTTTGTGGTAGGCGGTGTTCTGCTGCAATCATTCGCTGCTGTAATTTTTAAAATATCTCTCAGTTGATATTGTAGATTGCTGCACTAACAACTTTTTTGTTATTAATGATGAATTTCAGTAAAAACGAAGTTGTTGACATAACCTTTGTACTGAGTAAAACCCACAGAAGCTGTTTTTTAGCAAGTAGAATATATCATCAACGCCATACGGAACGAAGGCACCCAGATGAAAGCAGCTTTCGGAAACTTTCAAACACATTTTCGGAAGCGGAAACATTGCATATGCAAAGAAGGTTAGAATTAAGAGAGCTGCACATGAAGAAAATGAATTAAAAGCTCTATTGAAAGTAACTGAAGATCCTCACAGCAGTCAGAGGAGTATTAGTGAAGCAACAGATGTAAGTGAAAGATCTGTCCAAAGAATATTAAAAAGGAATAAGTATCACGCTTACCATATTCATTTACATCAAGAATTATATGTGGTAGATTTTCAAAGAAGGATAGAATTTTGCAACTGGGCCAGGCAAAAGACACGGGAAAATAGAGGATTCTTTAATAAAGTTTTATTTTTCGACGAGGCAACTTTTCATAAAACTGGTTTAGTGAACAGACACAATTTTCATTATTATTCTCCAGAAAATCCACATATTGTAGGAGAAGTGGATTATCAACGTCGATGGAGCATAAATGTATGGGGAGGTATTGTAGGTCAACACGTCGTCGGTCCCTATTTTTTTTGAGAAAAATCTAACTGGTCCAATATACTTAGATTTTCTTCAGAATCACTTGCCAGGTTTCCTAGCCCACCTTCCCTTGGAAGTAAATCAGGAAATGTGATTGCAGCTTGACGGTGCACCGGCTCACTGCTCACAGGAAGCGAGAAATTGAAATATTTGAATCAGGTTTATCCTGAGAAAGTGATTGGTTGAAATTATATTATCAACTGGCCAGCTCGATCGCCTGATTTAACCAAAATCGACTATTTCTTGTGGGGTTATGTAAAAGGATTGGTCTTTAAGGAACTACCAACAACAGCACAAAATATGCGCGAAAGAATTGTCAACGCCTTTCGAAGTGTAACAGCGGACATGCTTCATAGGGTTCAAAGAGAATTTCTGGATAGAATAGAAAAATGTTTGGAAAAGAATGGGAAACATTTCGAATATTCGTTGTAATTTTTTCCTGTTTTATTTTTTACTTACTTTTCATCTTTAGTTCGTAATTTTATTTGTTATTTAGTTTGCGTCATTTGAAAAAGGTCTTGTAGCCCCTAGTATTTTGTTCTCTTTTTGTGCAGAGTGAAGCTGGAAAATCAACGTACAGTCACAGCAAACTGGTACACCACAAAATGTTTACCTGGAGTTCTTGAGTCAGCCAACATTCGCGGGTTAATGTTGCATCACGACAATGCATCGTCACATAGTGCACAGCAGACAGTTGATTTTTTACGTGAAAATAAGGTAAAAGTCATTGAACATTCACCCTATTCGCCTGATTTGGCCATGTGTGATTTCTGGTTGTTCTTCAACCTAAAGAAACATTTACGTGGTCGACACTTCACGACGAAGGATGAGATAGATGAAGCAATTCATCTATTTTTTGAGAGCATTCCAAGAGATGACTAGCTTCACGTTTTTACGTTGTGAAAACTTCGATTAAAAAAGTGCATTGATGCAGGAGGAGATAATTTTGAACATAAATAAAATCATTTTCGTAAAAAGACTTGTAGTTTTCTTGTATCTCAAAATATATAGCGTGACCCTCGTATGCAATTCGATCCGGCACTCTAAAGGGTATAAGGAATACGGAGAAGAAGAAGATATCATACATTGTTGTAGTCTTGAAATAAAAATATTTTCTTGAATACAGATTGACTTTTAACAGATCTAATTTCGTGATGAAGAAATCATTTCTCTGCGTGTACTGTATGGATATTTATTATTTTTAATCCTTGTTCCATACCAAGTAGATATTTGGCTATACAGTCGTATATAACAATTTACGACGATTTTGAAGAAGTGATGTTTTTAATCTACTACCAACTTCAAATTGCTTAACTATAAATTAAATTAGCTTATAAAACTATATATCTGTAAAGTGTAATCAACGTACTCGCATGGATGACCTAATTTCAGGATCAATTAATTCAGTATGAAGAGATATAACGTATCTAAACCAGCCCATAGTGGATCGATTCCTTATACCTTTAGTTGCCCATTATGCGATAATCAACCGTCATTCATTTGACTAATATGTGGAAATTACGGCTGATGATTTCTCCTGGTAACCGATTGTATATTGTTAACTAATTTATGTCAGTTCTTGTCTAAACTATCGGCTAATTGTTATACAATCACAATAGGTATTTACGATAATTAGAGCGGTATAAACGTCCCGATACTTGGAATGGAAACAGTTGATATCGTTCGAATACATGAATCAATAAGTACCATACATTATCATGGATACCTAGAACTGCGAGTTATATTCGGGTGACCCAACGTTTTGCGCAACAACACAACAGCACACATTATCGAACGCACTGATACATGCATATTATTTCATTGTTTTTTTGAAATCTTATATTATTCAAGTTAATTATTTTACCACAGTAAAGTCTTCCTCAGTTCTATCAATTAACAGCCTCAGCGCTGCTTTCTTTATCTTTTGTGATTTAATGATTTTTTAAGTTAACAATCTATCACAGTGTTGAAGGCTTCATTCACAGGTTTAGTGCATATGTTATGCCGAATAAGTGAAATTGTCTATTGCAAAATTCTGCCTATATCGTGACATCGACAGCAGCTTTGCCTAATACACGTAATCGGCAATAGATTGTGTATAATAAGTAGAGTAACCTAAACTTGCGGACTCGCATAGGCGTCGGTATTACGGGTTAATATAAGAATACGAAAAATTCATAAATAAACTAAACCGGTAGAGAAGCAGGCATGTAGTGTCGACCTTGAATATAAATCATGTAAAACCGCGCTGAGAGAGATTTCGTTTTAGTACCGGTTGAGCTGTTGCAGAGATTAGTCGAACGGTCAAGGTTATGTACTTACGTGTCGCTTTTGAAAATATAGCTGGTGTTTTTTGTGTGGTTGTAGTATTATACCAAGTACATAATTAGTGTATCGTTTCATATAGAACTAATATTTACATACCTAAGAAAACAATGCGTCGTAATAGATTTGCTACTAATGTACATAAGTATGTGTCACTTTTTCCCCATTTAAAATATGACGGTAGTGCAGTTTTTTGCTTAATATGCAATGTTCGTTTGGCTGCATTGGACAGAACTGATTGCCAGAGGCATGTCAATGGTATTAAGTATATGAGAAATGCAAGAACTGAAATACCTTATACACTATTCCTCATACATTTATTAATTATGTTTACCTCTTGTAATCTTCCGTTGTCGTTGGTGAGAAAAGCAGCTTTTAAAACGTTTTGGCGACAATACGTTCCAAAGTACCCATTACCCTCACAAACACTATTACAGAATCATTTGCCGCGAATGAAAGAGATGCTAGAAAATGTGTGTAAACGTGATTTGTGTTCCAAAAAAATATGGATTACCGTGGATGAGACGACCGATATAAAGAAAAACAGTATTGTGGATGTAATAGCTTGCGTTTTATCTAGCGAGAACACAGCATCTCGATATTTGTTAGCTTGCAAACGTGTTCAACAATGTACCGCGGAAAATATTCAAAAAGTGATAATGAACGCTTTGAAAAAATTTAAAATTGCCCAAGATCAAGTTGTGATGATTGTGACAGATAGTGCAGCAACGATGTTAAGTGTTGGGCGATCCTTAAAACATATATTTCCTAACTTAATACATATAACCTGCGTGCTGCATGCTTTGCATTTAGTTGGTGAAGTTGTTCGACAACATTACGGAAACGTTGATCGGATGATTGGAAGTACTAAAGCAATGTTTCGTAAATCTCCTAAACGTTTAAAAGAATTTCGTCAATTTTGTCCAGGTATTCCAGAACCTCCTGAACCAATTTTAACGCGATGGGGTACTTGGCTAACAGCAGCTTCTTACTATTTGATCCATTTTCAACAAATTCAATTAGTTATAATGCGATTTAATCGAAATGAATCCAAAGCAATTAGAGAAAGTCAAAGAGAATTTCAAATTCCTCAACTTTTAGAAGATTTAACAACAATATGTACTAATTATACAGTATTACTAGATGCCATCAGAAAACTACAATGTACTGAATTGTCATTGCAGGAATCATTAGACATAGTGGAGAGTGTAAAAAATAAATTACACACATTAAATGGTACGCCAGGATTATGCGCTAGTCAAAAGTTGGCAGATGTTTTAAGGAAAAATCCCGATTTTAATACTTTAGAGCCCGTTTATAATAAGTGTAAGAATAGTGAACTTTTAAGTGATTTTGAAAAAACAGTTTCTACATGCAAATGTAACTTCCTTAGATGTGGAGAGATCGTTTTCTATGTATAAGAATATTTTTTCTTGTCGACGCACAAGGTTTAAAGAAGTAACTGTGGAAACATATGCAATGATGCAAGTTTACAGTAGTTCACATCCTGATGCCTCTAATTTGTTGAATAATTAGCAAGTAAGTTTATTTATGAATTTTTCGTATTCTTATATTAACCCGTAATACCGACGCCTATGCGAGTCCGCAAGTTTTGGTTACTCTAATAATAAGATTATGATAAAAATATATAAACGAATCTAAACTCCATTATGAAACCATGGTAAAAACTTTAAACAGCATAACAAATAATACATAAGATTTATACGTAGATACTACGCTTGATGTTTAATCGTTATTTTTGCAAACTCTGCCGGAATGGCAAGCTGAATTGCATTTATAATCGCTTTTAAAACATTCACATTTCTTATTTTTACACCGTGCAACACACAGACTTTTTTGATATCCCTACCCACAACCAATGGAAGATAGTCTAACTAGCGTTCTTATTGTCGCCTCATTATCTAGAATATCTTCGACCTTAAGTTGGAATTTCGATAATTGTACGCTACTTCTTTCAAGCCAAGTATTTATAATCCCTTTTCTAGTGCCAACTCTTAATTTATCGTCATTTTCTCCCACAACAACACCAATTAAATTTGCAGAATCACCTTTGCTTCTATCGAATTGACTAATCTCCAGCAATACTTTGCCTACAACTTTCAATTTACATAATCTTTCATTAGAACATTCAACCATTTTCTGTGCTTGCAGTAGCATGTTTTCAGATGCAATATTTCTACACAAAACAGCTGGATAAACCTTTCATTGCTGATTTCCAAAATGTCACTTCATATTTGCATCACAGTCCCACCAACTTAACAAATGAAATTTACTAACGATTTCGATTATTTTCCACGATTATTTGACAGAAACTCGAAACCTCGAAGTTTCGAATACAGATCTCCAATCGTAATCCGTTTGTGTGCTCCTGCGCAGTCGAAACGAATAATGAATGATTTCTAAAACCTAATCGAATGATCGCGTATTCGGGTATAATCGATATATCTCGATTATATCAACAGACAATGTCGCGAATTCGGCGTAACACATACAATGAGAAAAATAAAATGTTGGATCAGTAAATTTTCCTTTTAATTCAATAGGCCCAATGCATGAAGAAACTGTTGCAATAAATCAATAATTTCATTTGCTGAGGCAGCCTATGCCGATTCATCTGCATACATACGTCGCGTCGTGGGCGTGACAACCTCACTTCTAACATAGCGCGAAGCTCTCTGTGCCCGGCCTATTTATAACAAACTGAAAACATTTAACGAAATCTACTAGAAAGACTAGTTAAGGAACAAAATAGCAATCACAGGTTCTTTCTTCTATCGAGCGCGCTTTAGTTCCTCTTTCCTGTTGGTGAGTCATTTCAGGAACAGTCCTTCCCTTGGAGAATAACTGGAAGCTGAAAAGGTTGAGCTAGTTAATTCCTATAAATCCTGTCAATTCAAGTTTTAAAAAATTCCTCATTGCCGCAAACCTAATCCATTTTATGATTCATTGCGCTTTTTTTTAGAGTTATCTAAGAGCCGTTAAGTATATAGTGTGGGAAACTCGATACAATTTTGTATAATTGTGAACCCATAAAAGAAAACGGAGTTACTATTCATGCATGTGCATGCATACGTCCATACACATGTCAGTTCCGTATGTCGGCATGTAATTACGCGTTATGATTTATCCTTATTGCGAAATCTAACTTCGTACGTGAACCGCAGCTCTTCAACTTCCTCGTCGGCGACAATTAGGTGAGTAAACAACAACGGTTGCCGAAGCTGCGCGATTTGCATTTGTTTCCTGTTCCCGCATGTGCCGCGCGGATCGGGAAGGCCGTGAACTGGGGCGATAATCGTTTCAAGCGCGACCAAATCGACTTGCACGCGTACGTCTAACGACGTTGGGTTTCATTTCCTCTTTGATTTACATCCTAATTGCGTATCGAGTGTACGAATTGATTTTCTCGCTTTATGGAAAATTAACGTTTTAATAGTGCAAAATTAAGTTGCACTGCAATCAATGAAGTAGTCGTGAATGTAGTTTAGATAATTTTTGAGGAGGCGACGAATGTTTTGTAAGCAAAAGGTTGACGGTTTCAATTTGATGAAGACAATAAAAGTATTTGTCAAACCTCTCAGTTTATGCTGCAAATCTCCAAAGCAGCACTGAATATGTCTCTCGGCGACACCTATCGCCAAGAAACACAGTCACGCCGTCCCAGAGGGTAGCACGACAAACCGGAGTGTAGATGACCACCACCTATCGGGCAGCTCCTGGACTGCCAAACGCAAGGGGGCGTTGTGCCTAGGCACAGCGACATCTATACGTGCAAATGATTCCTCAGGCTTACCATGATGTATATAAATACACGTGGAAAGAACGCCTAATAACAATAACCAAAAAATAAATGCTAATATAGCTCATGGTATTGGTGGAATCATTCCCGGCAAAAACAATGTAGCAGAGAAAATAGCGCTAACACATGGACATGTTTCTACCTACTCGGCGTCATCCCCCTTGCGTTTGGCAGCCCAGGAGCTGCCCGATAGGTGGTGGACATCTACACTCTGGTTTGTCTTGCTACCCTATGGGACGGCGTGACTGTGTTTCTTGGCGATAGGTGTCGCCGAGACACATATTCAGTGCTGCTTTGGAGATTAGCAACATAAACTGAGAGGCAAACGCAATGATAGCGGCAGTAGATAGTGCTCAGAACCATGCTGATGACGCTGAGTTTGCAGAAACATGTCCATGTGTTAGGGCTATTTTCTCTGCTACATTGTTTTTGCCGGGAATGATTCCACCAATACCATGAGCTATATTAGCATTTATTTTTTGGTTATTGTTATTAGACATTCTTTCCACGTGATTTAAATGAAGTTTATATACAGCATGGCAAAAAATGAAACACACGGGCATTGCAAAAATGTAGATAAATATAAAAAACAAGATTAGAGGATTTAGCAGCGGTGAAGCAATTATATTTTCTGGCTAAATTTGCGTGAGTGTTTGTATTTAATTTTAGTTATTTGTTCATAATTTGGTATTTGTAGGTTAATTGGATCCTAGTTTAGTAAACTACAGAAGCCATGATTTTCTCTTTAAATTCTGTACAGCATTTATGAAAGGTACTTCTGTGTGGTTTGTTTCACTTGAGATAGGAAAGGAAATCCGACTTGATCCCATTCACTACAATGACTGCGATTTTTTCAACTATTTGTTTTAGCTTTACATTCTTCTTCTTTTTTACCTTAAGGCAATAAAGAAGCTTTCGGTTAATGAAGTTACTGAAATTGTCTCATTACTTGGCTCCGGAATTAATTTTTTCGCTTAATATAACAATCTGCTTAGGTTTCGTAATTGAAAGAGTAACCCATTACGTCCCGCTAGAAAAAAAAGGGAAATCGAATTAAGGCGCCGTTGTCTTATCGATTGAAGTACGGCTAGAAGCAAAGGAGAATATCCAACGTAAAAGGATATTTATAGTAATGGGAAATCTATTTAAGGCAAAGAAGCCTCAGAAATTCGTAACATTAAACAAGGCGTTCGTTTTCTCCTCTTTTCTTCCTACCGAAGGAAATTATTTTCAATATTCTCGGTTTTAATTCAGAGATTTCCATCTATTTTAACGTTGAATGAGAGAATTTAAGCACTCAATGTGAATTTGAAGTCTTGAATAAAATTAGCTAATCTTCGTAATCGGAAATGTTATACAGATGGAATGTAACGTCTAGCGAGTTCGCTTGTTGAATTTTAGAAAGTATTCGGAAATGAAATGTAAACGTTGATAAAATAAATATTATGTTTCAAAAATCGCTATGACAAAATGGTTGATTTTTGATTACCAATATGTTAGTAATTTTTTATCTCGACTTTTGCCAAAAATTCAGAAGTAAAACAATGTACAGGTGTTTCAAAATACACATGAAAAAAGTGCCTAACAACAATAATCAAAATTAATGTTAATATAGCTCAAGGTATTGATGGAATCACTCCCGGCAAAAACAATGTAAGAAGAGAAAAGTGACGCAGCACATAATAAAGGGCCAGTGAGAACAAGAGGAGGACAAGTGGTGGCATGTGCTGATGATATTGTAGTAATATCTAAGAATAGGAGAACTATGGAAGAGCTAGTATAAGAAATAATAAAGGAAGGTGCTAAAATAGGTTTAAAAATTAATGAAAATAGAACTAAAATAATGAGAATTGGGAAACAACTGGAGAATAACAAGATCAAAATTGAAGAATGCAAATTCGAAGAAGTCAGCAGGTACAAATACCTAGGTGTAATGATAACAAGTAATGGGGAAAGAGAAGCGGAGGTTAAAGGAAAAATAATGCAATTAAACAAAGCTGTACACGCCAACAAAAAGTTAATAAAAAGCAAAATAGTCGACTCTGTATATAGTGAAATACAAAAACGCAAGTCAAAATTTCACTATAAACAGGATTTCACTATATACAGGTAGTGGTTGGTAAGGTTAGGAAAAATAAAGTACATAACATGTATCCTATAAAAAAGATTAATGTACACAAAGTAAATTTGACATTTCAAAAAGGTCTTATTTTAAAAGAAGTTGTAGATCAAATTACCTCTTTAACAGAATACTTAAAAACTATTCGTGAAAATTTTGACCAGTATGAAGAACAAGCGAAACTTGTTTTGAAGGTTTCAACTGAATTTGAGTTTGAAGTTCTTTATAAAAAAGAAAATACACGCCAAATTAAGAAAAAAGTATTCCACGGTGATTCCTCCTATTCAGAAAACTTTTCTCCAAAACAAAAATTTAGGGTAGAGGTATTTTTAGTAATGTGTGATAGTATAATTTCTGAAATGGAAAGAAGATCTTGTTGTTATAAAGAATTGCAAGTATATTTTTCGTTTATTTTCGATTATGAAAAGACAAATTTGAATGAAAAACGATCCGCAGCTCAACGGCTTCTTAAAAAATTTCCGTTAGATTTTGAAAGTGAATTAGAAAACGAAATAATACATTTTCATGAATATCTGACAATAAATGAACAGAGCTTGAAAAATTGCAACAGCCAAGAAACATTAAACAGTGTTAAAGAAGCATTAAAGTGAAAAACCTCTATCCTAATGCAGCTATAGCATTTAGAATCTATTTAATTTTAGCTTGCGGAGTTTGTGAAGGAGAAAGAACATTCTCAAAACTGGCGGTAATAAAAAACCAAAAAAGAAGCGTCATGAACCAAAATCGGCTAAATGCTTTAAGCTTGTTATGCATAGAGCATGAATTCGTAAAAAAAATATATTTTACAGAAATTGTGTAAAGATTTGCTGCTTTTAATGTCCGCAAAGTTAATCAGCTATAGAACCCTAATATGTAGACTTTATTAAATATTTTTATTAAGAATAAAAATTTGTTTATTTTAATTTTTACTAGGTTTTACAGAAATTACATATTTATAAAACAATGTTTTATTAGGAATGTAAAATTTCGTTTAAATATTTTTAAATAAATATGTTTTTGCAAAAAATTAAAATTTTCATTTTACCTACCTGTTTACACATTTTTGAAATTGCTTATTTTACAATTTGCAATAAATAATGGAGGAGGCCCCGTTATTACTTGTGCCTAGGGGCTCCGAAGGCTTTTAATTCGCCACTGAGTATGCGTGCTACAGATTCAGTATACCGTTTGCTTCTAGAAACTACCAAAACCCTCATCAATAACAGTGTTGCGACGTGAATTATGAAAATTTATAATCACTTGCCGGCGAAAATTAAACAAAAAGACAATATAACCTTTAAAAAGCTTCGTTATCTTCAGGACAATGTTATGTACAGCATAGATGTGTTCTTCTCTAGAGCTATTGAGTTGTGCTAGATTTTCTATATTCAATATGTGTATGTCTTTTTGTTTTAATTGTGTGATATTTGTTTGTATTGTTATATACAATTTTAATGATTTTATATTTTATCTTATGTAAGTAACTTATACATATATTTTGTTTTTTTTTTTTATTGGATTGACGTATTCTACGCTTTATGCGTTAATGGATAAATGACTTATCTATCTATCTATCATGTTTTCTTCCGATAATATCACTCTAATTTGCCAAACACTAGTTGAAATCATTTAGTTATAATTAGAGCAACCAAAACTTGCGGACTCGCATAGGCGTCGGTATTACGGGTTAATATAAGAATACGAAAAATTCATAAATAAACTTACTTGCTAATTATTCAACAAATTAGAGGCATCAGGATGTGAACTACTGTAAACTTGCATCATTGCATATGTTTCCACAGTTACTTCTTTAAACCTTGTGCGTCGACAAGAAAAAATATTCTTATACATAGAAAACGATCTCTCCACATCTAAGGAAGTTACATTTGCATGTAGAAACTGTTTTTCAAAATCACTTAAAAGTTCACTATTCTTACACTTATTATAAACGGCCTCTAAAGTATTAAAATCGGGATTTTTCCTTAAAACGTCTGCCAACTTATGACTAGCGCATGATCCTGGCGTATCATTTAATGTGTGTAATTTATTTTTTACACTCTTCACTATGTCTAATGATTCCTGCAATGACAATTCAGTACATTGTAGTTTTCTGATGGCATCTAGTAATACTGTATAATTGGTACATATTGTTGTTAAATCTTCTAAAAGTTGAGGAATTTGAAATTCTCTTTGACTTTCTCTAATTGCTTTGGATTCATTCCGATTAAATCGCATTATAACTGATTGAATTTGTTGAAAATGGATCAAATAGTAAGAAGCTGCTGTTAGCCAAGTACCCCATCGCGTTAGAATTGGTTCAGGAGGTTCTGGAATACCTGGACAAAATTTACGAAATTCTTTTAAACGTTTAGGAGATTTACGAAACACTGCTTTAGTACTTCCAATCATCCGATCAACGTTTCCGTAATGTTGTCGAACAACTTCACCAACTAAATGCAAAGCATGCAGCACTCAGGTTATATGTATTAAGTTAGGAAATATATGTTTTAAGGATCGCCCAACACTTAACATCGTTGCTGCACTATCTGTCACAATCATCACAACTTGATCTTGGGCAATTTTAAATTTATTCAAAGCGTTCATTATCACTTTTTGAATATTTTCCGCGGTACATTGTTGAACACGTTTGCAAGCTAACAAATATCGAGATGCTGTGTTCTCGCTAGATAAAACGCGAGCTATTACATTCACAATACTGTTTTTCTTTATATCGGTCGTCTCATCCACGGCAATCCATATTTTTTTGGAACACAAATCACGTTTACACACATTTTCTAGCATTTCTTTCATTCGCGGCAAATGATTCTGTAATTGTCTTTGTGAGGGTAATGGGTACTTTGGAACGTATTGTCGCCAAAACGTTTTAAAAGCTGCTTTTCTCACCAACGACAACGGAAGATTACAAGCGGTAAACATAATTAATAAATGTATGAGGAATAGTGTATAAAGTATTTCAGTTCTTGCATTTCTCATATGCTTAATACCATTGACATGTCTCTGGCAATCAGTTCTGTCCAATGCAGCCAAACGAACATTGCATATTAAGGAAGAAACTGCACTACCGTCATATTTTAAATGGGGAAAAAGTGACACATACTTATGTACATTAGTAGCAAATCTATTACGACGCATTGTTTTCTTAGGTATGTAAATATTAGTTCTATATGAAACGATACACTAATTATGTACTTGGTATACTACTACAACACACAAAAAAAAACAGCTATATTTTCAAAAGCGACACGTAAGTACATAACCTTGATCGTTCGACTAATCTCTGCAACAGCTCAACCGGTACTAAAACGAAATCTCTCTCAGCGCGGTTTAACATGATTTATATTCAAGGTCGACACTACATGCCTGCTTCTCTACCGGTTTAGTTTATTTATGAATTTTTCGTATTCTTATATTAACCCGTAATACCGACGCCTATGCGAGTCCGCAAGTTTAGGTTACTCTAGTTATAATATTACGTATGTAATATGATATAAAGCTTCGGAAGAAATAAAAATAATAAGTTTTGCCGATGCGTTAATTTTGTATAAGAGTTTAGGATCAATCAACAGATGAATTAGTGTCATGTTATACGTAATCGACACGCTTGTAGTTCATCTACAGTAGATACATTTCCCAAATTACTGGGCTACAAATAATCTCGAATGCGATCATTCCGTTCTAATCACGTCCAGTTCGCGTGTCTGTTAGCATAATTTACGGCCCAATAAACATCATCAACGCCGTTTTCACTCGATTTGGACATTGTCCAGACATAAGTCGACGAAACGTTAGCATGTACCGAACACCCGGCATTCGGAAGCGATGTCAAATGCTGTCGAATGCAAAGTCTGCCCTCGACTCCCAAAATAACTATGCAATTCACATCTGTACAAGAGCAAGAATTCGAACAATTCGTTACTATGGAAATATGTTTGCTTTCTACTTGGAAGTCTTTCATGTCAATTACACTGTTCAAGGTTTTGTTTTTATATAAGCAACAATAATTTGTGGGAAATATTGTTATCTGATTAACATTTTATGATAAATTTTTGTTATTATCATAGCTTGTACAGTAGCAGTTATAATACTAATAAAAATATCTAGAATTAATTGTAGAAATTGTAGAAATATACAAGATATTTCATTGAAAAAATTGATATACCTAGCAATTTTCTAATCAACCTGGTATATTTTTTTCTTAAAAAATGCATTAAAAGGAAATAAAACTGACAGGTCTGACCGATTGTTGATCAAGTCACCATATTCCGTACTAAAAGTTGATCCGTCTTTTTATCACAATCCTATGCACCTTAAGCTTAATTCTGAAATGTTTTTTTTAAATTTCTGTAAATAAATTGAAGAACGGATAAATAACAATAAAGAAAAAGACAGTATGCGCTTATTTATGCATCTTAAGCTTCAAATAAATGTATTATTACATACCAGGTGATCCAATATGGGTGGCGAGGTACCATATATGAGGAACTAAGAGTCGTATAGCTGTGGGAAAAAATTTTCATAAGAAAAGTGGCCAAGAAAAAATGCTGGAAATGATTCTTAAGTTCCTATTTCTACCGCTAGGGGGCGTAACCACTAAAGTCATAAAAAAAGATTTTTCCAGAAAATATGTCTATATAAGTTATCAAATAAATCTTATCGTCGTAGAGCTAGTAGAATTTGGAATTCTTTTTGGGAGGCCTTTGTTTCTGTAGAACAAAAAATGGAAGCTCTAGGGGAGGGGGCTAGATTTTTACGTGTGGGGAAAAATAAAAGATATTGTATATCAAACACATCCAATTACACAGGAAAATATGAAAGAATTCCAGATGCCATTCCTACGATTTCACGAGCGGAAGTTGAAAGTGTTGTTTTTAGTATTACAAACAGATGTTAGTGTTGCATTGTGACTCTTTGAACATTTATAAATTTCCCGTTTTTCTTTGTTTTGTATTTGCTTTAACAATATTAAAATCGTTGTTGTTTCCATTGATGTTTTTTGCCTGTTGGCCTTAAAATACGCTTCAGATGTGGTGTCCTGCATATATTGATGATTTCTTTTAGTTCATTTTGATATCTATCTTTAATTAAAGGAAAATTGAGTAACCGGTGCACCAAAAAGTTAATAGCCGAAAGTTTGTGCTCATATGAGTGATTAGAATCCTGTAAGATGAATCTATTATTACTAGTAGGTTTCCTATATACGTCTATTTCTAACTTATTTTTATTTCTTATTACTAACATATCGAGGAAAAGAATCCTGTTGTCTTTTTTTTTCTTCTTCGTGGGTAAATTTGATAGAGGGAAATTTTGAGTTAAGTTGTTCCGAAATCCGTTATTGAACATTTGCTGATGTCAAAGATGCAAAAAATGTCATCGACGTATCTGATCCAAAGCCGAGGGAAATAAGTATTCTTCAGGTCAATTTCAAATTTAACCATAAAGAGGTTAGCCATGAACGGAGATAAGCTGTTACCCATTGCTGTTCCTTCCGTTTGTTGATAAAAAGTGTTAATTTGGAAAAAGTGGAGAACAACAATTAAAAATCAACTAGGACGTTGCGAAACGCTAAAACTGGCATAAAAGGGGCTTAGTTAAATGTGAAAAAAGTTTAAAAACATTTTTCATTTTTACATAGACCATACATACCATACATACACCAATTATTCTTTTGGCTGGAGGGCCCAGTCAATCTTTGAAACAGCTGTTCCGAATTAATTAATATTTTGTGTGGTGAGGAGTGTGCCGATACTCTGTGTTGTTTGTCATACTACCCCACAGTCCTTGCTATCATTATTAACATTTTTTCTTGGAAATTGAATCTACTTTCCACATATGGTGTCGTTCCATTTGAAATTTCTGAGAAAAATGATAAAAACTGATGGCTTTGAGAATTAATAGGTCATGGCCATTTGTTTTTATTATTTTAATCAGTAAAGCTTCCTCTTTTAAATGAAATCTTATTTATCAAATTCGGTTAATTCAAAACCGAAATTACAGCCAATTTAATTATAAAACGTTATCCCTCCCCTCGAGCTTTTATTTTTTGTTCTACAGAGAAAAAGGCTCCCCAAGAAGGATTCCAAATTCTACTAGCTGTACAACGATAAGATTTATTTGACAAATTATACGGGTATATTTTCTATAAGAATCCTTTTTTTATGACTATAGTGGCTACGCCCCCTAGCAATTGAAATAAGAATAATTTCCAGCATTTTTTCTTCGCCACTTTTCTTATGAAGATTTTTTCCCACAGCTATACGATTCTTAGTTCCTCATATGTGGTACCTAGCCACCCATTTTGGATTACCCAGTATAGTAGTATTTTCATTATCTTATAGATTTGAAAATTAAATCATATACATATATACTTTTAATAAGAAGTTACGTAGAAATTATCTATATTTCTGTTGCAATTAGGTACATTATCCACTAAATTTAATCTTTCACCTCTCACACCTCTGTGTGAGCAACAGAATGAGCAATTCTAAATATTAGTGTTCCAGTAATCGCTAATGAAATGATGCATGAATATATGACTTTGCTCAACCTACATCACATCATTGTCAAATAGTATATTATTGAACCTCGAAACATAAAGTGCATATCAAGGAGGATTAATGAAAACTTTAAATGTTACTATAAATAAACATAAAGTCGTTGCAGCTGATTTTGAGAGGGAATCGTTTACGTGTAAAAGTTGACGTAAGTTTCAAGGGTAGTCCAGAATTAGCTGCAGAATGTACAATGCTATTAAAAGGTTTGAATACGATGGAACAAGCCAAAAATGAAGCAATATTTTAGCTTATTTCCAGTATAATATTACACCTATTTCCAATTGTCTTATGAAATTTACATTTGTAATTTCATAACAAGGAAAGAAGAAGAAGGGCATTGAGAGCAAGAATCTTGTAATTATAGTTTTACACTTATTTATTCGGAGAATAAGTTTAGCTAACGTTAAAAACAATTCCATTTCTAATTATATTCACTAAAAGAAATATCCAGTTAATATTCCATAGTCCATACTCCATTCTGGAAAATTTGCATGTTCTTACGCATATATGCACGTGTTCAATAACCAAATACATAAACAATACCTAATTTGTGTTGAAATTTGCCCCTAATTGTATGGAAATGTTATAATTACAGTATTTTCTTGTATTGTTTCTATCAACATAGCGGAAAACACCTATAATTTTAACATACATATATATATTGTACTATGAAGAACGTGCACCCATAGGACTATTTTAGATAATTATAACATTTCGATAATATTTATACAGAATTTAAATAACCTAGAATTGTTATTTGAATTCTGGCATTTTAATGATGTATATTGTTAATTTTTTATTTATAAAAAAGGAGTTCATTAAAATCCACTCAGAGGAAATAGTAAAAGATACAACTTATTTTCAGTAATTTACTTTGTAATAACAAAGAAACACAGAAAAACACATCATTGATCTACATTGGAATCAAGTTATCAATATTCATAATTAGAGTTGCTCAATTTGCGCCAACAGCCAATGGCGAGCGCATAAAAATTTACCCAAAATAAATGGTCAGAAATAAAATATAATACGTGCTCAAACACTTACCGTCTTAAGAGTCTTCCGTGAAATCACAAAGTGAATAATGTCCGTTAAATATCTGCAACATTAGATATATTTCCACAGTTGTTTCGGCAAACCGAGTGTGGCGTGAGGAAAAAGTGTGTTTATATGCAGAAAACGAACGTCCTACATCGAGTGACGTTATATTTGCGTAATTAAAATAATATTTGGAACAACTTAACGGTTCTGTTGACGCACATTCACAAATTTGTCTTTATGTGCCAAAATCAGAATCTTTCTCTAAAACACTTTCACACCTTTCTAGAGTACAAACATTTTTTGCGTCTTCTACCGCGCATAGCTGTGCGCGAACATGTTGCACTATTTACAGAGATTCCACTAACGACACCGAAGGATTTTGTAATTTTTCTATTGCCTCCACTAGTCCGAAGTAATTGTTCTGAAAAGTTTTTCAATCCATTTTAACCTGACTATTTTGAAATTCCGACTGGCTTTCATTGATAGCGGCAGCTTCCTTTGTATCGAATTGTAAAACCACGTTCTTAATATTGTCAAAATATTTATGATAATAAAACGCAGTTTGTAACCATGTGCCCCAACGTGTAAGAATAGGTTCTGGTGGCTCAGGCATACAGGAGCACAGTCTGTGAAATTTGCGAATATGTTTTGCGGATTTGACAAACACTGGTTTTTGTATGCGTTATTAAAGCGTCTTCCTCAGGATAACATTTTCTAGTACTATCTGCCACATGACCGAAAGCATGAATTTTACACATAATATGTAACAAGTTATAAGTTTATTTTTAAAAAATAAAATTGGAACGTCCGAGCATTTCTTTAAAAAGGAAATGAATTTATCCCATAATTGCGCCGCGCAGTGTATACTGTAATGTTACAATTTACAACATCGAAAATAATCATTAGTGACACATATCGTGCGTTCAGCCAACTACCCATGTTTACTCGTTTAACACCAAACTCCTTCTGTGTTCTTTTTCGGTGTATCCAGCCCTTTTATTGCCTGTCTAAGTGGCGGGGGTGTTAGGAGATTATTATAAGTCCAGTCAACGATGATATTGGTGAAACGGGTCTTCTTCATATCCCAAATTTTCAATTTTAATATCATACTTTCCTACAACAATTTATAGTACAAATTCAGTCGTATCTTTGTTCTAATATAGTAAATTAATAAGTAATATTTCTGGTCAAGAAAGTGGTCACGTCCATTGGTAAAATTTAATATTTGAAGGTTGCTCTTAGTGTTATATATCTGAGCCATGATAAAACAATCGCCATTGCGAACAAAGGAGTTGTATCTACACATATTTGTCTGTGTTGTTTTACGTGTCTAGTGATTAAATTCGACGGTAATTACGAAGTGAGAGTTTGTCAATTTCAAAATACGCGGGGTTCGTGTATGTAAAATATAAACATAGCGTTTATATTTGAAACACCACAAATTAAGGTTAGTTTCTTCCTTTTAAATTTAATTCTTTTAAAACGTAAATGGTCGGGGTTAGATCGTATTTAAACTGCCGCAAGAGTGTCTAGGGGACACTCCCAGACTTACAGACCGTACAATTAATTAATCGATTTCGATAAACCAATTTTTCTCCTCGTTTATAACATAACAATACATAAATCAACTGCCTTTTATAAATAATTAGTTATGGTTAGCAACGTGATACTGTGTATGTGAGATGTGGTTATATAATTTAATAATAATTTGTTTCTCTACGTTGTTTTGGATCTTACTTGATCTCGCATACGGTGGCTTCAGTTAACCACTCAATTGCTCGTGTCATAACATGGTGTGTTTCCAAACTTTTAGTACGTATTGAATTGTCGTTTTGCGGAAAGCGCATTCTAGTACGTATAAACTAGTTACGGTAAGTATATTATTGTTTCTAAAGATTTCTTGGCAAGTCTTTCCTTTTCAGGTTGTACATACTTCCAGGATACTTCTTTCGTAACACCATTACGCGTTGCCCCAAAAGACAATCCCGCATGTCAAGTTAGTTTACACGTTACCATAATAAGCACTTTAGGCGGCGTGAAGGCTCACCGTTCCAGAGCCGATTTTCAGTGCATAAGAGAAGCTAGCGAGTTTTCCAACAAGATGTTCGATATGTTTTTTCCAGTTCGGGTCGCCCGTATCCACCCATACATCGGGGAAGTGATTTTTGATCCGGAGGGAGAGGAGGAATAAATACACGATTATCGTAAGCTACATCACAATATTCTGACTAGAAAATAAGGTATACGTGTTTTTTTCTCTATGTCTTAGTGTTAATTTGTTTTGGGCGAACCATTTGTCTAGTATTTGTACTGTATGTCTCTGCAGCTGTTGCATGGTCGGAGCTCTCAGTAGGATAGAAGTGTCATCAGTAGAGTTGTTCACTAGCGCCAACGGGCAGTGGCGGAGGTCCGATACAATCCTCAGTATAACTGCGAGTCTCAATCAGATCTGTTGTGTGTACATGTACGCTGCCGTAAATACTATTTCGTACTTCTACGTTTGTCTTAAAAATGTTGCCTACGTCGCGGAAATGTCCAATGTTGGACAAAGTTACAGAATTTATAGCAGAAATGCTTGACCTAAATTATGATGGCGTTAAAATTCAATATGTAGTTTGTAATATCCCTTTAATGTGTCGGTCCAAAAGGGATTGTCTGCGTCACCTAAATAGTAAACAGCATTCTTCAAAAAAGAAATTGCACACGACACTATGACAAATTTAAATTTAACTTATGTGTTACCTTTATTGCATATAATCCACCGTTTAATTTACTAGACAAGGAAGCATATGCCTTCTTTTGGAATAAATATTCGGACTGCAAATTACCAAGTCGGGCATCGTTACAAAGAATTGTACCATCTGCTCGTGAACATGTTGAAAAAAGAATTAAATCGGAGTTGAAAGATATAAAATTGTGGTTACGTGTGGACGAAACAACAGATCGTAAAAAACATTCTGTAGTTAATGTAATGGTACGTACAATGGAACCACATCAATCGTCACCTTCAATTCTATTAGCTTCCAGACGAGTACAACAATGTACTGCCGAAGTAATTTCAAAGTTAGTTTTAAATACATTGGAAAAGTGTGAACTTTCAACAAATCAACTGTTGATGTTTATGAGTGATGGTGCCGCAAACATGCTTTCTGTAGGCCGGTCTCTTAAAAAACATTGTGCTAACTTGTTACATATTACGTGTAAAATTCATGCTCTCAGTCATGTGGCAGATAGTATTAGAAAATGTTATTCTGAGGTAGACGCTTTAATAGCGCATGCAAAAGCAGTGTTTGTCAAATCCCCAAAACGCATTCGCATACTTCATAGACTGTGCCTCCGTATGCCTGAACCACCAGAACCTATTCTTACACGTTGGGGAGCATGGTTACAGGCCGCGTTTTATTATCATAAATATTTTGAGAATATTAAGAACGTGGTTTTACAATTCGATCCAAAGGAAGTAGCGGCTCTTAAGGAAAGCCAGTCGAAATTTCAAGGTAGGTTAAAACGGATTTAAAAACTATTCAGAACAATTACTTCGGACTAGTGGAGGCAATAGAAAAATTACAAAATCCTTCGGTGTCGTTAGTAGAATCTCTGAAAATTGTGCAACATGTTCACGCACAGCTATGCGCGGTATAAGACGCGAAAAATGTTTGTGTTCTAGAAATTTTTGAAAGTGTTTTAGAGGAAGATTATGATTTTGGCACATTAAGACAAATTTATGAAGATGCGTCAACAGAACCGTTAAGTTGTTCCAAAGATTATTTTAGTTACGCAAATATAACGTCACTAGATGTAAAACATTCGTTTTCTTCATATAAACACACTTTTTCCTCACGCCGCACTCGGTTTGCCGAAACAACTGTGAAAACATATGTAATGTTGCAGATATTTAACAGACATTAATCACTTTGTGATTTCACGGAAGACTCTTAAGACGGTATTTATATTTATTTTGTGTAATCTTTTATGCGCCCACCACTGGCTGTTGGAGCAAAATGAGCAACTCTAGCCATCAACATATAGTGTTATTCGAAGTGCAATTATATTTGGCATGTCGTTGACGTAGATTAGGGGCAATATCCGCCAATCTATTATATATGAATAAAATATCAAATTAATTCGTGAACCTTATCTGTAGATCCCATTATGTATAATTTGTTCAACAATGCGTTACGAGGAACCCTGTCAAAGGCCTTTGAGGATCTATGAATAATGTTGCTAGGCATTCGTTGTTGTTAATACTATTCAATACATCAGTCATCACTTGGCGTATAGCTGTATTCGTTAATTCATTTTCCTATAGGCATTTTGTCAGCCTATAGTATATGGGGAGTATGAGTAGTATATGGAGTGTGGACAAGTAATTTTCTTTAGTAATTTATTTAAAATGGAAGATTAGTTAGTGAAAGTGAAGTTCCCGGAGTTATTTGCAACGTTTCAAGGTACGTTGTTCATATACATAATACATATGATTCTTATTCGGTTTTGTTTGTTGTATTGAATACTAGCGTATACTTCATAGATCTATATATATACGCAGCATATATTTGTTTATCGACAATAGATTAAAAATTAGTTAAACGTATATGATATCATTTACTAGAAGCAAAAGAATCAACTTAGGATTTGACGAACATTTTATCGTTAGTGCTTTTATAATGAAAAAGGTATAGTCATGGAAGGGATTGATTCATTTTATTCTGTATTAACCAAGGTATAAAAGCTTTTATTTTATATTTGTACACATGCAGCTGCGGACCAAATTGCGGAAACAATGTAATTCTAATATAATCCACATGTTCTTGAATGGATCTAAACACTATACAGTCCTTGTTCATAATATTAGGTCCACTTTAAGGTCTTATAATTGCATGTTTTGAGTAATATACCATACATATACTGAAGATATCCAACCAAATGGGAAAAGTACTAGCGCCTATGAAAAAAAATTATTGCATAAGCCTATTAATTGATTTAAAAAATTTCATGATTATTTGTCGATAGGAAGTAGATTTACGATGTTCAACATTTTACAGTACAATAAACATTAACATGAAAAACCTAGCTTTGTGAAGGCAATTCAATCAAATAATTTTATGTTGTACCACAGGTAAATAATTCTACGAGTTTAACTTCAACACTAACCGTATCAGATGGAAAAATTGCTTTAATCGAACTAAATGATAGTCTTATGCCACCACCACCGCTCGTTGTTCACTGCACAAATACAGGTTCGTCAAGTAAACTAGGTAAGAAGAACTTAATGCTGTTATTTTTAAAACTGCATATACTTCTTTTAGTTCTGTGAACTACACAGGAACTCCCCGTTTTGTTTCATGTATTTTGTATTTGTCATTAAATATCGCACAGTTGACTGTTTCATTTGCAGAAAAAAAATCATTATTAGATGTAACAAAATGGTTTGAGGAGACAAAAAGCAAATTAAAAAATAGTAACCGAAAACTGTACATCTTTACTTATATAGTTTGTATTTATAAATTTTATAATACATGATATCGACGCCTATTTGTATTGTGCTACCGCTTGAAGGGTTTCCCCGGGTTTCGCCGCTACAAGATCGGTAAGTGTTTCACTGCCCCTAGTATTAATTTGCATTGCATATACGTATATATTCCACTTTCGATGGATATCAATCAGACGACTCTAAAAAAAGAGCTGAAGTACTACGCAAAACTTTTAGTATAACTGAAAAGATATCTAATTATTCAGTAGAGCTCCTACGTTCATTCACTATTCCTATTTCATTAAGATTTTACTTGTTTCCTTTATTCTAAGATGATCTTCACGCAACGCTTTAGATTATTAATAGGTTTTGTCTGCCATCCAAAATACGTTTCAAATTTGACGTAAGATTATGGAAGATAAAACGACTACAAACACCATTTGATTACTTGTCAAGTAAAATAGAAAAAAAGTAATTTGGAGAAATGACTTGAACTAAAAGTTCCGAAATGTAATTAAAAACATGTGTGGTGTTAATTCGGAGTACAAATAAAAATGTTTACGTAGGTATCTATGTAAATTGCACTAGACAAGGCTGACTATGTTTAGTTATGTAGCATTTTTATTGAGATTTAAAAAGGTTTTGCTCTGTCTGATTAAAATCTTCAAATGATGTATAATAATACGCGTTTGGAGCTTCTTAAAAAGAAGCAGCGCATTTAATTTGTTTGTATAGTATGAATCCCAGTATCGTTAACATGCCAAAAATACTTGACATATCTATAGCTTCCTATTATAGACGAATCTAAACAAAGCTGCTTCATTAAATGCACTCTTATACGAGGAGCGCACTGTATATTTGTGAATATGGCAACACTGACAGTAATTGTCAAAAAATCTGAGGTTAGTTTAATGTAGCAAGTGTTTGTGAATAAGTCGCAGTTTATTTGAATTCGATATATTTTTTAAAAAAGCTTACAGAATTTAGTTAAACGGTCAGTGTGAAATGGAAGTGACCCAAGAACATTTTCGTGCAATGATTTTATATGATTTTCCTTCAGGTTTAACCTTTAATGAATCATTTGCTCGTTTGCAAAATGCGTTTCCTTGAGAAGCCCCAAGTCGGATGACCGTGTTTAACTGGTTCAAAGAATTCCAACGGGGAAAATCATTTCTTTAGGATGAAAATCGTGAAGGTCGTCCTGTTTCAGCAACAACTTCAAATCGTGATGCCGTTCGTCGCATGGTTAAAGAAGATCGTCGGGTGACCTACAGTGAAATTCGGGCAACTCTTGGCTCTCATTGTTTAACAGCTGATCAGAAAAAAGCAAGGGTCGACTGGTGCCTAGAAAACGAACGTTATCTACTGCTATGATCCATTAACAACGCAGCAATCTACCCAATGGATGTTTCAAAATGAAATGCGACCCATAAAAATAAAACAATCACGAAGTTGTGCTAAACAAATGATTGCCTCTTTCTTCAGCCGTACTGGTTACATTTGCTCTGTTCTTCTAGAGAATAGGAAGACAGTTAATGCAGAATGGTGTACTACCATCTGCTTGCCAACATTGTTGTCAGAAAAAACAAATTGTGTTACACGTTGACAACGGAGTTTCTTTGCTCTACTGGGATAAAATTAATGCCACATCCACCTTATAACCCGGATCTAGCTCCGTGTCATTTCTTCCTCTTTCCAACTATTAAGAAGAAATTACGCGGAATCCATTTTTTAACACCACAAGAGGCTGTTAATCCATTTGAAGAGCATGTTAGTGCGGTGCGCAAGGAAACCTAGGTTACCTGTTTTACAGAATGGTTTGAGAGGATGTCGAGGTGCGTTAAATGTAAAGGAGAGTACTTTGAAAAAGAATAAATATTGTTCGTTTTTATATTTTTTGTTCTTATCCTATATTCAAAAACATACAAAGTCATATCATCATCAAATAAACAATTGTATTGTGCTAAAGAACCCTGCCGCCTAAAATAAAAAAAAACTTCAATATTTGAAGTAAAAACAGAGAAAGTATTTATTTAAATAGTAACAACTATTTGTTACTATTTAAATCTTACCATGTAAAACTGTTCTTCAGTACAACGAGAAAAGCAAGCAATCATTTTCTTGGAAGTTCTTCCAAGCTTCGTTATTTGTTACGATGTCGTATACGGATTTTGAAGTGCATCTGTCGCATTTTTTGACCATTTTCTTACAGTAATTGACACGCTATTTTCGTGCTTGAGTCAAATTGTGCGGAATCCATCGGGAATAGATCCTTTCCACACCTAAATATTCATGCAAAATCGAATGCACTGCAATCTTCGATATATCTAAAGATGCCTTTATCTCGCGATAAGTCATATGCCGATCCTCTTCAATTACAGTCCCTGGCCAAATTACTTGAAACACTCAATATTTTGTAGTTTTTTCATAATAAAATATAAACTATACATGTATAAAATTTTTATTTATAAAATATATTGTAAAAATATGTAACATATGTAAATAATATTTAGTCCATAACCCATAATTCTTCGGGGCATACATTCAATGCAAGATATGATTGTATCTTTTATATCTTCATCGTTCTCCCATACATCCATTATATTCTTCATTAATATTTCCTTTGTAGGGTTTTCTTTTTTATATACCTTACTTTTTAGTCGATTCCATACGTTCTCGATGGGATTGAGGTCCGGTGAATTTCCGGCCAACGTAAAAGAGGTATGTGATTGTCTTCAAAGAATTTCTTAACCTTTTTTGCAACATGGCAAGGAGCATTATCTTGCATAAATATACGCCCTGTCGGTATGCGACGTCCTGGCTTAAAATACGGTAATAACGTGTTTTTTAACACATTTATGTACTGCTCTTGACGCATTGTACCTTCTACAAAATACAAAGGGCCGGGTCCGTCTCCACTAATCACTCTCCAAATCATTACCTGCGGAGGGTGTTTTACAGTTCGAAGAACCGTGGACTCTGTGTGACGTTAGCCAGGTCGTCTACAAACAAATTGAGCTCGCTGCACTAGCACACAGAGTGAGCACTCATCACTAAAGAAAACCTATTAAATAATGCAAACATCAATTCAGTAAAAATCATGTTATTAAGTTATGCACCTTTTTCCAATTCTCGTTTGTGAAATGTCGATATTCTCTTGCAAAGTTGAAACAAGCAGATTTCATTTTTTTCTGTTAAACGCGGCTTTTTTACAGGTCTTCGGCCCACTAGGCGATTTTCGCGCAATCGGCGCCTGACAGTTCTGCTCGAAATCTCTATTCCTTTCTCTTGAAATTTTTTTTGAATCATTTTAATTGTAGCAAATCTATTTCTTGAAGCCTGATGAACAATTTCACGGTCAAACCTCTTCGAAGTTTTTCTTTTCCGACCGCACTTTGCCCGTCTTTGTGTCGATGTGCTAGCTTCTTCGTTTAAGTTTCTAGCTAAACGCGATTAAGAAGAAGGAGATACTCTCTGTAATTTTGCAATTTCTCGTTGTGAATGTTTGTTTGATTGTACAAGAGCTTGTATAGCGGCTTTTTGTTCACTTGTTAAATCTTTCCCGGGTATTTTCTACAAAAAAAACCCAAATATTTCAATTTTTTTCAAATTCCAAATAATTAATTATTAAGAGAGAGATAGAATAACAATTTTACCTTTGCAATAACGATATATCAACACAAAACACGTAACGATACTCCACAACTTAGCTTTTATTCGATTATGACGAAATACTTTAGAAAATATCGATGCATTCTCTGAACTGTGAACTCGCTAAATGTAAGTTGATAACTGAAATATTTATATATACATACGTACTTTACTCTTCTAAATATCATTTCTCTGGTATTTTTATTTATTGATACAATAATCTAGTCCCCCTATAAACGATCGGATTCAAAGCAAAAGAATATCACTATAATAGGATGGGAATTTCCAGGTAAAAGGGTTGATTTATGACATGTTTCAAGTAATATGGCTAGGGACTGTATGTTGCGCGCAGCAGCGATGTTTTTTGGACCAACAACCCAATTTGGTTGAATTTCACGAAATTCATCATCGAAGGAAGCACGACCACGACGAAATTCTGCAAACCAGTTGCAAATAGTCTTTTCTGATGGTGCTTCATTACCAAAAAAGGCATTGTTGCTGTGAATGTAATGAAAACCTTCACGTGAAACATTTGTTCACAAAATTGCTTTTTTAAATGCTCATTACAAATAAACTACTCGAGCAATTTCTGTGGTGTCACTGCTTTAATAATAACAAATGTCAAATTTTACGAAAATAGTAATATCAAATCTCAATAGCGCCATCTAGTAGTCGTTTGCAAAAACTCAAAACGCTACCTTCGTAGGCAACAACGCTTGCAAAATATATGCAATTAGACAACCTCCGAAAGCTTGGATCTTCCTTTACAGTATATGAAGTCTGTTCAAGGTGACTTCAGAATGCAAAGCGATATTGATTTATTTTAATATGTCTTGACTTAAATCAGTACTCAAAAAAAAGGAACAAATCCAATCTATCAATGTCAGTTTTCTTGTCGTAATTTGCTTAGTCATAACAAACTGTTTCTAAATAAATAGTAACGAGTACAACCCTGTTCGACGATAAACGGATAGCTTGTGCGATCGCCAAAAAGAGATTAGCACTGACAGAATGGAAAAACACTGTCGTTTGTCGTACATACATAATACTGCCGGATTTTGATCTATTGATGGATAAATTGATCGCGGACGTACTTGAATATGCATGAAATTCTTTTGTGTGTCTTTGCGTTGACTTTCTTGGAATTCGTAGCGCTAATGCGATCGCCCATCATGCGAAATATGTTTCCGTATTATTATTAGAATTCGGCGAAAACGTCTTGATGGGTATTTTTTTTTGTCTAAGTGATCGATTAGGATGATTTTCGCACACGCTTTCAACGCGTTTAATTTCAAAATATAACGAAGATGTTGTTTTTTCATCTGTTTCTGGGTAGTAAACTGAAGCGAAAGGACACGTAAACAATTAATGAAATTACATACAACAAACCAAGATCGAATATAGATATATGTATAGACTCAAAACGGTGTTAAACGAAATGATATTCTTGATTATTCATGTGTGATCTGTAGAGTGACCTAAACTTGCGGACTCGCATAGGCGTCGGTATTACGGGTTAATATAAGAATACGAAAAATTCATAAATAAACTAAACCGGTAGAGAAGCAGGCATGTAGCGTCGACCTTGAATATAAATCATGTTAAACCGCGCTGAGAAAGATTTCGTTTTAGTACCGGTTGAGCTGTTGCAGTGATTAGTCGAACGGTCAAGGTTATCTACTTACGTGTCGCTTTTGAAAATATAGCTAGTGTTTTTTGTGTGTTATAGTATTATACCAAGTACATAATTAGTGTATCGTTTCATATAGAACTAATATTTACATACCTAAGAAAACAATGCCTCGTAATAGATTTGCTACTAATGTACATAAGTATGTCACTTTTTCCCCATTTAAAATATGACGGTAGTGCAGTTTTTTGCTTAATATGCAATGTTCGTTTGGCTGCATTGGACAGATCTGATTGCCAGAGGCATGTCAATGGTATTAAGCATATGAGAAATGCAAGAACTGAAATACCTTATACACTATTCCTCATACATTTATTAATTATGTTTACCTCTTGTAATCTTCCGTTGTCGTTGGTGAGAAAAGCAGCTTTTAATACGTTTTGGCGACAATACGTTCCAAAGTACCCATTACCCTCACAAACACAATTACAGAATCATTTGCCGCGAATGAAAGAGATGCTAAAAAATGTGTGTAAACGTGATTTGTGTTCCAAAAAAATATGGATTACCGTGGATGAGACGACCGATATAAAGAAAAACAGTATTGTGAATGTAATAGCTCGCGTTTTATCTAGCGAGAACACAGCATCTCGATATTTGTTAGCTTGCAAACGTGCTCAACAATGTACCGCGAAAAATATTCAAAAAGTGATAATGAACGCTTTGAAAAAATTTAAAATTGCCCAAGATCAAGTTGTGATGATTGTGACAGATAGTGCAGCAACGATGTTAAGTGTTGGGCGATCCTTAAAACATATATTTCCTAACTTAATACATATAACCTGCGTGCTGCATGCTTTGCATTTAGTTGGTGAAGTTGTTTGACAACATTACGGAAACGTTGATCGGATGATTGGGAGTACTAAAGCAGTGTTTCGTAAATCTCCTAAACGTTTAAAAGAGTTTCGTAAATTTTGTCCAGGTATTCCAGAACCTCCTGAACCAATTTTAACGCGATGGGGTACTTGACTAACAGCAGCTTCTTACTATTTAATCCATTTTCAACAAATTCAATCAGTTATAATGCGATTTAATCGGAATGAATCCAAAGCAATTAGAGAAAGTCAAAGAGAATTTCAAATTCCTCAACTTTTAGAAGATTTAACAACAATATGTACCAATTATACAGTATTACTAGATGCCATCAGAAAACTACAATGTACTGAATTGTCATTGCAGGAATCATTAGACATAGTGGAGAGTGTAAAAAATAAATTACACACATTAAATGATACGTCAGGATTATGCGCTAGTCAAAAGTTGGCAGATGTTTTAAGGAAAAATCCCGATTTTAATACTTTAGAGGCCGCTTATAATAAGTGTAAGAATAGTGAACATTTAAGTGATTTTGAAAAACAGTTTCTACATGCAAATGTAACTTCCTTAGATGTGGAGAGATCGTTTTCTATGTATAAGAATATTTTTTCTTGTCGACGCACAAGGTTTAAAGAAGTAACTGTGGAAACATATGCAATGATGCAAGTTTACAGTAGTTCACATCCTGATGCCTCTAATTTGTTGAATAATTAGCAAGTAAGTTTATTTATGAATTTTTCGTATTCTTATATTAACCCGTAATACCGACGCCTATGCGAGTCCGCAAGTTTTGGTTACTCTAGTGATCTGTTTCAGTACCAATAAATTAGACAACATTGGTAAGAATGCAACGCCTGCTACATCAGATTGCGCTATATTATAACTTTGGCGGCGTTATGTATTTATACCGAAGTTAAAGGAAAGATCCTTAAGAAATACGCAAATCATCTTATAGTAACTACAATAATTATTCTGCTACACTTGTCGACTGAAGCCATCAGAATGACAGAAAAGCTTATTGAAGCTTGCCACACCCTTATATCGAAGTATTGTTCTTATTGCACTAAATGTTGCCAGATTTCAGTAGAAATATGATTTGGCGTAGTAGGTTTTTTATTAGATATAAATGATGAGGCTATTTGCAAAATCTATCCGATATGTTATTTATACACTACCGCTCATAAGAATTTGGGCACCCTTGGATTTTAGATTTTTGTATACAAAGAATGTATTTAGGAAATACATTCTAGCATTATTGAATAGTATGCTAATAGGTTCGGCTTTTAATTAATTTCAGGTTTTCCAATTTGATGACATGTCCCGTATCATTCATGTGCTCAGCTACACTTGACGCTCCTATTCGACCGAATCTGTATCATCTCATGTGTTCATTAAATCTAGTACCTATCGCCCGTTTTGTTTGTCCAATATAGACTTTATCAGTCGTTGCATGCAATTTTATAAATTCCCGACTTTTCTTTCATGTCTGGTTTATCTTTTGGATTACCAAGGAGGTTTTTAAGTGTATTCCGTAAACTGAAACATACGTTCATGTCTTGTCCCCTAAAAACTTTACTGGTACTTTTCCATATTCTGTAGAAAGGGAGTTTCACAAATTTCTTGTCGCGAGTTTCTACCGGGATCAAAGTCGTGGAATTTCTTACATAATGCCTATGTTGGAGGATGCGGTCGACATCTATAAATAAATAAATAAATAAATGTTTATTGTCTAGTTGACCAATTCGGTATAAGACAAGTCAAAAAAAAAGTAGCAATAATATTAATACGAAAACCAAAAAAAAAACAAAAAACAAAAACAAAACAAAACAAAGCAATACAATCTGTCATTATGTATGTAAGTGCAATACAAAAAAAGAAATACTATTACACAAAAAACACCATTATATCTAAGGGTTATTAAAATATTCATCCAAATTGTAAAACATTATCTAACAAGAAAGCTTTGAGTCTATTCTTGAACGCTGAAAGATTATTTATATCCTTAATATCGTTAGGTAAAGCGTTGTACATCTTTATGCCCATATATTGGGGTAATCTCTCGTAAGTTGTTGAGTGATGTTGGGGAATACTATGAATTTAAGCTCTTTGTTGTACTTATTTTGGTTCAAGGGAAATTTCACTAGTCTATTAATTAAGAAACTAATCTCGGCCATTTTATGTTGTTCGCAGTGGTTCGAATCGGTCATAATGAATCTATTAGTGCTTGTTTCTTTTCTATAGATGTCTATTTCTAGTTTTTTATTGTTTCTAATAACTAGGTTATCTAGAAATGGGAGTTGATTGTTCACTTCTTCTTCTTCTACTGTAAATTTAATCGATCCGAATTTTGAGTTGAGTGTCGTGAGGAAATCCGGAATGTTACTTTTCTTAGTGACAAAAACCGCGGAAATATCATCTACATATCTAAGCCAAATTCTAGGGAAATACACGTCCTTTTTCAAACACATTTCAAATTTACTCATAAACTAGAGAGAGAGTGGTAGAAACTCGCGACAAGAAATTTATGAAGCCCCCTTTCCACAGAATATCGAAAGGTATAAGTTTTTAGGGAACAGGGTATGAACGTATGTTCCAATTCACGGAGTACACTTAAAAACTTTCTTGGTAATCCAACTGGAGATCCCACAGTGGATCTGGGCACACCAGAATAGAAGCAGTAGTAACAAACCCTATCTATGATATGGGTAGTGATACAACAATCTCCAGGATCTCCTATGACAAACCTTTCAAGGTTCTCTTGAATTGGGAGGAATGGAGAGTCGGAAAGGGAAGAAAACCGAAGATCCTAGTCTGGTACACAGATGGGTCCAAAACGGGCACTACATCTGGCGTTGGTGTATATGAGGAAAACCAGGGATACAAAGTATGTGTATCACTTGGGCGATACACCACGGTATTTCAAACAGAAATATATGCTATACAAACCTGCGCGTGGGAGAGTCTGCGTCGGCGACTGCAGGGTGAGACGATGTGCATTCTCTCTGACAGTCAGGCAGCCTTAAAGGCACTAGCATCTTATCGCATAACCTCCAAACTAGTATGGGAGTGCCTGCAAACTCTAATGGCTCTGTCTAAACACAACAAGGTCACACTGGTGTGGGTGCCAGGGCACAGGGGCATAGCGGGCAATGAAATTGCAGACCAGCTAGCGAGGGAAGGTTCAAAAATGAATTATATAGGCCCTGAACCGGGTCTAGGTATTACCAAGAGTGCAGTGCATGGTGCAATTAATGAGTGGATTATAACATAACACCAATTAAATTGGAAACATGCAGCTGGACAAAAGCACAGCAAACGGATGATGGGAAGACCGTCGCAACATCTGACTGCTGACCTGCTTGAATTAAACAAGATACAGCTTAGAGCAGCAACATGTCTATTAACAGGACATGGCTGTTTGAGAGGCCACTTGCATAAGATGAGGATCTACAAAGATGAGCCCTTATGTAGACTTTGCAATGAGGAGGAGGAAACAGCCTTTTACATTATTTTCGAATGTGCAGCGTTAGCTCAACGCAGATTCGCTATGCGAAGCACAATTGAACTACCAATGGAGAAAGATTTACTACATAGGCTGTTAAACCTGATTGCGGGAACTAACCTGTTTAAGTAAAACAAAACCGAAGCAGGAATAATACAATAAGCTACTAAGCTTCAGTGTTAGGGATGTAAAGACCAGCCCTGCTCTGGTAGAAAGTCAATCAATCAAATCAATGGTAATCCAAAAGACAAACCGGACATGAAAGAAAGGTCAGGAATTTATAAAATTGCACGCAACGACTGTGATAAAGCCTATATTGGACAAACAAAATGGGCGATAAGTACTAGATTTAGTGAACACATGAGATGCTACAGATTCCGTCGAACAGGAACGTCAAGTGTAGCTGAGCACATGAATGATACGGGACACGTCGTCAAATTAGAAAAGCTGAAATTAATTAGAAGCTTATCTTCGCCTCGGGAATTAGACGCATTTGAGACTATCTATATAAAGACACACCCGAATCTTTTAAACAAAGATAAGGCGCCACTTCATTTTTCTTGACTATTTGATTTATTAGGGTAAAAGAACTTTTCAGTCCACACTTGACAAAGACCGAGTCATCGTGTTTTGTAACATATGTATTGATTTGTTTAGTTTTCTTAGAATGCGTAGATAGAGAATTAGCGAGAAGGAACGTTACAATTTGTCTCTCGCTCTACTTTACGAAGGCGGGACGTGGCAAGAGACCCTTTTCCGTTCCACATATACTCAACATGTTAGAGTTAATCGATAAAAAAGTAGGTATTCGTAAATAGATATACTCAGATACATACAAATTTAGAGATATATGTACATATATATCCTTTTCCTCGAGAGGAGGGATAGACAAGCATGGTAGAATTAAGAAAAACTTTTTAGTTCGTTCAGATTTATTCGGTAGCTCGGTTGAAAATCACGGCCCAGCGAGCCTTTGAAACAGCTGTTCCGAATTAATTAACATTTTGTGTGGTTAGCAGCGTGCCGATACTCTGTGTTGTTTACCATTATTAATCAAGGGTATATTCCGTAGATATGTTACTACCCAATATCCCAACCTCAATACTATTTTTTCTGTTAGATACGTAGCTATTAAATTGGTTTTGGTTATCAACCTGTATGCAGTTCATAGGTATCGAAAAAGAAGTGTTTACAATAAATTTAACATTATTTTCAGGTTAGTTTTAAATAAGGGAACTGTTGAAACATGTATTATATCCAACGGCCAAATACACGAAGATAACCTAGACGATCGAGGAGTAATAAATTCTTGGGTATCACACAGCACATATATTTTCCAACTAAAATGAAAAGGTTTGATGAAAAAATAGTAACGAGAGATACAAATTATACCTGGTTACCTTGACAAAACGTATTACTCTTGGAATAAAGCCCGCCGATGTTTTAGCAACACCCCTAATTCTGAAGAAAGATAGATATGTACAAGTCGATAGAAACTAATATTCCATAAGATCCAATAATTCAATCTCAACGTGAGACAGGCTGTACATATGTATTAATAATACTTCTAAAGTCAATAAAGATCTGCATCCATAGTACTGATCCCTTTAACTTTGAGTTATAATTAGAGTTTGTTAAAAAGGTGGTACTGGATTGCAGTAGCGTAGCGGTAGCGGCGTGGGTAGGGGCAATTTTCAACTCGTAGTCGATCTCGACAATACCGCGAGAGAGTTCAAAGCGACAGTACGTTGCACGCTGCACGACAAATAAGTACGTTGGGCTAAGTTCGTTCCCTCATGGAAGTTACCAACATCTATGCAATTACGATACAATTTGCCACGTGTGCAAGGTACAGTAAAGGAATGTATAAAAGACGAGTTGAGAAATAAGAAAATCTGCCTATCTGTGTATGAAACAACTGATGCTCAGAAACACAGCGTCGTTCATGTTGTAGCGCGTCCTTTAAAACGTGATGGTCCACCAGCTTCATTGTTGTTATCCAGTAAAAGGATTCAGAAAACTAATGCAGAAACCGTTGTCAAGATAATAAAAGATTCGTTGAGAGAATTTTGTATCACAGGAACCCAAGTCACAATGTTCGTTATTGACAGAGCCGCAACAATGCTGAGAGTTGGTAGGATGTTGAAAATATGCTTTTCGATTCTTCTTCACATAACATGCCTCATACACGCATGTCACCTCGTAGCAGAAACCATTCGAAAGAAGTATCCGATGGTGGATAAGCTAATAGCATCTACCAACAAAAGTGTTCATCAAATCTCCCAAACACATCCCTGTATTCAAACAATTGTGTCCCAAATTACCATCACCACCTCAACCTGTAATAACGCGATGGGGAACATGGCTCCAGGCAGTATCTTACAATCAGAAATATTTTTCACAAGTGAAAAATGTCCTCTTGAAACTTGATTCAAATGATTCTGCAGCAGTTCGAGATAGTCAGCAACTTTTTTCCAATTCGGACGTTCAACAACAAATAGATGAAATTTCCATGAACTATTCTGAAGTTGCACAAGCTATTGAGCAATTAGAAAACAGTCACTTACCTGCACGAGACGCATTAAGTTGCATAAGTAATTTACAAGCCGCTCTAGAAAACTTGACGAACATTATAAGAGTCGATGTTGCTCAAAAATTTGGTGTAATTTTAACGAAAAATCCCGACTTACAAAAGGTTCGGTCTATAACTGAAAATCAGGAGATGAAAAATCCCCATTTACAAAACATTCGGTCAATGACTGAAAGTCAAGAGTGCCCAGACAAAGAAAAGGAATATCTGACATTTGCAAATCTTCCTTCACTGGATGTCGAACGATCATTTTCGAAGTATACGACAACGTATTCACAACACCGTCGACGGCTGAATGAATCGACAATGGAAGCGTTGCTGATGTTGCAATTCTACGCAGCTTACCAGGGCGGTTGCCAATTGCCACAGTGGATATCAAGACGACAGGAAAAGGTAACAATATTATTTTTCACTAATATTGTATATTACGTACCTACTTTTATGCGGTGCGCCACTGCCGATACCACATTTTTAACAAACTCGAGTTATAATAATTAGATGTACTATAGAGGCCTGATAAATTTTTCCTTGGGATCGCATATGCTGATAAGAGGTATTTTGGCATTAAACTATTCTTTGCTGAGGTTATTCCCCATACGTGGTAAATATCTACATTTAAAAAACTGCCATATCATATCAAATTGGCTCTCTATTAACTCACATTATAGCCCACCATTTAAATGACAAAATATTTGTTGTTTGTTAAAAGAAATACCAATTTAAAGTGATTCATAGTGTTCAAGGTGAATTAGTTCATTACAATTTTCAAACATGAACTTTACCTGCTGTTAATTAGCTACGCCTTATGTAGCGATTACGGGAACAGTGGTATGTTCTAAGGCGACATGTGTTACGTTGCCTACACACTTCGCAATTTATCACCGTAAGGATCTTCACAAATTGAAAAATTATGTTTAGAGATAAGTGTATCCAGTTTAAAGGTGATTCATTGAATTTGTAATTTTTCTCACCTAAGTGCCAAAACAGATTTAAAAATAATTTGTGAGCAGTTTCTCTATGTTTGAATGTTACTAAATTTGGAACCTATCATTTCTGAAGACTATTTTTCTTTTATGGGTTTGTATAATAATTATGCTCTTATAGGTTATACCGTAAAAAACATTAGAAAACGCCGATTCTTATTAATTTTAACAAATTGGAAAATTACCTGCTGCATTTCTCAGAACGATATCCAAATATCGTCTCAGCGAACAACTTTATGTTGTCAATGATAAAAATTTGTCGAAGCGATACCTATTGTCGATTAATACCGTAATTATCTTTATATTATTGTCATGCTACTGTTAGATAAATAACTAACCTGAGCAAATATGCGGTAACAGGCATGTGGCGAGGCGAGTGCATAAAAGTTTACACATAAAATAGAAGGTAAGAAATAAATTATAAAACGTGCTGAAATACTTACCGTTTTAAAAGTCTTCCGTGAAATCACAAACTGGGTAACATCTGTTACATATTTGAATCATTAGATATGTTTCCACAACTGTTTCAGTCAAGTGAGTACGACGTGCGGAATAAATGTTTTTTAATGCCGAAAACGACCGTTCAACATCTAGCGATGTTATATTTGCATATTTGAAATAATTTTTGAAACAACTTAATGCATCTTCACACGCACCTTCACAAATTTGTCTTAATATAAGAAAATTGGAGTCTTTCTCTAAAAAACCTTCAAATTTTCATATTACACACCAATTTGTTTCGCCTTCTACAGCGCATAACTGTGCGTAAACATCAATCACAATTTGAACAGAATCCACTAGCGACATCGAAACATTTTGTAATTTTTCTATTCCCTCCGCTAGTCCGAAGTAATTGTTGTGAATAGTTTGTAAATCTCTTTTAACCTGACTATCCTGAAATATTTCCTGGCTTTTCTTGATTGCTGCAGCTTCCGTCGGATTGAATTTTAAAACTACCTTCTTTACTTGATCAAAATATTTGTTGTAATAGAACGCAGCCTGCAACCATGTTCCCCAACGTGTAATAATCGGGTGTGGTGGTTCAGGTAAATCAGGACACAGTTTGTGAAATAGTCGGGTAGGTTTCGGGGACTTTAGAAACACTGCCCTTGTACTAGCAATCAATGCATTTACTAGTGGAAAACATATAGGAATCGTTTGTGCAGCAAGATTTAGAGTATGGATTTTGCACGTTACATGTAAGAAGTTACAACTGTGTTGTTTAAGAGATCGGCCCAAAGAACGCATGTTTGCGGCACCATAAATATTAAAAGTTGCTTAGTTGAAACTTCAAATTTGTTCAATGAGTTCAACACCACCTTTAAAATTTCATCGGTAGTACAATTTATGACTCTTTTGGAAGCAAGTATGAAGGAGAATGACGGTCGATGTGGTTCCATTGTACGTACTATTACATTAACCACAGAATGTTTTTGACGATCTGCTGTTTCGTCCACACACAACCACAGTTTTTATCTTTCAATTCCGTTTTCATTCTTTTTTCTATATGTTCACCAGCAAATGGCACTACATTTCGTATCGATGTCCGACTAGGTAATTTACAGTCCGCATATTTATTCCAGAAGGAGACAAATGCTTCTTTGTCTAGTAAACGAAACGATAGATTACATAAATACACATAAATCAAATGTAAATTTTTCTTGGTCTCGTATGCCACTTTTTGCAGAAGAATCCTGTTTGCTTTCGATGTGACGTTGACAATGGCTTCCGGACCAACACATTAAAGGGATTTTACAAACTTGACATTGAATTTTAGCGCCATCAAAAATTAAGTTCGGCATGTCCACTATAAAGTGTTTAGCTGTGTCTGCCATTGGTCGTTTTCGCGACGTACCTAACTGCGACATTTTTAAAGCAAACATAAGCGTATAATTACGAAATAAGTTACGACAGCCTACATATACACAGAACTACTCGCATGCAGCAGCGATTTAGTACTGACGCTGTGAATACGTGAAATAAATAATCGCCGACTCCGCACCACATATCTACTACACTGACTCTTACCGCTGTTTGCCCAGACTACTTACAACTCAGAACGAAATTAAGACGTCGGTCAGGAGGGTGCTACTTCGGATCAGTTACTACTCGCTAGATGACTTTTTTACATCAATCAATAAATTTAATTATGTTGTTTTGTATGTAAATTGACATATTTCTGAAAAAGAACCAGAAATAAAGTAATTATTATTATTATTAACTAATACCATGCAATAGTTGAAGAATGGGATAATATTTTTCAAGATTGCATTTAAATTTTAAGGTCTAATACCTATATATGAATGTATCAATTAGGAATAAAGATCATACAATTAATTTTTCTGTTTTCAATTCTTTTTTATCGATTTTGTTTTCTTATTTAAGTGTTTTACTCTCAATTGATTGCTTCGTCAGGTAATTACGTAAATCCAATTTATAGATCTACAGTATCATTTTAATCTAATTCCACTTTCATTAATACAGTTATTTAAATCCAATAATATAGTGCCTTCATTTCCCACGAGAGTTTATTCGTATTATGTAATATTGTAAAAATAAAATAAAAAAACAAAACAAAAGATTGGACCTCGTACCAACTTTAAATCTTTTCGAATATGAATATTTATTGAAATACCAAAAGTGCCACGTGTCTCCCTCATGGTATTCGAACAGTAAACAATTGAAAACGGCAAAAAAATAACTTGAAAACAACAAGGTCATATTTCGAGGATTAATTAAACTTTACCGCGAAGAATTTGATTATATAACTTTGTAAAATGAAACACCAAATTAAACAAAACATATTTACGTTTGCCATGAAAAAAGTTAGTAGACACAATTATTCAACTTTGTTCCTTCTTTGCCGAGTGATGTTCATATTTCGTATGAAACTTTAAACGTTTATCCTACCTCTAAATAATGTTATTTTCCTCTTTGTATAGAGCTTGTGAGCATTTCTTGATAAAGGGCCACCGAATTTAAAACAAGTGTGGAATTCACTTACGAAACAGAGAAAATCGAAAACATCAAGTTCACTCACATGTGAAATCACCATGACTGTCGACCTGTTAATTTAAATTCTGAAAAGCACATAAATGTCAGAAATATAAGTAGGCATTTCTATTTGAGTACAAGTGACCCAGATCCAACTGCTTATAAAAAATCCCATATTTAAGTAGAAAATATACATACATACGTGTCCAAAGTTATCTGTTCACATTACTTTGTTATTATTTATAGTAACGTATTTGATGAAATTAGTGGATTAGTGAAATTCCTTCTCTGGATTAAAAAGATGAAGACAGAACGATAATTCGATTATGTTAATTTCGAAATACAGCAGACGCTCGATAATGAAAACATTGCGCTAATGTAAACACAAATTTCGTTCTATAGGATCAAACGGAACGCGCGATAACGTAAACAATGTGTACGCTCGATGATGTAAACAACTCTTGGCGACGGTGAAGCCCCGATTTATGTCGGGGAGTTGCCAATTTATGCAGGGGATTCACCTTTGCGATAAAGTACGACAAACTCGGTCAATAATATGAGGGTTTAGGATATGTTTATACGTACCTATTTCATTTTTGAACTTAAGCGAATACATTGCACGCGTTGATACATTTTTACGACTATGGCATCCACATTCTATAAAAGAAAGTGTTTAAAATTGAGTGAGAAAGTAAAAATCATAGACGAAGTTGCACTAGGTGCGCGAGTGACACAGTTAGCAAAAAAATATGGAGTATCGAAAGCAACAAACTGTAAAATGTAGCGTAGGAAAACACAAATTTTACAAAAAACGTGCAATACATTTGGAGGTCCGGGAAATAGAAAACTTTAAATAATGCGAAGGCGCCTAAAATGGAAAATTCCCTGAGCTAGCCCGTGCCGATTCATCTGCATACATACGTCGCGTCGTAGGCGCGGCAACCTCACTTCTAACCTGGCGCGAAGCTCTCTGTGCCCGCCCTATTGGATATGAAAGTTTCGCCACGAAAACTAAAAACAACATTTAACGGTTTACAGAAAGAGAATGAAATATTTAATCACGGATTAGCACGTTAATCTTCAATTAATTTAATTTTGTGATGTCACTAATAGGAAATAGCTGCTATTTCAATAAATCTACCGCCGTTGCCCATTCGATATGTATATGTAAAAAAAGATTGCAACAATATAAAAATTCTTCTGGACTACCTAGGGCTACAGGGGCGTTATATCAAACACTAGATTAAACGTGACTGGCCTCCGCGAAATAAAATTATTCCTGGCAAAGAAAACATGTTTCGTAACCCATTAGCTTGTAAAGACAAAATTTTACTACCAACTCTTCACATAGATTTTGGACTTGTTAAACAATTATTCAATTTTTTTTTTAGATGTGACATCAGAAACTTTTCAATACATTAGAAGTATGTGCTCAAGTGTGTCAATAGCAAAAGTTCAAGGTGGCATGTTAACTGGTCCACAAATTACAAAAGTGTGAAGAATTAGAAAATAAAATTTCATTAATAGAGAAAAGTGCTTGGGTTGCTTTTCGTAACGCTAATACAGATTTTTCCGGTAATCACAGAAGTGTGAATTATGAAAAAAACGTTCAGAATCTTTTGCAAACCTATAAAAGAACGGGATGTCCTTAAAATGTAATTTTTTACCCTCCCATTTGGAGTTTTTCAGATCTAGCTTAGCAGTGTGAGTGAAGAGTGTGGCGAAAGATTTCACCAAGACATTCAAAACATGGAAGGATGGTACCAGGGAAGGTGCGATGAGAAGATGATGGAGGATTAAGTTTGAGGTATAGTTAAAGAAGGTACATAAGAGGAAAAACAAATCAGGTAAGGACTTTTAAGTTTCGAATTGGATCAGATTATTATGTTTTTAGTACAGTTTGTATTTACATTTCAAATTTGTGTTAACATTTATTTTTTTCTAATAACCCTTTACTCGCTAAGATGCAAAAAAGTACACCGTGTCATGTGAAATAAGTATAAGTTAGTATAAACAACCACTCTAGGAAGTCCGTAGGCTTCCGCGGTCGTCAATAACACTATACTCTTGGTTTCCGGGTTGGAATCGCGTCGTTGTCGTAGCTTTGGCCGACGTTTCGTCCACACTCTTATGGGACACCTTCAGAGCTGTTACTGCACACTGACTGGGGATTTATTAATTCCGGAAGGGTTTATAAAGGGTTTGTTTTGGGTCAATGGGGCGGAAATGTTATGCATCAATGAAGCGGATCCTTTGTACGGTAAGTTCGGAAAATCCAGTGCGAAAAACATTATAACAATTGTTCCACACAGGGTTCAAATACACCATCGTCCAAATGATGTAAAGCAGTTTTTAGGAAAACGTAAACCCCAAGAAACACGGCAAAATGAAGAAGCTACAAATAAAGTAAAAGGAAAATGTACATACATGCAACTGTATACATGTGTAAGTAAAGTGCTAAAATAAGAATGAGTACAAGAAGAAAGTTCATAAATTAAATAGGGATTCAACATGAAGTATTTCGTTTATTTCAGTCGAATTGTCTATTTAGAGTATTTGTTTATGATTATATTTTTTTATATTTATTCTATTTTATGTTTCTAACAATTTTATTAAAAGATTCCAACTGAACTAGCATTATTTATTTACCTTTTACTTAACAACTACTTACTATACACACGGTGTATAGTACACTTAGCGACTAACTACGAGGGTGCTTTGAAATGTTCGCGAAATGAAAGGGAAAATGAGAAATTTTTTTTTGAAATACGTTTTATTTTTCTACATAATTTCCTTTAAGTTGAATGTATTTCATCCAACTATGCTCCAAAGCCATTATGCCATTACGAAAGTGCGATTCTTCAAGTCCTCCGAGATAGTCGTCGACAGCTGCTTTTACTTCTTCTTCTGTGGAAAATCTTTTTCCCCCGAGAAAAATTTTTTTCGTGGGAATAAATGGAAGTCAGAAGGAGCCAAATCAGGCGAATATGGTGGATATTGCAAAAGATCGTACTGCAGTTCATTCAATTTTTCCATTGCTGTCGCACTTGTATGGGGACGTGCATTGTCTTGATGCAAAATGATCTTCTTCTTACGCAAACCAGGTCTTTTTTCATGAATTTAACGTGATATTCACCGTTTATTGTTTGGCCCTTGGGGAGATAGTCGATTAGTAATATTCTCTTAGCATCCCAAAAGACTGACGCTATAACTTTTCGAGCTGATTTCACGGATATTGCTTTCTTTGGTGGTGGATGTCTCCATCGTTTTGACTGTTGCTTGGTCTCAGGGGTATAATAATGAACCCAAGTTTCGTCTGTTGTGACAAATCGTCGGTTTTATTTGAGTTAAAACGGTCTAGGCTCTCTTGACAAATTCTCATTCTCTAAAGGTTTTGATCCGTTGTCAATATGCGCGGCACCCATCTTGTCGAAAGCTTTTTCATCAGTAATTCCACAGTTAGGATATGAAATGTTCTTTCATCTGAGATGCGTATATCCTTAGCAATTTCGGAGACCTTTAATCGACGATCCTATATAAGCATATCGTGGACTTTTTCGACGATTTCAGGATTCATGGCAGTTTTTGGTCGTCCACTGCGCGAGTGATCTAGGCTCTCACGACCATGTTTAAATTCCGTCACCCACTTATGCACAGTCGTAAATGATGGAGCAGAATCTCCTAAAGTATCCTGCGTATCTTTATGAATTTCTGATGCCTTCCAACCTTTTTTCACAAAATATTTGATAACAGCGCACGTTTCAGTTTTATCCATTTTGCAAAACCCACACAACTAGCTTTATTCACAACGACGCAAAACTGGTACTACTTGACAAAACAATATCATATTTGACATTTGTGCACAAAACAATTGGCGCCATCCATTGCGTATGTTTTGATCGAGCTGATGCTGCCATCTGTGCTTCATTTCGCGAACATTTCAAAGCACGCTCGTACATAGGGATAAATTATGAACATGTTCAAAAAAGAAATAATTCCTTTGTATTTAGAAAAATGAAAAATCGGAAAGCTACCAATTTTATATTTCGTTAATAAACTTTTTTAAACAACTTAATCAAAATCTTTAAAAAATTCAAATAAACAATACCTTTTTCTAATTTTGTTGCTCAATGCAGTAACTAACTTAGTGCCGTGACTAAATAACCTGACACACGGTATTTCCATGAATGCAAATATCCATATGTACCTTCATTTACAAAAATTGGAGTCATAACGAATACTCGACAGGTTCTATTTAAACATTAACATATGTGAACGTATCACCTATACAAAAAAAAAGGAAGATTTACAGTCACAAACGTAAACAAGTCGGGTACACGGGGATTTTCTGTGTTTCAAGGCTACACAGGTTGTATCTTTTGCTGAGAATTCGATATTCTGTGCGTGAACATGTGTGCGTAACATTTTAATGACGGCGTTTAACGATACTATCTCGTATCACACTGCATACATACATAAAAGCAGCGAACGCCTTGCTAGATTGGTTTAAGGTTATTTTTGTCACAAACAAAACAAAATATAACGGAGTGTGATGAACTTTGGTCTGGAAACGTCGCATAGAAATTCCCCCATAACAGGTTTTACAAATACTATTACAACGAGTAGAGATGACGATGCACGGAATGAATGAATAAATTCGCTTTATCTTACTTATATATCACATATACAAGGATAAATTGATAATTTCTGGAATGAAATAGCAAATGACGTAACAAGCGTATGCATCTTGTATTTAGAATTAACTCCAATGGTCATCTTTTTAAATAATATATTTGCTATTTCAATTGACATTCGAAGAAAGTAGCGTTTTATCCATGTTTTTGGAAGAATGTTCTCTTTTTCTTTCATTTGATGAAGGTAAACAATGCACCATTTTTTGCATTTTGGATTTTATACCGGCATTTGACTCGGTACAATACAAAATACTAGAAAAACGTATAAATCAACATGGGACTTCTAGGAAACTAATACAAGAAATAGTCATTTAAGAAAATGCAAAGGCAAAAGTGCAAATTAAGGGACAATAATCAGATGAAGTAACTTTGGAAAACGGAATGAAACATGGAGGTAGCTTCAGTCCGCTACTGTTTATAATAGTAATAGATAGATTAATAAAAAACACAATAGAAAGTACAACAAATCTTCAAACAATTATAGGACAGGATATGTCCCCAGTTAAAATGGAAAGCATATTACACGCGGATGACTTAGTTCTACTAGCACATAATAGAAATAAAATGCAACAAATACTGGATATATGGCTAGAAGAAATAGAAAAATTAAATATGTAAACATTAGTAAAAGTTAAGTAATGGCTATAAATTAAAATAACAAGCTAATAGGAAAAAAGACACTCATATATAAAAACCAAAAATTCCAACAGGTATCCACTTTTGAATACGTAGGTACAATAATCACTAATGCTGGCCACGAGCGGTATCGCGCATCGGCGTAGAATCAGTTCGGACCGAGAGGAACGGTAGTATTACTTCGTCTACGGAGCAGTACGGACATTTTCGCTGCCGGTCATTTGCGCAATTGTTTATCTGTCCTAGAAAAATAATGATTTCGTCAGCAAAACGACCGCGGTCGGCAGAAATTCCAGACTTAATATATGAAGGTGCTAAAATTAAATGTGTAATCTGTAAAATCCCGTTAATGTGTTGGTCCAGACAACATTGTCTGCGACACGTAAATAGTGAAAAGCATATCTCAAAAAGAAATTGCGCACGAGACAAGGAAAAATTTATATTTAATTTATGCGTTACGTTTATCGCATGTAATATACCGTTTAATTTACTAGACAAGGAACCATTTATCTGCTTTTGGAATAACTATTCGGAGTGCAAATTACCAAGTCGAACATCGTTACCAAGAATTGCGCCATCTGCGCGGGAACATATTGAACAAAAAATAAAATCGGAGTTGAAAGATCAAAAATTGTGGTCATGTGTCGACGAAACAACAGATCGGAAGAAACATTCTGTTCTTAATGTAATGGCACGCAAATTGGAACCTCATCAATCGGCACCTTCAATTCTATTAGTCTCCAAACGAATACAACAGTGTACTGCCGAAGTAATTTCAAAGTTAGTGTTAAATACATTGGACAAGTTTGAACTTTCAACAAACCAACTCTTGATGTTAGTGAGTGATGGTGCTGCAAACATGCTTTCTGTAGCCCGGTCTCTTAAAAAGCATTCTGCTAATTTGTTACATGTTACGTGTAAAATTCATGCTCCCAATCTTGTGGCGGATAGTATCAGAAAATGTTATCCTGAGGTAGACGCTTTAATAGCGCATACCAAAGCAGTATTTGTCAAATCACCGAAACGTATTCGCGAATTTCACAGACTGTGCTCCCGTATACCAGAGCCACCAGAACCTATTCCAACTCGTTGGGGACATGGTTACAGGCCGCGTTTTATTATCATAAATATTTTGACAATATTAAGAACGTGGTTTTACAATTCTTTACAAAGCTATCCAGAAAAGCCAGTCGAAATTTCAAGATAGTCAGGTTAAAATGGTTTTAAAAATCATTCACGACAATTACTTCGGGCTAGCAGATGCAATAGAAAAATTACAAAATCCCGCGGTGCCGTTAGAAGAATCTCTACAAATAGTGCAACATGTTCACGCACAGCTATGCGCGATTGAAGACGCAAAAAATGTTTCTGTTCTAGAAAAATTTGAAAGTGTTTTTGAGAAAAATTCTGATTTTGGCACATTAAGACACATTTGTGAAGGTGCGTCAACAGAATCGTTAAGTTATTTGAAAGATTATTTTACTTACGCAAATATTACGTCACTAGATGTAGAACGTTCGTTCTCTGCATATAAACGCGTTTGTTCCTCATGCCGTACTAGTTTTGCCGAAACAACAGTTGAAACATATCTAATGTTGCAGATATTTAACAGACATTATTCACTTTGTGATTTCACGGAGGACTCTTAAAATGGTAAGTGTTTGAGCACGTGTTATTTAATTTTTATTTAAAAGATGAGCGAAATTATTTGCGACAGCAAACATCTCTATTAGCAGAATAACTCTAGTGGAACGCGAGGCCTGGTCGACTCTACACTACTGCGCGGTACCGCTCGTGGCCAGCTTTAATAATCACAAACGATGGAAAGGTAGATTTATAAGTTGTTAACAGGTTAGGAAAACAATCAATATATGTAACTAACTAAGCAAGATCATAGGAGAGAAATTGATAAAAAAGTAATACTAAACGTATATAACACAGTAGGAGCACCAACAGTACTATATGGGAGCGAAACCGGGTCACTACAACAGAAATATCAGGCGAAATTAGTAGCTCCAGAGATGAGATATCTAAGAAAAATTGAAGGAAAGACAACATAGGGAACGAAGTAATCAGAGAAAACTTAAAAATGAAACCGATAACACAAAAAATCGAAAACAAAGTCAATTAGAACGGTACGGTCACATACAAAGGTTACAAGAAAATAGATCACCTAAAAAGATTATGAAGGCAAAGGCGGTAGGAAAATGGAAAAGAGGTAGACTAACAAGCAAACTGACAGAACTGCGACTCTCTGATTTCAATGAAACTTGGTATATTGGTAGACCATCAAAAAGTAAAGGACAAGTATTGTTTTTTAGCGGCCCATATTCACCTTAAGGGGGTGTAGGATGCGCCTGAAATTACCCCCAAAAACGCATTTTTCATCATAACTTCGGAGCCGCGCAAACTATCGGGATGAATTAAAAACCAAAATGTTCTACTTCAAAGGGGCTTTCAAACGAACCATAGATGAATGCCCCCCCCCCTAGTGGGGTAGGGGGAGAAAAATTCCACCTCTTTTTCTACCCTGGCTACAATTTTCGCCCTAAACAGGTCATATTTTCTTTTTCACAAACTACATTTAAAAATAAAAGTTACATTTTTTTGCATTTTTTTTCCAGGGTTACATATAATAGAGGAAATATTTTTTATAAAGCGCAACCGCACGCATACATATATTCCGTTATTATACCTATCTGATTGATCCTCCGTTTACTACTTATGTGCATTTGGCATCTACCGTGAACGATCTATTAAGCAGTGAAAAATTCTGCATTTCGATTTATTTCTAGTGACTTTAAATTGCGAAAAAAAAATAGAATACTTGGGATTATATAATACAGTACGAAAATATATTAAAGTGCGTCATAATGTTAGTAAGCTGCGTTTATATTGGCTTCGATTTCAGAATATTTTCAGATACACGTATTCATATCCCTAAAATAACTTTGAGATTTTTCTAGGAGGAGTTGATATTAGTGCCAAAAAAATTACGTCTGTATATAAAGGTGAAACGGTCGAAAAAGAAACAGTGATATATCAGCCATGGCTGGGTTCGCTTTGAATCCATTTAAACATCTTAACAATATTAACAACTCTGATAAATAATCATTGCCCACCGCAAAGTATTGTAGCAAGTCCAGTTAATGGTGCCGAACAGTCGTTAACAGAAAAATTTTTCGATATAATTGTGAGCAGCGTTAATGATCCTGCTTTTGAAGTACAACAAGAAGTAATCTATGATTTGAGCTCAACTTCAGAGTATCCTGAAGGGTAGCTTGTGGACGTGGAAGAAGATGATAACGTAAATTATAACATCGAAGAGGAAATGGATGTTCTTGACCAAGAACACGAACTCCCAGATGCAATAGACATAGACGTGCTACCGTGGAGTATTGGAAAAGTGGAAAAAAAGGTCGATATTCGTTAAAAACGGTAGTGCATCGCTACAAGAAAGTTACATCGTTACAACAATTACAGCGGTGGGAACAGCAAGTATCCTCCGGGGGGACGAGACGCCAAACGCTGTTTTAGCGCTCCCAATATGTATTTAATCAGCTTAAAGCTGGTCTTCATCGTCAAGTAATAATTCATGAGTATGATTTGAGAAGATGGGCATCGGAAGCGCAAAAAGAGTAAATTCCTAACTTTGTTGCGTCGGAGAGGTTCTCATTTACAAAGTTTTATTTACAAGCACCAGCAAAATAATTTTAAAATAGAGCAACGTGATATACAAATTAAATCAAAATAACATAAAATTCTAATTTGCTCGTGACTATTTACAATATTTAATAGAAAAGCTGTTTTCTCAATAAACGATATCAAGTAGTAAAACGGTCTGCTTAGGTTACTTACCATCTCAAACAGTTAAACGTTTATTACGGGTATTGGCAAAAGTTCGTTTACGGTCTTAGATTCTCTAAGTCGAAATAAATCAAGTATTTGCAACGGGTTTTAGCATAAGTTAAGTACGGACTTGAATGATTCAACCGGCGGTCTTTTACGCGGCGTTGCCGGCCAAAGCTGAGTGCCTCCGGAATACTTCTCGGACTTAGAAAATATTCCAAGGTTACCAGCGAATATCCGACTACCTGAGGGATATTTCCCCGACTCTACTCAACCTGTTGTAGTCTGTGTGTACGCCGACTTGCCACGTAGAGGTGAAACTATTGCTTAGCCTATTGTAGTCAGCGTAATCGCCGACTTGCCACGCAAGAGTCTGTCGAAATGTAAATCTGGAGGGTTTATATACAATTCTTGACCATGATGTTGCACTTTTTGCTGCATGACATACTGTGGCCTTGTACGTGACGTGTGCAAATAAAATATTCTTTAAGATATATCGTTACGCAACTTCAATCGGTTTGATTAATGAAAAATATACACTGGTATTCAAAAATGATATACAGGGTTTTCCGAAATTAATTTACAAAATAAAAAAATCGCCAGATTTGTTAGAAAAGATGATCTTATAATTTTATTCTTTTTGCCTGGAAGTCTTTAAATTTGTGCGGACGGATAATGGTTCGTCGTACCAACGTTGGTTTGCTGCATGCTGCATTCACATCTAAAATAGTATTTAGGATATCTAGATCACAATACACTTTGACGAACTTTGCAAGATTTTAGAACTTTTCCCAAAAGTACATAGCTTACGTTTTATTGCGTGTATGCAAAATTGTTGTTCCATGTTAGATTATACGTTAAAGATGACATTGATTATCCTACCGGAATACTTCCCCACGATGCAATCGTATTTTATTTATGTATAAATACAAATAAATACATTCTTCTATAATTGACTTGACATTACATATACGGTGAAACTTTTTCAATTCCGAAGGATAACATTCTCGAAACATTACATCTGGAATAACGTTCGCGTACACGCGGATTCTCGTGCCTTTACGTCTATATCTTCTCGCAAACCATAATACAACTATTACCTTCCCATTCTATTACGTCAATTCGCGTGCGAAATTTCTAGCATCCGACCTTCATCTATACCATTACATATACACAGTCGTTTTGTTTGAGTCGATCGCTCGCAAAAATGTAGGGCCTTCGCGATTGTTTTACGCAACCAGCAAAGCAAACAGCGCGCAAGGATTCCTACATTGTAGTCGGCAGGATCAACGCGTTATTTCGGGTGCCTCGTCGTAACGTAAGACGAGGATGGAGTGTAGATATATTTAGAGAACAATGCCTCATTACTAATTTACGCGATGAAAGGTTTCACTTGATTGTAATTACTAGGCTGTTGGCATTAATTTTTATTTCGGTTGTTAGGGGAGCTTCCGATGGAGGAAGTTTATCTTACCGAGATTTTACGGAAGTTGCACATTTTATCTTAAAGCGCAACTAATAGGTCATTATTGTCTGACGTAGATACCGCTTATAAACTTACTATACCAGGACTGGCTCTTGAAATTCTTCTGGATCTTACTTCCCTTCACATACACTAGCGGCTATAATTATTTGCTCACACGAAGAAATACGCGTAAATAAATAAAGTGCTAACTAAAAAATAAATTGTAGTTTTCCATTTAATAAAAACCAAAGAAATTAATAGTTTTTATTCAATTATGAAATTTATTTGAAAATCTTCGTTTTGTTGAAATGTGCACCTCGACTATTAATAATTGCGGCACACACTTACGGTATTCTCTTTATCAATTTCGTTAGAGTAGCGGGTTCTACTTTAAGCCAGACTTCTTGTAGTTGTTTCCACAACGATTCCTTGGAAGCTGGAGGATTTATTTTCACCTGCCTATCGAGTTCCTCCCACAAAGACTCTATGGGATTAATAACTGGGCTTTGATTTTGAGGAGGCTATTTCATTATTTTTTCGTTTTTGATTTGAAATAGATTTTATTTTTTTTTTAATATATGTCTGCATAATATACATATTTTTACTTATGTATACTTTTTTACATATAATATTGCTGTGCCCTCTGTCTTCGCCTCGAGAGTGGGTTGTTGTCCATCTCGGGTTATTGGTATCGAGGGCTATTCGGTTGATTTTTCTATGTCGCTCTTCTTGGTTGGTTTTTTTTCCTTCTTATGTTCGCGTTCGTGTTTTATATTTAGATGTTGTTTTTTAAAATCCTTTGTTTTATGGTTTTTTTTAAGTTGGTGTAGTTCTTGTTTTTTATCTCTGGTTCTATTTTGTTGTATTGTCTTATTGTTCGTTGCGTTCTTTGGGCCGATCTCTTAAAGAACACAGTGGTAACTTCTTACATGTAACGTGTAAAATCCATACTCTAAATCTTGCGACACAAACGATTCCTACATGTTTTCCACTAGTAAATGCATTGATTGCTAGTACAAAGGCAGTGTTTCTAAAGTCTCCGAAACGTACCTGACTATTTCACAAACTGTGTCCTGATTTACTTGAACCACCACAGCCGATTGTTACACGTTGGTTGCAGGCTGCGTTCTATTACAACAAATATTTTGATCAAGTAAAGAAGGTAGTTTTAAAAATCAATTCGACAGAAGCTGTCGCAACCAAGGAAAGCCAGGAAATATTTCAAGATAGGCAGGTTAATAGAGATTTACAAACTATTCACAACAATTACTTCGGAGGGAATAGAAAAATTACAAAATGTTTCGATGTCGCTAGTGGATTCATTTTACTCCATCGACCCTTGGTTCAATACTTCAATTGAAAACTTGACGAATTTACTAGCAGAAAAATTGAAATATGTTGGAACCAGCAGAAAAAATTAAATGTGTTGGGTCATTTAAAGGATATATCAACATACGACCAAAATATATACAACATCCAGGTTTTTCTATGAAATAATATAAATTGGAAAAATATATTAGTCAACTAATTGGAAAGAACGGTTTGAATAGAATACCTGATTCTACCGCTCAATTTTAAAATTGGAAAATCCTGCCGCCTACACTCGGCACTCATTTAGGAGAACTCCTGCAACACAGCTGGCTCATAAAAGAATTAATGTGATTAGCTTAAAAAGATACGGAGCGTGGAAGCCGTTACCAACTCTCTTTAATACAACGTAGAAGTTACCAATAAAGAACCATATAACAAGACAGACGAGGACCCTTCTGCCAAATTGGCAAGATCTGCCTTTATTGCTTGTAAAAAGAAATAAAAATAATCGTTTCGTATTTTATTAAAGATTTCGCTGTAGTATACTTTCCTTAATTTATATACACAGGGTTATTGAGGATGGCCTATTACATGTAAATACCTCTGAAAGTAATGAGGATGCTTTTTTGAAAATTGTGATTGGCGATATTATGAATAGAGGTCTGTATTCTAAAATATGGCACCCTTAATTAAATCGGAAGCGGATATCAACTTTATTACTTCGAATAGAACAATGTTGTCTGTGAAGGTGTTCTTTGCGAAATCTGGCATCACCGTGTTGGACCACTCACCGTACTCGACCTGGCCCTCTGTGACTTTTCTTTATTTCCTAAGGTAAAATCGGAGCTTAAGAGGACAAGATTTGACAATGCGGAAGCGATGAAAGCGAAAGCAACGGAGGTTCTCAACAAGCTGACAGAAACGGACTTCCAGCACTGCTTTCGACAGTGGAAAATTCGCATGGAACGTTGTAGAGATGGGCAAGGAGAGTACATTGAAGGGGATAAACTTTCTAATGTAATTGGTGATCAATAAAATGTTTTGTAGCACCAGTCCGGTTATTTAATTGCCACACCTCGTACGCTTCCGATTTAATCAAAGGTGCCTGCTGATCTTTATCTAAAAGGTGATTCGTTAAGGATTTCCACATAGTAGCCCCTGATATTTTTGAAACGTCAATGACAATGTGATGTTTACAAACTAGAAACGTGTACAAAAGTAGTCATGGAGCAGATTACAATCCAGCAACGTGCTAAGATGGTAAAAGCTTACTATGAAAACGGGTGTTCGCGAAAAAATGCATTTCGTGCATTACGTGAATATTTTGGTGTACACAATCGACCTTCGGAACGCACATTTTGGAATGTGGTTTAGAAATTGGAGCAAACTGGGGCTGTAAACACAGTTAAAGAACCTCATCGTATTCGTCCAAAGTGTTCGGAGGGAAACATGGCTCTCGTTCGTGAAAGTGTGGCCGAAGAACCAAGCCGTTCGATTCGGCGATCCTACTCCACTGCACAACGAATCTTTGCCAAGAGTTTACATTTGCATCCTTACAAAATGCAATTGACACAAGATTTGAAGCCGAGAGATCGAAATGCATCCCCAAAAAGTGTTTGGTGTGATATTTGGTATGTAGGCATCATTGGCCCGTATCAGAGCATGTTAACAGCACTTTATGGGACCAATTGGAAGATTTGGACGCTAATGACATCTGGTTTCGACAAGACGGTGCCACCAGTCATACAACCAGAGAAACAGTCACCTTACTTCAGGCTCGTTTCCCAAGACACGTAATCTCATAGAAACGGCGGTATCAATTGACCCCTCGTTCGTGTGATTTAACTTCTGCAGACTTTTTTGGGGGTTAACTGAAGAGTAGAACCTACAGAAATAAGCTTAGAACGATTGCAGAGCTGAAGGACCAGATACGTCGCGAAATCAACAGCATACACCCTGACATGTGCCACAATATTATTAGAAATTATGACAAACGCATTAGAGTATGCTACATGAGCCGTGGCGGTCATTTGCAGGATAAAATCTTCCATACATTATTGTAATTAATTAAACTACATTATCTCATAGTAAATTATATTAAGATTCAACATCACCCATTATAATACTGTCCATCAATATTTCAGAGACATACATATTTTAAATACTTTCAGAGATATGTATGTATGTACATACGTTCAATACGCTAGCGTTGTGAATCCTGTGTATGCCTGTTTACTCTATCTAATTACAGACGGTGGTTTTAAGCATTGTAAGCAGCAGTCTATTAATATAAAGCGCACATGAAAGTATTACACTCGCTTACGTATTACCAATGCTACTTTCCAATGAGTAATACCATTACATAAATAAAAAATTGATTTACTAAACGATTACATTAATAGCGAGCAATACCAGACAGAGGCAGATCGTGTTGTAGATCGCTGGATATATATTTCCTTTTGTATTACTATCGAGTAGCCGAGTCGAGTGAAAGCTTCCTGGCGAATCAATATTTCCGTCGCAGCAGTTGGGCAATCTACTGTATACATAGTTATTAATGTTATTATTAGAGTAACCAAAACTTGCGGACTCGCATAGGCGTCGGTATTACGGGTTAATATAAGAATACGAAAAATTCATAAATAAACTTACTTGCTAATTATTCAACAAGTTAGAGGCATCAGGGTGTAAACTACTGTAAACTTGCATCATTGCATATCTTTCCACAGTTACTTCTTTAAACCTTGTGCGTCGACAAGAAAAAATATTCTTGTACATAGAAAACGATCTCTCCACATCTAAGGAAGTTACATTTGCATGTAGAAACTGTTTTTTAAAATCACTTAAAAGTTCACTATTCTAAAACTTATTATAAACGGCCTCTAAAGTATTAAAATCGCGATTTTTCCTTAAAACATCTGCCAACTTTTGACTAGCGCATAATCCTGGCGTATCATTTAATGTGTGTAATTTATTTTTTACACTCTCCACTATGTCTAATGATTCCTGCAATGACAATTCAGTACATTGTAGTTTTCTGATGGCATCTAGTAATACTGTATAATTGGTACATATTGTTGTTAAATCTTCTAAAAGTTGAGAGAGAATTTGAAATTCTCTTTGACTTTCTCTAATTGCTGTGGATTCATTCTGATTAAATCGCATTATAACTGATTGAAGTTATTGAAAATGGATCAAATAGTAAGAAGCTGCTGTTAGCCAAGTACCCCATCGCGTTAAAATTGGCTCAGGAGGTTCTGGAATACCTGGACAAAATTTACGAAATTCTTTTAAACGTTTAGGAGATTTACGAAACACTGCTTTAGTACTTCCAATCATCCGATCAACGTTTCCGTAATGTTGTCGAACAACTTCACCAACTAAATGCAAAGCATGCAGCACGCAGGTTATATGTATTAAGTTAGGATATATATGTTTTAAGGATCGCCCAACACTTAACATCGTTGCTGCACTATCTGTCACAATCATCACAACTTGATCTTGGGCAATTTAAAATTTTTTCAAAGCGTTCATTATCACTTTTTGAATATTTTCCGCGGTACATTGTTGAACACGTTTGCAAGCTAACAAATATCGAGATGCTGTGTTCTCGCTAGATAAAACGCGAGCTATTACATTCACAATACTGTTTTTCTTTATATCGGTCGTCTTATCCACGGTAATCCATATTTTTTTGGAACACAAATCACGTTTACACACATTTTCTAGTATCTCTTTCATTCGCGGCAAATGATTCTGTAATTGTGTTTGTGAGGGTAGTGGGTACTTTGGAACGTATTGTCGCCAAAACGTTTTAAAAGCTGCTTTTCTCACCAACGACAACGGAAGATTACAAGAGGTAAACATAATTAATAAATGTATGAGGAATAGTGTATAAGGTATTTCAGTTCTTGCATTTCTCATATGCTTAATACTATTGACATGCCTCTGGCAATCAGTTCTATCCAATGCAGCCAAACGAACATTGCATATTAAGCAAAAAACTGCACTACCGTCATATTTTAAATGGGGAAAAGTGACACATACATTGTTTTCTTAGGTATGTAAATATTAGTTCTATATGAAACGATACACCAATTATGTACTTGGTATAATACTACAACACACAAAAAACACCAGCCATATTTTCAAAGCGACACGTAAATACATAACCTTGACCGTTCGACTAATCTCTGCAACAGCTCAACCGGTACTAAAACGAAATCTCTCTCAGCGCGGTTTAACATGATTTATATTCAAGGTCGACACTACATGCCTGCTTCTGTACCGGTTTAGTTTATTTATGAATTTTTCGTATTCTTATGTTAACCCGTAGTACCGACGCCTATGCGAGTCCGCAAGTTTGGGTTACTCTAGTTATTATTATTAAGAACAGTTAGCAACGTCATGCGGCCGACGGCTCGGCTTCATCACAGATTGCAACGGCTACAGCGACCCAATTACTAGCAGATTATGAAGACTTTTGTTAACAGGCAATAACGCCAGCTTGTCTTTAAAATTACACATTGCTTGCTTCATTATTAACTTTGAAGCGCTTCGATATACAATAGAGGTCGTTAATGTGTAAATGGAGCTGGTGCTCTCTCAGTCTGTTTCTCTACCTCAATGGTGTTTTACTGCAGGAAATTATATACTTGGTTTATGACAAAGTAATTATTTGTTATTTAAGTAATTTTGCTAATATCTCTGTACACATTTTGACATCTATGTAGTTCATGATAGTACATTGAATCCACAAGTTATGTAGTTTAGAATGTTAATAGTATGCAATTAAGGTAGGACTGCTACAATTAAGAGATCACTTGAACATGGGGTAGATATTTCAATCTTTCGCATGTTTTCCTTGCATACTTTGCAAGTCCATTATTTTCCATATATTGAATGAAATTGGAGATAAGATTTATAGCCCCAATAAATATCCCCGGTTTCAATTAGAGACGATCTGTTTTGATATTTGGCATTATGCAGTCGCAGGAGATTTTTTTTAATGTTTCTAGTGTTAAATTCGTTTTATATTTCACGATATAAGTGAAAATAATATAGGTAAACGCCAGTTCTGGGCTAAACGCAAAAGACTGGAAGAAGAAGAATTAGAGGGAATATATCCTAATTTATACACGTTGGTCCAGGTCTCACCGGGGTGCGAGATATATTGTACGTAGCCCGATCTGGCATACTTGCATTTATCCCCGCAGGCCAGCCTCGCCACGCGCAAATGTCGTAGCTCTGAGCTGCCTATCTGACGCACTTTGTCTATCTATGCGCTCGCAAGGTTCTAATAAGTGATCCTGGAGGAGAGAGAAGTGAGGGTTTGTTCGTTGGTTGAAATGGGCGAACCCTGCTCTAGCTGGCAAACTGCAGACGAAATCGACGTTAATAGAAGTATTGTGAAATGTATTTTGAAACGTAACAAATACAAAAGTTACAAAGTTCAAAATTGTCAGGAGATTTTCCTCTTAATAAAGTAACATTGCTAGAATTTTAATTTATTCTGTGTAATTATCGAAGTTATTTTTCTTTAGTTTAATTTTATAAGAATCGTTGTTTATTTTCCTACTTAGAATTACTTTTTGGTTTCCTACATCGCACATCAGCAACAAAATGAATATAAGAACCTGTAATTTCTGTAACCTGAGAATACAGAAACATTACGCAGAACCAGTTTGCAACGAATTATCACTAAAGTCCTTCATCTCCACCCTTACAAAGTTCAATTAACTCAATTAACATTTGCAACGGAGACAATTCGTTAATTAGGTGATGGAAAACCAAACGGTGAATGGCAATTTTTTTAAAAACATCGTCTTTAGCGATGAAGCTCATTTTCATTTGGATGGTTCTGTTAATATGCAGAATTGTCGGATTTGGGGCAATGAAAATCCTCGTGCTTTACTTGAGAAACCAATACACCCATAAAGAGTCACTGTTTGGTGCAGATTATGGGCTGGAGGTGTAATTTGACCGTTCTTTCTTGAGAATGAGTTTGGCCAAGCTTTAACTGTAAATGGAGTACGATATCGCGACATGATATCGAACTTTTTGTGGGATCAATTGGACGATACGGACCTCAAAGGAATGTGGTTTCAACAGGATGGTGCCTCATGCCATACAGCAAGAGAAACCATCGATTTGTTAAGACAACGTCCTCCTGGTCGTGTGATTTCCAGAAATGCTGACGTTAATTGGCCGGCTAGATCTTGCGACTTGATGCCATGCGATTTTCTCCTCTGGAGTTTTGTAAAATCCACGGTCTATGCTAACAAACCACAAACAATTCCTGAACTGAAAACAGAAATCCAAAGTGTTATTGCTAACATTGAGCCAACTGACTTTGAAAAAGTCTTCGAAAATTTGATCAAAAAGGCCAGGGTATGCTAGCATAGCCGCGGCGGCTATTTGGCTGACATCATATTCCATAATTAATGTCAACATATCTAATTTATAAATCGATAAAAATTGCCCCATTAAATAATAATTTGCTGTGTTTCATTTTAAAATTAAGTCCAGCGTACACGATGGGCCACCCTTTAGTTAACGATATGTATATTTGACTCTACATTTGAAATTTGAGGTTCTCATTTTGTTATTACTGTACTAAATGTGCCCTATTACATTATATGAATCTGGAAGTGTTCCAACCTCCGGCAGGTACTTTTAACGTACCAAACATCGTATTGACACGGAGCCTTCACTTCCTTATTATACTCCTATTTTTATTAGTAATTAAAAACCAACTGTCCCGGCCGGGATCTGGACCTTGTACTATTTCTATATTCTTAAATAACTGATACTTTACTCACGACATAATTTTCTATTTTCTTAATTTTTAATCATTCTGTAGATTCAATCAATACTCTGATTATCGTAAAGAACTTTTTAAAATCAGCGAAACTTTTTATAAACAATGATTTTTTCTGTAAAAATGAAAAATAACAAGTTTATAAGTCTAGTTGGTTTACGTAGTCACAATAAGGAAAGCAAATTATACTTGTGAGGAAATAAAAGCATCAGACAAACCAAAGTACTTGTCAAGGGAATAGAGAGAATGCTGCAAAAGAAATATTTCGATGTTACGTTTGAATGAGTTCACATTGGGAATAGTTTCTAAATAAAAGCAAAAGGTTCAACCAAGGCAGCTCGGCCCCACACGAATGTTATTCCTAATGCAAAAATTGACGATTTGAGCTTCGATTTTGAAGGCCAAAGTTATATTGGAGATGAACTTATTATAGTTAGATAATTTGTGTTAGATTGTTTCGGTGTGTCTTAATTACCATATTACATGCAAAGCAGGAATAAGTGGCGAATTGTTATCTAATCTGCCTTCTTTCTAATATTATAAAGCAATAATGGAAAGTATGCTAGTACGATTTATAGCACATATATTCATATAAAATACTATGAATATATGTGCTATAAATCGCATAAAAGACGTTATAACTCCGGAACAATAAAAGAAGGACGTTAAAGAATATTTACTTTAAACAACGTATAAGAACAGAAATAGTTAAACGGCCATTATGTATTACGTTCTGTGTGTTCCAATAATTGAGTTTTATAGCCCGTGAAGTTTCGAACTCGAGTCATACGAACGTAGAACTATAACGGAAAGTCGTAAAATAGAAACTTATTATGTAAGCTTGTTCGGTTTCCTCGGAAATATATTTTGTTTTTAGGTCGTTTTTATGCGATATAAAGTGAAGAGCTCTCTCCCAAAAATAGAATTTCTATATTAAGACGGACGGTTTAGGATTTAGTGTCAATTCATCGATTTTTCCAACCTGACAATGGATATTATAAAAAAAAAGATATTAACAGCTACTTTTGTATTCTTTGTCTGGTCGTATTTACATTCACCATACACTGGTCTTCCACGATATTGGAGAAAACAAAAGAATTATGACTAAGCCGGGCACAATCGGTCTTCGCAACAGAATCGAATCAGTCGCAAGGGCCGCGGATTATAAATAGTGTGTGTGTGCCGACAGAAATGATATTTTGAAATCAATACCTCAGTGTAGAAAATAAAAGCTGACGCAGTAAAAGTGTTTGGTAAATAAAACAACACGTGTGTTTTCATTGCCATTGTTAGTCCTTTTTTTCTATGAAAACGGCATTTATACAACAACTGTTACTACTAATAACAGTAAAAAGTAAACAAAGAAGTTTCTTCAAAAACTTGTACTTAATACCATAACAACAACAAATAATATAATATTGATGCAATATATATCACATTTCCGATAAAAATTGCTAAACATAAATCAAATTGTAGCATGAATACCTAGCTAACTAATGATATCAAACAAAAATGTCAACTAAAAAGGCAAATGTATGAAGACGTGCTAAACAAACTCGTTAGTAAAGGAGAATATAAAGCCTTTTGCTAAAACCTAAAATATAAAATAAGCAACAGAAACGTATTGCTAATTCAGAATTTATAATGAAATCGCAAAATAAAGTAAAAGCAACATGGTCATTGGTCAAAGAAATAACTTCACCTGCAAGTATTTCTATTACAAACCACTGCAACATACACGATCTAGAAATTGGGACACCGTCATCATCAGTATCAGAGAAATTATCGTTAATCAACACCCACCTCATTGATATATGTAAGTTTCGAGGGAGTCATACGACGGTTAACAAGCTGTCCGGATACAAAAACCCTTGTACGATGGTTATGGCACCAGCTACTCATGAGGAAGTGTACGATGTAATTCGAAATTTGAAAACTACTAACGCTGTGGGGCACGATGATATACCTGTAAAACTTGAAGCCTGTGCTCTGCAAAAGACTTTTTAATTTCTTAAAGAACACGAATGTATTTAGCAACCTGCAAAATGGCTTTCTGCAAAGGAGGAATACGAACAGAGCAATTTACCAAGCTTTGCATAACGTGATGGATGGCATTAATAAAGATGAGCAGACCGCTGCATTGCTCATGGTGTTGAGTAAGACGTTTGATAGCATAAATTTTGATATTTTATACGAAAAGTTGGAATGCACAGGTATAAGAGGAAATGCTCTTTGTCTAATTACATCCTATTTAAGCAGCCGCCTACAGAGGGTTAAGGGCTATGACTATACAACGCACAGAAGAGTGTATTCGAGTTGGCAAGTGATAAGGAGAGGAGTCCCCCAAGGCTCCATATTGGGTCCCCTGCTCTTTTCGATATACGTAAATGAACTTCCCGAAGTTTCAAAGCATAAAACCGTATTATATGCGGACGATACGACTGTTATTATAAGAACAAACAACCAATTAGACGAAGAGATTACAAAAACCTTAACCAAATCTGATTCGTGGTTCTAAGAAAATAAATTAAAACTAAATATAGAAAAAACAAATGTTTTACATTTTGGATATTTTAAACATGGCCAAAAAAAATTGGCTTACAAAAATACGGCACTTACAACCGTTGAATCTGCAAAATTACAGTTATGCACTGAAAACAATATATCGTTCTGTTAACATTGAGGCAGGACTCTGTGCATACTATGCTTTCGTATATTCAAGACTAAAATACGGTATAATCTTTTGGGGTAACTCTGTGGATTCTCACAGAATCTTCAAATTGCAGAAACGATGTATCCGTAGTATACTATATTTCACCTACCAGCTCGTGCATCTTGTCGAGGAGTGTTCGCTGCAAACGGTATCTTCACCATGCCAATGATTTACATTTACGAGTGTGCGTTGTTTGTGCGCGAAAATTACGAACTCTTTTCAGGCCAACAGTTCACGTACCAGTATAATACACGAGGCGTGAGAGGTGGTTACCTTCTTCCTCCACAAACTACTAAAATGTTGGTTAACAAAAGCGCTGTAACACAAATAGTGAAAGCGTATAATCACTTACCCTCGAGTATCAAAGCATTAAACACTCGCTTGCTGAAGAGAGCTTTTCGCCGAGAGCTATCCAGGAACATTTTCTACAGTGTTGACGAATACTTTTCAATACACTCTAATTAACTGTCATATGTTTTGCTAATATTTATGGTTATTATTTATTTTGATTTGTTTCCCACTTTTTTATTATATGTAATTTATTGTATGTATTCATGTGTCTGACTAATGTGTTATTTATTTACACTGTTTTCGTTTTATACATTTTATACTTTTTGTTTTATACAGTTGACATATTCGACGCATCATATTGCAATAACGAATAAAAAACTATCTATCTATCTACATAAACGTAACTTCTTAACAGTGTGGATAGGATTGTTGAAAAATTTCCACCATCAGGTATGTTTCCATATTTGTCTCGGTGAAGGTCACAGCAAACATGTGATGAAAAAATCTTCTTATATTTCGAGAAAGACCGTTCAACATCTACGGAAGTAACACAGGCATAATTAAAATAATCCTTAAAGTTAGTTGATGAATCTGCAGATTCACTACCATACATTTGTCTTAATCTCATATGATTAGATTTTTTTTTACAATTGCAAATCGCTATTGGCAAGGCGAATGGCTGAAAATTGTCCAAGCGCACATGCGAACACAACTGCGCACACATAACAACGTTATGTGCAAAGAACACATGGCACGGGAGGAGCTTTATGACAGGCAAATACTCTGATACTGCAGAAATTTGCAGTGAGCAACATTCTCCTCTAAATAAATAACAATTGATATTTAACAATTTGTTGAATAAATCTATAATAATTATAATAAATAATGTAATTTTCTAAGTCTATATGTTTATTATTAGACATTTACGATCATTACGATACATTAATTACGATAGTATAACCAAGTAATAGTATTGTTAAGATCCCATTGGTTTTTCGTGTAAATTGTCAAATACATGTATTTATGTTCGGAATCCATTGATGCCTGCAGCTGTTTTTTTTTCAAATCTGTGATGTATCGCGTCCTGCGTGTATGCCCCTTCCTTATACTGCATTGCAGCAACCACAGTTAACAGGTCCTTCCTCAAAGAAAGCCATGGTATGCATTCGTTCATAGGCTATAACTATGTATTTCACAGGTGAGTTGCAATTGTAGCCGTCTACCCCTTCGAAATCTTTTTCATTCTAGTTTTACATTTGCCACTGTTGCTAACTTATCAGCAAAATAACAATTTTTGGTCGATAACCCCGACAATTATTCCTATACAATAATACCTTTATATCAATAGCTTACTATAAAGAGGAAGCCTAACAGAAATTCTCCATTCAGTTATATTCCGGATTTTCTAATTACAATTTTAATAAAGCCTACTTTGATCTCAGTTATCCGAGCGCGAGAAAAAAAGCAATAAAACATTTTGCGCGTTACCTTTTTGATGCGAACAAAAAATAGACATCAAAAAAGTTTTTCACGTACATTCATATATCTGTAAAGGTTTTCACATGCACGAATAATTCCTTTTTCCTTTAGTTTTTTATTTATTACCGTGCCAAAAAGGGAAGAGTCCATAAAGCTCTTAAAATTTAATTTTCAAAACCGTTTTTACACAAAAGGCTGATAAAATTTAATACATAATGGATGTATGGTATACTTGATCAAACTCGGGGCATACTGACTGTATTAAAATGACGTACACGTTTGGGGAATTTCGATATTTATTAAGCGGATTCGATTAAATCGGCTTTAACGTGATGCGATCTAACAGAAGCTTTTAATTAAGTAGATCAGCAATTGCCGAAAAAAAAGTTATACTTTTTGCGGGAAAGGTCAGGCACACAAATTAATAGAATCTTATTTGACTGAGAGAGCAAATAATTATCTGTGAAAACGGTACATCAGTGTCAGCAGAGATAAGGAAAGGCGTGCCCCAAGGATTTGTGCTGGGCCCGCTTCTATGTATATACAATGAGGTCCTAAAGTCTCGGGCCCCCATACTAACTTTTGAACGACAAAAGCTAGGGCTTTTAGAAAAAATAGGTCAATTTCTATTTACAGTGGACTTTCTCCGTTATTGGTAGTTCAATTGCATTTCCAGTGTCACCGGAAGTGGCGTCAACTTTCTTATTTTAAATAGAACACCCTGGATATTTTGGTTTTTGTAAAGGTAATCGAAAGGCGAATCCAACGATACCACGTATGTTATACTTTAACTTAGAAAATGACGATATTTAGCAATAAAGATTTTAGTAATCTGTTTTTGTTGTTATGCAAAGTTGACTAGGAAAGAGAGCCAAATTGTTTCTTGTGACGTTAGATTGATCCAAAAAGCTCGCTGCTAGGCAAAGTAATTACAACAGCGGCCAAACTGTGAAATCTCAATTCAAAAAGCGTAAATTATCCTTGTTGTTTATTGTCATTATATCCTGCATATGCCATTTTCTTTTGTTCTTTGTTCTCGTTATTTTCTCCCATTTTAACTTGTTTTGTTAATTGTTATTTCTTGCTTACTTTATGGAACTTTATTGCAATTCACTAATTATGGTAGGTTTGTTTAACCCTTTCCCTCACGGCGTCTACAATTGTACTATATACGCTCAACTTGTATGTATTTGATATCTGCTTCTATCCTGCTGGAACCAGTCCATGCGTTGGAATACTATTGTAGACATTTTATTGTACGATATCTCGAATTATATCGTCATCTGTGCTTGTATAGGCGAATGAATGAACATGCGTGAAGTATGTGCAATTGTATCAACAAGTAGCGGTAAGTACTATCTAATATTTATGCTTTGTTTGTCAATTTAACAGCAATATCTTTTCTGCTATAAAGAAAAATATAATATAGAAGCATGGAGCTGAAGTGTAATATAATTATTTTGAATGTCAATCTCAAATTTGTTGTCTGGATGTCCAAATGAAGGCAAACGTTCTAAGTGTGTGTGGTACCTCCATATTTTTTTATTTTATATAACTGATTATTTTACTTGCGTAATCTTACTTTTGTAGATGGAAATAACCTTTTTATTACAGTGACTACAAAGAAACGATATCTGCTTCCCCTTACTGTGGCAGATCTATTGGAAGAGCTGGAAAAAGGCCTCAGATATTGAGTACTTAGAAGAGGATAGTGAAAATGAAGAAGAAGCGTCGCAATTAGCTAGACGAGTTGGAGATCCGAATCTAGATCCTCAAGAATATGGCGATGGTGAAAATCCTATAAAAGACTTAGGATGTGAAGAAAATGTCCCCAGAGGCACTGAAGAATTCGAAGCAAGCGAAGTAAGCAACTTCAAAATCACCAGGAAACAAGGCATTCAATGGCTAACTAATATTCAGTACTTGACGAGAGGACTACATTACAATAATAGGGGGTTTCATAATTTAGGGGATAAAGAGATTCCCATCAACTATTTTGAAGAATATACATATTTCCCTTGAGTTATTCCGGAAATTCACAATTTGTACAAATACCTATGCGAACGAAAAGGGAACAACATATTGGACACCAGCAACTGTTAACGAAATAAGATCTTTGTTTGGATTGCATATTATTCCTGGATGTATGAAACTTTCTCGTTTGAAGATATATTGGGACTCATCATTGCATATGAATATTTGTCCAGAAACAATGGTTTTGAACCGGTTCTTCAAGTTACGAACAAATTTGCATTGTGTAAATAATGTTGGCGATCACAGACCCAACGACAGATTGTGGAAAGTTCGTACAATCTATAACACAGTCTTACAAAGATGTGGAACCTTAGCAGTAGAAAGTAACATCTGCGTAGATGAGCAAATAGTTCCTTTTAAAGGCAAATCTATTATCAAGCAGTATATAAAAAGAAAACCCCATCCATGGGGTGTAAAACTATTTTTACTATGGGGTGCCAGTGGTCTAGTACACAATTTTCTTATTTATCAAGGCAAGAAAACAGAGCTTGACGAACAACCGCATAAAATTTTTGGTCAAAGCGCGTCTGTGGTACTGAAATTGATAGAGTCGTTACCACAACAACCTCTTAAATTATTTTTGATAATTATTTTTGCTTCTATAACTTTTTACAAGCATTGAATCAGAAGTAAATTTTGTCAGCTGGAACTGTTGAAGAATTAAAAAAGATGGCTGGATAATAGACCAGTTGTCCTTTTAACACGAACTGTGGGAATAACAGTAACAGTCAGTGTAGTAGATATGTGATGCGGAGTTGGCGATTATTTATTTCACGCATTCACAACGTCAGTACTAAATCGATGCTGTATGCGAGTAGTTCTGTGTATATGTAGGCTGTCGTAACTTATTTCGTAATTGTACGTTTATGTTTGCTTTAAAAATGTCGCAGTTAGGTACGTCGCGAAAACGACCAATGGCAGACACAGTTAAAAACTTTCTAGTGGACATGCCGGACTTAATTCTTGATGGCACTAAAATTCAATGTCTAGTTTGTAAAATCCCTTCAAGGTGTTGGTCCAGATGCCATTGTCAACGTCACATGGAAAGCAAACAGCATTCTTCTGCAAAAAGTGGCATACGAGACCAAGAAATATTTACATTTGATTTATGTGTTACTCTTATTTTATGTAATCTATCGTTTCGTTTACTAGACAAAGAAGCATTTGTCTCCTTCTGGAATAAATATGCGGACTGTAAATTACCTAGTCGGACATCGATATGAAATGTAATGCCATTTGCTCGTGAATATATAGAAAAAAGAATGAAAACGGAATTGAAAGATAAAAAATTGTGGTTGTGTGTGGACGAAACAACAGATCGTCAAAAACATTCTGTGGTTAATGTAATGGTACGTACAATGGAATCGCATCAACCGTCATCCTCCTTCTTACTTGCTTCCAAAAGATTTATAAATTGTACTGCCGATGAGATTTTAAAGGTGGTGTTGAACTCATTGAACAAATTTGAAGTTTCAACTAAGCAACCTTCAATGTTTATGAGTGATGGCGCCGCAAACATGCGTTCTTTGGGCCGATCTCTTAAAGGACACAGTGGTAACTTCTTACATGTAACGTGTAAAATCTATACTCTAAATCTTGCGGCACAAAAGATTCCTACATGTTTTACACTAGTAAATACATTGATTGCTAGTACAAAGGCAGTGTTTCTAAAGTCCCCGAAACGTACCTGACTATTTCACAAACTGTGTCCTGATTTACCTGAACTACCGCAGCCGATTGTTACACGTTGGGGAACATGGTTGCAGGCTGCGTTTTACTACAACGAATATTTTGATTAAGTAAGCAAGGTAGTTTTAAAATTTAATCCGAGGGAAGCTGCAGCAATCAAGAAAAGCAAGGAAATATTTCAAGATAGTCAGGTTAAAAGAGATTTACAAACTATTCACAATAGTTACTTCGGACTAGCGGAGCAAATAGAAAAATTACAATGTTTCGATGTTGCTAGTGGATTCTGTTCAAATTGTGAATGATGTTCACGCACAGTTATGCGCTGTAGAAGGCGAAACAAATTGGTGTGTAATACGAAAATTTGAAAGTGTTTTAAAGAAAGACTCCGATTTCCTTATATTAAGACAAATTTGTGAAGGCGCGTGTGAAGATGCATTAAGTTGTTACAAATATTATTTTAAATATGCAAATATAACATCGCTAGATGTCGAACGGTCGTTTTCGGCATTAAAAAACATTTATTCCGTACGTGGTACTCACTTGACTGAAATAGCTGTGGAAACATATCTAATGATTCAAATATTTAACAGCTGTTACCCAGTTTGTGATTCCACGGAAGACTTTTAAAACGGCAAGTGTTTCAGCACGTTTTATAATTTATTTCTTACCTTCTATTTTATGTGTAAACTTTTATGCGTTCGCCACGCCTCTGGCTGTTACCGCATATTTGTCCAGGTTACTCACTTGTGATGAAGCATTGAGAAACTCATACAGTAGAAGCTCCTGCGAAAATGGAGAATAGGGGAGTGGACTTTTTGTACAAATAATTGGATAAAAATAGTCTTTAAAATTTTGTACTGGAATTTGTGTTTTTATTTTCGTATTATTTTCACATATTAGAATTGGTGCTTTTTGTTGGACTTGAATATCGAAGTGAACACCCAGTTCAATATCCGACAAGCCACCACTGCCTTTAATCCATCCTCCAACAGCGAACACCTTTAACACCTCGCCCCATGCGCGTTGTTAATCGACAAAACGCATCGTACCTTTGTCGGTAGACCATCAATACGATTTTTTCTGCAATTATTTCTTGCAAAAGTCGATGGGGTTGCGGTAACAAGCGGTGATCGCGCCGACGCTCGATAAACATACTCCTACGTTTTATTATCGGCCGTCACGAAATCGAGAGTGCCGTGGAAGGAATAGAACAGAATAGAACAAAAGTCGCTCGCTTACCGACGCGACGCCTTCATTCGGCCGCTCCTTCGTTCGTTTCCGCGCTATTTTTAGCTGCAACGGATTCGCCTTTCGTATTTATAGAACGAACGTGACCTATCGCAAAGCGACTTTTGTATATATGCGAACCTCGCGCGATCCGACTGTGTATCTGCTTATGCGGGTTTATTATACGTTCGTATTTATACGAACAGCGTTCGCTTTATCTATCCCGATTATTATTTTGATTTATGGGACTATGATACGTTGTCCTAACGTATCGAGCGTAATACGCGGAGGTTCCAAACTCAAATAACCGCGCAAATAACGCGATAAGAGTAAAATTGAAATACTCTGTGTTTGCTGTAACGCTCCGTAAATGTTATCGTAAATATCAAAGGTGGCGTTGTTTTCACTGACAGATTTAACCCTCCAATGAGGTTATTGGGCATACACCGAAATGGCCGAATAAATGTTATCAGTAAGTTATTTAGTAGCGAGAATATTCGAAAAAAGGATCTGATTTCAATAACAACAACAAACACTATAGAATAGGTTTTGCCCAAGCATCTTAAAAAGTGGATATTATTCCGTTTAATGAAGAGAATCGTACAAACCACATTTAGAATTCAAAAATAACAAGACTCCTTTATTTTACGCAAGACACACCTTCATATTGGGCAACAATAATAACTGACGTAATAGTTAAAGTATTAACAGTTCACCTACTAATTGTTGTACTTAAATAATTTAGCTCCTTATTACCGTTTTTTTAAGCAAAAAAACCCCTCCAGAATTTGTGATATATTAGGAACTTTAAGATTGAAGGATTTTAAATATAGAGGAAAGTACCCTAATATGACGTAGGCTCCTAATATGAAACCCTTTCATATTTTCAAGAATATAGGTCCTCATCTAACGGTACCTCTCGTAAACACTTAGCATGGAAGCAAACCCTTGCCTGCAATAGAATTTTCGATTTTTTTAAAGTGCTACGTTTTAAATGAAATTTATGTCACCTAAGCTCCTCAAGCTCAATCTACAGCGAGAGCGAAAGGTTTTAATGCCGAAAGCGTTGCTGAATTTTTTAACATTTTCGAGAAAGAGATGGAAAAAATTAATTATTCGCCACACAGGCTTTTTAATGTTGATGAAAATGAGATAACAGTTGTTCAACATAAGCAAAGTCAAATTATTGGTTTAAAAGGGAAAAAAACAAGTATGCGCAATAACGTCGTTCGAGAGAGGAAAACTCCTGACTGTTGTCACTTGTATGAACGCTGTTGGGAGATTCGTTCCCCCCTTAATTGTATTTCCAAGGAAAAATATGTTGGAACATTTAATGAATGGTGCACCTACAGGATCCATTTGGGCTTGCAATCCATCTGGATAGATTCAGACAAACATTTTTTCACAGTGATTTGCACATTTTGTTAATTTTGTCAAACCAACTAAAGACGATCTCGTTTGCCTGGTACCTGATGGCCATTATTCCCACACGAGGGACGTGAAGGTAATAGAAATGGCTAGGCAAACTCACCTTCCCATGCAACGCATAAAATGCAGCCCCTCGACGTAGGTTTTATTGCACTATTAAAAAGTTATTATGCAGAGGAAATAGAGACCTTCCTCAGAAACAATCTTGGTAAGACAGTGACAAACGACGACATTTGTTGGCTCCCTGGAAAGGCCTATAACAGAGCTGCCACAATGGAGGCGTCCATTAACTCATCTAGAAAAACAGGGCTTTTTCCATGCAACAGAAATATTTGTGAGATATCGATTTCATGGAAAGGCAACTAGATCAATGCATGGAACGAGACGATAATGTAATTAAGACAGAAATCAGCTCAAACTACAGGTTCATTGCCAGTTTCTCCACAAAACATCCAGGCAATACCATCAACTTCAGGAACTTGTACAGGCCTGTCTCGAAAAAGGAAAGGTTCAGCGAGCCTAATACATCCACACCTTATAAAAAAGCACTGGAAGAATCTATTGAAAAAAAGAACAAAAAAGCAAATCCTATTAAACCAAAAGAAAAAAATAAACAAGTGAAAAGAAAAACTTCTAAGAAAATGTTGATTCCTAGGAGTTCGGATTCAGAACCAGAGTCAGAGGTAGAGTATGATGATGACTCTAGCGATGGAGGTATCATTCGACATAATCTGAAATTAAAAGACTACTATCGGAAAAAATGGAAAATAACGAAAGACTCTACTTTCCTCCGCAAATATCACGTGCATATGAAGCTTACATTTCTCAAACGGAAGGTGCTATCAAAGTAAAACCAAAACGCCTATGGTCTTTTATACGAAGTAGGAAGGGAACTACACGTATACCCGGTAGATTGGTGCTCGATGGAGTAGCTCTCGATGATCCTCAACAAATTGTTGACGCTTTTGCAGCAGTATTTTCTGAAGTTTATGCTTTATCCAACGTCACCGACCCTCCGCCCAATCTTCCACAACTACAATCGTTTAGTTTGGTTCCGACAACAGAAGACGAATTGGTTAAAATTATGGCTGCCTTTCCAAATAGGGCCACCGCGGGCGATCACTTGGTGCCGAGCTTTTGTGTTAGGAATTTATGTAGTGCCTTTGCGATACCTTTATGTCAGATTATGAATCTTGCAATCAGGACCTCCACTTTACACAATAAACATTATTATTATTAAATGTAGAATATGCAAATATCGTATTTGTTTATGGTTTTTCTAATGGGAATGCTACAGCTGCTGTTGTAGCAATGTAGAATGTCGTCAACGGTTTCCACATCAGACATATTGTGGCAAAACGTATTTATCAGAATTTTCAACAAGCTGCGCGATATCGGAATCCTTCCCAATACTTAGAAGAAGTAGAAAATGTTCTGGATTTAGTAGAAGAAGATGTAACGACCAGCTCAGGAAGAATTGGTACTCAATTGGGCAAACCACCAAGAAGAGTAATAAACACACTCCACTAGCAAGGCTTATATCTACACCATATTCAGCATATACATACATACTTTCATATATTTACAACCAGAAGATTATGTTAAGCTATAGAATTTTGTCGGTGGATAGTAGTAATTGTCGTGTTGTATTGCGCAAAATATTTGCGGATGAAGCAACATTCACCCGTGACTCTCATGTATGGTGAGACGAAAACTCCCACGCAGCAGCTGAAGATAATTTCCAGCACAGGTTTTTGGTAAACGTGTTGTGCGGTAGTCAATAACTTACTACGGAAAACAAGAAACGGGTTAAATATTTCTGAACGAGCTGACTTAAGTTTATGATGTGATGAACCGTTAATTTTCCGCACTAATTTAAAGACTTCTAAGCTAAAAGAAAAGAGTATAAAATTATAACAATCATCCTTTCTAACAAATTTCTATTTTATAAGTTCAACTTCCAACTGTAAATTTATTTTGGAAAACCCTGTATGTTTTTTTGAATACCAGTGTATATTTTTCATTAATCAAACTGATTGAAGTTGTGTAATGATATGTCTTAACGAGTGTTTTACTTGTACTACGCGTCACGTACGGCCACAGTACGATATAAGCAAAAAGTGCAACGTTGTGGTAAAAAATTGTATATAAACCGTCCAGATTTACACTTTTAGAGACTCGCAGGGCAAGTCGGCGGTAACGCTGACTACAATAAGCTAAGTAAAGCAGGGGAATATCCTTCGGGTAGTCGGATTCTTGCCGGCAACCGCGGAATATTTTCTAAGTCCAGAAAATATCCCCTGGGTAGTCGGATTCTCGCCAAGGAGTTTCAATCATAGGCGTAACGACAGCCATTAGCTGTTTAGTAGATTCCGCCGCAAAAACCGCCGTTTAGATTATTCAAATCCGTGATCCGTGCAATTACTTGATTTGTTTCTTTACTTGAAGAATCTAAGACCGAAATTCATTTTGCTAATACCCGTAACGAACGTTTGACCGTTGCCTGTGATAAGTAGCTTAACCAGACCCATACCGTTTTATTTTATCTTGTTCTGATTTAACTTGTATATTACGTTTGCTCTTTTTCGAAGTTATTTTGTCAAGAACGTTCAATTGCATTTAAGCAATAAGCAATATTAGGCCAAATATTAAAATAAAAAGTGTATCAGCAGATCAAGCACAGCCATCACATTAATTAAAATCCAATTGTGCAATTACAATCTGTGATCTTGTTTCTGAAAGTTTATTTATATTTTTCAAATTAAAAATCATAATAGTATAAAAAATAATAAAACAAAGTATTTATTACAATTACGTTATATATTGTATACTGTGATATAACAAATCCGTCCTTGTAAAAGCGGTCCATGCAAGAAAAAGGTGAGGAATCCCTGGGTTAAACAATTGAAAGAATGTTACTCTTTGAAATTTAAAAATGCTAATCGCAGATAAGAATGATATCTTTATATTCTATATTAAAAAGTTTTTCTGAACAAAGAATTACGACAATTGTGACATTCTAACTGAATATCTACTATGAGGCTACACCATTAAAGTGATAAAGAGGGGAATAAGAAAAGGAAACCTTATAATGAGAAAGTCGAGAATAACAACAGATTGAACTTGATTTCATCGCAATAACTTGGCATCAAAGTATCGAATGGAGATACATTGCATTCTTTTCAAGGCTGCAACCCACTGTCTCAGCAGAGGAATACTAGCAGTGAAGGGGGAAAATTTAACTCATAATTGACAATCTGTACGCAGACGAAAGCTATTTGATCTAGTACGTCAGTTTACTGACGCCAACGCGATATCTAAACGAATATTGAAGGAAACCTTACATACATTGCGTTAATTATTTATGAAGCACTGTAGAAATTACCTGATAAAGAGCACCCAAATAATAATATAAACAACCTTCATTCATGCACCTAACGCCAATTGACAGTCTACGCGACACATTTACTCTAATCCGAAAATAATGTATATTTTTACGACTAGGTGGCGTCTCCGACGGCCAATAGCGTTGGCGTTACTTTAAAATGCGTAGGCAGCATTATCAAGGGACAACTTCATTCATCTTCGTGACGCTACTTCCTCATATTTTCAAATTAGACGTAGCAGTTCCGCGGAAACCCACAGACGTGGAATAAATTCTACAGTAGGGCACGTATAGGGTGTAAATAAGCAAAGTTACGGGATACACGCGATGCAATAAGAACGCAGTGCTGGAGGACAGTTTATTTGGTTCTAGGTTCTCGCTTTGATGTCGTTGCATTATCCACGAAACGAATTTCCTTTCTCTACTCCATAGCAACGAGGTTCAAATGAGAACTTGCAATGGTAAGGTTGCTTGTGGAGGGGTAATAAAAAAGTTTGAGGTTGCCAATAGATGTTGGTGATAGAAATTAAAACCAGGAAACCTTTTATTGCAAATTGGAAATTGTTAATTAAATAAACATACTACCTGAGCAGACAAAATAAAAGATGCAGCGGAGAAACTGGAAATTTTAAATCTCCTTTGCTGCTCTCGATTTTCCAAGTATTACGTAAAGCAAGACTTGGAACCACCACGCTGACCATAATTCCAAAGCTTTCGCAACAAGATACGATGAGACATGCTGTCGAAAGCTCTGGTCAGGTCCATAAATTGGTCGCTTATCACCTTGTTGCTTTCTTGTATTTGCAAGATCCAGTCCACATATTCATAGATTAAAATTAACGCTGTTATTATGTAGTGCACTGCATTTCTTGTGTAAATACTGCAAAAACTGATAACAAGAACATTTTGGGTTTTTCTGAAAGCCTCTTTTTATCGCTTACCGCAATCCATTGAAACATACAGGTTCTTACATTTGAAAGACAATGTTAATGGCGCTTTCCAGAAAACCGGAAATTAAGGTCTGCCGTTGTACAGGTCCAAATTGTGCAATTTAAAATTCTTAATCGACATGTGTGAGTATTTTTGACAAAACAGACTATATTGAATTTCCTCCTTTCATTGTGGAGGCAAGGATTCTTGCTCAGGATATATAAATTTGTGTCCCCCGAATAGCGAAAATTTGTTGGAGCGTTTTCGAGAAGATGCTTAAATCGTAAAAAATATCTGACGTTTTCTTGTAAAAAAACTCGAGTTAGATGGATTAGTCGTAGGAAGAAAGATGACCATTGAGGCCTAATAACTAATTTTAAAAATAGGAAAAAAATTGAAATCAAATATAAATATTTAACAGAACAATTTCATACAGGTTGAAAGAAGAAAATATACAAAAAGGAAATAACGTAATAAATTTTATTTCCATCATTAGCGTTTTAAAAGTGGGTCTGTGCAGTACATTTGTTTGCTTTTTCATCAAGGAGGTGTAGTAAAACTCTGATTAAAACACGAGTTACTTAAGGCCAGAATAAGGAGCCCAAATCGTGACAATATGTGGCTGAAGTTGTAGGAACCAACCGATCCAGCGTTTCCAGAGGTTTAAAAAGGTTTAGAAAATCTGGAAACTACAACCCAACAATAGAAGGTCGGTTTCGGGACGTCCAAGGTGCACCACTCTTGCAGATGACCGTTATTTGCGTCTGTAGGCTTTCCGTGAACGTGTTACAACTCGACAACTTCAAAATGTTCTCCATAGAGTTCGTAATATCTGAATATGTGTCAATTCGGTTAGGAACAGATTAAGGGAAGTTTGAATTGATGCCAGAATAGCTGTTACTACTCCATTGTTAACCACGGAACACCGTGTGGTTTGAACATGCCACACGGTATTCGCAAGAATTAATTGGGGAATCTGACAAGAAGCCTATCACACAGAATGAGAGATGCCATTAGAGCCCGAGGTTCCCATACCAAATATTCAAAAAGCTAAAATTGTCCTCAGAAGTTTTTATTTCGTTACTCTGTATTTTTTAGTTTTTATTGCAGCCATTAGCCATTAGCTTTTAGCTTCCACTCCTAATTGATTTTCTTAAGGAATAGTAACTGACCATTTCCAAAAAACCATGGCATTCTACGAATATCAAGAAGAAAGTGCTTCTACGTGGTCACATTGAAATTTTCTCTACACCTTAGTGTTCTTTATTTATAGTATAAGGCACATGAGTGTAAGTTTATAACTCAAGCTTATTTGACTACCCAGTTGATACTAGATAGATTCATACAGCGAAAAATTAATGACCTATCGGTTAAAATTGAACAAGATAATCTGTCTAACACTAGGAAATGCTTGTATTCTAATTGTAACAAGCATTCCGAAATCTTTTTGGCATTCATAACGAGCTGGCTTTCGTTTAATTTAGATAATTGTATGTAGACAAAATCTATTCTGTATTTGCGTCAGGCAATTGAACGTCGTAAGGTACGAAACGAATGGTCTACATTTAGTACCTATAGTTAAACAGATATACTTATATATAGGGAATTTAATTACATTTTTAATATTAAGCATGTATTATGTGTATTACTTGAGAAAACGGGATGATATTCTGTTTATACCAACGTCATTTCGAATTATAATAAAGGAGATGTTACGGCTTTGTGGAAATTCCCCTTTACGTTAGCTATATTGTTGCTAGTAGAAATTTGCACACTTTTTAAAAATAAATAAATAAAAAAATTATTATTATTAGCAATTTATGTACCATAATTAGATTATACGATCAATTAAAAATCAATTAATTCTCTAAGTTTTCAGAAACACTCATCTGGTAGATGATATTAAATCATTCACCCTAGGATACTTGCTTCGAATTGTTTCTGCTACGAGATGACATGCGTGTATGAGGCATGTTATGTGAAGAAGACTCGGAAAGCATACTTTTAACATCCTACCAGCTTCCGGCATTGTTGCGGCTCCGTCAGAAACTACCATGGTGATTTGGGCTCCTACGATACAAAATTCTCTTAACATATTTTTTATTATGTTTTCAACGGTTTCGGCATCAATTCTTTCAATCTTTTTACTGGCTAGTAACAAGGAAGCTGCTGGACCATTACGTTTTAAACGACGCGCCACAATGTGTTTCTGAGCATTAGTAGTTTCGTCCACAGTGAGCCAGATTTTTTTATTTCCCAACTCGTCTTTTATACAATCTTTTACTGAACTTTGCACATATGGTAAATTATATCGCAATTGCCTTTTTGTTGGTAGCTTCCATGACGGAACATATTTATCCCAAAAGCAACCCTATACCGCAAAATTTACAACGAATGTGCGAACCTGTAAATTCCAAACCAGGGAAACGCCAAATATATTTCTTCACATGCGATGCAAGAGGTGCACCAGGCTTACGTCCCATGTTTTCGAAAACACACAATGAGAATCCGATAAATAACCGAACGACCGAACTCCTCAATGTCTACCGTATTACTGAACTCTGCATCCACATACGTACATAAACCCCCCGGTACAGGCGTCTCTGCGGGTGTAACCGTTTGTTACGCTTTACTAACAACATAAAGAAATCAGGTTATTGCCACTCATCTCCGAATCTATTATACATACATATTCCAGATTTATTACGGCGCGGCACTGCGCAGCAAACTTGCGAACAACGTCATAAATAGATACTTCGCGCGAACAACCAGCTGATTTTGAGCAGAATACCTCTTTAGCAACGACGCGCAACGGTGCCATTGTTGAGGGAGTATTGTTAGAACTCCGTTAATGAACTGCGCTTAATAATGAGATTCAATCGGTGCTGAATGAAGGCTCTGTTAATTAAATCTTTTAATTAAATTGCTCGTCGCAAATTCGCGCAAGTTAAATAAGTCAAATGACTGCAAAGCTCAAGATTAAGAAACAATATTGCTACAGGTGCATTGCACATGTGAAATATAGACGATCCTTTAATGAATTCTGTACTGTTAATTAATTAGGTGTAATTAAGGAGAGTTGTTTGATAGAAGTTGACTTGAGGTTACTTGCTCGTAGCGTAATAAAGCAGTTTCATCATTCGATTTGAAGGATTTTATTCCTAAAAGGCGACATGGTGATATCAGTAAACTATTGAAACCTAAGCAGCAATAGGGAGACATGAATACGAGTGTAGCAAGAAATATATAAGTAAATAAGTTAAAGGAAAAAAAAATAAACAAGTTAGAATTTGGATAAAATTTAAAAAGAAAACAAATGGTTGTGAACCGAAACAAACAAAAAGAAAACGTGGACCTACCGTCTTATCTAAGCGTTGTTGTGGTCGAATGGCGGTAAAACGACGCTAGGCCTGTCCCCGAGTTGAATAGGATAAATGGACACACCCACACAGAAAAAGCTCGACCCTTCAGTGGATTTCGGCAAATGGGCTAAACGATAACCTAACTAAAAAAACCCTAAATGTGGAAAATAATGATCTATAAGCATAAACTTAATGAAAAATGATTAAAATAATTAATTAAGTCGGTTGGATGGAGGGTTTGCTAGCCGATGATCGAAGATTACTACTGGCGTACCGTCGTGAAAAAATAAGTATATCCGACAATGTCGGTGATGGTTATTAAAATAAACGAATTAGAACCACGGTACTTGATTATGGTAACCGTGAAAATCTTTTATATCCTACTTGCGTAGAGGATAACCGCCGTAGCAGATTTTCGCAAACGTACCTTCTTAGTTCACGGTCGACACCAAAAAGGAGCGTGTTAATTACTAATCAACGAACATCGTACATTCTATTCCAATGAACTTAGGCAAATTTAGTTAAAAAAAGAAACTAAAAAAAATATAAAAAGAAAGAAAGACGTGATGAAAATTTTTCAATTGAAATTACCTTTATAATTGAAATTACCAAAAGTAAATAAACCAAACATTAAATATGTCAATAATAAAAATTATAAATTCTAAGTATATTAGAAAAAGAAATAACGTAGCGACATCTACTGCAAACATAAAACAACCTTTGACAATATGAAATACAATTATGTTGGTAAAATAGAATTTGACATGTTACAATATGTCATTAATAGAAATTATAAATTTTGAAGCATAAAAAAGATAACGCAGCGGTATCTATTGTAAACATAAAAGAACCCTAGGCGGTAAGAAATTCAATTATGTTTTACAAAGTAGAATTTGACTCGTTACAAGCTTCTTGAGCGTTGTGATGTGTTTATAGTGAAGCTGTGATAGTCGGTAAGAGCGATGCGTTAGCAAAACGGACCAATCAGAGAGCGCTGTAACTTTGCGTAACCATTGTTACAGAAGCGAGTTGCGATACTCGATAAGAGCGAAGATAATAGCGAAGCAATGAGATACATTGTTTGTATGCAGGTGTTTATGTTGGAACTACGCGACATTTATGTGGCTAATGGTACAACACCAAGGCCAATAATAGTAATATGCGACATCTGTGGACAGGGATAGTGAGCAAAGATAAGGGCATTTATAATCGAAGTGTCAAATCTTATTTGCTTTCATCAGTTCTAGTTTTAATGGATATCGAGAATTTAATAAACGAAATTTATTTTAGGACCCCAATACGGGACCAAAAATACCTCAATTAAACAAGAAAGACGCCAATGAAAATATTTTTACTTTTATCAAACTTAAGAAATTTCCAAGTTCTGCGGAAGCAATTATTCCCCAGAATTTCTCGAAAACCGATACCTTCATCCTGGGTGCAAGCCTGCTCGTCGGCGAGGGCGTGGCCCAGTACTACTCACCAATAAAAATAACAGATAATTTGGCGCCACCTGCTTGAAATAATCCTGTCTTGAGATCACGGTAAACAGGAATCCATGAAGATGGTGATAAAAATAAATTATTAGGGGAAGAGAAAACGTTGCGGGATAATTTACCTCAAATAAAAAAAATAATTCACAAATTTAACGTATGGGAAAATTCCTTTAATGTGAAAGCGAAATCAATAAATAAATTTGTGTAAGTTGGACATGTGTTAACAAATGTATTGATATGTATCCAAAAATTATAATGATATTAACAAATTAAATTTGTTAATATGACGCAGTGATCGTGACAATAGTAAAATAGTAATCTAAAACGCCAACAAGAAATTGTCCAAAAAGTAAAGTCGGTTTCGGGTATCTCCACGCACGTTTAAAAATGAGCGCGCACATTCGACTCGACGTTCACGTTGGAGACCAGAACGAAGATGTGGTACCCATCTTGCACTAGTCTTATTCATATCCAAATAGTTATGGCAAATTCGGCGAATGCTTGTTTCAGAAATGTTAGACATCACTGCTAATACCTTCACTTTCAAACAGCGATCTGCTAATACCATTTTTTCAATAATTGAAATGTTTTCAGGCGTTATTAGTTCAATTGGTCGGCCTGGAGCACTTATCATCTTCAAGGGATCCTTGCTCCAAACGGAAATATTTTGCCCACTTTTTTACAGTGGAATATAAAGGAGATAAATCACCATAAACGTCGTCTAAACGTTGTTTAATGTGATTAGGCGTATTAATGACCGCGCGATACTCAATTTTCGTTACCTGAGACATTTCAAGCACTAGTCACGTTGTCTGGCTGGATACCAAAAACTACTACTCTTCGAGCCGTAATATACATATAGTGTAGGCCTCGCACATGTGCAACAATAACGCAACAGAGTGTGAACGCGCTCAAACCTGTATAAGGCAGATAATTTATGGCGTCTTGGTAGAGAGCTTCGTATTTCTAATTTTCAATTTTTCCCTCAATTTATTAAAACAAGTCGATCAACATCGCATTAAACAAAAAGATATTTTCGCGCGAATAAAGCATTCTATTTTTACAGGGATTTCTCCTCTTGCAGTAACAGTTCAGGTTTTTCCTCATTATGAAGGAATTTCGATATATTTGGAGAATCGCATGTATACACATACTCGTGATCTGTTTGCTGTAAGGAGGCGATGATATCGGGTAATGAAAAGCAAACATGAAAGTGGATGTGTAATTCTTCTTTTTTCTGTCTTAAGCTGTTTCGCAGACTGGAATTTGACCCACTTTCAAAATATAAACATCTCGACAAGGATTTTTACTACAACGCTTTCATAATTCGCTACAATTTACATATGTAAATTATTATGTAAACAGTATCATTATTGGTGTTTTTACAAATCTAGAACAACTTTGTTATACTGCTGTCATTCAATGTTACTTTATATCATTTGGTTTCGCATTGAGAGCATTTTATTTAGTTTAAAATTAGAGTTATTTATTCTATTAATATCCGGTTTCGTAATTGTAAACATTGCAAAGTATCTTTAAAGAAGAGTAAACTTCCACGTTGATTTTAAATTCGATATAAAATAACTCAATTTTATGAAGTAGTATTTTATAATTAATACATTCCCGGTTAAATATGGAACGTCATAATGAACATTGTCACATTTGCTTTAAAATTTAGTAGGGTCTTTCGACAAGTTTACAATGAAATCTGAAAGAATAACATGGCTTAACTTTATGAAAGTACTATACTTCAATTGTAATATAATCTCGTTTAATATGTCATAATGAAATTTATCATTAGACATTGAAATAGCGATTGTTATCTTCATTGTTCAATGTTACGTCCCATGCAGAGAATCAGACGCATAAGAATAACGCCCACATTAATACAAAAAAAATTATATTAATGTGATAATGTAATATTGACCCAAACTGTATATTCAATATAGACAAACTAAACATAATTTAAGTAAATGTGCAATCACGAGCAAACAAAATAGACTATATACGAATGATAACTCATTCTAGCCCTTCCGATGATCTATGTTACGCTGAGCCATTGGCTTTTTTTAGAAATTTTAGAGGATCTTTACATAATTCGTTATGTACGAGGGTAGTCCCAAAAGTAAGGTCTTCAAAGCGTTGGGGACGGAGAGAAACTGTTCATGCGGTTGTTGGCCACACCGTTGTGATTGTTACTTCCCCCACTCCCAAACAAGCGTGTTCGCGCCTCGCTGGGACGCTCAATCTTGGCTTGGCAACCGTTGAGACTGGAGCACCCGTTGATCGCCACCGCCAAGTGCCAAGTTCATGCAGTTATTCGGTTTCTGAGCGCAAAAAGTGTTCAACTGATTGAAATTCATTACCAATTGACAGAAGTGTATGGAGAGTCGTACATAAATGTCAAAAACGTGTGGTGTGGAGAATTTGCAGCCAGTCGTACAAACATTCACGATGAACAAAAGAACGGGAGACCGTCCATTTCCGACGAGACAATCGCAAAGGTTGAGCAAACCATGCGTGAAGAACGGCGGATCAATCTGGATGATCTCTGCATTTTGGTTCCTAGGGTTTCCCGAAGCACCATTCACAGGATTTTAACGGAAAAGCTACAGTATCGGAAGGTGTGTGGAAGATGGGTTCCACAAATGCTAACGGAAGACCACAAGCGGCAACGAGTTGATTCATCCCGTGAATTTTTTCACCGCTATGTAAGTGAAAACGAAAACTTTTTGGACTCGATTGTCACAGGTGACGAAACCTGGGCGTTCCATTTTACACCTGAGACCAAACAACAATCATGCGAGTGGCGGCATTCCTCTCCGCCCAAGACGCGAAAAATTCAAACAAGCACCGTCTGCCGGTAAAGTCATGGCAACCGTGTTTTGGGATCCAAACGGGGTACTGTTGGTCGACTTTATGTTCGCAGGAATCACAACAAACGCTGACAGGTACTGTGAAACACTGGAAAAACTCAGACGAGCATTTCAGAACCGGAGAAGAGGAATGCTGATCAAGGGCGTATCTTGCGAACAAACCTCCCTCTGCGTGTCTCTCCGAACCCAGCCTTATATAAGTTAATTTAAGATATTTTATGTAACGTTGCGAATCACATTTCACATTTTATTTTGATCAAACTGTTTGGTGCAGTTAATAGTCATTCTTTTGATTAGTTATGATTCGTACCTAAGATTTAAGAACTGCGCTTAACGCCATTACTACTGCTCGCTCTAGAAACTTGTAAATCTAACTATTAACCTTGTTGTTTAGATTAGTATTAATCTTGAAATATTTTCTTTGACGCTTTTATTCATTTCTTTAACTTTGTTAATATTTATAGTAATTGTTTTGACCCTGAGATATTAGTCTTTTTGTAACATTTTGTCTATCTTTTTTTTTTCCTTCAATATACAGTTTTTTCAAATATTTGCTACGTTTCGAATTTGCTTTTGTATACTCCTTTCCTTCCTTCCCGAAAACTCTGAATGGTTTTTAAAGGAAGTATCGACCATCAGCGAGGCGACGAAGCTAAACAAGACATTCAGTGGCGCCCCAATTAACATCGGAATTCTTACCAAAGCATTCCAACACCGGGTCGTCGTCTCGGCAAGGAAATACAAAGGACCTTCGACTTCCGCAACAAAAATAAATTTTGAACGCCGTTGCATTATTATTTCACTCCTTGACTCCTCTCCTTGTAACTCTACGTTAAACAGCAAACTAAGCAGCACCATTCTTTAATTAAATCTATCTTTCTCTCATTATTATTTTCTTTGATTTAACCGTAACAAGGTGTACTCCAGGGTTCAATTCTGGGATGCTAATATTTCTAGTATTTATAAATGATTTGTCTTCTGCAATATCGTTGGGTCATGTTGTATTATATGCTGATAATACTTCTATTGCTGTAGCCGGGCGAGGATATTGATATATTTCGAGCAAACATAAACACTGTTATGAGCTTGTTCTCAACATGGTGTGCGAAAAATCGGTTAATAGTCAATCAACATAAAACCACCTTCATAAACTTTGTTCGCAAAAATTTAATAAACTTTCATGATTAATTATGTTCGCATAAAGAAATCTTGTAGAACATGTGTCCCACATCCCCTTATTCTCGGGTAAAATTGAACTCGTATCCAGAAATTAGCTCACGTCGTGTAGGTGTTTGAAAGAATCCAACAGATTTTCTGCAACGTTTTGTGACCATGGACGAAACCAAGATCCGCTACTATACACCTGAAACAAAACGGAAATCTGTAAGTACAAAGTAAAGAAAGCGAAAAGCATTCACCTCCCTTGTAGGACGATGATGTTAGTTTTTAAATGCCAAAAGATTACTCCTCATCCTTGACTACATAAGAAAAGGAAAAGTACTGCAGGAGAACGCTACGTGACACCTACGAAAAAAATTTTACGATTATTCAGTGAACCTAATCAAGATATTCTAATTATTACATCTGCAGTTCTGGGAACTGTAAGTCGTTATCTACAAACCAATCACATGAAAAATCAACCTAAATCAGGAAGACCAAAACTTGCCACAAATGATGATAAAAAGTTAGATCTACTATTATCAATTGTGCCATGTGCCAGAGGTCAGAAGCCTAAAAAACTAAATCCCTATAAAATTCGTTTCTGCCATGAGTTAACGGAAGATTATCTATTGCAAATACAGAATTTGTCCGTAAGATTGTATTTTCAGATGAAGTTACATTTTGCCTTAACAGCTAGGTTAACAGACAAAATTATCGCATTTGGTCTAGAGATAATCCCGGTTGGATGCGACAAGTACGTACTCAGTATCCGCAGAAGATAAATACATGGATGGGCATCATAGACAACAATATGATTGGAGCTACCTTTATTGAAGATAGTCTTATTGGTCCTCGTTACTTGAATTCGTTGAGAAGCAATATTGTACCTGCTATTGCCAACGTTTATCTTGATCTAATCAACCCGTTAATTCCTACCCAAGAGGTAGTGGGGTACCCACCTCATTTTCATGGTCAATTGGTGTAAGGAAATACTTCAGAAATTCGACAGGGGAACTTCAAAATCCGTATATAACATCATAACAGATGACAAAGCTTGAGTACATTCGTACGAGCCAGAAACCAAGCCACAATTAACTGTTTGGGTGTTACCAAATGAATCCAACAAAAGTTCATTCACGAAGCACTTCCAAGAAAATAATTGCTTGTGCCTGTCATTGTATATGACATGTCGCAGACATTGCCTTGCAGGATCGAAGAACAGTTAATGCTGAATGGTATACAGCAATTTGTTTGCCAGAAGTCATCGACGAAATCAGGGAAAACAATCGACAACTTCGCATCATCCTTAATGTGGATAGGACTGTTGAAAAACCTGCACTATCAGGTATGTTTCCACATTTGTCTCGGTAAAGGTTGTTCGCTGTGTTGAAAAAATGTTCTTATTATATTTCCAGAAAGGCTGTTCAACATTTACGGAAATGACACAGGAATAATTAAAATAATCCTTAGAGTTAATTAATGAATCTGCAGATGCACCACCACACCTTTGACTTAATCTCATATAATCTGAAAGGCAACATGCCTCAAAGGCAGTGAGGTACCCACCTAGGTTGCAGTTTTACAGGGGAAAATACCATATTTCCTTCCAGAAAGAACCTGATTACAAAGTAATACTTGCTCCATATTCTGAGAACACACACTTCCGCTATGAAATAATCACAGGATACACATAGCTTTACAGCAAAGTATCCAAACGAAAAACAATTTTCTGCTGCCTTCGCTGTGGCATAGATTATATATATTTGGAAGGCGCGGCATGGATTGAATAAATCATTGCGAACGGGTACATGATCCTATGCGACAGCTGACCTACATAAGACCGGAAAACGGACCTGCTCCCTCTGAGTAACCCCAATATCATCATATTCGCACGCGTACGTAATTTGCCAGGAATGACAATCAACCAGGAAGACTAAGGACGTGAAATTCATGCTATTCGTGCATCTCTTAATTCTGCCCTTGTTTTCTGATTCCGTTCCGCTGATTATATCAAAGTAATTACATTAATTACGGGAAGTTTTGACATGCTGAAATCTAGCGCAGTGGAATATAATGGAAGAGTTGATTAAAGAAGTGTTATTTCGAGATGAATGTGTGTGGGTGTCATACAAGATATTTTACAAATTTACAGGGTTATCTCTAATTTTATTCATGTCTATGTTACTCTCTTGGGAATACATTTTCCTAATATTTAATTCACTTCGAAGCATTTATTCTACGAACCAGTTACTAGTGTTCTAGTTTCGGCAACAAATCTTGATGAATATCTCTTGCTGCCTTATTCTGTTCCGACAATGCTTAAATTTTAAATAGGAACGCTTACGCCTGCTTATGTTAGGGGTGGACACCTATTAAACTTAAGTAGCGGATTTTCCTGGTAGATTTGGTACAATCACAGGTCACCATCTGCATGTTGGGGAATAATTAACCGTGCTTCGCCTTTTATAGCAAGGGTGTAACAGTAATAAAGCCATGAAATGCTTTACAGACACCATTTACACATTAAAATCTCCTGAGATTATCACAGACTTTAAGCTTATACACCTCGTTGGACCGTAACCCCATAATAAAGAAATAATCATCAACTAATTTATTAATAACATGAAAAAGATTTTTTCCAATTCCTATTAATAAAATGCTCATTTTATATATTAAATCTCATTATTAAAACAATAGTTTAATCAAAAGGATGAATAAAATGTTCACAGCAACACAGCTACTATATTAAAATTCGCACTATCTTTGAAATTTTCGTTGCTATGGATGTCTTGTTTATAAAACATGTGACACATAAATTCTTCAATTTGCCGACTTAAGAAAGTGTGTTTGAAATGGCAAATAACCAGGAAGAAAGCATACCACAAGATGTTCTGAACCAAGCTTCGATTGCAGTATCGAATTTATTACCAGAAGAATCAAAATTAGTTTAGGAAGAGGAGTACAAAACATTTTGCGAATGGAAGACAATAAAAAATGTGAAAACTATTAACGAGGAAATACTGCTAGCCTATTTCTGAGAAAAACCAAAGAAAGTAAAGGTGTCCACCTTATGGTGTCGTTACTCAATGCTCAGAGCAACGCTTTTCATAAATGAAAATATTGATATTTTCTAGTAAGTAAACCTAAATATTCTAAATTAGATTTAACTATTACGGAGTTTTGCAGGTTTTCAAAGCTCATCGCTTTTATGAAAAGACAGACTTCAAGTTACGAACCAGAAAGGTCTCGAACATTTGAAAAAACAGATTTCTATAATTTTTTATCCGAGGCCTCTGATGAAATGTATGAATTTTTGTAATCATCCTTGAAATACGTTTCCAATTTTTCATTCTTTATAGGTAATCTTAATTATGGGTGTAGCTGGTGGATGTAGAATTGAGGAGCTACACAAAATACGACTTGATGGTGATGAGAAAGAGTCTGTTCTAATAATTTCGTTTCCGGACACTAAAACAAATAAGAAACGCATATTTACAATTATCAATGAAGACTGTTAAGTTAATTTAATAGAAATTTACAAGAAGTACAGAAATTTACGTCAATAAAATGTATCACACATAATTTTTTTTTTCTGTTATAGGAATCAAAAGTGCATAATACAACCTATGACTGTTTTCGACGCACTTCCGCAAATTTATTAGCCAATGCAGGAGTTGATTTATTAACTTTTAAAAGGTACGGAGGGTGGAAGTCTTCTACAGTAGCAGAAAACTATATCGACGAATCAGTTGCTCAAAAAATATCCATGTATAGTGGTGGTTAGAATGGCCGCCCGGCAAACGGGAGTTGTCAGCTATGATTCCTTACTGACACGAGATTTTTTCAAGTATTTAATCACGTCGGAAATTCCAAAGAAATTACAGATTTTCATAATTCACCCACGGAAGCCAAATATATATTAAAACATCAAATAATTTGGCTTTGGTAGCCATAATTGTTATATCTACCCTGTGCTAAGAAATTTTGTGAATATTTTAGAAATTAGTGTTAAAGTGTTAGGACTCAAGTATTAAGTATGAATGAAGTAGAAAGTAAAACAGATTTTTCAAGTGATGAAGAACATTTACCTATTCAAGTATTGAAAGCCGTGGAAAGTGCAGTATCGCAACTTATTCCTTGAAAATATGCCAATATGAAGCAGTTTATTATGACTTCAAACGTACTGAAAAAAAATTTAAGAAAATATCCGGAAAGGTATTACTGGTTTATGATCGTGAAAGTGAAACCTCCAACATGAAAAAGGTTGAAAAACCTGCCTCATCAGGTGTGTTTCCACATTTGTCTCGGTAAAGGTTGTTCACTGTGATGAAAAAGTTATTATAATTCGAGAAAGGCTGTTCAACATCTACAGAAGTAACACAGGAATAATTAAAATAATCCTTAGAGTTGATTAATGAATCTGCAGATGCACCACCACATCTTTGTCTTAATCTCGTTTAATCGGATATTTTTTTAACACTGTCGAACTTTGCTATAACGCGGCCGCTTTTTACGTCGTTTATAATTGTTGCTAATACTTTTTAAATTTGTTTCAACAGAAGTATCTAGAAATCCTTTCTGGCTCCCCTTAATAATTGTTGCTTCGGCAGGGTTGAATTTTGAAATCATAGATTTTACCTCTAGGAAGTGTTCAGAATAATAAAATGGCGCTTGCAACCATGTTCCCCAACGCGTAAGAATCGGCTGTGGTGGTTCGCGAGTATCGGGACAAAGCCTGTGAAATGCTCGAATCTGTTTGGGAGATTTGAGAAACCCTTTTTTGCATTTGCTATTAATGCATCCACCTCCGGGTAACATTCTCATACTCTGCCACAAGATGTAAAGCATGAACTTTACACGTAACATGTAAAAGCCCTCACACTTTTCTTTAAGGAAACGGCCTACATTACACATTGTCGCTGCTCCACCGCTCATAAACATCAACAGTTGGCTAGATGACACTTGAAAATATTGTAACGTATCAAGCATTACGCCCGTAATTGCTTCGCCAGTACACTGTTTTAGTTTTTTGCTAGCTAATAAGATTGCAAATTTCGGTTCAACATGATCTAGTTATCGTACTATAATATTCAAAAATATTTGTTTTTACAATCTGTCATCTCATCAAGACATAGTCACAGCCGCTCTGTTTTGATCTTATTTTCGATATCTTTACGTATACCTAGCTCTTTCCGTAACGCTGTCCGTGATGGTAAGTTCCATTCGGGATTGTATATACGCCAAAACTATCGAAACGGTTCTTTATCGAGTAAGCGAAGCGGTAGACTATAAACAATAAACATCAACAGTAAATCCAACTTAAATTGGGTTTGAGGTGGCACGCCATTTTTCTCATTTTTGTGCTGAACACTATTTAAACACATTGAAGGTATTTTGTAAAACTCTACACAATACTTTAGATCCATTATGGTTCAAATCCGACAATGCACTGATAAATTTAGTAACTTTATTAGTCAACGATTGTTCATTATATACCCTTGCGTACGTTGGACATACCTACATACATATATTTATCTCCATAATTACGACTAACGCTGCAAAGGGTTGATGAGAAACTGTTGCAATAAATTAATAGTTTAATTCGCTGAAGTAGCCCGTGCCGATTCATCTGCATACATACGTCGCATCATGGGCGCGGTAACCTCACTTTTAACCTGGCGCGAAGCTCTGTGTACCCGGCCTAGTGATATGCCGTAATCGTGAGCGATTTCATATTTATCTACCGGCATATTCTAAATTGAAAACGACAATGTATGCTTATAATTCCCAACATATACATCCCTAAAAGAATCATTTATCAAGAAATTATTAATCAATCATAGACACTACTTAATAAAACTCATTTGACAAGCATTGCACGCCAACTGCATCTTATATATCCTTATCCTTATCCACGTAGTGATAAATATGAATGAACCTAATTGCTGTTTTCCCTTTTGAATGCCTTAGACGATTAATTTTAAGAGTATTTGGAAGCGGGTGGGCGTATCGAAATAATTCTTTTACAGACAGCCCATTCCTATAAATAGCAGACGATAAATTAGCTAGAATTAAATGGTTCGCATATTTATAAATATTCGCGAATTTAGAACGTTTCAACATAGAATTTAATAAAACGCGAAATATGCACGGATTTCGTAATGCTTAAATAGGAGTCGATATTTCCTGTTTTGGTATATTAATTTTAGACTTTCTCCAGGGTCAAAACGGTTTCCAAAAGAAATCCAATAATATTACAATAACCATGTTTGAATTAATGGAACGTGGAAAAATCTGGAGTATTAACAGGTCAAGGCTGAATCAGCAAAATTCGACGTTTCGCTTTCTATTTTTTAAAAATGTCTTCAGCAGAGATCTGAAAGAAGTGGAATTTCTCTGTATAAGCTGATGGTGTTGTTTCCCAAAGATCTAGTTCTAGTGAATCGGATAAAAGTCGTTATGTTTTGTAATTCTCGCAATGTAATCTAACACACGCGTAAGTCAAGTTCTAAAAAATGAATAAATAATTAACAACACTGGCAGAAAATAAGAGAAAATATATGTTTTAAGGGTCGCCCAACACTTAACATCGTTGCTGCACTATCTGTCACAATCATCATAACCTGATCTTGGGCAATTTTAAATTTTTTCAAAGCGTTCATTATCACTTTTTGAATATTTTCCGCGGTACATTGTTGAGCACGTTTGCAAGCTAACAAATATCGAGATGCTGTGTTCTCGCTAGATAAAACGCGAGCTATTACATTCACAATACTGTTTTTCTTTATATCGGTCGTCTCATCTACGGTAATCCATATTTTTTTGGAACACAAATCACGTTTACACACATATTCTAGCATCTCTTTCATTCGCGGCAAATGATTCTGTAATTGTGTTTGTGAGGGTAATGGGTACTTTGGAACGTATTGTCGCCAAAACGTTTTTAAAAGCTGCTTTTCTCACCAACGACAACGGAAGATTACAAGAGGTAAACATAATTAATAAATGTATGAGGAATAGTGTACAAGGTATTTCAGTTCTTGCATTTCTCATATGCTTAATACCATTGACATGCCTCTGGCAATCAGTTCTGTCCAATGCAGCCAAACGAACATTGCATATTAAGCAAAAAACTGCACTACCGTCATATTTTAAATGGGGAAAAAGTGACACATACTTATGTACATTAGTAGCAAATCTATTACGAGGCATTGTTTTCTTAGGTATGTAAATATTAGTTCTATATTAAACGATACACTAATTATGTACTTGCTATAATACTACAACACACAAAAAACACCAGCTATATTTTCAAAAGCGACACGTAAGTACATAACCTTAACCATTCGACTAATCTCTGCAACAGCTCAACCGGTACTAAAACGAAATCTCTCTCAGCGCGGTTTAACATGATTTATATTCAAGGTCGACACTACATGCCTGCTTCTCTACCGATTTACTTTATTTATGAATTTTTCGTATTCTTATATTAACCCGTAATACCGACGCCTATGCGAGTCCGCAAGTTTAGGTTACTCTAATAATAACATCATATCTCGCTGACCATCTTTTGTCATCACAAAAATTATTTAATTTGCATTAGAATTTAATGAAATTCTTGTATTAATTTCTTCTTTTAGCAAATTCCACCTGTATGTGGAACCTGACAAGAAATTGTACAATGTTTGTACAATCCCAAAAAAAGATATAGCTTCTACACATACACTAGCTGCTGTCTGTCCAACAAGATTCGGAGAATGAGCACTACACGGTACAAATTGTGCAAATTTGTTTATTTCTTTTATCTTACTTTGGACACCTTGATATTTTCCAGACATATTAGCCGCATTGTCGTAACTTTGCGAACGGCAATTTTGAATGTCAAGATTGCACTCAATTAAATATTGCATAATGTCTCGAGCCAGATCAATCCCTTTGTGGCTTTTTAGAGGCAAAAATGTTAAAAAAACTTTCTGACATTTCAAATGTTGATGAATTCACGTATCTAATTACAAAAGTAAGTTGATCAACATGTTGCAAATCAGGTGTAGAATCAATTATTCCAAAATATTTTGATTCTTTTACTTCTCGTAAAATTAAATTGGTATCATGATCGCCTCATAATTGAATAAATTCATCGCAAATCGTCGAAGACAGGTAAGATATTATGCCCCGTCCAATATTTTTAGTTTTTTCAATATGATCTGCTAGAAACCCGTCATATTTTGCTAGTAGTTTCAATATGACTAAATAATTCTCATTGTGTACTGATTCAAAAATTTCATCTTTGCCTCTTAATGGAAGTTCACGTTGACACAAAAAAATTATAACATCAATAATTCTTTGTAAAATCTTTTGCTAATACTCGTTTCATTCATTTTCATATGCTTTTGAGAAATCTGCTCCCAATCCCTGTTTTTTTGATCCAGCCATCCAGTTAAAACACGCCTTGGTATGAGAAGCACTATTTTCACGAGATACGACTCTCGCTATGGCATTTTTCCAGTCATTGAAACCTGCGATTTTCTTCAAGCAAAAATAATTTACAGGGTCCGCAGTGAACTTTATTTGTTTTCCGCGAAAATATTAGCCAAAAACCATCTACTTCTTCACCATTTAACATTTTGCACATAAACATTGATTTTGAAATAAATCTTTGCGTCGATCCGCTAACTTATAAAGTAGGCTTAATCATTTCCTTATCCTCAAAATCAATGTTTTGTTCAAAATTACCTTTTTCGATCAAATATCGCAAAACCTCTTCAGACTTACTCCATTCAGCAGGATCATTACTAAATATTTCGTATTTACTGTAGGATGTTGGTTCTTGTTTATCGCTGCCAGAATCATTAGATATGGGTCCATGTCGACATGAGTCAATTTCAATGACTTCATCTTCGTGTTCGGTTGGTGACCCCGTTTGAACATCTGAAGCTGCGAAAGGAGTGTTTTCTTTTTGAAAAAATCCCAATAAAGGCGTCTGTCCTTTAGCAGATTCTCTCACTTTTTTTTCGTGCAATTTTCTTTTTTCTGCTCCACTGAGATAATGGCGTTTCATTTCTGTAAAAAGTAATAATATTATAAATTTAATTAATAGAACAGCATGAGGTTTTGCAGTTTAAAAAGTAAATTGTAAGGCCACGATTTCAGCATGTATTAGGACGGCATTTATTCGGTTACTAGAATTGCAAAGCTTGGCCTCTAATTGACACAACTCTCAAACTTTAAGTCAGCTTATTTTGTGCTTGAGTAGGTATTTAAATAAGTTTACTGTTTAATAATAATAATATATTTTTTTTATAAATTCACGTGTCTTATTGTCAAATTTGGAAATATAGTTGAAGTATACAAGTCAGAGTAATATTTCACAATCACTGAATAGCGAGCGGTTCGGTAGCTTACTAATATCTGCTTTCTTACGTATATCGATGTCGTGTGTAGACTGCACGGAGAGCAGCGCGTCGCGCTTAAATATACGCGGACAAAATCGATCGAGACGACACTGGAACTTTCCATACTGTTCCACGCTATTTGAGACACTGCGCTCGACTTCTAGACTTCTCTGGTACGAAATTTTTGAAATTGTTTGCTTTTCGATTACAAAATAATAAAATTTTTATAACTATTTGGAATAGTGAATATTATAGTTAGAATTATTTATAGTTTATAACTATTTGGAATAGCGCTTTATAGTTATTATAGTTTATAACTATTTGGAATAAACTTTTTATATATTTTATTGTAAAATATATTTTATTGTAAAAATAAATCTATATTAGGTTTATAACCTTAAATGAGCCGGGGGCCTCTGACGTCCGGGGCCGCTTAGTTTCAAATTCTATGGTATTTTGATTATCGTTGGTTTGAACAATTTGAGAATTGTCTAAAGCAACTCTAATTTCACCTGGACCATAAACTGTTCTTCTGTTATTTGGCTATTGGCAAAGGCAAACTGTTATTTCCATCTTTGAATGTGTTATCGCTAACATGGGCAAATATGCGGTAACAGCCAGAGGCGTGGCGAGCGCATAAAAGTTTACACATAAAATAGAAAGTGAGAAATAAATTATAAAACGTGCTGAAACACTTACCGTTTTAAAAGTCTTCCGTGAAATCACAAACTCGGTAACATCTATTAAATATTTGAATCATTAGATATGTTTCCACAGCTGTTTCAGTCAAGTGAGTACGACGTGTGGAATAGATGTCTTTTAATGCCGAAAACGACCGTTCGACATCTAGCAATATTATTTTTTGCATATTTAAAATAATCTTTGAAATAACTTAATGTATCTTCACGCGCACCTTCACAAATTTGTCTTAATATAAGAAAATCGGAGTCTTTCTCTAAAACATTTTCAAATTTTCGTATTACACACCAATTTGTTTTGCCTTCTACATCGCATAACTGTGCGTGAACATCATTTACAATTTGAACAGAATCCACTAGCGACATCGAAACAGTTTGTAATTTTTCTATTCCCTCCGCTAGTCCGAAGTAATTGTTGTGAATAGTTTGTAAATCTCTTTTAACCTATCTTAAAATATTTCCTGGCTTTTCTTGATTGCTGCAGCTTCTGTCGGATTGAATTTTAAAACTATCTTCTTTACTTGATCAAAATATTTGTTGTAGTAAAACGCAGCATGCAACCATGTTCCCCAACGTGTAACAATCGGTAGTGTGGTGGTTCAAGTAAATCAGGACAGAGTTGGTGAAATAGTCGGGTACGTTTCGGGGACTTTAGAAACGCTGCCTTTGTACTAGCAATCAATGCATTTACTAGTGGAAAACATGTAGGAATCGTTTGTGCCGCAAGATTTAGAGTATGTATTTTACATGTTACATGTAAGAAGTTACCACTGTGTTCTTTAAGAGATCAGCCCAAAGAACGCATGTTTGCGGCACCATCACTCATAAATATTAAAAGTTGCTTAGTTGAAACTTCAAATTTGTTCAATGAGTTCAACACCACCTTTAAAATTTCATCGGCAGTACAATTTATGACTCTTTTGGAAGCAAGTAAGAAGGAGAATGATGGTCGATGTGGTTTCATTGTACATACCATTACATTAACCACAGAATGTTTTTGGCGATCTGTTGTTTCGTCCACACACAACCACAGTTTTTTATCTTTCAATTCCGTTTTCATTCTTTTTTCTATATGTTCACGAGCAAATGACACTACATTTCGTATCGATGTCCGACTAGATAATTTACAGTCCGCATATTTATTCCAGAAGGAGACAAATGCTTCTTTGTCTAGTAAACGAAACGATAGATTACATAAAATAATAGTAACACATAAATCAAATGTAAATTTTTCTTGGTCTCGTATGCCACTTTTTGCAGAAGAATGCTGTTTGCTTTCGATATGACGTTGACAATGGCTTCTGGACCAACACATTAAAGCGATTTTACAAACTAGACATTGAATTTTAGCGCCATCAAAAATTAAATCCGGCATGTCCACTATAAAATGTTTAACTGTGTCTGCCATTGGTCGTTTTCGCGACGTACCTAACTGCGACATTTTTAAAAGCAAACATAAGCGTACAATTACGAAATAAGTTACGACAGCCTACATATACACAGAACTACTCGCATATAGCATCGATTTAGTACTGACGCTGTGAACGTGTGAAATAAATAATCGCCGACTCCGCACCACATATCTACTACACTGACTGTTACCGCTGTTCGCCCAGACTAGTAATTAACACCTTAACCGCTTTTTGAAAAGCTGCTATTGTCTCTACTTAATGTAGGACAAAGATTTTCAAAGTATTACTGTATTGAATACTGTGAATGGTTCTGTATTCAGTTTTTTTATATAATCATTATCGACATTGTCGGGTGTGATAATTTTCACGACGGCACACCAGTCGTTCATTGAATATTCATCGATCATCGGCACATAAACCTTCCATCCATCCGAAGTAATCAATTATTCTCTCACATTTCATTAGGTTTATGCTTATAGATCGTTATTTTCCACACTTAGTTTTTTTGTTGTTGTTGGGGTATTATTAAGCCCATTCGCCGAAATCCATTAAAGGGTAGAAATCTTGCTGCGTGGGGGGTTTCCACATCTCCTATTTAACCGGGGACAGGATTAGCGTCTATTTACCGCCGTTTGACCACGACACCGCCATCAAAAATTAAGTCCGGCATGTCCACTATTAAGTTTTTAACTGTGTCTGCCATTGGCCGTTTTCGCGACGTACCTAACGGCGACGTTTTTAAAGCAAATATAAGCGTACAATTACGAAATAAGTTACGACAGCCTACATATACATAGAACTACTCGCATACAGCATGGATGTAGTACTGACGCTGTGAACGCGTGAAATAAATAATCGCCGACTCCGCACCACATATCTACTACACTGACTGTTACCGCTGTTCGCCCAGACTAGTTATCGCTCTTATGTATAAACCGTACATCACGGTTAATGAGTCTAATGAGCTATTTCTTGGTATCCGGATCGAAACATCTAAATGCCTTTGATTTGTCATCATAACCGATAAATATCATTAATGTAGCAGTACCAAGTTTTTGTCGTTTCTCTATTGGTACATGAACACTTTAGGGCCTAACTTGATAATGAACATGCAGCGGCAATAATCAAATGTTTCAATAATGCTACACTGGGAAAGAATGGGTTAAAATGTTGTTATTCACAACCACAAAACAAAATGTTAAAGAAAATTCCGAAGAGGTTACTATAAAGATGATCAGATAATTCGCTTCTTTACGTTTTTCTAGTCGCTTAAATTTAGAAAGAAGTGTTCTGTAGAATAGCAGCTTTTGTGCTTCCATCTGTGTAAAAAAAAATTAATAAGAAGCCAGCTTTAAATGTTCTTCCTAAAGCGAATTAGTATAACGACCATATATGTAAATAAATAATCAGAAAAAAGAATGTGAATAAAAATACGGGACTGAGAATACATAGAATACAATATCTTTTCGAAATTTAATATTCAGCAATTTCAAGTTAATTAGAGCAGTACGCTAAAAATAATGGAATAGAGGAGTAGTAATATTACATAAGAGTGAACGAAGGTAGGAGGAATGTGTGCATAACGAGTGCTTTTAATTTTCGTACTACCCACGCAATTCCTTTGTACGTATGAACAGAACCGGCAATATAATTTTATTTTATTTTTTTACGTTAGCAATTTGTTTAGCTTTTCCGCTCGTGCAATTGTTAATAATATGTTCGTCTAGTCGGTTAAGTAAGTTAATGTAATCAAAGATAGTAGTCGCACTATTTTCAGCGTGCTCTCTTGTATTCCCTAGGGAAATGTTGCTATGTGAATAACTAAAAATAATAATAATAATAATAATAATAATAATAATAATAATAATAATAATAATAATAATAATAAGCTTTATTGCCCAACAGAGAAAATTCCAATTACTGGACAAGTAATTAATTAAACAAATTACAAAACGAATACAAAAAATAAGTAAGAGTAACAAGTTACAAAAAATTATTCAAGTAAAGAGCAGTGACTATCCTTATTGTATGTAAAGTATCGTGAAAAATATCACATTGCGAAGATATGAGATTAAAGTTTGTACAAGTCACATAAATAGGTGATTTTAAAAGAGCATTTGTTCGAGGAAACGGCAGATAAAACGTATTCGAATACCGGACACCAGAGCGTGGGATTATAAATTGTAATCTTTGAAGTAGTGCAGAGCAGTCAATGCAGCTATTACACAATTTCCAGAGAAACACCAAACCGGAGGATATGCGCCGAAAGTTAAGAGAGGGTAAATTAAATCGGAACAACAGTAACGTATGATCAACGCCTCTCGGTGGGTACACTCCGTCTTGCCGGAACCAGAGGAGTTTAGCAAATCTGCGTTGGACCAATTCCAATTGGCGTTTATGCGTTAAATAGTAAGGGCACCATATGATGGACGCGCATTCCAGACGGGATCTAACAAGAGCGTAGTACAAAGATTTCAAGGCTACCTCATTGGTAAACTCTCTGCAATTTCGCACAATAAAGCCAAGAGATCTTCTAGGCGCATGGGAGATACTGATAATGTGTTGCGCAAAAGTTAGTTTGCTATCAAACAAAATCCCTAGATCCTTAATTAGTTCGACACGTTCGATGTTAACTTGATTAAGCTCATAGTTGAAAGTAATTGGCGTAGATGCACGTGTGAAGGAAATAACTTTACATTTGCTGATATTCAGAGGTAGATTATTTGATGTACACCATTTAGAAATATTTGCAAGATCGCTCTGCAAGAAGTAACAATCCTCGGAACAGGACACCTTACGATATAGCTTCAAATCGTCAGCGAATAGTAATGCATTAGACGATACACATGTACTTATATCGTTAATGAATAAGTTGAAAATCAAAGGTCCAAGATTAGACCCTTGAGAGACTCCCGAAGAGGCAATGAATTGACGAGAGCAGAAGCCATTATAAAAAACATATTGAAGTCTATTGAACAAATATGATTGAAACAGGTGCACAAGCGAATCACTAAACCCAAAAGACATAAGCTTATATGGAATTAAAGAATGGTCAAGGCGGTCAAATGCTTTGGCAAAATCGGTATATAAGACATCAACTTGCACGCGAGAATCTATAGCATGAGATAAAAACTGAGTGAACTGACATAGATTAGTTACAGTAGATCTTTTCTCAGTAAAGCCGTGTTGGCAAGAAGAAATGCTGTTTTTAACGCAAGGATAAATAGCAGTGTATAAGGATTGTTCAAACACTTTGGCAAAATTCGGTAAAATAGCTATTGGGCGATAGTTGGATATGTCAGCCGCGTCTCCGGATTTAAAAATTGGTACAATGCGTGCAACCTTCCATAAATCGGGAAAAAGTTAAGTTTTCAAGACTAAATTAAAGATTTTGAAGAGAGGATGTACCAATAGGTGTTTACAATCTTTAATAAAAAACGAGGGAATTTGATCATGTCCAGAACTGTTTGGAAGATCTACCTTTGCAATTACAAATGCATATATTTCGAATCAGAGTATAAAATATGTATCTTAGGAAGTAAACCCATACAAACGAATCTGCTCGTTTTGTTTAAACCGATTTAATAATAAGAAACTTAAATTTGTTAAGCCGGTTTTACATCTGTTAATTTATTGATCACCAGATGCTGCGACTTCAAGTTATGTCTTTGTCAATTTGTCAATTTCCAGTTTAATTTTAATTTCTAGTTTACTTCAATTTCGAGCTATGGTCGTAACACTCGACATGTGGTTTCAAACTGTCGGGATGACGACTAAGGTTTCAGAAAAATGTAACTCTTTTAAATTTCACCAATATTTATTTAAAGCTTCATCAGGGTAATACTACAGGGTTTATGTGAGGTACATGTGTGTAAGAAATTCATTAAGAATAATCTAGATTTGAATATATATTACGAGCTCACAAAGGAGCTACAACAGTACTAATGGCCCGTGATGATTATATAGCTAAAACGTTTTCATTACTTGCAGATACAAACATACATAAATAATTAAATAGAGATCTTACAATGAGTATTAAATTACTTAAATCTTTTTTCGATAATGGTCATTTAGGTCAGCAAACTTATAAACGTTTAATACCTACTGTAAAAATTCACAAAGCTAATTTTCCACTGAGGCCTATAGTCTTTAGTAACAACTCTCCTACTTAGAACCTTTCTGCATACATTACCAATATACTGACCATGTTATTTAGAGATCTTGGTAATTATAACATTAATGACTCATTTCATTTTGCTGATTTATTTCAAAATTTTCAACTTCCCCTTGATCATGTACTTCTCTTGATGTAGTTTCTATATTCACCAACATACCATTAAACTTAATTTTACAAATTATTGATGAGAATTGGCTCATAATAACTCAACATTGTGATCTTACTAAAGAGGAATTTATCAAATCACGTATGTAAGATTATTTTAATTTGATAATAGCTACGAGGGCGTATTGATAAGTAATGCATTCATGGCCATAACTTTTATAATGATGGACCAGACAGTGTCAAAAGTGGTTTGTCATTTATCTTAACTCTTGCTGCATAAGTCTCCCTAGTGGAGGTTCTTGGCAACATCGCGTTTGCGCACGACAGTTCTAAAAATAGCGACCGGCATGGACGTGCGGTTAAAGCAACAAGCTGTCATTGAATTTCTTACTGCGGAGGGTGTAGCGCCCATTGACATCCATCATTACGACCCTGAAATGAAACGTTAGTTCATGGAGTACTGACATAAGGGTTCGCCACAACCGAAAAAAAAACCAAAGCAGTCCCATCTGCCGGGAAAATCGTGATTACCGTTTTCTGGGATTGCGATGGCATCGTCCAGATTTAATTTTTGGAACGCGGCTGTACTGTCAACTCCGAAGGATATGTTAACACCCTAACAAATCTGAAGGGACGGCCGCGTAGGGTTCGTCCAGACAAAGTGAAATTCTGCATCATGACAACGCTCGGCCTATAGCACTGGAGAAGCTTGGGTTTCATGACGTTTTACCTCATCCACCTTATAGCCCAGATCTTGCGCCTTGTGACTTTTTCCTCTCTCCAAAACTTAAGGAACATCTCTTCGGATGCAGAGGTGATAACGGAGGTGCGGAAATGATGCCTTGCGAAGACTTCAGACTTTTTCCGTGACGGATTTGCGCAACTCGTAGTACGTTGGCGTAAATGTATTGCTGTCAATGGCGGTTATGTGTAAAAGTGATTATATCGGTGGGTAGAGGACAGTTTATACTAGCATTTCACACTTATATGTAAACAATATATGTTACTAATAAAGTTATAGCCATGGAGGCATTTGTTTTCAATACGCCCTCGTACTTTCTTTCCATTTGATGACAAATTTTATGCTAAAATTTTTGGTACATCAATGGGATCGCCTCTTGGTCCCATCTTGGCACAAATTGCCATGGATCATTTCTTGGACTTAATCATACCAACTTTACCATTTCAGCCGGGTTTCATCAGGATGATCTTTTGTGTTCTCTTCCAGAACATGAATGTGAAACTTTATTAAATACATTCAACCAAATTAATCCTCATATACAATTTACTATGGAAAAAGAGACAAACAAGTCAATCCCCTTTCTTGACATGAACGTTATAAGAACAGAATGATGCTGAGGTGGAGGTGCTTGTGGCTGCTAAAGAGCAATGACACGCTGGGATATCGAGTGTGGACTGCTGCCAAGGTTACCGGCGGCAGTCTCATTGTCATCGGTAGTTAACGGGAGCTTAGTGTTAGTGGGAAGCTGAATTCGCATCTCTTGGTAGTAGTCGAGATGGGCCAGATACGCTGCACTGAGCATCCTTTGGGAAAAGGGTTCCGATGCCTCCTTCCCTCAATGCGAGTTTCTCTCGTTCAAGATATTTCTTATAGAGCGGCTTCTCTCTTTGGCTCTTTATCTGATGTGTTGTAAAGCCGGTTGCTCTCGTCAATTCTTTAATCGACACGGTGCCCCCTTTACTTCTGGCTTCGATTGAGGTAATCTTAGCCATGAGTTGTATTCAGGGGTACCGACTTTGCTCTCCAACTCAGACGCATAGAGTTGCGGATATGCCCCTTTTTCATGTTGGCGAACACCTGCGAAGGTGTTATACAAGCAGGATACTTGCTATTCAATTTATTCCTTGTGGTTTCTACGAATAGTTGTTGTTATCTCAAAAATTAATTTTGTTTTTCAAATTTATTCGAACAAAATGTGACTTTTTAAGATAAATTTTATAAAATTTCTATTTTACAATATTACAACAAAAGAAAGTTACTGCGGTGAAAACAAGTGTTCCACTAATTTAAGCAGTTTTCCTCTAATTTGAGTAGTGTATTTTGGAACAAAGGGAGTACTATATTACATATATGATATTTCTAGAACAATTGTCCTTGTATTTCATTTTCATCCTCTTTCTATCATCCCATTAAAATTTCATTTTGGCATGAATGCAGCATAAATACTTCAAGTCGATCAAACTATGTGGTTGCATATCAAACAGATTCACTAAACTCACACTTTCCATTTCACATCTTTAAAATATTAAGCTGTCATCGAGCTGACAAAATATATTCCCGCTTGCATATCGCATATAACGTACTTGCAATATGTATATGCACGTTTATCCTAATTATAAACATGGCTAACCAGTTCTACTTTAATACAAACATAAGCCCACGATGAGGTGTGGCGATGCCAGGAGGCGCTCGTATACATGTATAATTTTACGCACACAAGAATGTATCGGTATTCGTATGTATATAAAAAGCCTAAAATGATTAACTAGAGTTATTTATCAAGTGCACAACGCACAGGAGTACGTGTTTGAAATATATGTCGAGCTTTGTTTGCCAAAAACGTCGGCATAAATCAATTTACTAATTTTCAGTTCCATTACCGTCTAATGTTTTTCAATACTTCTTTGTATAGATTTTTCAGCGGCGAATACAGAGCTGATTTATGATGTTACAATTTTGGAAAAAAATTAATCATGCTAATGGTATTTTGGGATTATTATAGAGTTTGAATCATTATGCTGATATTGAAATATTATGTATGTATGGCTTAAACCGCCATAGGTTAATTAATTAATTGAAACGTAATGCCATCACCCATTACGTTTCAATTAATTAATTAACCTATGGCGGTTTAAGCCAGTAGTTGGGGCTACTGTTGCGTCAGAATTTGTACCAATACGATTTGTTACCATAGATGGTAGATAGGTGATGGCATTACGTTTCAATTAATTAATTAACCTATGGCGGTTTAAGCCAGTAGTTGGGGCTACTGTCGCGTCAGAATTTGTAGCAATACGATTTGTTCAGTTCTGTAGAGGCGTTTGCAATAATTTACTCGACAAATAGTACAAATGAGGATATCTAATTAGATTTCCTCATGCGTACATGTAAACATCTACTTCGTATATATACAATTTAAAATATTGAAAACCCGAACCGGGTCTCAAAAAAATCTTTAGTCGTACCTAGAATGATTACGACCGAATTTTGCTTCATCCAAATAACGCTCCAGTTCGCAAAAACTGTGTTGAGTTGTTGCCGTTCACAACGGTGGTTTCGAATTGACTTGCAGGAGAATGTAGGAATTTTTTTCCAAAGGCAGTTGCTTTTTGTAAGAAAGCTAAACATAATTTAGTAGTGCCTTCTAACAATAAATCACTTCATAATAATTATAACTGTAGCTCTAAGTGGTGGACAATGTAGAGCAATCGTTTGTGGTGTTACGAAATACGTAGGCGAAATCTCAAGAACCATCAAACGCTATTGTAATGTAAATTCCATTTGGGAACCTCGGTACACAAAATTAATAACTAATAAGCTCACCACATAACAGACCACTCACACAAAATCACGTTTGGTTCAACCTTGTCCCGCACACTCTTAAAAGATCAATCGATTCCATGTTGTATTTACGCATAATACGTGCAAACAACATATGCGTGGCGCTTTACGCAGTACAAACACTGTATGCATAAAATTTTCTAGATAAACGGACAGCATTAACCTTCGAATCTTTCCAACTTATACCCCGTAGCGTCAATATGTATGTGTAGTGGATCGTAAACAATTGGACGTCAGCTCTGTTATTGAGTCTTGCTGTCCGTGCATTAAACTGTACCGAACGCATAAATCTTGACGAATTATCGCCTCTAAAATTGCTATTGTAATTTTGGCACCAGGAGCCTGTTTGCGGAAATCACTGATCAGTTGCTGTCACAATAAATATATGTAGTGATAAAACATACAAAGAATTCTATGTTTACTCAGTATATAAATCTACACCAAACATTATTTCAATTTTTCGGTGAACCGATTAAAAACCCGTATACCGTACAAGCGAGCGTACTATGATCACCCGATCACACGAACTCAGCGCATCTAAACGTGTGTCGTGTTGAATGTCGCTGTGGAATGTCATTTGCTTGACAAAATAGCGTAAACGCAAATACATTTGTACACCATGCTCACGTTATAAACGGCGTATTCGTCCACGTACATGTGCAAGCCACGACTTCGCTCTTGCATTTCCGAAAACACCTTGCTCACGTTATAAACAGCTTATTCGTTTACGTACACCTGTAAGACACGACTTCGCTCTCGCATTTCCGAAAAATGCCGATTGCCATATTGAGTTTGTTCTTTTGACATTTGTGCTTGCCTACCATTTAATAATAGAACAATGCAGTCCAAAACGATTATTCAGATTTTTATCAAAAAAGTTCAGTTGCGAATACTTCATCTAGTACATTAACTCCCATTTTCGGTTGTTACAATCATCCAAATCGAAGGACAATTGAACACCCTGTGAAAAAATTCAAGTCAACTTATTTTCTTCGTAACGTTCCCGTGCCAGCGAAATAAAGAAGTGCAGGTAGCGAAGAGAATGTTGCAGCCGTACGTCAGTGTGTTCGTGAAGATCCAAATGTGTCAATTCTTCGGCGATCTCAGGCAGTTCCAACACCAGTTTGTTACGAATTTCGCGAAAAGATCTTGGCCTATGTCCTTACAAGATAGCTTTAACTCAAGAATTTAAACCAAATGATCATTTGTTGCGTTGCAGGTTCAGTAATTGGGTTTTAGAGGAGCTTGAAGATGATTGGGAATTTCATAAGAAAATCATCTTTGGCTTAGCGGATTTGTGAGTAAGCAAACCTGCTGCATCTGGTCTGAAAATCAGCCAGGAGCAATGCAGGAAAAATCATTACATTCTCTTAATCCGACTGTCTGGTGCCAATTTCATGGTGGAGGAGTCATTGTTCCTTACTTTTTTGTTGACGATGCTAGTAATTCCGTTACTATGAATAGAAATCGCTGTTGCTTGATGTTGACTGATTTGGACCTCGGATGCTCGACGATATCTGGTTTCAGCAAAACAGTGCTACTTACCACACTACTCATAAAACCATTTACTTATTGCAATACAAGTTTGATGAATCGATAATTTACATAAATGAACCAGTCCATTATCCACCTTTCTCGTGTGATTTAACATCCTTATACATGTTCTTGTGACGTTATATTAAGTCGTTAGTTTACGCCAACAGGCCAGCAACATCATACGACTTGCAGACCGACATTGAAAGTATTGTCCCTTACTTCAGGCCCGATTTATGTGAAAAATTAATAGAAAATTGAATTCAACGTATTCACCATCAACAATGAATCGAGCTAAAGAACTATTACTATAAGAGTAATGAATGTGAAGAGTTAGTAGCTTTTAGTACTTCAGAAATGATTTGTTTCAAATGTAGAAAACCAGGGCACATTGGAAAGCACTGCAAATTAAAAGAAAGCGAGGAAAAGGAATGCTATATTTGTTAAAAAGCGGAACATTTTGCTAGGAATTGCACTAAAAGAGGTAGTATTCGTAGAAAAAGAAGTAAACAAATCAGTTCGTGTAAAATTTGTGAAAAGAATGACCATGTCGAGAAGTTTTTTTAGAAACAGAGATAGAGAGAGGAGACCAAAGCCTGATGACAAAAAAGTATCCTTCTTGACAGAAGAACATAAAAAAGAGGTACATAATATATTTGTAATAGATTCCGGTTCATCCTTACATATGGTTAACGATAAAGACCTTTTTAGAGATTTTCAACCTATAAATGCAGATATTACTGTTGCGAAGAAAAGTGAATCGATGAAAGCAGAAGGTAAACGGTCAATAGACATATTTTGAAAGATGTTCTTTTTGTACCGGAAGTAAGCAAAAACTTACTATCAATGAACGCAATTACTGAAAAAAGTGGGAAAGTTGGTTTTGAGAAAAACAAAGTGATTATCTCAAAGAACAATGAAGTTATCATAGAAGGACTAAAACAAAATAATGCATAATAGTGAAGCAAGCTTTTTGAGTGTAAACAAGGAAGGGAACTCAAATGTCCCTTTTTTGTTTACACTCAAAATCTTGCTTCACTATTATCTGTAATATTTACTGCATAGAGTTCATAAATAAATTTACTTTGGTATTTAAAATATCTAAAGCATTTAACGTAAAATCCCCCAGGCAGATTAATTTAGTACTAATAGGATCGCCAACTGACAGTGCCTCTTCAAACCGTGATAAAAATTGTTCAAAGTTAATCCCAGTAGGTCTGTAAACAACCCCCACAGCTATATTATTATTTTTATATTTAATAAGGATCCACAACTGTTCTAAAGCATTAAATATCTCACCCAATACGAAATGAAAGGTATAATTTTCACGTATATAAATACCAACTCTTCCACCTCTTCCTTCACGTGCAAGTTGCATAAAAGTGTAATTTGGTATTTTCAATGAATTCAATATGATTTTTAAAAGATCATACTTCGATTATAATTTGAAACATCTCAATATATCTCATTTATATGTATAAACAAGATGTATGTGTAGCAAGATGTGGATATAATGCTGGTCTTTACTGCAGCAGTTAGTTAATGGTGCAAACGTGAAACATTTATGATACGAACTGTAGCTATTAATTAGTACGTATGTCAATCTCGTATTAATTAATTAGACACCACAGGCGCTGCAGTTGAAATACATTAAATCAGATAAACTCTTTGCTTCTATGAACACGAACGTCGCGTTCCCGCTGCACTATTGTAAATGCATAACATGTACTCCAAAATAATTTTCCTTATGATAAAATAATTGCTGTTAGGAATTCATTTTATTGACGTAATTGTGTTAATGTTCTTTAGAAATCCGTACATTACAACATTGTCATTGAACACATGAAGAAGTGCGTAACAACAATAACTAAAAATTAATGCTCTTGTCATGGTATTGGTGGAATTGCCCCGGCCAAAACAATGTAAGCAAAGAAAATAGCACTAACGCACGGACATATTTCTATTCATCCGGCGTCATCAGCGTGGTTTCGAATGCTATTTTCCGCTGCCTATATTGCGTTCATCTCTTAGTTTATGCGGAAAATAGACCATGCTGACGATGCCGCGTAGGCAAAAATATGGCCGTCTTAGTGCTATTTTCTATGCTTACATTGTTTTTGGCGGGTGTGAGTATCTGCATTCCAGTTTGTGTCACTACTTTCTACGCGGTATGATTATATCTCCTGGCACCAGGTGGCGCCAGGAAATATTTCAGTGCTGTTTTTGGAAATTAGTGGCATAAACTAAGAAGTGAACGCAATGTAGGCAGCGGAAAATAGCGCTTGAAACCACGCCGATGACGCCGGGTATGCAGAAACATGTTAGTGCTATTTTCTCTGCTTACAGAGTGGAGCGATTCCATCAATACCATGAGCTATATTGTCGCGAATAAACGGTTTGCTTTCACTTTTAGAAAAGACGCTAACTGGACTTCCGCTGCTTTGCGTTCATCGTCTATGTTTTCTGTATTGTAATCATTTTTCGATCGGTGACCGGTGTCGTCGAGGAATTACGTGGAATTATTTGACATCCTATATCATCCATGACAAAATAAATTGCCTTAATTCTTATAAGTCATTGATTATGGCATATTTATATCCTCGATTAAATTTATACAACTCTCTAAAATTAGCTACCTTTCACAACCTGCCTCGCTCTTCCCTACTTATTAAGATCAGAACCTATTTTGAAACAGTTTGTTTACGCATTGACGCTTCCCATTCATCATTAAAGCTTCAAGTTCGCCTCTTGCAACCGAAAATAAAACAACGTTAACCTCTCAAATACTAACTGTATACAATGTCTGTAACAGCTTGGGAATGGAACACATGCGCTATCCTAGTTTCCCAACACGTCATTTACATAAATAATGAAAAACACGTCGCATACGATCGTCTTCAATTATTAATCGCGCGTAAGCAGCTCAATAGCAGTGGTTTTCCGAAAAAACCAATGCACATATGTACGTGCCAAATGTCCACACGCTGGTGTTCGAAATTCGATAAGTTATAGCTTATGTGAATTATGCGGAAGGCCACTTCTGCAGTAAACCCAATCGTTGTGATTAAAATCGATACAACTGGCTGTTGAAAAACAAATAAATTACGAAAATTATGTGAGGAATTGCATCCAAGATATGCTTTTTGTTAAATGAGAGGACATTACACAACAAAGTAGTTTAGATAAAAAATATGTTATTCTTCAAACTCCAAAAAGTCGTTAATTTCTTTAATACTACATGTTTTAACCCAATTATTATAGTTAAAAACAAACAAATTATGATTATTATGGCAATAGGCAATTGGTATTAATCTACTTAATGCCCAATTGCACCACCTTCAGTTAAAAGTTGACTGCTCGTTATATAAATATATCTGTTGGACCATGAGTTTAAGCTTGGTTTGAGAACGTGAAAGACGAGAAATGTTAAACGGTGGTTCAACTACCGATTAGTATTGAAATAGTGACAAGTCGCTTGACATAAGTTGTACATTGCTAGTTTCAATCCGTTTATGTCAAATGGATTTCTTTGCCACGTCTGTCGTTAACGGTTGTTCACTATAAATACATAATTTGGTTAGGATTATTTGGTATTATGATGGACTTTGAGGAAGCAGATATCATTGATGATGAAGTGTTTGAAATTGATGTTATAGAAAACGGCGTTCCAAGGCAAATATACGAAAGACATGATCTTTTTCACATCTATGATGATTACAACTTTCGTAAGCGGTTTCGATTGATCCGCCAATGTATGCTAGTTTTATTACAGAGCGAAAGGACACGTAAACAATTAATGAAATTACATACAACAAACCAAGATCGAATATAGATATATGTATAGACTCAAAACGGTGTTAAACGAAATGATATTCTTGATTATTTATGTGTGATCTGTGCAGTAATCTAAACTTGCGGACTAGCATAGGCGTCGGTATTACGGGTTAATATAAGAATACGAAAAATTCATAAATAAACTAAATCGGTAGAGAAGCAGGCATGTAGTGTCGACCTTGAATATAAATCATGTTAAACCGCGCTGAGAGAGATTTCGTTTTAGTACCGGTTGAGCTGTTGCAGAGATTAGTCGAACGGTCAAGGTTATGTACTTACGTGTCGCTTTCGAAGATATAGCTGGTGTTTTTGGTGTGTTGTAGTAGTACACCAAGTACATAATTAGTGTATCGTTTCATATAGAACTAATATTTACATACCTAAGAAAACAATGCCTCGTAATAGATTTGCTACTAATGTACATAAGTATGTGTCACTTTTTCCCCATTTAAAATATGACGGTAGTGCAGTTTTTTGCTTAATATACAATGTTCGTTTGGCTGCATTGGACAGAACTGATTGCCAGAGGCATGTCAATGGTATTAAGCATATGAGAAATGCAAGAACTGAAATACCTTATACACTATTCCTCATACATTTATTAATTATGTTTACCTCTTGTAATCTTCGTTGTTGTCGTTGGTGAGAAAGGCAGCTTTTAAAACGTTTTGACGACAATACGTTCCAAAGTACCCTCACAAACACAATTACAGAATCATTTGCCGCGAATGAAAGAGATGCTAGAAAATGTGCGTAAACGTGATTTGTGTTCCAAAAAAATATGGATTACCGTGGATGAGACGACCGATATAAAGAAAAACAGTATTGTGAATGTAATAGCTCGCGTTTTATCTAGCGAGAACACAGCATCTCGATATTTGTTAGCTTGCAAACGTATTCAACAATGTACCGCGGAAAATATTCAAAAAGTGATAATGAACGCTTTGAAAAAATTTAAAATTGTCCAAGATCAAGTTGTGATGATTGTGACAGATAGTGCAGCAACGATGTTAAGTGTTGGGCGATCCTTAAAACATATATTTCCTAACTTAATACATATAACCTGCGTGCTGCATGCTTTGCATTTAGTTGGTGAAGTTGTTCGACAACATTACGGAAACGTTGATCGGATGATTGGAAGTACTAAAGCAGTGTTTCGTAAATCTCCTAAACGTTTAAAAGAATTTCGTAAATTTTGTCCAGGTATTCCAGAATCCCCTGAACCAATTTTAACGCGATGGGTTACTTGGCTAACAGCAGCTTCTTACTATTTGATCCATTTTCAACAAATTCAATCAGTTATAATGCGATTTAATCGAAATGAATCCAAAGCAATTAGAGAAAGTCAAAGAGAATTTCAAATTCCTCAACTTTTAGAAGATTTAACAACAATATGTACCAATTATACAGTATTACTAGATGCCATCAGAAAACTACAATGTACTGAATTGTCATTGCAGGAATCATTAGACATAGTGGAGAGTATAAAAAATAAATTACACACATTAAATGATACGCCAGGATTATGCGCTAGTCAAAAGTTGGCAGATGTTTTAAGGAAAAATCCCGATTTTAATACTTTAGAGGCCGTTTATAATAAGTGTAAGAATAGTGAACTTTTAAGTGATTTTGAAAAAAAGTTTCTACATGCAAATGTAACTTCCTTAGATGTGGAGAGATCGTTTTCTATGTATAAGAATATTTTTTCTTGTCGACGCACAAGGTTTAAAGAAGTATCTGTGGAAACATGTGCAATGATGCAAGTTTACAGTAGTGATGCCTCTAATTTGTTGAATAATTAGCAAGTAAGTTTATTTATGAATTTTTCGTATTCTTATATTAACCCGTAATACCGACGCCTATGCGAGTCCGCAAGCTTTGGTTACTCTATTAATAACACTTAGATTTTATGCAAGTGCCGGACGTCTTCAGTGTTATGCAGACTATGGAGGCATGCATATATCCATTGTAAGTAGAATAGTACGTAGAGTTTCGAAAGCTATTGATTCCTTGCATGGAGAATACATATCAATGCCTAGACAAGAAGATGATGTAAGACAAACTCGACAACTGTTTTATGACATAGCATCATTTCCTCGTGTCATCGGCGCACTTGACTGTACCCATGTCAGAATAAAGTCACCAGGCAAGAAAATACAATAAAAATAAGCATATTATTATATTTTGTTTCATGTTCTGTAGGTGGAGATGATGAGGAATTATTCCGAAACAGAAAATCTTACTTTTCTATCAATGTCCAGGTGATTTGTAATGCCAAGTTATGAATTTCTAATGTTGTTGCAAGGTTCAGTCTGGCTGCTGATGATGCTGCTGATGATGATAGCTTGGCTATCGAAACGTGCGTCCAGTACGAATTAAGTGTTGTGGTAAGGGTTTTAGTGAACTGTTTCATAGTAGAGTGAACGCAGAATTTGAACATAATACTTATGCAAATTGCTCATTGCTTGGTAAGTTTCACAAACGTTCTGCATAATACACATAATAAATTGTTTGTTGCAGGGGATAGTGGATACCCATTAAAACAGTTTCTTATGACACCATTACTTAATCCAGTCACCAGACATGAACAGCTTTATAATGAAGCACATATAAGAACAAGGAAGTGTATTGAGAGGTGTTTTAACATTGACAGTTATATATAATATTGCTTTGCAGATGGGTGATACGAATGCTCCTGTTATACCAGATGATTTAGACCAGGTATGGGCAACCTTTGCTTAGCTGAGGGCGTAATTTCCTCCGGCAGTTTAAATAACGAAATAACGAAAACGAATTAATCCCGACTGTTTATGTTTTAAAAGAATTAAATTTGAAAAGAGAAAACTAACCTCAATTTATGGCTTTTCAGTATATAAACCATTATATAAGTATATTTCAGTAACCATTTTCTTTAGCATTCCTGTTGTATTTTTACGACAGCTATCATAAACTTGAAGTTATCCCCTGCTTCAAACGAAGAAAAATTAACAACCGTTGCAACAACATTTCTTATCTTTAACATTAAAGCACATCCGCACATTAATAAAATACGCTACTAATTCTTGTGCCTAGAAATAAACATATGTTCGAGCATGTGATCCCTCGTTCTAGAAATAAAATAAAAGAAATACATATATTTGTGTACAATTTTTTAGAATGTTATGAAACATGTACTGCATCAGCGGCTGTTTAATTGCGTTGGCGACATTCCAATTCATACATCACGATCTGGGAACAATATAAACGTACCCGTTTGTTTTTTATTCGCGGCTCAAATTTACGACTTCCATTCATTGTTTCTAGTAAATTTCCTTCTTTCGAAGGCGAAGCGTTTCTATAAATCTCGAAATGGCCGTAATTAAAGACGTATAAAAAGGACGATTGAGATTACTACAGATGTGACGTGTCAGCGAACAGAGATTGTTTTATGTCTCTGTCACTTTGTATCTTCATCGTATCTTTTATTTATATTGGAAATATCACACAAGTTAGGAAAATGTAACTTGGCAAATTTAAAGTTTATCATCGTAGAGTTATCTGGAAATTTTATTATCTTCCTACATTACTAGATATTATTGGATCAAACTAGAACAATCGTTAATGTTTTGTACATACGGTACCTCGGTAACTTTTATGGAAATTTACTAAACAGCCGGACGTTTATTAATTTTTCTGTCAGTTTGTGTTATACTGCATTGTTATATATGTATAGTTTATTTCAAATTATAAGAATATAACTTTGAACGGCTTAAATGCTGTTATTGCACCACCTGCGGTAATAACTACCTGGATACGCAAACAAACTGCTGAGGACTAATGACTAGAGAGGGCCAAGAGCGCCACGCGCCAGGTTCGCAATCAGGCTGCCGGGCGCATATATGTAGGTAAACATAGGTAATTTAAATATGTAATTATTAGGACGAGGACCAAAACCACTGTCTATTACGTCGTGAAGACGCGCAAATATACACCTGCAGTTTGGGTGTTCGTTGATAAATAGGGCGTTGTTCACAGTGGGCCACTACAAAAAAAAAGTTCATTCATCGACGGCTACGAACTAACAGCGCGCTTATTCATTTACGGATGACGCGCTCTATTCATCAACAAATGACGAGTCTGCAGATGTTACGTTTGCACCACTTCGTGGCATACTAGAAACAAGCGTCGGTGTGCTCGCTTTAGTGATTATGTCTAACGTAACTATTAAAAATAAACGGCTATTACCTACGAAAGTTAATAAATCTCTTAGTGAATTTGTGGATTTACACTACAATGGGAGTACAATTTTCTGTAAAGTTTGTAAAAAGAAACTACTGTGCTGGAGCAAACGTGATTGTGAAAGACATATAAATAGCGCACACCACAGAAATAAAAGAAATGGTGTGTCACAACAACGTCAATTTCAATTAGAATTGCTTTTAACGTTTATGGTATGTGGTCTACCACTTCGTATACTTGATAAAAAAGCATTTCGAAAATTCTGGGGTACATACAATACCGAGTGGATACTACCATCTCGGACAGCGTTACGGAGAGATATTCCACGAATACGTGAGGACATTGAAAATCGAATTAAAGCCGAATTAAAAGATAAACAGCTGTGGCTATGTCTTGATGAGACGACAGATTGCAAAAAAAATTCTATTTTGAATATAATAGTGCGCGTATTAGATCCTATTAAACCAAATTTTGCAATTCTATTAGCCAGCAGAAGATTAAAACAGTGTACTAGTAAAGCAATTACGGCCGTAGTTCTCGAAACGTTACAAAAATTTCAAGTGTCAACCAGTCAACTGTTGTTGTTCATGAGCGATGGTGCAGCAACAATGTGTAGTGTAGGCCGTTCCCTTAAAGAAAAGTGTGAAGGACTTTTACATGTTACGTGTAAAGTCCATGCTTTACATCTTGTGGCACAAACTATTCGAGAGTGTTACCCGGAGGTGGATGCATTAATAGCAAACACAAAAAAAGTGTTTCTCAAAAGTCCTAAGAGGACTAGGGCATTCCACAGGTTATGCCCTGGTATTCGAGAACCACCACAGCCCATTCTTACGCGTTGGGGAACGTGGTTAAAAGCCGCTTTTTATTATAATGAACATTTTCAAGAAGTCAAATCCGTTATTTTGCAATTCGTCCCTGCCGAAGCTAGAGCTATTAGGATGAGCCAGAAGGGATTTCTCGATATTTCTGTTGAAACACATCTAAAGAATATTAGCAACAATTACAAAGGGTTAGTAGACGCGATAGAAAATTTGCAAAATTCTGGATTGTCGTTGGTAGAATCAGTGCAAGTCGTGGACGAAGTTAGTACATTGTTACACAGTATAAACGATGCAACAAGTGGACGAGTTTTAGCTAAGTTCGATAGTGTTTTAAAAAAGAATCCGGACTACACGAGATTAAGACAAATGTGCGATGGGGCATCTGCAGATTCCTTGACTAAGTCTAAAGATTATTTTAATTACGCCTGTCTTACTTCGGTAGACGTGGAACGGTCGTTTTCGAAATATAAGAACATTTTTTCGTCTCAGCGAACATCCTTCACCGAGGCAAATGTGGAAACTTATCTGATGGTGCAACTTTTTAAACAAGCCTATCCGCATTATTAAGAAGGATAGAATTTATTTATTATATCTTTATTTACAGTTACATTATTAAGTACAACAGAATAAAAAAAGCGTTCAGTTTCTCAGTTATTTCCTTATTACATCCCATTTACAACGCATACCGTTTTCAATCAAATAAAGAATCATAATGAAAATAAAAACAGCTTTTATTTTTTTACTCTTGTGTATTAATTTCGAAATATCACATATCTGCTGTGACTCACATATACGCTATTTACAATAAGCGGCCGTTGCGCCTGATTCCGATTCTGTTGGATGGCGCAATTTGGCCCGCTCTATTAATAAATGTATGAGGAATAGTGTATAAGGTATTTCAGTTCTTGCATTTCTCATATGCTTAATACCATTGACATGCCTCTGGCAATCAGTTCTATCCAATGCAGCCAAACGAACATTGCATATTATGCAAAAAACTGCACTACCGTCATATTTTAAATGGGGGAAAAGTAACACGTACTTATGTACATTAGTAGTAAATCTATTACGAGGCATTGTTTTCTTAGGTATGTAAATATTAGTTCTATATGAAACGATACACTAATTATGTACTTGGTATAATACTACAACACACAAAAAATACCAGCCATATTTTCAAAAGCGACACGTGAGTACATAACCTTGACCGTTCGACTAATCTCTGCAACAGCTCAACTGGTACTAAAACGAAATCTCTCTCAGCGCGGTTTAACATGATTTATATTCAAGGTCGACACTACATGCCTGCTTCTCTACTGGTTTAGTTTATTTATGAATTTTTCGTTTTCTTATATTAACCCGTAATACCGACGCCTATGCGAGTCCGCAAGTTTAGGTTACTCTACTGCTTATACAATGAATAAGAAATATTTTGGTAAATACTTAGACTTCCTATGAATCAGACAGTTGCCGGTATGGGGGTTGTTGAAAATTATATGATAATTTTATCTAGTGAATTTGCGACAGCCCACCACCTGAAGGATGACGGCTTCTTTGCTAAGTAGGCTCTTTGTCGGTGGGGAGGTCCAGCGACAGAAGAGCCGGCTCCGCATCTAAGACACGCGTGTCCGATAAAATGTTCGTTGGTAAAAGTTTTGTTGTATTACAGGAAAACATTAATAAAGTTCAAAGAAAAAATTATTTTTGTTATAAATTTGCTAAAAAATGCACGAATATGCTCTAGTGTGCAAAAATATGCAATAATCGCTGAAATATGAAAAATTATTAAAATATGCGAAATATGCAATAATTAATCTACGTCAATCAATTCGAAAAGTTCGCATATATACTGAAGCATTTGCTTGTCATATAAAAAATATGGGATGTGCAAATTGCATAAATTCCGCTCTCTATTAATTACTATATATTAATAATATATATTAAGTTAATTAAAATGCACCATTTACCGACAAAATTCTTATTGTCTTCCTCAGAAAATTTTTTAATTAATAAATTAGTGTATAAGTATATCCAAAACTGTTACAAGTCAGAGTTAAAATAAAGCGGTTAATTAATAATATTATAGTAGGACTTACAATAGACATCGTCACAATCACAACACTTTAAAATTACTTGTTTTATAAATCAACATATTAAAATGTTAAAATTTGTATCATGTTACATTGTTTTTGGTTTTTAATAAATATAATTCTGGCCATCTTTATTTGCTTACGGAAAGGCAAATACGAGAACATCAATTCCAGCGAGACAGCCCACACTTAATTTTTTTTATTTATTTGTATAAATGTGAAAAAATATTCCCCATATTTCATCAATATTTTCAAGGTTAAAAATCTTTAATGCAATGAAATCCATAGTTTTTATAATATAATATTATAAAATCGAATAATAAATCTTAGATAGCTTTTAAATTTTAATTTTGTTGTTAGATTCAATTTTTATGCTTGTTAATTTGTATCATTTCTAGTATGCATCTTGCTTTGTAATTAACTTCTTTATTAAGTATAGATGCATTCTCAAAATTGAAAGTATGTCCTGTATTTATTGTGTGTTTCTTCAATGCAGTAATGTTGCTTTGACATTTATGACCTTTTAGCCTATCATTCAAATGTTGTTGTGTTTGTCCAATATACACTTAGTCACAAAAGTCTACGTACGACCATAAAATTGATAAAAATATAATGCACATAATGTCTAAACTTTATCCTTTCGCAAATAATGCAAACACATTAAAAAAGCAATAACTTTGTGATGAAAAAACAAATATATCTATTATAGTCTTATGTAAATACCAGAAGTGCGGGGAATTCCCCAATATCAAGCCGCAACATAAGCCTACCTACGGAGAGTTCTCCTTTATCTGTTTATAGAAATAGGTACTTCCCGGACTAATATTCTTTACGAGTTAATGTAATTATTAGAGTAACCTAAACTTGCGGACTCGCATAGGCGTCGGTATTACGGGTTAATATAGGAATACGAAAAATTCATAAATAAACTAAACCGATAGAGAAGCAGGCATGTAGCGTCGACCTTGAATATAAATCATGTTAAACCGCGCTGAGAGAGATTTCGTTTTAGTACCGGTTGAGCTGTTGCAGAGATTAGTCGAACGATGAAGGTTATGTACTTACGTGTCGCTTTTGAAAATATAGCTGGTGTTTTTTGTGTGTTGTAGTATTATACCAAGTACATAATTAGTGTATCGTTTCATATAGAACTAATATTTACATACCTAAGAAAACAATGCCTCGTAATAGATTTGCTACTAATGTACATAAGTATGTGTCACTTTTTCCCCATTTAAAATATGACGGTAGTGCAGTTTTTTGCTTAATATGCAATGTTCGTTTAGCTGCATTGGACAGAACTGATTGCCAGAAGCATGTCAGTGGTATTAAGCATATGAGAAATGCAAGAACTGAAATACCTTATACACTATTCCTCATACATTTACTAATTATGTTTACCGCTTGTAATCTTCCGTTGTCGTTGGTGAGAAAAGCAGCTTTTAAAACGTTTTGGCGACAATACGTTCCAAAGTACCCATTACCCTCACAAACACAATTACAGAATCATTTGCCGCGAATGAAAGAGATGCTAGAAAATGTGTGTAAACGTGATTTGTGTTCCAAAAAAATATGGATTACCGTGGATGAGACGACCGATATAAAGAAAAACAGTATTGTGAATGTAATAGCTCGCGTTTTATTTAGCGAGAACACAGCATCTCGATATTTGTTAGCTTGCAAACGTGTTCAACAATGTACCACGGAAAATGTTCAAAAAGTGATAATGAACGCTTTGAAAAAATTTAAAATTGCCCAAGATCAAGTTGTGATGATTGTGACAGATAGTGCAGCAACGATGTTAAGTGTTGGGCGATCCTTAAAACATATATTTCCTAACTTAATACATATAACCTGCGTGCTGCATGCTTTGCATTTAATTGGTGAAGTTGTTCGACAACATTACGGAAACGTTGATCGGATGATTGGAAGTACTAAAGCAGTGTTTCGTAAATCTCCTAAACGTTTAAAAGAATTTCGTAAATTTTGTCCAGGTATTCCAACTTCCCGATACTGGCTGTAAAACTTGTTTTTAGTATGTCGAGATAAACGAATTTATCCATAATCCCTTCAATAAAATGTAATTCGCCAACTCCATTCCCTGCCATACAGCCCCAAACCATAACAGATCCAGAGCCATGCTTCACCGTAAGTGTTAGATTTTTTAATAGCATTTCCTTATTCGGTTTTAAAATTCTAAATACGTTAAATTTACACTAATCGGTAAATATTACACGATTCCAGAAATTTGCATCTTGTTTGTGGATCATATAATACTTTTTAGCAAACTCGAGTCTTTTTGCTTTGTTTGCAACGCTAATTAAAGGCTTCCTTCTCGGAATTCTTGAATGGAATCCTTCCTGACGAAAACAACGACGCCTATGCGAGTCTGCAAGTTTAGGTTACTCTAGTTATTATATGGGATTTTATATACTACGTGTGTTTGTTTTGTGATCGATCCTGAAATCCAGGCTGGGCGGTTAATTGTGCCGCTGAGTATAGATTTTACCGAATCGTCATCTTAAGGAACTAGTGGGCGTGAAAATAGTGTTAATCGGTTTGGTGAAACAATTGGACCTGGTGACCGGTCGCCTAAATACCCATGCAAATGTTCAGTGAAAAATGTACCCGAAGCCTGGACCCCATGATAGCGTAGGTTTCGTCGGCCCAAACAGGCGCATTGTGGAAATTAAAAGCTGTGTGAACCCGCCCGCATCAGTAAAAAGAATATTCGTAGCAAAATTGAAGTCGTACACTGCGTAGAAACCAGTGGCAAAGAGCTAAACGTGTTTGATGATCAGGTGGATTTAGGGCCTGTACTCGTTGTACATGGCAGAGGTAAAGCTGCTGCTCGTGAAAAAGTCTCCAAATAAGAGGAATACTAATTCTTACTTCGGTTGATATTCTCCGAGTTCTGCTTTACCCGTGCTAAAATTGTTTCTTCTTAGAAGTGGACATCGACCTTGGTCTCCGGAATCATGGGACTGTTTCCCAAACAAATACTACAAAAAGTAACAATCCTTTTTTGACTTTTTTGCATAATTTGGGCCACAGTATGCCTCCTCAAGATTTATGACACCTTTTTAACACCCTGTCGACAGTAGCTCTACAATGGTTAGGCACGTATAAATTACCATTTTTATTCAAGTTCGAGAGACACATTCATATTATGGTACTTATACTTCTTCTAGTACAATGTATAAGCAAATATAGCAATATTGCTTCTTACCCTGCAATATTGCATGATATTGTGTAATATTTTGTATTTCAAAAATTAAATTCTACGAAAACAAACGTTAATTTTAGATTGATAACTTCCATGTAACCCTAAAATAGCAAAGACAACCTTGACAATCACAAAAACAATCAATTCTGTTCCCAAGCGCTATCGATCCGAGATATTTATAATTGTCGACCTGTTCCAGGGGAACAGCCCTTTATTGTATATTTTCTAATATAGCACCGTGGGTTTTATTTCAAACTGACGTAGTAATTCCCTCCTTTATCTGAGATAAAGATTTAAAATATATTTTAAAATAGTATCTTAAAATATTTAAGGCGAATCCCAGCGTTTCAAAAACCTTGTCCGCCGTTGTGTAGTAAACACTCTTGTTTATTAAACGAGCCCTTTGTACAGGGTTTAAAAGCTTTCGAATCAAGCCCGAATAATAGATGAGTTTGTTTATTAAAGGAACGAAAACAACTGAGTACTTAATTAATTTATAACGTCACAAGATTACGGGAAAACACGTATATATACGAGCAACTCAAACAGAAACAGAGTAGAGAAGCGTGATATACAGATTTTATATCACCGTGTTTATGTAACGAGGAAAGGTATCTGTCAGATTAAAAGAAAGTAATAAACCTGGCAGACGCTGTTATTGTTAAGCGCAAAGCTGTTAATGGATGTTGTATTTTATTGTATTTTATTTGGTAACGTAGTAGCATACTACTTTAAATGAAAGGTAATTTAATCCTTTACGTTTTTGTATTAAAAAGAGAATTTTGGATAGAGTTTTAACTAAACTTAATGGCAAATCAACAAAAAATTAATAAGCAATCAAGTTTCACTTGTGTACCGTTTGCAGGATTCTTGTGAACCAAATGAAAATGTTCTTGGACAATGTTTTCATAATTAATATAATCACTAAAGCTGGCCACGAGCGGTACCGCGCAGTAGCGTAGAGTCGACCAGGCCTCGCGTTACACTAGAGTTATTCTGCTAATAGAGATGTTTGCTGCCGCAAATAATTTCGCTCATCTTTTAAACAAAAATTAAATAACACGTGCTCAAACACTTACCATTTTAAGAGTCCTCCGCGAAATCACAAAGTGAATAATGTCTGTTAAATATCTGCAACATTAAATATGTTTCAACTGTTGTTTCGGCAAAACTAGTACGGCATGAGGAAAAAATGCGTTTATATGCAGAGAACGAACGTTCTACATCTAGTGACGTAATATTTGCGTAAGTAAAATAATCTTTCAAATAACTTAACGATTCTGTTGACGCACCTTCACAAGTATGTCTTAATGTGCCAAAATCAGAATTTTTCTCAAAAACACTTTCAAATTTTTCTAGAACAGAAACATTTTTTGCGTCTTCAATCGCGCATAGCTGTGCGTAAACATGTTGCACTATTTGTAGAGATTCTTCTAACGGCACCGAAGGATTTTGTAATTTTTCTATTGCATCTGCTAGCCCGAAGTAATTGTCGTGAATGATTTTTAAATGCATTTTAACCTGACTATCTTGAAATTTCGACTGGCTTTTCTTGATAGCGGCAGCTTCCTTTGTATCGAATTGTAAAACCACGTTCTTAATATTGTCAAAATATTTATGATAATAAAACGCGGCCTGTAACCATGTTCCCCAACGAGTTAGAATAGGTTCTGGTGGCTCTGGTGTACGGGGGCACAGTCTGTGAAATTCGCGAATACGTTTCGGTGATTTGACAAATACTGCTTTGGTATGCGCTATTAAAGCGTCTACCTCAGGATAACATTTTCTGATATTATCCGCCACAAGATTGAGAGCATGAATTTTACACGTAATGTGTAACAAATTAGCAGAATGCTTTTTAAAAGACCGGCCTACAGAAAGCATGTTTGCAGCACCATCACTCACTAACATCAAGAGTTGGTTTGTTGAAAGTTCAAACTTGTTCAATGTATTTAACACTAACTTTGAAATTACTTCGGCAGTACACTGTTGTATTCGTTTGGAGACTAATAGAATTGAAGGTGCCGATTGATGAGGTTCCAATTTGCGTGCTATTACATTAAGAACAGAATGTTTCTTCCGATCTGTTGTTTCGTCGACACATAACCACAATTTTTGATCTTTCAACTACGATTTTATTTTTTAGGCGGTATATTACATGCGATAAATGTAACGCATAAACTAAATATAAATTTTTCATTGTCTCGTGCGCAATTTCTTTTTGAGACATGCTTTTCACTATTTACGTGTCGTAGACAATGTTGTCTGGACCAACACATTAACGGGATTTTACAGATTACACATTTAATTTTAGCGCCTTCATATATTAAGTCTCGAATTTCTGCAATAAATTTTGTGGCCAGCGTTAATAATCACACAACCCTCATCGAGCTAAAATTTCATTTTGATTATTCGGCATTCTTCCAACGTTTGTATTACCCACTATAAAAGATAATAAATTCCTACACACTGAAAAAAAAAGGAAATATTGGTTACTGACGCGTTGACAGGTAAACTCTAACCGAGTCTAACCTATAACGGAATATAAAATGCGTTCGGATACCTACAGAACCGAGTAACAACCCGTCACGTGATTTTAAGAATCCGGTACTTGATCCAGGTTAGATTTTCGTAAATACCTAACGACGATTAAGTGTTACATAACACAAGTAACACGTACTGACATGTGGGTGACCTTAGATTGATGTTCTAGAGGCAAATTAGACCTGAATAGGCTCTGAGCTTTCATTTGACGTAATCAAACAACAACAAAATAATCAAAATACAAAAAATTCCATACCAAGCTAAAACGAAGGGACATGATTGAAGCAGCGGAATTTTCCAACGAAATGTTAAGTCTATGTAGAAACGGCAAAAATATATCTCTCTCTGGATAGGTACTCAACGGTCATTGTTCTCTGGTTATTCCCCAGCTTAATTCCGTCGATGCGTTTCTCGCATTAAAAGTATGCGTATAGCTTGGTGCGGTGGAAATGCAAATAGAGATACTGGCGCGGCGGTAGCAATTTATCGATTGCCGCAAAGCAATCAAGACAATTCCATGGCGGGTAGCTTTATTTGGCACGGGCTGCGGCTTCGTGGAACGAAAATCGCGTTGTTATTTTCCAGAAGAATATTCGCTTCTTGTCCCTTTTTTTACACGCGCTTTGATTAATGCATTCTTTATATGTATGTAATTGAGCTATGATCATGAGGGTTTTTCCAATGTCTTTTAACGAGAAAAGAACTGTATACTCAGTAGTGCCCGGTAACTGGAGAGCAATCGCAGCGGCGGTGTGACTGTGTTTAGGTGGGCGGGGAGAGCTGGTCGATTATGATACGACACGACAAATCATCATCACTCAGTTCTGTTTAGCATTGGATAGCGGACAGGGCATGTTGATTTTATTGATACAGACGTAGTTATTAATTGTAGTTTTTAGTGAACATGTCGAAGACTGAAAAACGACCCTTTCAAGACGTAGTAAATAAGTTTATTTCTGACTTTCCCGATTTGTTTTACAATGGGAGTAAGATAGTTTGTAAAGTGTGCAAAATACATTTGATGTCAAATAAGATGTGGAACTGTACAAGACACGTAATTTCCGCACAACATAGAAAACGAAAATTGGGCATGCCACCGAGAAGTGCATTTTTTTAATGTAATTTTTATGTCGACAAACTGTAATTTTCCACTAGGCTTACTCGATAAACAACCGTTTAAGGACTTTTGGGACAGATACAATCCCGAGTTGCGGTTGCCAACGGAGAAAACGGCACGTAAGCATGTTGCATTTGTACGCGATGACGTGGAGAAGAAAATGAAACGCATATTGAAAATTCTTTGGTTATGTGTTGACGAGACAACAGACTGTTAAAAAAATTCAATTGTAAATGTTATGGTACGCATACTGGACCCTAGTAAGCCTACATTACCACCGTTACTAGCTAGCCCAAGCCTACAACAGCGCAACGCTGCAGCAATTACGAAGGTTGTACGTTTCAAAAGATAAATGTGTTGATGTTTATGAGCGATGGCGCAGCGATAATGCGTTCGGTAGGCCGTTCTCTTCTTGAACATGGTTGCAAGTGCTTACATGTCATGTGTAAAGTGCATGCTTTACATCTTGTGTCAAAAATCATTCGACAAAGCTCTCCCGAGGTAGATGCATTAATAGCAAGCACAAAAAAAGTCTTCTTCAAATCTCCCAAACGCCTACGATCATTTCACACAGAGTGTCCTCGTATTCGTCAACCACCGGAGACAATTCTTACACGTTGGGGAACATGGTTGCAGGCAGCTTTTTATTATACTGAACGTTTCAAAATAGTAAAAACTGTTGTTGCACAATTCAATCCTGCCGAAGCTGCAGCTATTATGGGGAGCCAGTCGAAATTTCAAGATATTTCCGTTGAAACAGATTTTAAAAATATTCGTAGCTACTATAAAGGATTAGCTGAAGCAATAGACCAATTACAAAATAGATCATTATAGGAGTCTCTGCAAATTATGGACGGAGTGCATACACGGCTACTGACTATACATGACGCAAAATATAATCGCGTTTTAGAAAAGTTCGAGAGTGTGCTACAGAAAGATCTTGATTTTAGCACACTAAAACAAATTTGTGATGATGTATCGAATAATCCACTGACTAAGTAGAAAGAGTATTTTAATCATGCATGCATAACATCGGTAAATGTTGAACGCCCTTTTTCGAAATATAAACTCATTTTCTCACCACGGCGAATATCGCCCACCGAGACAACTGCGGAAACACATCTAATGGTGTCAACTTTTTGCCACTCTTATCCATATGATGTTAATACTGATAATGGTGCTTCTAGTTTTACTGTTCCGTAGCCAAGGCTGTTTAAAAGGGTGAGTGTTTCACTACTTTTCACATATTATAATTATGTCTTAGTTCTGTTATTTGTTTTCTATTTTCTTACTATTGTTTTTGTATACTAGGCAGGTACGGCTATGGCACGGCTCCCTGTTACCGGGTTCCAATAATCAGTTAACTTTTTACTTGAAGAAAACCGCAGAAAGACGACTGCTATTCAATGTTAAATACACTGGAAATTTTAGGTGGGAAGATTTCTATCAAATGGTTTTCCGATTTTAAATATGTGCTATGTACTGTATATTTTACTCCATGCCCTTAAGAGCGAGTAGCAATACTTAAATCTTAAGACAGAATCAATGATCGTTTAAAAAATAAAACGTATATATTTTGTAAGTAAAGGATAGATATTAAATGTAATTATAACAATCTGAATTAACTTATATTGGTCTCATCTTAGCTTCAAACGCATCTTAATTAGATTGTAGAATAGTAAGCGGTGTACAAAAATGATACCCAATTATGTCGGCGTTTTGGCAAATGATATACATGCAACACAAGCATGTCTTTGTGAGTATTAAATGTCAACACTAAGATATTTCATTTAACAAATTCTAAATTTTCATAGTCGCTATCAGTCTTTACAAAGTGAAGATCTTTAAAACCATCACTTGCGGAAATATGGATAATCTGTTCCAGATTATTCATGTAGGCAATCTAGGCAACTGCCTAAAGGCCCGCAAGCCGCGGGGCCCCTAGGCGGCCCGTGAGAAAAATAAGTCGAAATAGTTTTTATTTGCTTTACAAAGATTTTAGGTTTATTTTTAAAGGACAAACAATTTCACAGAATAAGCTTATAAGGTACATACTTATTTTTTCTCTAAAATAAAACTCAATCACACTGACAGACACAGACAACTGTCCTGACTTTACCTCCCTCAGCATTACTCGGCAATGTTTCAATATAATTTCAGAAATGGGTGTCCATGGATGGAGTTACAAAGAGGGAAAACTTTTGTAATATGCGTTTTACAGAAAAAACATTTCCAAGTAATCAATGTGAATAATGCCTTTCGCAGCCCAAAAAACAGTCGCCATCACCTTTATGGCCGATCGGGTGGTCTTGGCCTTCTTTGGTGGGCCTTTACCGCTTTTTATCCACTGCTTTGACTGCTCCTTCGTCTCTGGCGTGTAGTAATGGACCCACGTTTCATCAACAGTGACGTATCGGCGAAAAAATCCTTCGGATGGCATTTTATCATTGCCAAAAGCTTATTCGAATCCGTCACACGTGTGCGTTTTTGGTCGACAGTGAGCAGACGCGGCATCCATCGCGCGGATAGCTTTCTCATATTGAAATGTTCGTGTATGATGTTATGTACACGCTCAGTTGACATGTTTAGAACCTCTGCTATCTCACGCACTTTGGTTCGACGGTCTGCCACGATCATATCATGGACTTTGTTGATGGTTTCTAGTGTAGTTGATGGTTTTTGGGGCACCTGGACGTTCATCATCAAACACCCTCTTACGACCACAAACAAATTCAGCTTTCCAAAATTTCACTTTTGCTATCGACAGTGCAGACTCGCCATAAACAGCATCCAGTTCGGCTTTGATTTCTGCATTGTTTTTCCCTTTCAAATGAAGGTACGTAATCACTGAACGATATTCGACTTTTTCCATTTTCAAAAAATACAAAAGTTGCTTGCTTTCGACGACCAACCAAACTAATTGTTTTTTGCTTGAAATTTTGACAGACGTCATGTGACGGATGGCAGATGTCAAAACCGAGAGCAATTTGTTCTCACGTAACGCGATCTATCGAAGGCTAGATTAATGTCAAACTACCCTCGTAATGATTGAACAGTTACAGTTAAATGAAAAGTAATGGCATCGTGAATGGCTGCAATATGCATTATTATGCTATAGAAAACCAATTTTGAGTTTGGGCGGTACAAAATCAAAACCATTGGTGTGTGAATGTTTGGTGTGCTTCACTTATTGTTAGTATTACTTTCAAATTATTGCTGGTGCCGTTATCTAAACGCTAGGGTAATTTTTTGTTGACATTAGATCAAATTCTACATTTCGTGGTTTATTTCAAGTTTTAATTTACTTTTTGAGAGGGATTATCCGCCTCCCTTCCTACATATAAGCAGAAACATTTCAGTTAACTTCGAGTTTAAATCCCGTACTTTTAGAACTCTCTTTTTGTTTTCCATTTATCGTTTTGATTAGACGTCTTTTGTCTACAAAAGTAATCTTGGCAATGGTTTTCTCTTATCCGCAAGGTACGCGTTTACAAGTGGTATTTAAATTCTACAAATCCGCACATCGTTTTCGTTTCTTGTACCGCAGAATCTTAGCTTCCGGGGGATATTTTCGTTATTTGCAAACAATCTCTTTAAAATTACAGCCAGTTTTTGTTGAAGGGAGAGAAAGCGCTTCAACGAACAGCATAAAAACACATTCGGAATTTCTGTAAAGGCGAACGTAATTCTTTCTGATTCTATAAATACGCCAGGTTATTACAGGGATACTTTCCGTTCCTCCATTATGGTATTTATCTTTCATTTCTTGTTAACGCGAAAGTAAAATTAAAAAAAAAACAACCGGAGAAACGACGCCAAAATGTCTGCGAACGATGCTAATAAAACTTGGCAAGTATTTTGAAGGAAAATACGCAGGTTTAAGGTCTACTGAAAATGAAAATACTCTTCTTTTTGCTTTCGCTATTTCGTAACACATGTAGAACATAATCAATTCGACCTTCTTTGAATTTAATTCAACTTGTTTTCTAACTAGAATTTAAGAGAAAATCCTAATGGACATTAGTAAAGCCACAACAGCACGTAAAAAATTATATAGAATTACCGCGGAAAGTAGGATTTGTCGGTGATCCTTTTGTTTTTTTTGGATAAATGCACAGCTAACTAGATGTGTATATGGAAAAAAACTTTTTTTATTATTTCATTCGGTGCCTATAATTCTGTTATTATTGACTAGAAAAAAAGTGGAAAGGAGAAAGTAGTAGGTAATTATGTGCTTAACAAGACAGCTTAACCGAGTTTTTGAGGTGTGATAAGAAATTAATGTTTTTTAATGCAAACCATGCTTCATAAAAAAGACATTTTTTCAACAATTCCAACGATGTAACACTTGACGGCCCAAAAAGAAATGACGTAGCCTCGTTATAGGGAGATCTCCCAAAGATTGCTAAGGTTGTACCCTGTAAGGAGGCTACCGGCGATAGCCTCATGTACAGCGAAAAATGTGGGTGTCAGAGCGAGCAAGTGAGAACATACATACTTACGCGCATGTAGGAGAGGGCGTGAAAGTTGTGCCACGAGAGCCGTAGTCCTACGCACGTGCTCCCTTCTCGCAAGTATGTTAAGAAAATCGTCAAAATCTACTAGAAGGAATCAGTATAGACAAGGAAATCGATAGTTCCACGGCCTTTGATTTATGGGCTGCAATAAAATTATAATAAGGCACTCATATTAGAGAATTTTTGAGAATGCACTTATACTGGAGCCAGCTTGTTGCCAATCTGCCGGCTTAAAAGAATAATAGATCTGTATACATTACTAAATTTGGGGATTTAACGGCTTTATTAATTCCAGACGTGTAGATACAATACAAAGGCGGGCTAACAAATTGTTTTAATACGATCCAGAGTCAATACAGATATTAAATAATTAAAAATACAGAACATATTACATTCATCCAATTAAACGTTGTTAGGAAGAAGTATAAACGTATTTATGTTTATTTTAGTTGATAAAATTAAAAGTTTCTCAATAACATTAGTACAATTCTCAATGATACCTTATCGTTATATATACAAAAAGGATCTACATATGATTCTACTATTTTCTATTATAGCAGATATTGTGTTCAATTAGAGAATAACAACTATCTATAATGTATTTTATTAAATAGAAATAATAAAAAAAATAATTTTCGGCTGTATCTTGCATAACTGTTGTAATGAATTTCGTAATGATCTAATGATGTCTTAATAGCAAATGGGTGCATGCCAGATGACTCTGTTGGGGAAGTGCATGGTGGAGAATTACGAAAGCAATATATAAATAATGTAATATTTATATAGACAAACAAAATTACAAAAATTACAACGAAAAACCTGTTGTGTGAGAAGTTACTTAAAGAATAAAAAAGCCAACAGAAACTAAACCAACAACTCAGTTTTTTTTTTCGGCGATTGTCGCTCATAGAACTGCACCCCAAAAGTAAATCTGTTATTCGAAATGTAACGTTCTTAAATAACACGAGTGCTATCTATCTCTTAATGTACACATACGTAGGACTACCGATTTCTTGGCACTACTTTCGCGCTCTCTCCTACACGCACCTAAGTATGTATGCTCTCACTTGCTCGCCGTAACACCCGCATTTTTCGCTGTACGCATTCGTCTTACGGTTCGTTGCAGTAGCCTCTCTACATGGTATAACTTCGGGAATCTTCGGGAGATCTCCCTTTAACGAGGCTACGTCATTACTTTATTTGCCGATTGTACATCGCGTTTGCTAACAAAATTCAAGATGGTTGTTAACCTTTTTCTTTGAATTTCGTAATTATAATCATAATTATTTTGGTGTGAAATGTTTATTTCGTTGGAATTACGATTTTACACAAAAATATTTTCTGAGAAACTAATGAACAGAGAATGACAAACGATAAATTAAGAAACAATAAAGGAAATTAAAGTAGTATCTAAACAACCTAAAGTAAGGAAAGTGTTTTTTGCTTTTCTAACGGAACGCCCATCATCATCATCATCCTAACTTCTACACTTTGTCTATTTTCAGTTTTTACCTACGTCATTGTTTTGTCGTAGGAGAAAAGACAATCTAATTTGACTATCTTTCTCAAGTACTACAGCTGAAAAAGGAAGCAAGATTTGTACTTGTCTCACAGACAAAGATCTACACAGTTTGATTTCATACTCTGTTATTAATTATTAAGTATTTCTCGCCCGTTTTTTACTTTGTTTCTGTATTTGGCAAGAAAAAGATGTTCTTTTTAGAATACAGAGAGTACAACTGCAAAGTTTCTGGTAAGTTATTTTGAATGAAGGCAATGCAGCAGGTTAATGTTTTTATTATTATTCCAGATAATACCGGGAAAATGGTTGAATTTCAAAGCACAGGAGCTTGTGCTTAATGCTCTGGCATATTTTGACAGAGAAAAGAAAACGGGAGCCCTTTATTACCTTTGGGTGCTGTTTATGAAGTAGATATTCTACACTCATAATGATATTTATAAAGTGTGTATTGTTGTAGAGCAGCAAAGGTATGATTCGACAGGCTACTTGGGCTATCAAAAAAATTGCAAAATCCTGTTTTCCATCTCCTGAGAAAAAGACCTCGTACTAAACCGAAAACAAAGTATCTGCGAGAGATATCAAAAATGGAAGTGCGAAATGCTATTTGTAACATGTATCAACAAAGTAATAATAGTTATATAATTGGTTTATGATTTTGTTGAATTGTGCAAACAATCCTTGAGTACTTTGTTGAACGAAATTGGTTTTAAATATCGAAACAAATACAACAGACGAGCAATCGAAAAAAATGACATTGCATTGTTGCGAAGAGTTTTTCTTAAAAAATATATGGCTAATCTCATATCGAGTGCTGCAACATTGGCCCATAATAATTATGGGAATAAATCCCAATGAATCCTCAAGTTCCAAAGAAGGAACAGACGGTTGATCCCCGATTTCATTTTTCATACGAGGGTAAGTCAAATATTATTTACACTTTCGCCATAACAAGCTTTAAAGGTTATCGTAGTGGCGGCCGCTTGCGCATGCGTTGAGTTGGCGCCTCTGTGGTCATGCGTGCGGAATTTAATCACGATCGCGTAATTTGTCTGCTAGCTACAACAGCATAAGCATGTCAGCTCCGCTATTAGAAGAGCAAGCAATGATCCGGTTTTTGTGGTCAGAGGGTGTGAAAGGTGCTGAAATTCACCGGACACTTTTGTCACAATACGGGGACGGTACTTTATCTCGTAAAAACGTTTTTTTTGTGGATCAAAGTGTTTCAAAGTGGTCGCACGAGCGTAACACAAAAAGAGGGGGCTGGACGGCCGTCAACCTCGACCACCAACGACAACATTCAGCAAGCTCGAGAGATGGTTGCAGCAAATAGGCGAGATACCATAGATTTTCATCTCTTTGGACCGCTCAAGGAAGCTTTGAGACGTCGTTGATTTGCCTCAGACACAGACGTTCGGGATGCGGTGCCAAAGTGGCTTCACGACCAACCGAAAACCTTCTACTAGGAACGCATATGGAAGCTTGTGGCTCGCTGGACCAAGTGCATTGCTAAAGGTGGAGACTATATCGAAAAATAATGTATCTGTTATACACCTATCTTTGTTTAATACAATTGTAGAACTAAAAGTGTAAGTAATTTTTGACGTACCCTCTTATAAGAAAATGTTTACTTCTTTGCTATGAATATTATCTAAAATTTGTTCTATTTATACCTTAAAATATTATTAAATAATGAAGATGATGTGTGCCTGCGCCAGCTTTTCCTCTATCTCTCGTTCATCTATTGCGATGTCCTCATCTTCGCACTGTATCGCATTGATATTCTGGTATCTCTTTCTAAGGTGTTTCATCATCCTCCATGTTGATCCATCTTTGGGTTTTATCCGCCTTAGCTTCTCCATGTATGAGTCGTGTATCTGCTTCGTCGTTTGCTGTTTTATCAGTTTATTGACTCCTTCATTTCATTCAGCAGTTTCCTGGTTCTGTCCCACTGGTACTGCTTTCTGACTTTATTTCTTTTTCTTATAATTTCCAGAGTTTCCTCAGATAGCTCGTCAGATCTATAGGGATTGCTCTTTTTTCAGCACTGTTGATGCTTCTCTGTGTGGTACGTTTTGTGGACATAAATTTGTGTACTTCTTGTAAATTTCTATTAAATTAACTTGACTGGTAGTTGTAAATGTGCGTTTCTTATTTGTTTTAGTGTCCGGAACCGAAATTATTAGAACAGACTCTTTATCATCAACTCGAATTTTGTTTAGTTCATCAATTTTACATCCGTCAGCTACACCCATAACACTGGATAACAAGGTTTTTGTCCCAAGTATAAAAATGCCGGTTTCCTATGTATTTTTGCACGCTGAATTCAAATTCACGTTCAAAATTACTGCATCACCCACAGATTTTGAGTTCCAGTATATCCACGTAGCATAATACTGTGTGCTTTACAATAAAATGCCGATAAATATGCCGGTGATATTTAGGGATTTGAAATAAAATGTTACACAATATTGCGTAATTCTAAGTAATCTTGCGTAATTCGGAACAGGCAGAACAGGTCTCGAAAAGCTGGCCGGGAGCGCAGTTGCAGTAAATTGACTGGCTAGAGAACATTGCAATTCCACATTTGTCTTGTTCTAATCCTTGAGAAAGTGTGCTGTTGTGTTTAAAGTGTTGTGTTGATACCCTAAGTGCCACTGAAATGCCGAGAAATTGTAAAAATAATCCAAATTCGTTCTGTTACGTCTGCGGCGAGTTGACTTTTAAAACCCAGAAACGTTCGTTTACACCGTTAGTTAGAAAATGTTATGAACTTTACTTTGGTTGTAAAGTAGGCGACCAGGATAAATGTTGGGCCCCCCATATTTGCTGTGTCACATGTGTTTAGCTTCTCACAGCATTGGCAAAAAGGTTCACGTCATATGCCTTTTGCAGTTCCTATGGTATGGAGAGAACCTAAAGACCACGTTTCGGACTGCTACTCCTGTCTGACAAATATAACTGGTGTTACATCAAACACACTGTTGTATATCCTAATCTACCATCTGCACTGAGACCAGTACTTCATAACGAGGAGTTACTTGTAGCAGCACCTGCAGAAAACATGACTTTGAATGATGATGAGTCTAGTAATGAGACCGCACATCAAGTAGCAGAAGAAAATTTGAATTTGGATTTCACATTTGAATCAGGATGTTCTTCAAATTCAATGATTACTTCTCCTTTAAAGATGACCTGGTGCTCTGCAATGATATTTTCTCGGTTATGAGTGCACTTGACCATGAATATCACACTGATGAATGGCGTTTGTTCATTGATTCATCCAAAGCTAGCTTAAAAGCACAGTAGAAATAAATTACCCTCAATTCCTCTCGCTCACTCAGGCAACATGAAGGAAACATACGACAACATGAAGATTCTTTTAGAAAAAATCAAATACGATGAATTTAAGTGGAATACCTGCGGCGATCTAAAGGTTGTGGCGCTATTACTCGGATTGCAATTCGGCTACACGAAGTACTGTTGTTTCCTGTGTGAGTGGAACAGTCGAGACAAGAAAAACCATTATGTAAGGAAAGTGTGGCCGACACGAACATCATTGGTTCCAGGAGTTAAGAATGTCATCAACCTCCTCCTGTCGGTCCTCAGAAAATTTATCTGCCCCCTTTACATATAAAACTAGGACTTATGAAAAATTTCGTCAAAGCAATGGACAAAAACGGTTGCGGATTCGCATATTTGAGGAACAAGAGCCCCAGAATCAGTGATGCTAAAGTAAAGGAGGGTATATTTGTAGGACCCCAGATCAGGGACTTATTTCGAGACGAAAAGTTCGATATAGAGCTGAACAAAAATGAAAAATCCGCTTGGCTGTCATTTAAGAATATTTGTGAGAACTTTTTAGGCAATCACAAATCCGAAGACTACAAGAACATTGTAAAAGACCTTTTGACTTCGTATGAAACGTTGGGGTACAATATGAGTCTAAAAATTAATTTTTTAGATCCACATTTAGATTTTTTCCCGACGATGTTGGAGCCGTCAGTGACGAACATGGGGAAAGATTTCACTAAGATATTTTGGACATCGAAAAGTGCTCCCAAGGCAAGTGGAGCCCCTCTATGCTGGCAGACTATTGCTGGACACGGATGAGAGACGTTCCTGACGCTAAATATAGCAGAAAATCATACATTTGTACATTTTGGAAACATTTTCAGTTATTTTATAAATAAACACATTATACACGTTGTTCTACTATTTATTGCGCTGTTACTTAGAAACCCTGCCTGATAGAATATTTTTGAAAAAAGATTTGAATTCAGCATAAAAAATGTTGCAAGGTTCACATATATATCACTAATTTGCGGGACAAGAAAAAGTTTGAATGAAGAATGAAAAATTGAAAACGTATTTTAAGAATAATCATAAAAATTTTTACCTTCATACATAAGTACATTACATTAGGGGCCTCGGATAAAAATTTGTAGAAATATGTTTTTTCAAATGTTCGAAACTTTTTGGTTCGTAACGTGAAGTCTGTCTTTTTATAAAAGCGATGAGCGTTGAAAACCTGCAAAACTCCATAATAGTTAAATTTAATTTAGAATATTTAGGTCTACTTACTTGAAAATATCAATATCTTCATTTATAGATAGATATGGATAAATGTATTTTTCCTTGGTTGGCGTCGATGAGAAAATCTAGTAGCATACAATGTTTGATTTATATGAATTGAAGAATGTCTGCTGTAAGTGACGAGGTTTTTAAAGAGGTACATATTTTGCCATACTTCACTCTTCTCGTTTCTCTTCAAATGTAAAGGAATGCAATTTTCATAGAAGTGTATTACATATTAAAGGTAGAATAAAACATGCTGCGTATGCCAACGTTCTGTGCGCTTCCCATTGTATTTCGATTCGAATTATTCAAATTTATTATTGGCGTAACGCGGAGATAGTCCCGCAGGACGACCCCTATTAAATCATTCGCGTATAACTTTGCATTTCAACAAATTTATTCATTTCTGTCAAATGCTAATTTTAGCATACAGTCGGTCGCCTACTATCGTATTATCCTTTTTCGCATCGGCTGCGTTATTCGCGTGTTGTTTGTTATGCCTTTGAAAAAAGCATATTTTGTCCCGCAATGTATGTGATACATTGTCGTTACGGAGAATGCGATACTAAAATTCGCAAAAAATCGAAACAAATTGAACAGTGGAATTTTTGCGATAGAGGAAAAACCAAGTTGTAAAGTATGTATTGAAACCACGTCAATCTAGGAGAGGAAAGTACTTTTTGAAACATATTTCGTGTATGTTGTGATGTGAAATATATCTTTTAACCTCTCAAGCGTGGAATACTTGCACGAAATCCAGCGGTGTGTGTGAAATTGACTCGATGCTAATGGACGTGTTCACTTAAAGCGTTCGTAGTACAATTTACTGGACTTTTTTCCTGATTCTTTTATCGCTAAATTCTTGCGCAAAGATTTTATTGGAAACGCAACATAGACTATTATGGAGTGACAATCAGATTGTAATTTAAGCTAAAGTTCAAGTTTGAGTTCAAATGGTGTGAATGACTACTTGCACACATATCCATAAAATATTCCTTGTATAAACGGATTTGAATATACAGGGGTTCATAGGTTTGCTGCATCGTATCTAAAGGTTATTATAATCTATTAAATAACCAAATGGATTCATCGCATCTATTGGCGCTTATAGCAATAGTAGTACCTGAGCATAACACCCGCTTAACTGATCTTCTACGTATTCCTAGTTATAGAACGAACGCACTTCTTAAGGCTCCTCTAACGCACCTGACACGTAACCTTCATAAATACTATCCTGATCCTTTCCACTAATACTTTCTTCCAGTTTTTCCTTCACTCACTCTTTCCTTTTCCTTTTACCTATTCACACTTTCTTGTTACTCATGTATATGTATATTCAAATAGTAGCTCTGTACTTTTGAAAATTCAATGTATCTATTATATTTGTCCTGTAATTGGTTTTTGACTGTTGGACAATAAAGATGTATTATTATTATTATTATTATTATTACTATTATTAGGTGGATACTTACAGGATGTAAATTTTCCAAAAGGATGAATATTTTTGTAATAATAAACTCATCAGAAGTATCGTCTGTTCTACGTCAAGGCAATAGGAAATGAATTTCTGGGATTGCAATCGACCGCAAAAAAAGAACCTTTTTTTGTACTCTGAGTTTTCGATTTATTTCAAATATTTTTAACACTAGAACCGCCGCACCAGTCAATTTGAACGTCTTTCAATTTAAAATCTTTTTTTTAACGGAATTAATTTTGATATGATCTTGAAACCATGTGACTTTTCCTAAATTTGGTTTGGCAATGCTCTCACAAAATTTTGAATATTTTGTAGAACTCTAGGCCGTGTTCTGGAAAATTTTACCTTAAACGGCCTCCCCGGTCACATTGACCGGTACGTTAAAAAAATGTTTTGACAAACTTTATTTATCAATTCTTTTCCTTGGTTGCAGTATTTGAAAGAACTAAACATTTAGACATGTACCACATGTAAATATATACATAATTTCAATTACATATAAAACAAGGCATATAACTGCATCAACCGATCAGAGCTTGTTCCTATTTGTTAGCACTTGCTCGTACTTGTTTCGACATGTTCACCCTTGCCCTCGACAAAGAACCTGTTTCTACTCGTGCTCTTTTTAGTGACTTAATTTGGCGCATGCGTACAAAATATTTTGCAAGTTTCAACCTGCACTATTGTGAACATATAAAAAGATCCGTAGTACTCTGAAAGGGCATTCGTTCAGGTTAGTCAGAACAGTATTTGGTCCAGTAAAGGCCTCTCGGCTGCACAAGCTTTAGCGTATTTAGACGAACTGGAAAATCTATCACCAGAAAATTCCGAGAATGATTCTAAATCAGTTAGTACGGACAGTGAAAACGAAATTCGTTCTCGAGTTGTTGCGAGTGAGGAACAAAATAGTGATGAATCTGACAATGACACAGTTTGTGATGTAACGGTTGCAGTGACTAGTGCTACTTCCAGCGATAAGCAGGAAGTGAAAACGTCTGTTTGTTCTAATCGCCAGCAAAAGAAACCAACAGAAAAAGGGTTTTCCTTCAATCTTGGTGCAGTTTACAAATCAAAAGACAATTCCCAATGGCAAGTAATTTCTGCGAGTCAGCCTACTGCAGGCAGAAAAGCCCAACCCAATATATTCAGGGACAATCCAGGGTCAACAGGCTATGCAAAACAAAAAGTAACCGCAGAAAATATGAATAGTTTTTGGAGATTATTTATCGATGACTCGATACTGAGACACATAAAACAATGCACTGACGCTGAAGCTAGAAAACAACTATACAGTCAAGACTGGCAATTATCTTTAGGAGATCTAGAATCCTTTATTGCCATTCTATACCCACGTGGTGCCCAGGGTTCCAGTCACATCCAAAAACATAAGAATTGGGTAAAATTAATAAAAAAGTTTTTTTTATCGTTGGCCTGTGTAATCTATTATAACTTGAACTGAAAAATTTACCTTAACCACACTTTATTGTAAATAATAAAATTTTCTGGAATTTTTTTAATAAAATGGAAAAGAAGAAACACGTTGTATCCATACAAAAACTTGAAGAATTATTTATGTTTCAAAAGAATTGCAAGAATTGCAATTGATGGACTTATTCCTAATGTAAGTTTTACAACAGACGAACAAGAAGCACTTAAAATGTATAGCTGTTCTATACAAATACTAAACATAAAAAATACTATTATATAATTTTCTTGAAATTGATTTAACCATAATTATACAATGCAAACCTGATTATTGTTACGACAAGTGTATCATAAAAATACTAAATATGAAGACCCGATTTGTGGAAGAGCAAATCCTGGATGCTCCACCAACGCAATGCGCCAGCCCATTCCCTCTTGTCTGTGAAGGCGTTCTTTGCGAAATCCGGCATCATCGTGTTAGATCACCCATCGTACTTGCCCGGCCTGACCCCCTGTGACTTTTTTTTATTTCTTAAGGTAAAATAGGAGCTTAAGGGGACAAGATTTGACAGTGCGGAAGCGATGAAAGCGAAAGCGACGGACGTTCTCAACAAGCTGACAGAAACGGACTTCCAGCACTGCTTTCGACAGTGGAAAATTCGTATGGAGCGTTGTAGGGATCGGCAAGGAGAGTACAGTGAACGGGATAAACTTTGTAATGAAATTGGTGATCAATAAAATGTTTTGTAGCACCAGTCCGGTTATTTAATTGCCACACCTCGTATAATATGAAACAGAACTTATCCCTCAATGGTTTTTATTTCAGAAACCTTTCCCCAAATTGTTCAGGGAAGGAATTAACGCGCTATCGTATAAATATAAATGATAAGTAACATTATAGGTAAATATGCGACTACATAAATCCAAATACAAACCCAAACCAGGGATTAAAATATAATACCTTTGAGTACTTGGCAAGATTTGTGAAAAACTATTTTGAAATGTTATTTTCTTCATAGGGTAATGTTCTCCAGTAATTATTTACGTAAGACTGTCACTGAATTTATTTTTAATTAAACCGGGATAGTAGGAAAACAGTCTCTTATGCCGTAGGGACTGCGACAACCATGACCTGAAATATTGTAGCACACAAGTTTGACGAGCCGATAGGAAATTAAACATAAATCAGAGCTCGCCTACGCAAAGAACGTTGGAAAATCGCAAGATTTACCGTCTATGTGACCCAGTACCTACAGAAAATGTATTACTTTGTTACTGTTATTGCTCAGGTCTCACGTGGACGAAAAATTGCACCGTCACACGACGTGATATTTTAACAATTTAGCGGGACAAAGATATTACAGTAATGAAATTGTAATTCTGATTGTTTTTTTGCCCCTTTAATCAGTAGAAGTTACAATTAAGTATACTTTTCAGATTTATAAAACAATATACAAGATGATCTAATACTTCGACAGAAAATTGAGATATTGCACAATTAAAAAGCATACACAAAACGATAAAAGACGAATTATTGTACATTGTAGGTCGGTTGATTGATTGATTGATTTTCTACCAGAGCAGGGCTGGTCTTTACATCCCTAACACTGAAGCTTAATAGCTTATTGTATTATTCCTGCTTCGGTTTTGTTTTACTTAAACAGGTTAGTTCCCGCAATCAGGTTTAACAGCCTATGTAGTAAATCTTTCTCCATTGGTAGTTCAATTGTGCTTCGCATAGCGAATCTGCGTTGAGCTAACGCTGCACATTCGAAAATAATGTGAGAGGCTGTTTCCTCCTCCTCATTGCAAAGTCTACATAAGGGCTCATCTTTGTAGATCCCCATCTTATGCAAGTGGCCTCTCAAGCAGCCATGTCCTGTTAATAGACATGTTGCTGCTCTAAGCTGTATCTTGTTTAATTCAAGCAGGTCAGCAGTCAGATGTTGCGACGGTCTTCCCATCATCCGTTTGCTGTGCTTTTGTCCAGCTGCATGTTTCCAATTTAATTGGTGTTGTGTTATAATTCACTCATTAATTGCACCACGCACTGCACTCTTGGTAATACCTAGACCCGGTTCAGGGCCTATATAATTCATTTTTGAACCTTCCCTCGCTAGCTGGTCTGCAATTTCATTGCCCGCTATGCCCCTGTGCCCTGGCACCCACACCAGTGTGACCTTGTTGTGTTTAGACAGAGCCATTAGGGTTTGCAGGCACTCCCATACTAGTTTGGAGGTTATGCGATAAGATGCTAATGCCTTTAAGGCTGCCTGACTGTCAGAGAGAATGCACATCGTCTCACCCTGCGGTCGCCGACGCAGACTCTCCCACGCGCAGGTTTGTATAGCATATATTTCTGTTTGAAATACCGTGGTGTATCGCCCAAGTGATACACATACTTTGTATCCCTGGTTTTCCTCATATACACCAACGCCAGATTTGTAGATCGGTTAGTAGTGCTTCTTTTCGGACGAGTGGTACCTTACAAGCTCGAAAGAGATCTTTTGTTAATGGCCTATTAAATAACCGGATACAGTAAAGTAATCTTTACTGTACTTTTTTAAAATCATCGTGATATCCATTTTCTTCTTTTACGCTGCTGCTTTCACTTCGCACACATTGCGTTACTGAAAGCAGAAGACGTGGTTTCAGAAGAAAATGGCTTGCTCTTTGTACGTAGCTGTGGTCTACTGCTGCTTAATAATGGGTTACAAAAGGGTGATACTTTGTGGTTATGCATATGTACTTGAAAACGATTAAGAATCGTTAAAAATCATTTGTCAAGGATATTTATTTTGAAATGGCACCCACTGAATTCAAAGGAAATAAGACTCTGTTTAAAAATTGAACTTCTCAAAGAGAAAAACAATAATTGCAATTTTAAATGCCTGGGAGCTAAATAAACAACTCATTTTTGTAGTTGTTTCTTTACGATACATTAACTAAATCTCCTCATCTGTGATAGAGAACTTCGAGTGGTAATAGTATACGGATCTTGTAGATTTTCTGCCAAAAATTTGTTTCGTTACAATACTAATGAATTAAAATATACTCTTGCCTATCTATGCCCCGCATATGTATAGTCTGAAGGAGTTTCAAGTAGGGCTCGGCGCATGACTCGGTTATTTGGTTAATCGATTAATCGACTAGTTAATAGTCACGATTTCCAAACTTCAATTAGTTAACTCGCCGTCAACAACGGTTTGGAAATAGAAGAACTTAAACATCTTCTTCAAAAGTGTAGTAGTATCGTCGAGCACTTCAAACATTCAACACTTGCATGAAACGTGTTGCAATCGGTTCAAAAAGGTATGGGCCTCCCTACACATAAGCTAATCCAAAGTGTGAAACCCCCCTGGAATTCAACTTTCCTTATGATAGAAAGATTGCTAGAATAGCATCAAGCAATAACAACGGTAATTAACGACAGGAATATAACCACAAGATCTACAGCATCTACATTAGAATTGATAGAAGGCCAGTGGAAAATCCTCGAAATTTTAAAAGCTGTGTTGCAACCTTTTGCTTTAGCCACGCAAGTAATGTCATTCGAAATCTTCCCTGCAAGCTCTATTGTTGTTCCAATTGTAAAAAGTATGTTAACCCATTTCTTACACCGCAGTGAAATAGACTATAGAAACAGATTTAAAAAGTAAATTCAATATTGAAATAACTTTAGGTGCGAAACGTTAGATGTATGTACGTTTCTTGATCCTCGCTACAAAAACGTAGAAAGGAGTTTTGGGCTCTCTGTTTGCACAAAAAAACACATGGAAAATATGATTAAAAATATTTCTAGCCAAGATGTATCACATTCTCAACCAGAAGTAAGCTGTAGTAAGACTGCTGTAGACATTTTGTTTCCCGAGGATGCACAAAACAGGGAGATACAAAGTGAAGTTGATTGGTACTGCGAAGAAAGACCTATAGACAAAACCCGATATCCCCTTCAGTGGTGGAGTCAAAACGGATGTCGCTTTCCGTCGTTGGCCCTATTAGCTAAAAAATATTTAGCAATACCTGCGACTACACCGGCAGAAAGAGTGTTTTCTGCAGCTGGAAACATTGTAAACGCAAAGAGAAGTTGCTTAAAAGGAAAAACGGTGAACGCAATACTTTTTTTGAATAACAATTTAGAATAAGTATTACAACATTAGAATGTAAATAAAATGTAGATAATTATAAAAATAACGGTTTCTTTGTTCATATACGTATCCCGCCTTTCTGTCCACGGTACATTTCCACATAAACAACTTTTTGTTGTAATTAACTAAAAAAGTTCATTACATTAGCAGATTAACCCTCTATAGTACCATGTATATTTGAATATACAAATATGAACCTGGCTGTCCATTGCTTTATATAGGCTGCTAGCCGAAATCGTGTACTGTATACTTGATAATTAGAGCGGGCCAAGAGCGCCACGCGCCAGGTTCGCAATCAGGCTGCCGGGCGCATATATGTATGTAAACATAGGTAATTTAAATATGTAATTATTAGGACGAGGACCAAAACCACTGTCTATTACGTCGTGAAGACGCGCAAATATACACCTGCAGTTTGGGTGTTCGTTGATAAATAGGGCGTTGTTCACAGTGGGCCACTACAAAAAAAAAGTTCATTCATCGACGGCTACGAACTAACAGCGCGCTTATTCATTTACGGATGACGCGCTCTATTCATCAACAAATGACGAGTCTGCAGATGTTACGTTTGCACCACTTCGTGGCATACTAGAAACAAGCGTCGGTGTGCTCGCTTTAGTGATTATGTCTAACGTAACTATTAAAAATAAACGGCCATTGCCTATGAAAGTTAATAAATTTCTTAGTGAATTTGTGGATTTACACTACAATGGGAGTACAATTTTCTGTAAAGTTTGTAAAAAGAAATGGTGTGTCACAACAACGTCAATTTCAATTAGAATTGCTTTTAACGTTTATGGTATGTGGTCTACCACTTCGTATACTTGATAAAAAAGCATTTCGAAAATTCTGGGGTACATACAATACCGAGTGGATACTACCATCTCGGACAGCGTTACGGAGAGATATTCCACGAATACGTGAGGACATTGAAAATCGAATTAAAGCCGAATTAAAAGATAAACAGCTGTGGCTATGTCTTGATGAGACGACAGATTGCAAAAAAAAATCTATTTTGAATATAATAGTGCGCGTATTAGATCCTATTAAACCAAATTTTGCAATTCTATTAGCCAGTAGAAGATTAAAACAGTGTACTAGTAAAGCAATTACGGCCGTAGTTCTCGAAACGTTACAAAAATTTCAAGTGTCAACCAGTCAACTGTTGTTGTTCATGAGCGATGGTGCAGCAACAATGTGTAGTGTAGGCCGTTCCCTTAAAGAAAAGTGTGAAGGACTTTTACATGTTACGTATAAAGTCCATGCTTTACATCTTGTGGCACAAACTATTCGAGAGTGTTACCCGGAGGTGGATGCATTAATAGCAAACACAAAAAAAGTGTTTCTCAAAAGTCCTAAGAGGACTAGGGCATTCCACAGGTTATGCCCTGGTATTCGAGAACCACCACAGCCCATTCTTACGCGTTGGGGAACGTGGTTAAAAGCCGCTTTTTATTATAATGAACATTTTCAAGAAGACAAATCCGTTATTTTGCAATTCGTCCCTGCCGAAGCTAGAGCTATTAGGATGAGCCAGAAGGGATTTCTCGATATTTCTGTTGAAACACATCTAAAGAATATTAGCAACAATTACAAAGGGTTAGTAGACGCGATAGAAAATTTGCAAAATTCTGGATTGTCGTTGGTAGAATCAGTGCAAGTTGTGGACGAAGTTAGTACATTGTTACACAGTATAAACGATGCAACAAGTGGACGAGTTTTAGCTAAGTTCGATAGTGTTTTAAAAAAGAATCCGGACTACACGAGATTAAGACAAATGTGCGATGGGGCATCTGCAGATTCCTTGACTAAGTCTAAAGATTATTTTAATTACGCCTGTCTTACTTCGGTAGACGTGGAACGGTCGTTTTCGAAATATAAGAACATTTTTTCGTCTCGGCGAACATCCTTCACCGAGGCAAATGTGGAAACTTATCTGATGGTGCAACTTTTTAAACAAGCTTATCCGCATTATTAAGAAGGATAGAATTTATTTATTATATCTTTATTTACAGTTACATTATTAAGTACAACAGAATAAAAAAAGCGTTCAGTTTCTCAGTTATTTCCTTATTACATCCCATTTACAACGCATACCGTTTTCAATCAAATAAAAAATCATAATGAAAATAAAAACACCTCAGCGTGTACATATATATATATATATATATATATATATATATATATATATATGTATCCGCTTTAATTACTAAACATTATTATTGCGTCAGCTTTTATTTTTTTACTCTTGTGTATTAATTTCGAAATATCACATATCTGCTGTGACTCACATATACGCTATTTACAATAAGCGGCCGTTGCGCCTGATTCCGATTCTGTTGGATGGCGCAATTTGGCCCGCTCTATTGATAATACATGCCTGGGTAATTGTATTCGGGTGTTTTCGTTTAGCGATTTCAAATAGTAGTGACGAAGAAAACCGGCAACGTCGAGCGCGTTGTGTTGTGATGTCGTTGAGAGTATGTCTCAAATAATCGAATGGATTTTAGAAAATTCACGCGAATAAAAGGGGAAGAAAAATTGGTATTTAATTGTGTACAGTACGTCGAATATTAAGCTGTGTTGTGTGTTTGAATCTTAGAATCGTAGCACGTAGTAAGACGTATACTGCAACTGTATATCCAAATATACGCTGTGCAATAGCGATTGCATTTTTACGCTTTGATCGTTTTCTTTACTATGGATCCAGCGCGTTTCTATGGAAAGAAAAAAGAAGCAAATATTCTTGTACCAGACATTGAGAGCGATGGTGACTTCAGCAGCGATGATAGCGTTGCAGATGAGACTTATCTGCCAAATTGCTTAGAGGGTAAATTTTCCTTTTCCTACATTTTGTAACATTTTTGTTAGTGAATCTTTACTTGTAGATTCAGGTAGTAGCGATAGCCAATGCGCTGTAGATTATAATTTGGGAGGGGAAACTGATTCTTCTTCTGGTGATGAAGATGTACCTCTCTTACCTCTACTGAATCAAGGTTCCAGCTCCTCAGATTTTACAAAAACTATCCCAACAAAAAAGAAGATACATCTAAAATGGACAGATTGAAAAAATTAGGTCACGCGAACACTTCTTTGGGGTTCCTACCTACGTCCTGAAACCCAAGTAGAAACTCCGGTTCAATACTTTCATAAATTGATCTCTTAGACTACATGGTGGACCAATCAAATCTGTATGCTGCACAAACTGATATATCCCTAAACTTTTCAATAAATTCCCAAGAACTGGAACAATTTTTAGGAACATGTTTTTGTATGTCCTTGATATTGGTACCGGCTACTAGAAGGTATTGGAATAACGCATGTAGAGTTCCTCAAGTGGCTGATGTAATGCCATTACGTAGGTTTGAACAAATTAAAAAGTTTTTACATTTTGCGGATAACCATCAACTACTGTTGGATTGGCCAGATCGGTTATTCAAAATAAGAAAAATAGTTGAAAGCATACGACAAAACATGAAGTCCATTCCAATTGAGCAACATCTGTCAGTAGACGAACAAATTATTCCGTATAAAGGCCGGAGCGGACTAAAACAATATAATCTCAAAAAACCCAAGAAATGGGGCTACAAGTTATATCGTCTTGCCGGTGCAAGCGGTATTGTGTATGATTTCGAAGTATATTGTGGATCGCATAAACAACCAGACAACTTGTCAGATATTGGTGCAAGTGGCAATGTAGTTATTCGCTTAGCTGAACGAATCCCAAAGAACCAACATTTTTTGCTTTCCTACGACAATTGGTTCTGTAGTCCCGAATTACAAATAGAATTAGCTCGAAATGGCATCCGTAGTTTGGGCACCGTTCGTACAAATAGGGTTCCCGATAATAAATTGCCATCAGACAAAGTACTCATGACACAAGGTAAAGGAAGTTACGTAGAAAAGATTGCTATTCATAAAAGTGTGACACTTAGATTGGTAAAATGGTACGATACTAAAGCGGTGACATTGCTTACTACATTTTCGAGTGCTCTTCCGGAAACCAATATCAAGAGGTACGATCGTAAGAAAAAAGAAAATGTTACCATCAAATGTCCCAGTATTATTCTCTTGTACAATAAATTCATGGGAGGCGTAGATCTAATAGATTCCCTTTTGGCGCTCTACCGAACAAAAATTCGGTCAAGGAAATACTACCTTCGAATGTTTTTTCATCTAATGTACATGTGCGTTATCATTGCTTGGCTTATGTAATGAGTCAGTTTTATTTGTCGGCGATTTCAATTTTCCCCGCTTCTACGATCATGTCAGCAATGGTATACCGAATTCAACAATTCCTTTTTTTCTCGACTTCTGTGGTGCAGTCAAGCTAAATCAATTTAATTATGTCCTAAATGTTGACCATCGACTTCTAGACTTAGTTTTATGTAATTTCCATTCTACTTTAGAAATCGCAAGAGATGAGCATCCTTTTGTACCAGAAGATCCATACCATTCTGCTCTGTGTATTAGTTTTGAAATTTTAAGTTCACCGAAGTGTACTAAATTTCCATCACATGGTAATTTGCGTTACAACTTTCGAAAAGCTAATTTTGATAAACTTTACGATCACCTTCTTAATTATGATTGGACTTTGTTAAACCGTTCCGATGTCAATTTCGCGATTGACCAGTTTTATTCCGTGTTGTACAAAATGTTTGATGAGTGTGTACCCAAGTATCCTGTCAATAACTCAGAATTTCCACCTTGGTTCTCTTTGGAAATTCGACGTAATCTGAAATTAAAAGATTACTATCGAAAAAAATGGAAAATAACGAAAGACTCTACTTTTCTTCATGAATTTAGAAGACCTCGCTCGTTAACAAAAACGCAAATATCACGTGCATATGAAGCGTATATTTCTCAAACGGAAGGTGCTATCAAAGTAGAACCAAAACGCCTATGGTCTTTTGTACGAAGTAGGAAGGGAACTACACGCATACCTGGTAGATTGGTGCTCGATGGAGTAGCCCTCGACGATCCTCAACAAATTGTTGACGCTTTTGCAACAGTATTTTATGAAGTTTATACTTTGTCCAACGTTACCGACCCTCCGCCCAATCTTCCACAACTACAGTCGTTTAGTTTGGTTCCGACAACAGAAGACGAATTGGTTAAAATTATGGCCGCCTTTCCAGATAGGGCCACCGCGGGCGATGACTTGGTGCCGAGCTTCTGTGTTAGGAATTTATGTAATGCCTTTGCGATACCTTTATGCCAGATTATTAATCTTGCCATCAGGACCTCCACTTTTCCGGATAGATGGAAACGTGCACGAATTGTACCTGTCTTCAAGAAGGGAGATTCTACTCAAATTCGAAATTATAGGCCCATCGCTATACTTAATAACTTTGCGAAGATTTTTGAACATATTATATATACTACGATATACAGGAATACTCGCTCACATATCGCAACTTGCCAAAACGGCTTTGTGAAGGGACGCTCGACAGTAACAAACCTGGCCTGTTTCACACAATTTATAAGCGAAACTTTAGATGACTGCGGACAAGTTGACGTTATCTTTACCGACTTCTCACATGCATTTGATACTCTCAGTCATGAATTACCTCTATATAAACTGGACTCGTTTGGTTTAGCTCCCAACTTCTCCTTGTTAATTAAATCTTACTTGGTAAAAAGAACTAACTATGTATTTTATAATGGATTTAATTCGTTTGAATTTGTATCTAGCAGCGGTATCTCACAAGGATCCAATCTTGGTCCATTGATGTTCATTCTATACATAAACGACCTCTTAACATCCTTATCTTGCCATGTCCTCGCTTATGCCGACGATGTTAAACTGTTTTGTAATATTAACTGCCAACAAGATATCGAGAGTCTTCAGACGAGCATTAATATACGACCGAGTGGTCAAAATCCAATACACTGACATTAAATTCTAGTAAATGTAATTTTATGTGCTTCACGAGAAAAACAAATCCATATATCTCCACTTATCAAATCAACGATATTTCTATCGACAAGATTACCAATCTTAAAGATCTAGGTGTCACTTTTGATCCAACTTTATCGTTTAACATACATATTGAACAAATTTGTTCATCTGCCTCTAAAATGATGGGTTTTCTTATGAGAACGTCCAAATACTTCAATGACGCACTAGTGCTAAAATCCCTTTATTTTGCATTTGTACTCTCGAAATTGGAGTATGCCTCTATGTTTGGTATCCTTTCTATATGTCCTATCAAGCTCCAATTGAACGTGTTCAGCGTCGATTCCTCAAATTCTTGTCGTTCAAAGTTAATGGCGAATATCCGCCTTGGCATACTTCTTACAACACCCTTCTCGAATCGCATCAATTTCGTTCATTGTCATCCCGTCGTGATTACCATAGCGCCCGATTTTTACACAAATTATTAAATGATAGGATCGACTGTATGCAGCTGGTCTCCCACATAGGATTCAACGTACCTCGAATAGCATCTCGTTATGCTCCAACCTTTACTATGCCGACACCGAGGACCAATCTTCGTTTGCGGTCGCCAATCTATCACATGATCAGGAACGCTGAGAAGATATTTAGTGATATTTTCACCGGAGAGTTGGCGCCATGATACACGAAATATAATAGTTTTTGTATAGTTATGTCATGTTTTTAAATCAATATGTATTGTGTTCACAATGTGTATATTTGTCCTGTAATTGGGTTTACCTGTTGGACAATAAACATTATTATTATTATTATTATTATTATTATTATTATGTATAGGCGCGCTAATAGGAACTATGGAGTTACTAAAAAACAACAGTTATCTTTATATGACTTCAAGACAGACGTTGCCCTGAGTTTATGCTAGGCTGGTAAGTTGGGAAAAAGAGGCCGCCCATCCAGCAGTACACCAATGGAAAGAAAAAAAAATTAAAACTTCTGTCTCTGTTAACGGTGATTGCCGCTCTGATAAAATGGACCACTGGGCTCAGTATGAGAAAAAGACTGGAAAATGTAAGAACAGGAAATGCCAACTACCTAGAAATAGTCTGAAATGCCATCGTTTCACATATTTGCCCAAGAAACTTTTTTCGGGTAGTCTAAAATGATGTGTGCAATAGAGGGTTAATCGATTAATTGAATAATCGCCATTAGTCGACTAATTGATTAACCGCCATTGGTCGACTAATCGGTATTACTTGATTAATCGGTTACATCGGTTAATGACTATTTTGTATTTCGACTAGTCGACTACGGTTACCAGTAAAAGTCCGAGCACTAGTTTCAATGCAGCTCTATAAATTGAGACTGTTTTACTTGCAGACAGTGTACTCTTGCCAAACTCGCACGTGCTTTTCTATTAATACCAGGAAATTCAGATAACGCCCATACACACTTTCGATGGCGCGTCGAGGTTACATGGTTGTTGAACTGCTTCGTTCTTGGCCTACAAGATAACGTTCCATTTGCGTAGTAAACAAAACACGGTTGCTTATTCTGACGAGCGATATGCACCATATGCATGAAGATGCTATGCATATAAGTGTGTCCAGACTGACTAAATTAGTCGGCCTTCCGTTACGTATCGTTTATCTTGAAGGCGCAGAAGTCTTACATAAATAAAACAACTGCGCTATTCTTGGAAGTCCATCTTAAGCAGAAATAATAACCCCTTATCGTTCTTGTTGCTATCCGTCTACACTGGTCGTCAAAATGTTCTCAATTTCTCTAAAGTTTCTATGTAAATGGTTACGACTTGAAGCCTTCTAACTTTATATTTGCGCTATCTAATAATATAAATATGAATATGTGATGAACTCTTCCTCGTGATTATTTAACAAAGAGAACATCCCAGGTGTTAAATTCAGTTTTCAATAAAATTTTATGGTAGAGTATACTAAAGTATGCCCATAGCAATTTTTTTTATCTGCGGGAACTGTGAGACTGTACACCGACTTTAAATATTTTGAAAATTCAGAATACATTTTTTTAGAATTCATTCAACGTATAACTCAACTCCTTAGAAGCATTTTATTTTCTTATTATCACAGTTTGTGAACAGTTAACTGCCATTAAAGTAACAGGTATATTTGACTTAATAATAGTTAAGGAGGGTGGGAAGAGTATTGTTACAATAACAATGGTCTTTATTATCCAACAGAATACAATATCTAATTATAGTATAATACAAAAGATAGGTGAAGAGCTCTTCTGAACGTAATATATAGTGTACACATACATAAAAGCGAATAATTATAAAACAAAAGTAACTGCAACAACAAAAAATAAAGACATTCACTGAGAAAATAGATCACTAAAGCTGGTCACGAGCGCACGGTACCGCGCAGTAGCGTAGAGTCGACCAGGCCTCGCGTTCCACTAGAGTTATTCTGCTAATAGAGATGTTTGCTGCCGCAAATAATTTCGCTCATCTTTTAAATAAAAATTAAATAACACGTGTTCAAACACTTACCATTTTAAGAGTCCTCCATGAAATCACAAAGTGAATAATGTCTGTTAAATATCTGCAACATTAGATATGTTTCAACTGTTGTTTCGACAAAACTAGTACGGCATGAGGAAAAAATGCGTTTATAAGCAGAGAACGAACGTTCTACATCTAGTGACGTAATATTTGCGTAAGTAAAATAATCTTTCAAATAACTTAACGATTCTGTTGACGCACCTTTACAAATGTGTCTTAATGTGCCAAAATCAGAATTTTTCTCAAAAACACTTTCAAATTTTTCTAGAACAGAAACATTTTTTGCGTCTTCAATCGCGCATAGCTGTGCGTGAACATGTTGCACTATTTGTAGAGATTCTTCTAACGGCACCGCAGGATTTTGTAATTTTTCTATTGCATCTGCTAGCCCGAAGTAATTGTCGTGAATGATTTTTAAATCCATTTTAACCTGACTATCTTGAAATTTCGACTGGCTTTTCTGGATAGCGGCAGCTTCCTTTGTATCGAATTGTAAAACCACGTTCTTAATATTGTCAAAATATTTATCATAATAAAACATTTTCTGATACTATCCGCCACAAGATTGAGAGCATGAATTTTACACGTAATGTGTAACAAATTAGCAGAATGCTTTTTAAGAGACCGGCCTACAGAAAGCATGTTTGCAGCACCATCACTCACTAACATCAAGAGTTGGTTTGTTGAAAGTTCAAACTTGTCCAATGTATTTAACACTAACTTTGAAATTACTTCGGCAGTACACTGTTGTATTCGTATGGAGACTAATAGAATTGAAGGTGCTGATTGATGAGGTTCCAATTTGCGTGCCATTACATTAAGAACAGAATGTTTCTTCCGATCTGTTGTTTCGTCGACACATAACCACAATTTTTGATCTTTCAACTCCGATTTTATTTTTTGTTCAATATGTTCGCGCGCAGATGGCACAATTCTTCGTAACGATGTTGGTAATTTGCACTTCGAATAGTTATTCCAAAAGCAGATAAATGGTTCCTTGTCTAGTAAATTAAACGGTATATTACATGCGATAAACGTAACGCATAAATTAAATATAAATTTTTCATTGTCTCGTGCGCAATTTCTTTTTGAGACATGCTTTTCACTATTTACGTGTCGTAGACAATGTTGTCTGGACCAACACATTAACGGGATTTTACAGATTACACATTTAATTTTAGCACCTTCATATATTAAGTCTGGAATTTCTGCAATAAATTTTCGAAGTTTGTCTGACCGCGGTCGTTTTGCTGACGAAATCATAATTTTTCTAGGACAGATAAACAATTGCGCAAATGACCAGCAGAGAAAATGTCCGTACTGCTCCGCAGACGAAGTAATACTACCGTTCCTCTCGGTCCGAACTGATTCTACGCCGATGCGCGGTACCGCTCGTGGCCAGCATTATAGATCACTATACAGTTTATTAGCATTCCTCGACATGTCGCTGCAAGAACAAAGAAAGTTTCCGTTTGTCTAGTTTTATACTGAGGTATCGAAAACTCAACTGCCTCAAGTACATATGTTCGGGGCATCAATTTTATTAGTCATTATTTTGGCCAGCAAAATTGCATGTTATGTTGATCCAACAAATTCTTACAATCTGTTCCGCGTAGTGGATAAGTTCCGGTGATTTTAAAAGTTAAGTATGTATTTTAGGAACCTCTTTTGTGTTCTCTCAATTGCGAATTGTTGGTAAAGATATATTGGGTGTCAGATAACAGATACGTATTCCAATTTGGGGACCACTAGGGTAAAATACAGAGTTTTAAGAGTTTGAGAATTCGAAAATCCTTCGGCATGTTCTTATAAGAAAGCCTAGGGATCGAGAGGTAGAAGTGTAAATAGTCACTATATGTTCAGAAAATAGAAAATAGAACGCCCAAGTCTTTAAACTGCGTTGATCTTGGTATGGTGACGTTCTGCACCGTGTAGCCAAAAAGTACAGGATTTTTTGTCTTAAAGTATGTAACAACAGCACATTTATTGATATTGAAACGAACCATATTGTTAATACACCAATAATTGATTCTGTCCAGGTTTGTTTGTAAAATAGTTCTAAATCATCAGCATATGCGAGAACTCTACAATCAAGGTAGGAGAGGAGATCGTTAATGAATATGTTAAATAAAAGGGGACACAAATCGGAACCCTGTGGAATTCCCAAAGGAGTAGTTAATATATTGGAGGTAAAACCATTACAGCACATCTATTTTCTAAATAGAAAGGTAATTTTTGATGCGAAACCAGATGAAAGAATTTTAGAAGCGAGTATGGAGTGGTCAATAGTGTCGAATGTTTTGGCAAAATCTGTGTAAATAACATCGACTTGCTGTCTATTATCGAGGGATTGGCTAACGTACTGAGTAATTTCTACCAGATTTATCACAATTGACCTATCAGAAATAAAGCTGTGTTAACATAGAGATATATAAGACTTTATGACGTTGTATAGTTTTAAGTACAACAAATGTTCAAATATTTTAGAGCAGGTGGAGAAAACACTAACGGGACGATAATTGGCTACATCACTTTTGTCACCATGTTTGGAAACGAGGGTTATCTTAATTTGTACTAGCAGTACATATTTCCGGGCTGATGGGCCGTGGTCTTTGATGTGTCGAAGTCGACGTTTCGCCAAACACTGCGGTCGGCATCTTCAGGACGATGATTAGCTTTCACTGGTCGTCTGATGAGCCATCCGCATTCTCTCAAAAGGTGGAAATTTCGCCATTACACCACGGCCGTTACCAAGCGAAGACATTATAGCCAACTTAGAATCAGCCCTACGATGTCTACCTAAAGAAACAGCTAACGATATTCGGAGAGATCCTACAAAAATAATCCGGTCCGCCAAGCCGCCCCGCAGTAACATTTCCACCAAAGAGAGGGACGCCATCAAACTTCTGAATGCGAACAAGGACATTCTCGTACTTCGGGCAGACAAAGGCAACGCCACCGTCATCTTGAACAAAGTCGACTACCATAAACGTATACTAGACTTGCTTGACCCAACTACTTATAGGACACTACCTCGGGATCCCACCAGCAAAATTGTTCGACTTACAAACAATCTAGTAAAGAGTTCTTCGATCACCGAAGAGGATAAGAAAAAACTCATCACTAGTGAGGCACTACCGCCACGCCTGTACGGTTTACCAAAAATTCACATAGAAGGGACTCCTCTCAGACACATAGTAAGCGCAATAGGCTCGCCTACAGAACAACTAGCGAAGTACCTGACTTCGGTATTATAACCACATACGGGACTAACACCGTCTTACATTGAGGATTCCACGCATTTCGTGAGCAAGTTGAATAGCTTGTAACTCGGTCCGGATGATATATTAGCGAGCTTCGACGTTGTGTCACTTTTTACAAAAGTTCCTGTAACCGATACTCTACGGTATATTAGCAACATCTTCTCCGAAGACATTACCGCACTATTCCGTCATTGCATGATTACTTCCAATGGAACAGTACGTTCTTTGAACAGACAGACGGCGTAGCCATGGGCAGTCCACTGAATCCCGTAGTAGCCAATTTCTATATGGAGAAGTTCGAACAATTAGCTCTGGATACATCAACCCATAAACCAATCACCTAGTTTCGCTATATAGATGATACGTTTGTGGAATGGAGCCATGGCAGGAAGAACCTGGACAGTTTCCTTCGGCATCCAAACAGCGTTCACCCTAACATCCGCTTCACCTTAGAGGTGGAAAAGAACGGTACACTTCCTTTCTTAGATGTATTAATGTACAAAAAAGACAACGGAACCCTCGGCCACACCGCAAACCCACTAATACAGACCACTCATCAGGCGACCAGTGAAAAGTAATCATCGCCCTGAAGATGCCGACCGCAGTGTTTGACGAGACGTCGACTTCGACGCATTAAAGACCACAGCCCATCAGCTCGGAAATATGCACTGCTAGTACAAATTCAGTCACCGGCCGTGAAAGCCTACAGTTATTTTTAGGGATTATCTTACTTAATTTCTAGAATTGAGGAAAAGTAAAGGTTTTGCAATACAAGATAAATATAGTATTTAATAGCGTAAACAAAACAATTGCGTGGTCTCGAATAAAAAAGAAATTAGAAAGTCCATCGTGTCCGGCAGTGGTTATGATGATGTGCTCATTCAAACATTTTGATTTTTCACCTAAGTATAAAAAACAACTGCTTCCTATAGATCCCCTTCTGCTGACACCAACTGACAAAAGTCTGATATTCCTTACAGAAGTCTTCATTTCTGCGGATGAAGTTGTATGCAAAACAGTTTGGTTCATTCCTTCACTTTTTGGAATATCTGAAGAATCCTTATAACAATCGTCAACCATAATTATTCGGAGATAAGTTAAGCAAGATAAAATTATATTCAAGTATACTGAGTGTTCAATTTCAGCTACACATGATACAAGTTTGGTTTCTGAAATAGAACACGTTTATGTCAACTTTCAATAGTAATTCCATGTCTATATTCTAAACTTTCTTTAACGACCATATTATTTTAGGCGAGTATGTCGAATGTGAACTGAAACGAAGCAATGCAAGACAATAAGAAACCAATTGGTTTGTAATACTTTTTTATAATCATCCATAAACGTGTGCCTATAAGACGTAGCTGTTTCTTAATGTATCGGTGAGAACAAAAGTTTATCGAAACTAATTTCATAACTGCAATTTTACTGTTAATCGTGAGTAATCAATTTGTGATCGAACATTAAAAAAGAACGAAGAAGAAAATGTTAAATACACTGGACCCGTATTAGAAATTACGCCTGGTTTATGCGACACACAACGCATGGCAATACAAACAATGCATTATAAATATTTAGCAGCTCTAGTTCATTTGCATTGAATGCACATTGCATGGGACCTCAATGTCAATACACTTCTGTAATCGTTTTGTTCTTTTGTTTCGTCTATAATTGCGGGTATGCCTATTTCTAATGTACATGAATTTCGTTTTTGCAAGTAATAAACTCGCGTGCAAGATATGAACATGACTAGGAAAATACAAAATTAAATTCAGTTTGTTGTTATTAACGTAACAGGTCAATGCTCCAAGGTTTCAGACAAAACTTGAACCCTCGATAAAAGGTTGAGAGCAAAATTAGTATGAGTATGGTACAGGTCTCGCGTTGTAGGATGGCGAGTTCCGGCGCTGTCCGAATGTACTGTCGGACATCGTTCGGGAAAATTCAAGTTTCGACTATAAAATAAAGTCTTGTATTTCCACCGTGCATCTGAAGCGTTCGCCATCCTATAACGCACAAACTGTACGTATCTACGTAAGTTTGAATGTGGAAAGCAAAAGATAGTATAACAAAATGTACATTTTTATAAATATTTTATATAAAAGTTGTTTGGCGAGATCTTACCATTTTACTGGGATATACAAGAATAGATTGATTGTTTGAGAGTTTCGTTGTATGACGCTATGACTATAATTTTTTTAATAAAACGGCGTGTATAGTGTCTTTTTAGCTACTTGATAACGCTATTTTAACTGCTAAAATAATGTTTATTAAAAAATGTTAGAAAAAGCAAAAGAAACTAACAAATAAAATGTCACAATCTTTATCCATATGTCTTTATTTGACAGAAATTTTAAAAAATCTAAAGCAAACGTTCAAAATACACACCATTTACAGCCAGACAGTGACCTAGCTTGTCATTGAATTCACGAATCAAGTTTCTGAGTGCATTTCGAGGCAAAAATGCAATTTCCTCTCTAATTCGCTGGCCCCATATACAGCGTAGTGATTGTTCTATCTATACAACTGTTACCAAACATCCTACACCAGTGAGTAAAGCTATGATTTGAAAAAAAAAAATAAATATGAGGTAGCATCTACACCAGGAGATGGGGGCTCTTGGAATCCAACGAGAAAACTATTTTGGCTTCTCTCGTAGACGTACCGCAAACTAACCTACATCTATCTCTTTCATAATTGGCTTGTAACTAGGGTTTTAAAGTTTGCAACCATAGTAACTGTGGTTGAAAATGTCATTCGCCAAGTTCATGGCGTGTTTCTGTTTAGTTTTGGACATTTGTCTGTATTTTTCAGTGAATTATAATGGATTTGTTCATTTCGTACTCGTTTAGTTCTGTTGCTTGAAGTTTCTGTTTAGACATCGGCCTTTTCAAATCTGCCTGTACGGATAAATTTAACAATTACAAGTATTAGAACTACAGTAATAGGTACGTTTATTATTTATGGTATTTGTAAAGTATGTTATTTAAAATATGTTTGTTTATAGCACCCACTCCCTCTCAGCGATTGGAGATCACAAGTTAATCAAGCCGTCGCGGCCTCTCCTGCTCACGCGTAAGTATGTACGCCCTTACTTGCTTGGATTAACGCCCACCTTTATTGCTGCATTCGCTTTACAAGACCTGTATATTACTCCGACATGAATTGTTAAAGTAGCAACTGCGATACCTCGATTAAGGCCGGTAATAGCCTCTACAGCGGCTGCTTTAAAATGCGCACAGAAGGTGCAGGAATCTGCTGACGCAAGCCTTTATTTGAGCGGATTTGTAATCTGGGCAAATATGCGACAGTTTTCCAGGCAGAAATATTTGCTATCGATGTGAATGTTGGGGCACTCTGCAAGAGATGTGCTAGACGCAGGTCAATTAAAGTTTTCTGATAGCCAGAGTACACTGCGATCTCTCGAGAGGGAAAGACAACAGTCCTAATATTCTGGGTAGAACACCAAGATTACTTTCATCGGAACACCTGGACACACTGGCATTGATGGTAGCGAAGTGGCTGATGCCCATGCTAGCAAGGAAGCTGAGTACATTCCGCCGGATCCAGAACCTTTAATTGGCATATTCTTCGACGCTGTGAAAACGCACGTTACCTACTGATCCGAAAAAGAAGTTATTCGAACCTGGGGTATATCTCATGCGAGGGCGTTTACGTTGCCCAGCCGAGACAGAGCCAGGGAACTTACAGAACTTGACAAGAAATATATCAGCTCTCTAACCGCAATCTTTGCCGGCTACGCTCGATTAAGGAAACACCTACAGTGACTGGGGCGCGCTCAAGAGAAGAAGGCGCCGTCTGTGTTTACAAGAGGAGGGGATAGTTAAGCACAATTTCTGCCACTGAGTTGTCGTCTGCCGAATCAGATTTTCTCCTTCTCTTGTGACTTTTGTAACGCAGATTTTCGCAGAGTGAACTTCTAGAAAGATGGGTCTACTTGGCGAACTTTAGAATTACATTTCTGGCTTACAATAAACCATGCTAGTCGATGCAGATGGCTCAATTGTAATTGTAGTTAAAGTATTTACAATACTTCTCCAGATTGTAAAGTGACGTAGATGGAATCATTATCTTAAATAGGTTTCGGTATTTGTACAGCTGTCTATGTATAATTCCTGATGAAATGATAACTAACTTCGGATCCTCTGAGACTGCCTTATGCAAAGTACTTGAAGATTTTGCTTAACTTAGCCCGTCTCTCACAGCAACCCAAGTTCTCGTAATGCTAATTCGGAAGAGCCTGTAAACCAAATAACGTTTGCTCTCTGCTAATCTGTAACAACTTGACGAGTTACAGCTATTCGTTGCTTCTTACTTCAACATTTATGCATACGATAAATTATCTTAATACATACATCCATTAATAATTTGAGAAAGTCTTGCGTTTACACGATTAAATATATCAATTCACCTTGTATATCGATTTCAAGTAAACATGTCAGCCCGACAACGTATTTCGCTATCACTCGTTTCGAATCAAACACGAAATTACGCTTAATACAACCTTATAAACGTTTATTTAACAAATCAAATCAGCCGTTTATATAACCTACTTTGCGTAAAAAAATTAGCTCCGGATGTTACGCGTCTAACGACAAGGGCATCCAAACTGTAAGACGTACACATACAGCGCACCGAACTATCAAGACAAAGGAAGCCCGAATCTTTCATCTCCGCAACAAAAAAAAACATTCGTATAGCTTTCATCTACGATCTTAGTAATCACAAATAGTAAATATTTAATTTGGCGAGGAAGGAAGTTAAAGAAACAATTAGTCTAACGCTCAAAAAAACGCTCGAAAAATTTAAGGTCACACATACTACTGTTTTGATGAAAGAAAAAACGTGGAAGTGGGAACAAATCCAAATTCTTGAGGAAGAACAACAAAAAATGTGCGGGAAATGAAATGCTTTCAAAAACGATCATTAGCGCAGTGACCTTTGGACTAAAAAGCAAATTTCGTCTATGTATATCGTTTGAATAAGGTTGAGACAAGATTAACTTTTTTAATGGAATTCAAATGGACAGCAGTTATGTAAGCAACTGTGGCTTTGGGAAAATTTTAGATTTATATCAAGGCGAAATTTGTACCAGGAATAATGCTTGCGATAAATAGCACTGGTGTAATGACGATTGGTCTAGAAGAAGCACTTACTCAGAAATGAGATTATCAAAATAATGTGAGTAACGAATTTAAAGGCGAAATGTGCAAAAAAGTAATTTTGCAACAAAGTCCTACACAAAGCTGGCTAAATCCACGTATTTCCACCTAGGACATACCTGATGGAGCGTCATGCCATTATGCCAACCAGACGATTACTAAGTTGGAAGAATTACATATACATAAATGAGAATCCCTCAAATGTTCCACAGTTACAACCAAAAGAGCGCTTTTGGTTTCATTTAAAAGATAAAGTGTACGACGAAAACTGGTCAGCTTCGACATTTAGGCAACTAAAACAACGAATCAATAAGAAAATTAAAGAGTTTGGTCAAGATTATTTTAAGAGGGTGTTGCAGAACAACCGTACAAAAATTAACGAAGCCGCTGTTCATGGGACACTAAGTGTGGTTAAGAAATGAGATTATAAAGTTACTATTACATGTTTGTTGTTTCTTTGATTAATAAATAATTTTGAAAAATAGTCCCAATTTTAAGTTCTCATACCTGGTATTGGGAATACAGAAAAACGAGATATCTTTATTGGACAGGCATTTAAAAAAAAATGAAAGGAAAAAATCGAAGACCAGTAGGGCAATAACACGATCCTGTTCTTGAAGATATAATATAAAAATTGGCAAACTGAAGAAACACTATGCAAAAATGTGTTTTATTCATTATATGTAGAGCAACGCAAGCTGCGCTGAAAGCCAGTGGCTGACGCATAAAAGTTTACACAAAATAAACACGGCCGGGACAATTCGGTATAAACATCAGTATAACTGCGACTCGAAAGCCGATCTGGTGTGTATGCATCTACGGTGTCGTATACTATATCGTAGTTCTACGTGTTTTGAAAATGTTTCCTACGTCGCGAAAACGACCAAAGTTGGACACAATAAGAGAATTTATTGCAGAAATGCCTGATTTAAAGTGTGATGGCGCTAAAATTCAGTGTGTAGTGTGTAAAATAGATTTAATGTGTTGGTCGAAAAGTGATTGTCTATGGCACGTAAATAGTGCAGGGTATGTTTCAAAAAAAAATTCCACACGAGATTATGACAAATTTAAATTTAATTTATGTGTTACCTTTATTGCATGTAATTTACCACTTCATTTACTAAGGAAGAACGCATACGTCTCGTTTTGGAATGAATATTCTGACTTTAAGTTACCAAGTGAGAGAACATTACAAAGAGTTGTGCCGTCTGCTCGTGAGCATGTCGAGAAAAGAATTAAATCGGAGTTGCAAGATAAAAAACTGTGGTTATGTGTGGACGAAACAACAAATCGTAAAAAACATTCTGTGGTTAATGTAATGGTACGCACAATGGAACCACATCTACCGTCACCCTCAATTTTACTAGCTTCCAGACGAATGCAACAATGCACTGCCGAAATAATTTCAATGTTGGTGTTAAATACATTGGAAAAGTTTGAACTTTCAACAAATCAACTGTTGATGTTTATGAGTGATGGTGCCGCAAACATGCTTGCTGTAGGTCGATATCTTAAAAAACATTGTGCTAACTTGTTGCATATTACATGTAAAAATCATACTCTCAGACTCGTAGCAGATAGTATCAGAAAATGTTATCCCGAGGTAGACGCTCTAAGAGCACCTACAAAAGCTGTGTTTGTAAAATCCCCAAAACGTATTCGGGAATTTCATAGACTATGCCCCGGTATTCCTGAACCACCATAACCTATTCTTACTCGTTGGGGAACATGGTTAGAGGCTGCATTTTATTATCTTAAATATTTTGAGAATATTAAGAACGTGATTTTAGAATTCGACCCAAAGGAAGCTGCGGCTGTCAAGGTAAGCCGCTTGAAATTTCAGGATAGTCAAGTTAAAACAGATTTGGAAATTATTCAGAACAATTACGTGGGACTAGCGGATGCGATAGAAAAACTACAAAATTCTTCGGTGTCGTTAGTGAAATCTTTGCAAATAGTGCAACATTTTCACGCACAGCTATGCGCGATAGAAAACGCAAGAAATGTTTGTGTTTTAGAAAGGGTTGAAAGTGTTTTAGATAAAGACTCTGATTTTGGTACATTAAGACAAATTTGTGAAGGTGCGTCAACAGAACCGTTAAGTTATTTGAAAGATTATTTTACTTACGCAAATATAACGTCACTAGATGTAGAACGTTCGTTTTCGGCATACAAAAACACTTTTTCTTCACGCCGCACTCACTCTGCCGAAACAACTTTGGAAACATATCTAGTGTTACAAATATTAAATAGACATTATCCGCATTGTGATTTCACGGAGGACTCTTAAAACGGTAAGTGTTTGAGCCCGTATCACATTTAATTTATTTTGTATAAACTTATATGCGTCCGCCACTGGCTTTCAGCGCAGTTCCGTTGCTCTAATTATATGTATGGCATAAGTACAAAAAGAGTAGAACTTTTTATCAAACATTTGCAGGAGAATACTCCTGCTCCCAAAGACATCCATGGTAAACACATCACTTCCTTAGTATGACACCTAAGAACATAATACATTAAACTGATTTCTAAATTCAGACTTTTCCGAAAAAGTCGCCACGCTGCAGCCATACTGAAAATGAAAATATTTATCAACTATATTAAACGTGCAAAGATGCACAAACTGTACCTTCAGATATATGAATTTGATACTTACTTGATTCAGAATAATCGATAAGTGAAACATCAAGTCACCTATGACGTCGTCGACGTTTTACAACTGTTGTAATTACTCCTTTGGAAAACCACGATTTGGCTCTTGGGAAACGTGTAATAGACTAGAGAATCTAATATCCGAAGGAGATGATGAAGAAATTAAAAATCTAAACATGGAAAAAACTTTACATGAAAAGAAGGCTACACACAAATGAAAGACGATATCGCAAAGGTTAAAATGAGCAAGAACGAAAGTGAGTTATTAGCTTTTGGTTATCAGCAGAATATGTCTCTTGTACAATGTTTTGTTAATAACAAGTTTTCAAAAAACATACATAAATATCTAGAATTGGGACATAGCTTCAATATGATCGAGGATTTGGCTTGATGGGTTGCGCCGGTGAAGAACACCTCTCGCGCGTTTGTAGTAGTTCCAATTATTCAAAATACGATTTTATATTTCAATAGTAATTTCAACGTGTTTTTCAAGAAGGCTATTCTTAACAATCAAAAATTTACACAAAAAGGTGTTGGTTCAGCTAATGCCTGTTTTAAGGAAGAATTTGTTCTCCTGAAACGTGAGGAAAAGCTGACAAATTGGAGAAAGGGTTATAAAATGTAATCTTGAAATTGATGCTCTGTACAAGAAAGCACGCAAAACATACTTATTTTCGATAAACAATTAGGATCCTACTAATATAATTCTTCATTATAATGCCGCATAACGCATTTTACGTAACGAATCAAAATCTTATAAAGATCAACATTTAAATCCATCACACTCCGCTCCTACACACTTCCATACTTCTTCTCCGACTGGATTTCCATTAATTTGCATTTTTTGATTGTCTATTTCGCAATAAGTGTCGACAATAAGTAGATTATTGGTAAATTTAAAGTCCTTACAGTTAAAAAACAGATCTGTCAAGAAAGGAGTTTACGACAATACGTACATAGCTAAAAATGAACACAATTCACAATATGGTGTACAGATGTAATCTCGTTTAAAATAAGCACAAAAATAATACGCTGTGCATTTTACGTAGATATTGAAATATGCTTTCAGAATGTTAAACAAAGCTCTACTAAGGGCCTTGACTTTGGCTTTTATGACGATCTCTCCCGGATTTCATAGAATAAGATGCTTAAACAACTCCATTCTTTTTCTTTTTAGAAATAAAGCTGATCGTAAGAGCAACAGACTGGTCATGATTTCGTCTAAGAAAGGTCAATACACCACGTTAACAAGAAGAATGGAACATAAGTCAATAATCAGGGTGGGCCTTTATGTGCTTTGGTACGCAGATATTCTCCTACGATCGTATCCAGTAAACAAAAAGCTACACAATAGTGCTTTTCTTCTTTGAAAATCCAATGGCGAAACTATTTCCAAGCATTGTGCTATCTTGTAAGCTTTGTTCGTTAACTATAGATGTGCATATACAAGGTGTATCAAATTGTTTTGGATTGATTTTTTCCAAGTTAGATAAAAATACTTTTCCATGTTATAATTTTAATTAATCTGCGAAGAATTTTTAAGGAATCTAAACTAAACGTATCTAAATATTTTTCCGTTTTCGAAAGATTTTGCCTGAAGTTTTGAAGAAAAGACTATCTAGTAATAGAGGAAATAAATAGAGGAAAGAAGTTTCATAAAGGCAGATGTTCCAGGATGGTTTCGATTAGCAATTGGAATTTCATTTTGTTATACGAGGGTAAGTCAAAAATTACTTACACTTTTAGTTCTATAACTGTATTAAACAAAGATAGGTGTACAACAGATACATTATTTTTCGATATAGTCTCCACCTTTAGCAATGCACTTGGTTCAGCGAGCCACAAGCTTCCGTATGCCTTCCTGTTAGAAGGTTTTCGGTTGGTCGTGAAGCCACTTTTACACCGCATCCTGAACGTCTGTCTCTGAGGCAAATCGATGACTTCTCAAAGCTTCCTTGAGGGGTCCAAAAAGATGAAAGTCTGAGGGAGCGAGGTCAGGGCTGTAGGGAGGGTGTTCCAAGGTCTCAAAGCCCAACCTGTTGATAGTTTCTATGGTGCTATGGGACATGTGCGGACGGGCGTTGTCTTGCAACAACAAAACTTTCTTTTAGAGTGGACCACGGCGTTTGTTTCGAATTGCTGGTTTTAGCTTATTCGCCAACAACTTACTGTACCTCGCACTATTTATGGTAGTCCCCTTGTCCAAGTAGTCGTCCAGTATAGGGTCTTTTTCGTCCCAAAACACCTTCCCAGCCGATGGCGAGGTCTTGAATTTTTGCGTGCTAGGGAATCCTGGGTGTTTCCATTCCATACTCTGGCGTTTCGATTCTGACTCGTAGTGACGAACTCACGTTTCATCAACGGTCACTATTCTGCTTAAAAATGCGTCGCCTTCCGCGTTGAAGTGATCCAGTAAGCGTTGGCAGATGTCCAAACGTTTGGTTTTGTTTCCTGCGGTAAGCATTCGTGGTACCCATCGCGCACGCACTTTACTAAATTTGAGTTCATCGTGGATAATTTGATAGGCAGAATTGTGACTGATGTTTAAAGAAGATGCAATGTCACCTATGGTAACGCCTATTTGCTGTAACCATCTTTCGAGCTTGCTGCATGTTGTCGTCGGTGGTCAAGGTTGGCGGCCTTCCAGCTCCCTCTTTTTGTGCTACGCTCGTGTGGCCACTTAGAAACATTTCGATCCACAAAAAAACGCTTTTACGAGATAAAGCACTGTCCCCGTATTGTGACAAAAGTTTCCCATGAATTTCAACACCTTTCACACCCTCTGATCACTGCTCGTTGTTCCTCTTTGTTGCAAACTAATAGCGGAGCTGACATGCTTATGCTGTTGTAGCTAGCAGACAAATGACGTGATCGTGATTAAATTCCGCACACATGACCACAGAGGCGCCAACTCAACACATGCGCAAGCGGCCGCCACTACGATAACCTTCAAAGCTTGTTATGGCGAAAGTGTAGATAATATTCGACTTACCCTCGTATTAACAGAAAAATCATACTGCAGTTGAAAGATTAAAGTATGAATATTTCTTGGAGATATTCATACTTGAAAAGGAAAATAAACGTTCATGTCTATTGCTATTCTTTATAGCATTTTTCACAACCAAATGAAACAATCATCTCAAGACAGATATTGAAAGTTGTTGCCGGAGAGGAATGGAAAGGAAGTTTTCCCATTAAAGTGAAATTCATCGATTTAATGGGATACCATTTAAAGAGAAAGATTGGTGCGAGTGTGTTGATGACGTTAGAGTATTCCAACTCGAAATAGCGACAGCGCTGGGGTGCCCTGAAGAAAGAGACAACCAAGAGATTAATTACAAATCCGTTGCTGTCCAATGAGATAGTCAAGCAGTGCTAAAGGCACTTGACTTCATACAAACAAAGTTAAAATTAGTGAAGGAGTGAATAGATTGAGCAGCTATACAAATGTGACCCCATTCTAGGGACCAAGATCACCTTCTCCTCTTCTTCGTATTCTTCCTCTTTTATGAGACCTGTTGATAAAAAGAACTGCTCCCAATAATCAATCTGTTGCCATTTTATTATCAATGGTAAGTACGATACTATACTCGTAGTACACGCTTTCTAGAAATGGGAATGAACCGGGCTGAAATATTTCAAATATGGCCCGAGCCGCTCCCTTTTGGCATAAGTAGGGAGAGTTCAACTTAAGCCAGATTAACTCGTCAAATCTATTTCGTCTAACTTCTAAGAATTCATTCTTAAAGAAACCATATTCGATTTATATTGCATTCTTCCTATTAAAGCTTTGATAATTCTGTTACTATTACTTTATTCAATAAAGCTATATTACAATCTCAAATCTCTCTCTACTCTCAAACATCAATTGTTGTAACTTTCAGCGTTCATTTGGTTATCTTTCCCACAAAATGGGAAATCAGAAATTCGTTTTTATATTTGAATTCAAAAGTATCTATTTTATAATAAACTGTATGACTCAAATCTATAAATTCTTTTCCAATTATCGTTCGGATGTACATCGTCGGCTACTACTTTCATCCTAATATTATCCACACCTACATTATCTATACTGAATTTAACACTTACTACTCCATTGCGGGGACCCAGCGCGAATCGCAGAAGGTGCTGGACACACTGCGAGAAGTGGATACATTCCACAAGTGACAAAAACGCTGAGAACGTTGTATCGATGTGCAAGGGGAATACTTTGAAGGTAACAGTGTTTAAACGTAGATAAATAAAGTGATTTCCTGTCAACAGGGCTAGTCTCGAAGCGTTTTGATAACACCTCGTTAGTAGAATACGTGCAGGACATTATTGCTAGAGGCTTCAGCAATTTGATTCCTTCTCCACGGACCCCGAAAACTCTCATAATACGAGGTACGAGAAACCTGAGATAAGGGCTTTTAGGTCACAATTGCATTTACCAACGGTAACTGGTATCATACGTACTTCAACATCTCGATATACAACATCTCCATGGAAGCGAAAGGCATGTTTGGTGGATATTGAAATCAGAAAACGTGTTATTTGATTTAATTCATAAAAAACGTCGCTTTTAGATTAAAAAATAAAATAGATAGGGGATAGACAAGTTTTAACAAAAATAAAACCTTTCAAAATTCGTCGATAATTACAAAGTTTCAAACAAACATGAAACCATTTCAACATTAAAGTTTAAAAACAATATAGTAAATCTATTTGGATCCTCCTATATCAAAATTGTGAAACATTAATCAAGATAGAAAACATTTGGATTTGAATTGAATGCAATGTCGAGGCAAAAGTCACAAAGGAACATCGAACTACAGCTTTCAATTGAAGAACTACAGTGAGCAGTTACAAAATTAATTATTTGGCCAAATAAATAAATTAAAATAAATTTCAAGTAAACAAATACATTCAAAAATTTAAAAACATTTTTAATTAAATAAATTTCAAATAGCTGTCATATAAAGCTCGTTTAATTTTCATTCAATTCTAGCTCAAAATAAAATTAAGTTAAACTCCATACATTTCATATTTTATGTAGATTTTATCCCTGAGAAGTTTAAATTTTACATCAATCTAAATATGTTTTTATTTATTATCTGCTAACACAGTAGGTCAAATTGTAGAGTAACCGTCACTGCTAGTGACTCAATTTGAAAGGTATCATTAAACGTAATGACCGCTTCATACACCGTAGTGACCCAGTCTGATTGCTTTAATGTTAATTAATGTATTTCTATTAGTGACGGTTACCGGTGACCCATTGTCAAAAGGCTCTAAGATTAAAACAAGAAGATATTAACCACTTCTTGAATTATATGCCAAAATAAGTCGATGATCGTATAAATAACTGAGGAGCGCCAACACATCAACAAAAAAGAATTAGTTGATTCTTTTCATGTTTTTATCTGCTACCAAATGAAATACTTATAATACTTCGCCACGATGAACGGCGATATCGTAGGGACAAGGACCTATAGACGATGTCCGCAGGACGGAGTGCTTTCGCCACTGCTTCGATGTGGTGGTGGACGATCTCCTACGAGGGCTAGAAGTTGAGAGTTATACTAACGAGTGGTAAATTCGAAGATACCGTTTGCAACAGTGCATTCTGTTGCAAACGGTATCTTGAAATTTACTGAAAGGTAGTGTGAAAAGCAGGGACCAATGGTAAATCCTTCCAAGACTAACCTTGTCCCGTTCACACGTAGGAATAAAACGATTAGGGGTAAAACGACAATATTCTCGGCACACTCCGCACCATACAAATTATTAATTGTCCACGTAATTATTAACCAGTACGTATCTCCGAAACGGCCATGCGAATTGCAGGCAACGGAAAAATAGACCGCCTAACAAAGGGCGGCAGTACATACCCACTGACTGGCCCCCGAGCCTTTATTGATGATGTTGATGTTGTTGAGGTTAGAATGTGAAGAGCACCGTAACTGATCATTGTCCGCTAAAGAAGTACCTACACAAAATGGGACCAGCCTCTGAAGCAATACGTAGAGGATGCGGTGAGGAAGACGAAACCGCTCTACACTTTATAAGCCACTGTGAAGTATACAACAGCGTAAGACACGGTGGCTTAGGGGCACGAAAGGTAGACCCAGGAAAACTCTCAAATATAGAACCAACTTGTTAAAAACCACAGAATTCTTTTATTCAGATGGCATAATAGGTCATTTCACCGCAGTGCAGGATATCGCTTTAGAACTACCTCATTGTAATAATAATAATATAATACTTTCCCTAACTGTTGCAATATCAGCCAAGCAGACATATTAATCTCGTCACTTCTGGGAGAAACCGCGTTCTTCCCTTTATCGTTCCCAGTTCGAAGAAGAACAAATTACTTTAAGCGAGAACAATGCTAAGAGGGGATATTATTACGGGCCAACGGAAGAAACAGTTTTTTACCGATTTTACTACCGCGTAAAATCCATTCAAATGCAGCCAGCCATCAATATTCTGCGAGGTACGTCGTACAGGACGAATTTTATTGGATGTAATAAGGCATCGGCCTCGAAGCTTTTATGTATTACTTACAAAACAGCTTCCTATCGCATTGCATGTAAAAAGCGCTCGGCAAATATTTAGCTTTCCAGAGTAATGAAACCGATCGATGATTAATCACGTAGAAAATTCGGAAAATAGCGATTTACGAGCACGAGGAGCGATATGGGGATTAACGTTTGAGGAATGCTAAAGTTTTACGGCCGTATAAACGCGTGCCGATTTAATAAACGTAAAGCCCAGCGGATTGTTAGAGAGAAAAAGTAGGTTATTTACAGTTGTAGATTCAGGGTTAAACTCAGGAACCAATTTTCAAATAGTCACTTTGCCAATTCTGCACTTATGTGTACACTATACAGAGTGTCTCATTATATTTTCACTGATTTTGCAAGCTTATACTTTGCGAACGGTATAAAGTATTAAGATGCGGTTTTCACCATTGAGTTTTATATGAATCCAAGTTTTTTTTTATGGCTTTTATGAATACGTCATTTGGAAAACATCTCTGATCTAAAACGCAATATTCGGAATGTTATTGAAAATATTCCAGTGGTATCTTCATAAACGTTTTTCTCTGTTATTTCTCAACCGATTTTAATGTTGTAAATAACATTTAAAGGCTAGAAGAAGTGCATTTTCAAATTACTGGGGATAAATAAAGCATCGCATTAAAAAATTCATTATATCGGGTCTCCAAATTATGCCATTTTCATTTCGGTTTTTATAGAAGTGACATCCATAAAAGCCATACAAAACTTGGACTCACACAAAACTTAATGGAGAAAACCACGTCTTAATACTTCATGCCGTTAGGAAAATACAGGCTTGTAAAATAAACGAAATAGTAAATTGATAATATTTACGCATGAGGGAATCTAATTAAGATATTCTCTTTTGTACATTTTTGTCGAATTAATTGCTGCAAATGTTACTTTTATACGTATGAAATGCAAAAGACCAACACACCCGTAGCTACAAGCGCTAAAAACAGCGTTTGGTAGGCCAGTCTGCAGGCTCACAGACATCGGTGTTTCAAGTTTCTTTGGATCTCATCAGTGTGCGGCACTGCTACCAAACGCTGCCCAGATGGAACTACTTTGCACCCGTTATCCGAACAGATGCCAAGAGGAAACTCAAGACGGGAGCAAAGCTTTTAGAAAGATTTATCAAGATGAAACCTGAATGCATTACTTTGATCAAAGGTCAATACAACAATTCCGGTGCTATTATAACCATATCATCGTATTGATGATGTTATAGTAGGCTGAAGTCAAAAAGACCTTAAGAAGTGTTTAGAATTCCGGAAAAACTGCGTAACAGAAGGAGGGGTATAAGGTAATGCAAAACAAAAATTGCAAGAAATATAATAGGAACAATTAAAGTAAATGACGGCGAAAACAAACCGCTAATGGAATGAAATTGAGAAATTTTCAAAGGAAGAAAGCTTAGTCAAAATAATAAAACATTTAACAAATAACTTGTATTAAGAATATTTTTAGAAGGAAAAAAGGATCAGTAACAAAATTACCGACGTTGAAACCTAGTGAAAATCCATCTTGAAAGACCCAGATAGAGATCAGCAGACCAAATGAAAAGAAAGCACGAATCTGAGGATATCTGTCATCTGCCAATTCTCTGGTCAACATAAATGTTTACACCAACAAGAGCAAATTTACAATTCATTCAAATATTAATCAACCCAAGCGGGTGGCTTATACTCAAATAATTCCCCTGTCAATACTTCAGTATTGACAGTATAGGTTATTTGAAGTCGGTGAAAGGATGACGTACGCGCATGCGTAAATAGGTTAATATTGTTGCCACACTGGTCAGTTTCTGTATTTGCAACCTTAATTCCTAATAAAATGTTATTTGATTTAAATTACCAAGTCGGGTATCGTTACAAAGAATTGTGCCATCTGCTCGTGAACATGTTGAAAAAAGAATTAAATCGGAGTTGAAAGATAAAAAACTGTGGTTATGTGTGGACGAAACAACAGATCGTAAAAAACATTATGTGGTTAATGTAATGAAACCACATCAATCGTCACCTTCAATTCTATTAGCTTCCAGACGAGTACAACTATGTACTTGCGAAGTAATTTCAAAGTTAGTGTTAAATTGGAAAAGTTTGAACTTTCAACAAACCAACTCTTGATGTTAGTGAGTGATGGTGCTGCAAACATGCTTTCCGTAGGCCGGTCTCTGGAAAAACATTGTGCTAACTTGTTACATACTACGTGTAAAATTCATCCTTTCAGCCATGTGGCAGATAGTATTAGAAAATGTTATCCTGAGGTGGACGCTTTAATAGCGCATACAAAAGCAGTGTTTATCAAATGCCCAAAACGTATTCGCGAATTTCACAGACTGTGCCCCCGTATGCCTGAGCCACCAGAACCTATTCTTACACCTTGAGGTGCATGGTTACAGGCCGCGTTTTTTTATTATAAATATTTTGAGAATATTAAGAACGTGGTTTTACAATTCGATCCAAAGGAAGCTGCGACTATCAAGGAAAGCCAGTCGAAATTTCGAGATAGTCAGGTTAAAACGGATTTAAAAATTATTCAGAACAATTACTTCGGACTAGTGGAGGCAATAGAAAAATTACAAAATCCTTCGGTGTCGTTGGTGGAATCTTTGCAAATAGTGCAACATGTTCACGCACAGCTATGCGCGGTAGAAGACGCAAAAAATGTTTGTGTTCTAGAGAAGTTTGAAAGTGTTTTAGAGAAAGATTCTGATTTTGGCACATTAAGACAAATTTGTGAAGGTGCGTCAACAGAACCGTTAAGTTGTTCCAAAGATTATTTTAATTACGCAAATAACGTCACTAGATGTAGAACGTTCGTTTTCTGCATATAAACACACTTTTTCCTCACGCCGCTCTCAGTTTGCCAAAACAACTGTGGAAACATATCCAATGTTGCAGATATTTAACAGACATTATTCACTTTGTGATTTCACGGAAGACTCTTAAGACGGTAAGTGTTTGAGCACGTATTATATTTTATTTCTGACCATTTATTTTGTGTCAACCTTTATGCGCTCGCCACTGGCTGTTGGCGCAAATTGAGCAACTCTACTAACAACTCTTAAATTTCCTTTTAGATTCTAAGTTTGCGCTTACCGCCAATGTTGCGTTAACGCAACGTCATAGTTCTTTTTTAAGCGTGTTTCACGTTTATGTTGGTAGTACTCCTATATGGGTTAATAATTACTACTTTTTACAATGAATCAATTCATTACTTCTAGACGAATTACTCAGGTGAATTAATACGAGAAGTTTATACGTACTTACTGTATATAATCCACAGTTATCAGCAGCACTGACTCATTTACTAAACTTTCTGTTAAAAATACACGCGGAGAGCTACCTTAAAATATGAGGATGAAGGTAATAGTAATGCTCTAACACGTTGGCTGGCTGACATGTTTATATACAATCGATTTACAAGATTAGCTGTTTAATGTGTAAGTTAGCAAGTAGATGTTCTTAAATTACACGGTTGTCTACAGGATCTATCTAGCGTAAATTTAAATACTGAAATACAGCTAAATTTGTGATATTCGTTTGAACAAGCAACATGACATTCTCACCCCGAAAACTATGAATGGGAAATAAATGCATTATGTGTCCATATTGGTGGAAAAATACAAAAAAGCTTTCGAATAGACCTGAAATCAAGATAAGGTGGAGTGCTACAGAAAGAGTCGAAATCCATATTGGCGAAGAGGGTGGTGAAGAGGGAACTTAAAAGTTCCAAGAAGTTAAAACATTTAGGGCCAATCGCAGAGCTGCATCAAAGAATAAGAGAGGAAATAATCAATAGAATAAAGTCACTGTGCTTTGCAAAACAACGTAAAGCAGATTCACCCTTTAGCAAAAACAGAAATATCTAAAGAAAAGCCCGCCATCAATAAGTTTAGCATGAAACATAAACATGCAATTGAAAATAAACAAGTTACTGTTTATTATGCATTCTTTTCTAATATCAAAAGTAATTACCAGAACTTAAAACAATTGCTAAATATGTAATTCAAAAATTGGCGGAATGGTTGCAGCAAAAAACAGCTCTGGTAGATTTCATTGAAATCCTTTTGATGGAAAGAGGATTTGAAGATATATATATAATTTCCATATGCAAAATAGTAGTATTGCTCTGGATTATTTTATTTCTACAGTGGTCAACAGCATTGCTCGTACAGTTCCTTCTCCATTTGGCTTACTTGCTCATAACTTTATTGTATCTGTTACCCATGAATCTGAAAAATCTGTGAGTCGTAAACTTTAAAGCGCTACAGATACAGTGTTGTTGATAGAGCAAAAGCCAAAGAGTTTTTCAACAACGTCAGATGTCTATTCTTTTGAGAACTAATTTAAATTCTCATTTATTTTTAAATAAAACCTATATTCAAATCAGTATTTGATAAAAGAAATTGTCCCAAAATCAACATAGGGGAGAGTGGCAATGAAACGGACACGTTGTGAAATGGACAATGTGCGAATTTCAACAAAAAGAATTGCTTTTTGACTACCTTAAAACGTGCTCCAAAATGGGTTATGGACTGACTACTGTACAAGTACGAGAGCTCGCATTTCAATATACCAAAACTAATGACTAACGCTGGCCACGAGCAATACCGCGCATCGGCGTAGAATCAGTTCGGACCGAGAGGAACGGTAGTATTACTTCGTCTGCGGAGCAGTACGAACATTTTCGCTGCCGGTCATTTGCGCAATTGTTTATCTGTCCTAGAAAAATTATGATTTCGTCAGCAAAACGACCGCGGTCGGACAAACTTCGAAAATTTATTGCAGAAATTCCAGACTTAATATATGAAGGTGCTAAAATTAAATGTGTAATCTGAAAAATCCCGTTAATGTGTTGGTCCAGACAACATTGTCTACGACACGTAAATAGTGAAAAGCATGTCTCAAAAAGAAATTGCGCACGAGACAATGAAAAATGTATATTTAATTTATGCGTTACGTTTATCGCATGTAATATACCGTTTAATTTACTAGACAAGGAACCATTTATCTGCTTTTGGAATAACTATTCGGAGTGCAAATTACCAAGTCGAACATCGTTACGAAGAATTGTGCCATCTGCGCGCGAACATATTGAACAAAAAATAAAATCGGAGTTGAAAGATCAAAAATTGTGGTTATGTGTCGACGAAACAACAGATCGGAAGAAACATTCTGTTCTTAATGTAATGGCACGCAAATTGGAACCTCATCAATCGGAACCTTCAATTCTATTAGTCTCCAAACGAATACAACAGTGTACTGCCGAAGTAATTTAAAAGTTAGTGTTAAATATGTTACATTGGACAAGTTTGAACTTTCAACAAACCAACTCTTGATGTTAGTGAGTGACGGTGCTGCAAACATGCTTTCTGTAGGCCGGTCTCTTAAAAAGCATTCTGCTAATTTGTTACACATTACATGTAAAATTCATGCTCTCAATCTTGTGGCGGATAGTATCAGAAAATGTTATCCTGAGGTAGACGCTTTGATAGCGCATACCAAAGCAGTATTTGTCAAATCACCGAAACGTATTCGCGAATTTCACAGACTGTGCCCCCGTATACCAGAGCCACCAGAACCTATTCTAACTCGTTGGGGAACATGGTTGCAGGCCGCGTTTTATTAACATAAATATTTTGACAATATTAAGAACGTGGTTTTACAATTCGATACAAAGGAAACTGCCGCTATCCAGAAAAGCCAGTCGAAATTTCAAGATAGTCAGGTTAAAATGGATTTAAAAATCATTCACGACAATTACTTCGGGCTAGCAGATGCAATAGAAAAATTACAAAATCCTGCGGTGCCGTTAGAAGAATCTCTACAAATAGTGCAACATGTTCACGCACAGCTATGCGCGATTGAAGACGCAAAAAATGTTTCTGTTCTAGAAAAATTTGAAAGTGTTTTTGAGACAGCAGAAGAATTTTCAACTAATAAGGAAAACAAATAAGGAAATACTTTATCAGCCCCACTTTATAGTAACAAGGAAAACGTCTAACAAGCACTACAAAAATACCGTACAATTCCCCCAACAACTTTCGCCAATTGCAAGAGACATCGGCTGGCAATGAGTTATTATTACGCTTGCGCCCGTAGAGCGTCTTAAAATGATCATCCTCAGCATGCACCATGCAATGACGAAAATCTCACTGTAATTATTAACACGCCTGGGGTTCAAACTCGGACTCGAGATTGATACCCCAACATATCAAGCACAACGCTATCACTCCCGCCGTGTTGCATGCTGATGACGTAGCACTAATAACAAAGAATAGGAAAAAGATTGAAAATATTAAGGTTAATAGTAAAGTATTTCAAGATCTCAACTAAAATAAAAATAAGAATAAAAAAGAGTAACATGCAAATTTCATATCTGAACTTCTAATGATATTTGAAACGGCTTTTACTTATGGTATTTTTGAAGTTAAACACTAAGTTATCGGCGCACTCCGTGCCACATAAACTATTTAATTATGAAACTGTTTCTTAATTTCCAATCACCCTGTAGATCTCATTATCGTTGAAGATTATCAAAAGTAAGCAACATTTTCCCTAAATGATTTTCTCAGTAAAATTGGGAAATAAAATGTATGGTTAACTCCATCCGCGGACAAACTGCATACATTTCAATTAAATTGTGAATCAAAGAGATAAAGAACAGGGAAATTCATATACAATTTGAAATATGAGAAAAAAAATATTTGAGTTTGATTTGGAAGATATTTCTGATTGGCATGAATAGCAAAAATAACATTCACATTCGCCTTTCTTGGACACATAACCCATACATGGATAATTTGTGCGAACTTCTGAATGTATATCACATAATATAGCTTTTTAGCAGGTGATTCCTTAACTGTAAACATGTAATGTGTAAATTGTCTTGTTGTCACAACAAATTATAGGCCACTTACAACAATTATGTTGGGCAATATTTAATGTCATTCCAATTTGTAATTTATTCTTTGGCAACTCCAGCCTTGTTATCGATGTCCACTATCAAGAAACGACGTTCACTATCGCGCCAACTGTGATGCTATAAATATCTTACGTGCATGTATGTATGTACAATCACGCGACTATGTAACGCCTTTGGCTGCCATAAAACGTCGGAAATGTGTATAATGCGTAAACTTGAACCATTCATTACTTGCCTACTTAAATACGAAATGCTCGGTACATTAAAAAATACAAATATTATGAGGACAGTTTTAGTGGTGTGGGATTTGTTTCAAAGTGAATTGAAGTTCCCCTGTACATAGTACTGTATATATTCTCTATTCATCCGCTTCAACATCATTTGGTTTCATTCGTATGGTTTTCATGTATATTGTAATGTTTTATCTCAGGGAAATTGTTTAAAAATTGTAATTTTTGTTAATTAATTAAAATTTTAAATGAACTGCGGAATTCGGGAGTATTCTTTCACACTCTTTCGGCAATTTTAAACGAATTTTGATATCAAATACATGGAAATTAAAATTGAAAAACCCAAACTTCCTTATAAAATTCACAAGAAACCTGCCTATTCTAATCTCCAACGTTCTCTTCTACCCTTAATTATTCTACGATCTCAATATTAGACACTTTAAACTGGGAGCGCAGCCAAAATACGACTTAACTCGATGAAAGCTTAACCAGAAGTGATAAATTTAATTAGCGTCCCTTTTCTACTTTATTTTAATCACGATGGCGATTGTTTCTATCCACAGCAAATTTTGATTATTTCTATCCAAACGTAATATTGTGATGAATTTCGATGAATGAAGTTATTTTTAGAAGTAGCATTTTCCAATGAGTGTAAGGACGCTACTAGATGACTCAATCTAGACGACTCTGTGATACAAAAACCCCCAGGACAACTCTAAAATACTAAAACTTCCTGACATTAATGAAGATACCAACATATTTAATATGGGAATTAAAGGTAGAAATACCTCCGAATTTATGCTGTTTTTTGAGAAAGAATTACGAAAATAGGAAGATGAACTAAAGAGGAATAACTTCGCTGTTCGTCCACGTTCATCGTTATCTGGACTTCAAACAAATTTGTAGTACCCCCACTCCAAGGCCAGTCGGCCTGAGGGGAATTTATGGCTACGAAACCGGAGTAGCAGCCGCCAAAGGGAATTTCATATGGAACGATTGGCCATACCGAATACACCATATGTACCTGACTGACAGCTGCATTTGCCGATTTAATATTTAACATAACAATATCTAACGTTAGAGAAAATCCAGAAAATTTCTAAAATTTATGTCCTTTACCTTCATCGTGGCTTAGATACTATTAGAACGTTACGCTGTGAAATCTCTATGCTTCCAATAGGTGCCCAATAAATATTTTTTGACACCTACATTTGTAAATAAAAAGAGCTCCAACAACGGAGGAAGATATAATGGAAACTTGGAAAAAATATTTTAAAGAATTACTAGACGAAAACCAAATCTCACTTACAACTATAGGAGGAGTGGAACCACAAGATCAAGTGATAAAACAAGAACAGGAGATTTCTGTAGAGGAGCTAGAAAATGACAGAAATACGATAAAATTTCGAAAAAAAAAACAGCGGGATACGACGGAGTAACAGGGGAAATGGTGCAGTATCTAATTCAGAACGGAAAGGCAGAACTATTAGAAATTTGTAACTAAGGAATGAAAGAAAAGGGACTTTCCAAAAACTGGACAATAGGAATTATAACACTAATATATAATCCGGAGATAGTAGAGAATGTAGATACTACAGAAGAATTACACTAACAAGCACATTAGAAAAATTGTATTCAAGGATACTAGAAGAAAGACTCAAAGCGCAAATGGAACACACCCTAGAAGATAGTCCGAGCAGATTTAGAAAAAACAGGACACAAAACCACATATATTGCATATGATAACTAAGTGAGAGAGCTATAAAAATAAACAAGGTATGCTTGCTTTATAGATTTGGAAAAAGTCTTTGATAAGAAAAAAATGGAGGACCTATGGAAAATGTTAGACATGGGAGGAATTCGTAAGGGCCTAATAGAAAATATTAGAAGTCTATACAGGGATACTAAGGGTTATGTGAAGACACGAAAGGAATCCTAAATATTGACTTATAAAGCTGGTTTAAAACAGGGGTGCATTCTGAACCCACGACTGTTTAATATATTTCTCGATGAGGTACTAAAAAACTCTAGGAAAGAATTATGGACATGCAAAGTAAGCACCTGGAGATTAAACCTGGATAAGGAATTAGGAATTCTACTGTAATGCGAGTGTGTCGTGCATACTTTGAAGATGGCCAGGAACGTCGTAGAAGAGGAACTGAGGTTTCAAGAAGAACGAATGAGCGTCAAGATCGTCGCTTAAGACAACTGGCATTTAGAGATCGATTTTCTTCTACTCGGGCAATTGGTGACCAATGGTTTGGTGAAGAAGGTCGCCATGTAACCCTTAGAACAGTTTATCGCCGAATCCGAAGTTTTGGGTTAACATCATATCGTCCGCAACTTATGCTTCCTTTGACTGCGGAACATTATCAGCAACGGTTACAATGGTGCAATGAAAGATCTCATTGGAATCTTGAATGGCGTCGTGTTGTGTTTAGTGACGAATCAAGATTTTGTTTAGGCACGCACGACGGTCGTCAGAGAGTCAGAAGAAGACGGGGTGACCGACGGAATCTTCGATTTACCGTTGAGAGGCACGTACACCGCACTGTGGGTGTTCTGGTTTGGGGTGCGATTACTTATGGCAACAGGTCTCCCTTGGTGTTCATTCGAGGCAATACGACAACACAACGGTACATTGCGGAGGTGGTTGAAACACATCTGCCACACTTACAAGGGCTCGAAGATCCATTATTCCAGCAAGATAATGCACGTTCTCATGTAGCAAGGTTTTCCTTGAAGTTCTTTAAACAGGCCCAGATTAATCTTTTGCCCTGGACTCCAAGATCTCCAGATCTTTCTCCCATCGAACATGTATGAGACATAATGGGTAGAAAGTTGCAAAACTTGCAGCGTTCTCCTTTGACTTTGGAGGCTTTGAGACATGAGGTGCAACTTGCATGGGAGGCAACACCCCAAGAAGAGATAAACCACCTTATTCAATCAAAGCCACGGCATGTAAATGAATGTGTAAATCAGAGAGACGGCGCCATACATTATTAACAATTATTATAAAATTTTGTTTAACTAATAAAGATTTTCCTCCCAAATTTTGATCATTTATTACTTTTACATAGGTGAATGTTCCTACCAAATTTCATCCGGAAATTGCAACCCCTTCTAGCTGTTGTAATTTCTATGTCACTAAGTATATTAAGACATATTAGAAATACTGCAGCCGATATTAAAGGAAGACATGAAGCAATCGGGAGAATAACAGGCGCTTTTCGTAGACGAAGCATAAAATGTTTAAAGGTCAATGGCGGTATTTTTGAACACATTGAAAGAACGCTATGATTAAAAAAATGTTAATATATGAAATTTTGTTTATTTGTAATTACGTTATGACTTGAAAACAAATGAAAATCGTTTTTTACGTTATTTTTACAATATACTTCTGGAGTTTGTGCCGTTTCTACCGACTCACCTTGTATAGTGCAAATTACAAGCACGTGCTTCTAATGATGCACAGAAGCCCATCCGAATAAACATATTACAAGATATTATCATCACATTGTTCATTTGTTATTGACAGAATCGTAACGATCGTTCGAGATATACATATAGGCGAGAAACAATAAATAATAGATAGGTTTCCTAAGCTGTTATTTGCAAGTGTTTATTTGTTCTTCCCTTGGAAATGGGGTGTGTATGCATAATATCAAAGCATAGGATTAAATGAGACTTTATTCTCGCTTTCACCTATAAATGTTCCTTATTATTTACATTTAACGTGAATGGGTATACTGGCATTTTTAATGAGCAAATACGTTCGATTGAAATAAAATCGTGTTGGCACTACTGAAGCAATGTGATCGCCCGAATGAGTATAAAAAAAAAACCTTTTAACACTTTAATGTGAAAGCTGTTCTCACTATGAAGGCGAGTACTTTCAACATGCAATACATTATAGTGAGTTATTAGTAACCTGAGGCGTGGTGAGCGCATAAAAGTTTACACATAAAATAGAAGGTAAGAAATAAATTATAAAACGTGCTGAAACGCTTACCGTTTTAAAAGTTTTCCGTGAAATTACAAACTGGCTAACATCACTTAAATATTTGAATCATTAGGTATGTTTCCACAGCTATTTCAGTCAAGTGAGTACGACGTGCGTAATAAATGTCTTTTAATGTCGAAAACGACCGTTCGACATATAGTGATGTTATATTTGCATATTTAAAATAATCTTTGAAACAACTTAATGCATCTTCACACGCACCTTCACAAATTTGTCTTAATATAAGAAAATCGGAGTCTTTCTCTAAAACACTTTCAAATTTTCGTATTACACACCAATTTGTTTCGCCTTCTACAGCGCATAACTGTGCGTGAACATCATTCACAATTTGAACAGAATCCACTAGCGACATCGAAACATTTTGTAATTTTTTTATTCCCTCCGCTAGTCTGAAGTAATTGTTGTGAATGGTTTGTAAATCTCTTTTAACTTGACTATCTTGAAATATTTCCTGGCTTTTCTTGATTGCTGCGGCTTCTGTCGGATTGAATTTTAAAACTACCTTCTTTACTTGATCAAAATATTTGTTGTAGTAAAACGCAGCCTGCAACCATGTTCCCCAACGCGTAACAATCGGCTGTGGTGGTTCAGGTAAATCAGGACACAGTTTGTGAAATAGTCGGGTACGTTTCGGTCCAAAGAACGCATGTTTGCGGCACCATCACTCATAAACATTAAATGTTGCTTAGTTGAAACTTCAAATTTGTTCAATGACCTTTAAAATCTCATCGGCAGTACAATTTATAACTCTTTTAGAAGCAAGTAAGAAGGAGGATGACGGTCGATGTGGTTCCATTGTACGTACCATTACATTAACCACAGAATGTTTTTGACGATCTGTTGTTTCGTCCACACACAACCACAGTTTTTTATCCTTCAATTCCGTTTTCATTCTTTCTTCTATATGTTCACGAGCAAATGGCACTACATTTCGTATCGATGTCCGACTAGATAATTTACAGTCCGCACATTTATTCCAGAAGGAGCCAATGCTTCTTTGTCTAGTAAACGAAACGATAGATTACATAAAATAAGAGTAACACAAATCAAATGTACATTTTTCTTGGTCTCGTATGCCACTTTTTGCAGAAGAATGCTGTTTGCTTTCGATGTGACGTTGACAATGGCTTCTGGACCAACACATTAAAGGGATTTTACAAACTAGACATTGAATTTTAGCGCCATCAAACCGTGTCTGCCATTGGTCGTTTTCGCGACGAACCTAACTGCGATATTTTTAAAGCAAACATAAGCGTACAATTATGAAATAAGTTACGACAGCCTACATATACACAGAACTACTCGCATACAGCATCGATTTAGTACTGACGCTGTGAACGCGTGAAATAAATAATCGCCGACTCCGCACCACATATCTACTACACTGACTGTTACCGCTGTTTGTCCAATTTAGTTATTAGTGCTATTTAAATATATAATATTGAATTAGAAGATTCCAGAAACAATAGAATATTTGGTGGGGTTCTTAAAACTTAATAACATTGATGATATCAAAATTGCGGAATATAAAAGATTAACTTCACTTTTCATGAATCAAAGTCGACTTCAAATAGATGGCAGATATTACGAACAATTCACTGTTTCTATTTTCGAGGCTTTTCATAGCACTACTCCAGAATTCCTCGCGACACATAATTCAAAATTCAAGACTATTAAATTTACAGTAGAGAGAGAAGTGAACAACTAAAAATAATGAGGACAATAACAGGACCGAATATCACAGGGGCAGGAGAAAAATGACCGAAAAGAAAATAAAGAAGTAGAAGAAGAACTGGGAGAAGAAACTATAATAAGGTACATAAAGGCATAAAGATTAAACTGGGCAAGACACATAATGAGAAGAAAGTCGGCAGAAATGGTGAGAAGGAAAACTCGGTGGATACCGTTATGGACAAGAAGTAGAGGCAGATCGAGAAACACTTGGCGAAACCAAATAGAAGAAGATGCACGAAGTCGATTGGAAATCAAAATGCCGAAATAGAAAAGAATGGAGAAAGATAACGAACGCAGTCAGGACTAATAAAAAGCTATAGCAAGAGAACAAGAATAAGGGGAGTAATCCACCTCAATAAATAGGTTTTAAACGCACGAGCGTTAGCCATAATCCAACGGATTTAACGGCTTAATGATGATGATGATAAATTGTATTAAAAGGTATATTTCTCATGGTACTATCCATTTTTTGAGTACAATAAGAAAATATTGTTTATTCTTCATGTGTATATAAAGCATATATAAACATATTAACCTGTGACGGGTAAATGTAAAGATATAAATTTTTACTGTGCTAATCGCTTTCTAATTATGTAAAGGTTAGTCTGCAAATTGTGAGACATAAAATCGTCTTCATGAAACTAAAACACTTTGACTAGAATTATTACTGGTCTGCTGAAGTAAAAGCTGATTTTTCTAACGGTGACACCTATTTTATTAGTTACTAGCGAATAAAGTATCAGATTATAAGAATACGATATCGCTATAGTTTCATTAACCAAAAATTTATTATCAATAATATTGCCCCAGCTGGTATGTATTATAAATGAATATTAATTCATTTTAGTTCCATTCGCTATTCAAAGCAATATATCAGAAGATTATTACTATAAAGCATTAGCTTATCGTAACAAACTTTATTGATACATTTTATACGTAATATGCATATATGAGGGAGAATGGCCATTGAAACCCACGCGTTGTGCTATTTGTAATCTAATACAAATTTCCGATTTAATTCACCACCACGCGTCTATGTATAGTATTATTTCCAATAATAATAAATCTATTCTTATCAATGCGTTATCCAGTAATTCCATAAAATTGAGTATTCCATAATTTTATTTATCAATTGTAACTTTTATATTGTGCCAAAACGTCGAGGATGTACAGACTACCGCCTTGAAATGGCCCCATAAAAAATAATCAAGTGGTGTGAGATCAAATGACCACTGTACTGGTCCATGGATGGCAATTAAGCGCTGGTTAAATGTTGTATTCAAATACTATATGGTAGTGAAAGCATTGGAGCTGATGCTCCATCCAAATGGTTAGTCGCAAGGCCAGTGGAAGATTTGTTAATGTTGTAATTAACTCATTAGTTAAAAAATAAAGATATCTTTTAGCATTCAGACTGTCTTAAAAAAATAAGGTCCTAGTAACCTACCTCCCGTTAAACCACAACAGACGTTAGTACCCAAAACGGTTTGATGATTCGTCTCTCTTGTCTAGTGTAGGTTTTCGTCCGGCCAGAAACGATTATCTTCTGTACCGTTGTAACTGATGTTTCGACTTCCTGAGCTACATGGCTAATGGACGAACGCGAATGTAGTCGGGAATAGGCCAAAATATGCAATTTTCGTTCTTATCACTCTTTGTTGGCTGCATTATTTATACGAACCTCCCTATGTTGAAATCTTAGTTGAGAAAATGATCCTCGTCGTCTTAAGCACTTTTCCATTTTGTATATGGAGATTGATATCTGCCGGGATACCTTAGCTTCTTTCCAGAGCCACACTTTTCATCTTTAGGCTCTCTTATCACTCGTACGCTGCCAGGCTTCACTGCGAGGATTTGTTATTTTATTCTTCCAATCGGTAGGCTTTTGTTGCAAGTTGGTTTTCTATTGGAGATTTTTCTCAACCTTCAGGCCTAGTACCATCACCTTGACCTTCGTTCTTGGTGGTGGACGGTTTTGACGACAGCTCTGACTAGCCGGTTCTCCCACTCCTTCGCTCGTTTCCATGTGTTTTTAGATACTTCTTTCATATGCTCCGTGAAACTCAAAACGCCAAGATATTCCCTTATCTAGTTGTTGGCGCATTAACAATCATCCTCAAAGTTGTACTTTGACATTGTAGTTTCTAGTGGACTGCTTCTGGCTTTTATGTATTTATTCCTAAGAGCCTCGACTTCTCCAGGTAAGTTTCTGGTCAAATATTATGCCCAGGTATTTCACCGTGGAAGATCATGGAAGGCGGTCATTGTTAATAAAAGTGTTGTCTGCAGACAACGTCTGACATCGGGGAACACGGATATCCACACACTTGTCTTCGACTATTATCAGTTGCCACTTGTTAGCCCACTGAATCAGGTCATCCACCACTCTCTGAATGTGCCTTATCATCGTTTCTTTGTTGCGGGCCAACGCGTAGACTGCAATGTCGTCCACGTATACTGCCACGTTGACTACTGAACTCTTCGGAATGTCACTTACATAGAGAAGAAGTAGATCGGGTTCCAATAGGGATCCTTGGTATACTCCGGAAAAGGCGACCTCCGCAACGCACTACAAAAGTCCTTACACCAAGGTATGATGCGACCAATCTCGTCACCTCAAGTCCAAACCCAGTCTGGATCATTTTGATAATTACCCCTTCGTGCCAAACCGTGTCAAAAGCTTTTGTTATGTCAAGAAACATCGCCCCTACAGTTTTCTTACATCCCAAGGAGTCGCGAATAGCCTCCCATAGTCGAAGCAGTTGTTCAATTGACAATCCCGTCTGGGATTGGGTTTACGTCTAACATTTCGAGCTCATTCCTGTAGCGAGTGAGGATTACCCGCTCAGCTACTTTGAATTACGACGTCAATAAACTTACGAACCAGCAGTTTTGAGGAAAAAGACCATCCTTGCAAGGTGTATAGGTAAAATGCACGCCGTATAGGCAGCAACCAATAATACACGCATAAATTAGTAATTTAGAACGCATTCCTGTAAGGCAGTGCGCATGTGCAGAAGATATAGACGCGAAAGCAGTATTTAAGTGAATTACAATCGTTACAGTTGTGTTAGTAGACATTAAGCATTAGGCCTACTAGTTAATACAAAACATAATTTAGTGTAGTTCATCAATAAACAAGAAAACAGCAATCAACGTAGCATTCATTTAAACACAAGCAACACCAGGTTCTGGGATATTTATGACTGCAGTCTATTTCCAGATCTTCGGAAAATACGTAAACTTAGAATTAAGTTAACAACCGTATGGATACCTTTCTGCATACAGTGCGGCTGGAAAAATGTTAAAGAATATACGGAGTGCTATTTAAAAAACCAAAGGTATGTCCGTTTCCGGTTTAACATAACCTCAAACAGAGAACTATGTATTTAATCGTTTTCTTTGTAAATCTCAGTATAACGAAATTATTGAGTGTTTCCTCTTTTTTGAAAGATATATTACAAAATTTAATTGCATTACTCCAAACAATAAAACGAGTAAATTTTCTGTATTAATAACTTGGCAAAATAAATGGTTGCAATTAAAATTTTGATAACTTTCCGGACATTTGAAGGTAAATTTATATTTTATGTTTATGCCCAGGCAAATTGGTTATTGGTTAATATAATTTACCCGGCCCTATATACTTAAATCCCCGCAGTATCCCGTTACATATCATACATATTCAATTGCGGTGCATTCTGCAGACTGCTCGGTCAGACCAGTCATCCGCTGCTACGGAGAGTTCGTTAGAATCGAATATTTCGGAGCATGCAACGCAACATAGGACTACCGTTTTTACCGCACGACGAACAGCCGCCTAAATGATACGGCCGCACCGCTTAAACCCGTAGAATCCACTCTTTACATAAAAGTTTTTTTACGAACGCTTGGGGGAGATTCGTCGGAGATACGAAGTATACAAAATACAGGGCCACCAGTATTAATACACCGCGGGCTATTCGGTATAAAGAGTGCCAGCAGACCAGTTCAGCGAGTTCAGTTGGCGCAAAGTAGTGTTGGAGTGCACATCGTGCGCGTACGCAACAGGCATTTCAACAGACTCCAAGTCAGCTTCTTCTTGTTCTGAATCGAAAGGCACACAAGAATTCTAGAAAAGAAAAGTGCTAGTTTTCGTTGTTATTGTTTTCGTTATTGTTATATAAAGGGGACGATTTATAAGATTAATTTAACAAGTGAAGAAATCGTTTGTGTGAGACCTCGCACCGGTTTCAGTTGTGAGTGTGATTCTTGGTTTGTTCTTTTGTTGTTAGTTGAAAAGTGTTACCCAACTCTCTTATATACAGTACGCATAAGAGAAAAGTATTACGTGAGACTTTTTAGTCAGGAGGAAATGGTGAAATCAAGGCAGTTCGATGTTCTAATACAATCATCGGTTTCTACAAGTCCTTCTTAAAGGTAAGTAACAAAAAAAGATAGATTTGTATTAGAAATATTTTTTTACCGGCTTTATTCTTTGCTTTGAGACAAGATCATGGGTTCTTCAATATCTAACACAATAGCCCAGTTACTACTTGAATACTTTCACGAACAACTCAAAAACTTTCATCTAAGATTGCAATTTGCTTTAAAAATTGAACAAAACATTAAAATAATTTTTCTAGATCTTATGGTCTTGTATTAGCTTTACACACAAACCCACTTTCTCAGGTCACTATCTTAGTTTTAATTCTGCCCAACCATAGTCCTATAAAAAGAATGTTATTTCTACCTTTTGATGAGGGCTATATAATCGACCAACCCAAAATTTAGGCAAGATATATGCATATATGGATTATACCAAAAAAATTTAAGTGAATACTGTAAATCCAGAAATTAATATGTAGGTATTATCCCATATGTATATTCCCATTTGTCAGAAAAAATAAATAAAATGTTCTCTCGCATATTAAAATCATAGCAACTTAGAATTTGCATTTACTAAATTGAAAGGTGAAGTACCAATAAACAATCAAACTCGCGTTGTTTATAAAATTCCATGGAACAATTATGATGGCGAGTACATAGAACAAGGTCATAAATGTCAAAATATCATTACAGCTTAGAAAAACACACAGCAAACAGGGATAGTTTTAGTTTCAATAAAATATCTATTATAAAGAAGTTAACTATAAAGCCAGAAATATGTTAGAAATGATTCAATTAAATAAACATAAAAGTGCAACCAATGACTAAACGGAAATTGAAGGATTATTCCAAAATGTACTATTCCGTTTTGTAATATCCGCTTTCGTATCTGCACCCGTATACACTCATGACTTCAACTTGCGTTAAATGTGTTTGTTGCTTGAAATGGAGGTTCTCGCATTTTAAAAATCTAGTTCAAAATTTCATTTTTAATTAACTTTAGTAATGTACTTTTATTCACAGCGGAATTTTGTACAAGTTTTGACACATTACTCCAAAAAAAAAGATAAAATAAATTTATCCAAATGTTAATTAATTTCTGTTTTCTTCAAATCTAAGAATAAAACCGTTAGCATGAAGAAATTTAAAAGGTTAAGAAAGATAATATAGTCCAAATATCGAAACTTCTGAATAGTTAGCAACCATGATCTGTTAAAATACATTAATTTGTAGTCATTCTTAAAATGTAAAATCTATTCCAATTTGCACAAAATCAAACCAAAATAATAACAGAATTTGGTGTACAGGCACACTGTGTTACCGAATATAGGTGTCACCAGAGGGATCCCTTTTATTATGGATTTATGAAAAAAATATTCTTTATATAAGTTTTTACTCGTTCTAACACGCACAAACAACACTAAAAAAGACAATTTTTTAAATAAATTTCTTAACCCTATTACTATTTATTATAAATAAATAAATATTTATTTAGAATACTAAAACAAAATATAACATATAGGGTTTATACTTTAAATTCTTACACGCTTTAGAAAATTGAAATAATTGCAAGTAGGAATTAGATGTTAGTTGCTACAATAATGAGATTTTAGTATATCTATGCAAAACAAAAGTTTCACCATGACAAGCACTGCCACAACTGTCACAATAAAGCGATTGCAATTTAGTGATTCGTTCTCAACATAAAACTGATCTTAACGTAAATTCAACCGAGTTAAACTTGATTAGCAAATTTGAAAGAATAGGGTCTGTATCTGCCCTCTCCAGATTAGGGAGACCAAGAACTAGTGATGTCCATGTTGCAGAAGTTCTTCAGAAAAATCACAACATAAGCAGCGCTATTCCTCTAGAAATCAGTAGTGTTAATGCAATATCAAGGCAACTGTAAATGAATGCGATTGCAATTGAACTCGAATGGTTATCCCGTATTTTATGGACAAATGGGGCCCATTTTTCTCTTAATAGTGGAGTCAATATTCAAAACTGTCGAATATAATCAATGGAAAATCCACAGGCAATCCTTTAGGAAGGTCTTCGTGACAAGAAAGTCGCTGTTTGATGCGGCTTCACAGCTAATTTCATCACTGGTCCGTATTTTTTCGAGGAAATGCGGAATGACGGTCAAACATACATGCAAAAGAGAGTATGTAATTCCACAGTTGCAAAACGAGGACGCAATTGAAAACATAATTTTTATGCAGGATAGAGCACTCCCATATATTTATCGACCAGTTAGGGATTTGTTAGCTGATGTTTTTCAAGGTCCTCTTATAAGCAGACATTTTGAAAATTTAGATCACCTGATCAAAGCCCAACAGATTTTTAGCTTTGGGGTTATTTAAACATTTTGTGTTCAGAATCCAACCAAAAACGCTGGAAGAATTAAAAGACAGTATTCAACACGAAATGTTGTATTATACAATGCGGTGTATAACTTGGAGGAAACGTTGGTGCTTTTATACCACCATGGAGATCATATTGAGCAATTGGGGGAAAAGGGTGTGGGACATAAGAAATCTTATTCAAAAAATTCAGTTTTTATTGATTTCTGTTGTTAGCTTAATAGAACCCTGCACATACATGTCACTGATTTTAATTGGCTATACAAACTGAGTTTAGATATATGATCGGAGCAGGTACAGAGTAAAGAACATGTGGTGTGGATCAAGAGTAGTGTAAGAATGGATCACTCAAACCATACTCCCTGAACTCCGTCCAAAAGAAGCCGAACGGTAGAACATATGGTGTGGATCAAGAGTAGTGTAAGAATGGATCACTCAAACCATACTCCCTGAACTCCGTCCAAAAGAAGCCGAACGGTACCATAATCATAATCTAAAGCTTCTAAAGGGAAATGGTCAGACTGGGAGACAATCAGGCTTTCCCACAACATACAACATGAAAAGCAGTTGTTAATTCACTTAGTGCAATTATGTAAACAAGTCTCTTGTGATACTAGTGACGATGAAGAAAATGTAACTATGCAGAAGTGACAGTTCCACATTTTAGCGATCAGTAATTTCAAAAACATTTTCGAATATATCTTGAATCTTCTGAGGATCTATTAAACCAACTACATAGAATTGAACTAGATCGAACTGTAGGCTATCCACGAGCTTGCATAGAAAAAAATAATGGCCATAATTTGGTATTTAACCAACTTGAAAAGCTTCCGGTTTAAAGAAACATTCCATTTTAGTAAAATCTATGTTTTATTAAATTATAGGTATGTATATAAAAGATTTGGTATTTGCTAATCAACTTGCTGCCATACTTTATCGGAGGCAGATTATTGTTGAAAATAATAGACAAGTGATGTATTTACACAAGTTAGTGTATTTACTTTTTGCCCGAAGATCAAAGAATTACGTTGAGAAAAAACTAAATAAATTGTTTGACACGGGAAGTAAAATTTACAAAATACATAGGTTTGCCAAAAAGATGTCTTTAAAAATTATAACCTCCGCATTTTATTAAAGTTTCAGTGGAATCGGGCTCGTGCCTCTCATGACTAACATAAACTGCTGAATATGGACAAAAAGTAGAATGACACCGATTTTCTAGACCACTACCAACAGCAAAAACTATATTTGAAGTATGACAAATGCTTGTGTTGATATAAATAGTTACGAGCAAATAAACCAAGACAAATTACGCATTGCAACTGTTAGTACGGACAGAACATAAATGTATGTAATTGTAGAAGCAATTCTAAATGTACTATTCGACGTTAACCATAAAAAGGTTGCTTTCGAAAGGGACTTAAGAAAATCGATGCGGACGTAAAATAGAACAGTGCAAGTTTTTAAAACCACTAAAATAAACTTAATATTTTAAGTTGAAATGCTGTTTACGTAAATAGCGCTTTAATTCCAGTAAGCAACACAACACAGTTTTTTCTCTAAATTCTCGAAAAAATGTGTTTGTCACATATTCTCATAGTTTTTGTATAAATTTTTTTAATCTATCACTACAAGCCTGTACCTTTCCACAGGTTTGGAAGATCGCTCGTATATGTATGTCCGGTATTTAAAAAAAAGGTGATAAAACATATCCCTAATGACAGACCCATAGCTATAATTTCAACTGTCGCAAAGGTTTTTGAGTCTGTTCTTTATAGTGTAATTTCATTTAAATATCACCCTGTTATATCTACATCTCTACATGGATTTATTTTAAATCGTTCCACTACAACAAACCTATGCTGTATAACACAGGGTATAGCCGAGACCATAGAACACGGTAGTCAGTTAGATATTATTTATACTGACTTCAGCCATGCATTTAATACCATCGATCACTATGTTTTGCTATGTAAGCTTGCTATGTAAGCTTAATCCTTTGGTTATAGTAATTCGTTAATTATGCTTATGAATTCCTCTGTTGCGGAGAGCATTAACTACGTCACTTACAATAGCTACAGGTCAAGATCCTTCTATTCCACATCTGGAGTTCCCCAAGATTCGAATCTGGGTCTTTTAGTGTTCATTCTGTTTGGGAATAACTTAATAACTTATCTTAATTGCACCAGACTTGCATATGCAGATGATTTAAAGATCTACCATCAGATAAAAGACCCACAAGATGCGGAGTTTCTTCAGAATAACGTGAACACCATTTACAACTGGTGTTTAGTAAATTAGCTCAATTTAAACATCATCAAATGTTGTGTTGTGACATTCACACGGAAACTGAATGCTATTCATACTACTTATTCCATCAACAGCACTTCTATCGAAAGAAAGGACTCAGTTAGGGATCTAGGCGTCACATTCGATTACAAATTTAGCTCCACTGATCACGTGCTAGGTTGAACGAAAACGAGTCCAGTGAAAATTTTTGAAGTTTCTGAACTATAAAGAGGATAGAGTATATCTGGATCGAAACTGCGATTATGACATCTTGCTGGAGAAACATGGATTCAACAGGCTTTCGACGAGGAGACAAGCGAAAAGTGCTGGGCTTAGAGCGAACCTTTTAAACTCTAAGTTGGATTCACCCACCTTCCTATCGCGTCTCGACTTTCTAGTGTCACAGACTGTGAATATAATTTTATGTTGTGCAGCACTTATCTCCGAATGTATTTTATTTGAAAGCTTTTCCTCTAAATTGCTCAGGAGAGAAATTATCTTCCGTCCACGCACTAAGTGGACGCGTTATATATTGTTTACAGTCATCAAAACAAGCACATTTACGATAACACATTTTCAGATCTTCATTTTAAATGGAGAAATTAACAAAAGTTATATTGTGTGATAGCCAAGTTAAAGAATACGATACGGAAATACACGAGGAAACCGAAGCGCTGGAATTGACCTTTGTGTCACCACCAGCCGCTACTGATTACCATATCAAAATGTGTATGGCTATGAGTTTTCAAGATGGAAGCCCGCAAGAGAAAACGCCAATGCGAAAGCTATTCTGCGAGAGAAAAACAAATGATTTTCGTCTTTACATATTTTACGAAAACTATGAGTGTTTTCAAGGCAATTGAAGAAATAAGCAAAGCATAAGGCTGCGCCAAAGGGGGAGCACAAGTTAAAAACTATATGCGACGCAACAATTCAGTATTCAAAATTAATGAAATGCGAAAATTCATCGAAGAGGGACATGAAATTATCTATGCTCCGAATTGGCAAAATTATATTACTTGTGCAATGAATGGTATAAATTGTGTTTCATTATCACTTTTTCTCGTAATTTCTTCATTTTGGTCGAAGAAGATATGTGGAGGCGATGAGTGAGGTGATTTGATGAAATTTGTTATTCACCTGTCTTCTGTTGCATAGTACAATGTACACGATATGTAACGGAAATGCATGAGGGAATCGAAGCCTTGTAATGCTACTCCGCAGTCACAGTGCACCAGCCGAAATAATTGGTTATTGTACTATATTTACAATACTTGATACTATTGAAAATTGCTGTAGGTTTTGAAATAACTGATTCGCCCAAAAATATATGCAAATAAGACAAATGACGAACTAAAATTGACAAACGACATAAACGAAAACAAAACAAACATTTTACCCTAGGAATAAAGCCCGCCACTCGATTTGGCAGTATTTCTAGTTCTAGTCACGGAGAAAAATGTAGAGTAAATTATACCACAGTTCTAGTGTATCCTACCAGAATCGGCGGTTACTATAGTGATAACCATCGAAGTAAGTAGAAAATACCCTATTATTGTAGTTTTTTGAAGCGGTTGCTCTAGTCCACATTTATAGTAAAAATAATACTCCAAGATTGTAAACAGCTCTATAAAATCATGATAAAAAAGGACTACCAAATTGTCGGTTAATTACCATACACTTATAGTAAAATTGTCGTTAAAAGGTGTAACTACAAAATATTCTCATTACCACACACATAATTAATTGCACTATTCTTGTTCAAAACAGTACGATATATCCATATCTACTACAGTAAATTATTATCTTGCTTGTAACAGAATAACGTTCAAGTAAAAGAGAACTTATATAAAAGTACACATCAAAAAAGTGCAGAGATATCAATCAGGAAAATGCAAATAATAAATAGCTCACGGCAACAAAATCAATGGTGAAAAAAGAAAAAGCACTATCGCTGTTTGTTTCTCGCCACATTGCTCTTGCATCTCTCAGCGTATACCACTAATCTTCAAATAGAGCAACTGAAATATTTCTGGCGCCACCTAGTTTCAGGTAGTTATAGTCATGCCGTCCTAGTTAGAAGAAACCGGAATACAGTTTTCAGGTGTAAAAGGAGATGTAAGTCGCTAGGGAGCTGTACGGTGGATGATCAAACTGGGTCTAATGCCCGACCTCACACTGCGAACAAGACACAACTCTTACAGGAGTTTAGCTGCACCCAGTTTGACCACCCTTCGTACAGACTTGACCTCGCCCCTAGCGACTTCCATCTCTTTTTACACCTGAAAACGTTCCTTGATGGTTAAAAATTCAACAACGATGAAGAGGTCAAAGAACATGTTACCACATGGTTGATAACACAGGCGGTAACGTTTTATGAGGAAGGCATACAAAAACTTGTACCACGCTATGATAAATGCATACAAAATGGTGGGAGCTATGTAGAAAGATAGTTTATGGTTTGTAGTTTTTTTTTGCAGTCAATAGTTTTTCTGTATCTATACTCGTTTTGTTTCTATTACCAAACGGAACTTAGTTTCTGGACGTGCCTCGTATTAACAGCTTAGTCACGGCATTTAATCTATGATAATAACCTACAATAACAATAGTATATACACCAAATTTCGTAATAATTTCCAATGATCAGGCATATTGCTTTGCATTGTGATAATATAACTTTTCCAAACGATTAATATATGTATATGTATATATGTACAATTTATTTTATATAAGACAAATATTAAGTAGTATAGGAAATTTTTAAGGAAGATATTAAAATTGGAATCCTTCTTATCAAATTGGTAGCAGTTTAGTGTATGTACAAAATGCCTCTTTACAATATTCACTGTCATCATCAGGTGATATACTATTTGCGAATAGATCTTATAATGTTACGATTACTGCTACATACATACATGTAGATAATATAACGGTAAACATATCCACAAATAAATAGACATATTATTTCGTGTTCAAATATTTGAACAGGTGGGAAGTGCCAGAACGCAAACATTCTCAGAATTTTTTTTTACTTACATACTTAGAAAAATATGTTATTTGTTTGTAGCTAGCGACAATTCCTAAAATTGACATTATTTTGTGCATATATCCACAGAATAGGAAAATGTATAGGTATTACCGGAATTTTAAAAACTAACCTTAGTGTTTTCCATCTCTAATTTTCTTTTTCAAACACAGTAACAATAAATCAATTTTTTTGTCATATCCGAGGTATCCGCGTGGTTAAAAACTGTTGATCCATTCTATCACAATATGGTGATGCAAGATGATATTCAGCTTATACTTATGGATAAGTTTCTATACGAAATTCCTGTAATTAAACGAACAGCAATAATTTTACACTCCACTTCGAAAATATTGAACGACGAAAATCACTTTTAAGAACAAAAATCAAATAATTACACCCGCGACATGTTTGATATCTGAATAGATAAATCTCAAATTGACAATCAGGCGAACCAACATGAAATATCAGATTTACTGCCAACCTAATAAAAAAAATATATGTGCTATCGCTTTCATAAAAATCTGGGACAACTCATGAGCTCATTTTGACGTTTCTTAAGTGTTGTGACAATGAATTTAAAAATTACAATATTTTGAATTTAACCTAAAGGTTATATTCGTTTATTTTAAAAACTGTTTGCTTTTAGCAGAAAATATAACAAAGATTATTTTTAAGTGTAAACATTTTTATTGAAGACCATATTATATTGATGGAGCATTATTATTATACTTCAATAATTAGTAGAGTAACCAAAACTTGCGGACTCGCATAGGCGTAGGTATTACGGGTTAATATAAGAATACGAAAAATTCATAAATAAACTTACTTGCTAATTATTCAACAAATTAGAGGCATCAGGATATGAACTACTGTAAACTTGCATCATTGTACATGTTTCCACAGTTACTTCTTTAAACCTTGTGCGTCGACAAGAAAAAATATTCTTATACATAGAAAACGATCCCTCCACATCTAAGGAAGTTACATTTGCATGTAGAAACTGTTTTTCAAAATCACTTAAAAGTTCACTATTCTTACACTTATTATAAACGGCCTCTAAAGTATTAAAATCGGGATTTTTCCTTAAAACATCTGCCAACTTTTGACTAGCGTATAATCCTGGCGTATCATTTAATGTGTGTTATTTATTTTTTTACACTCTCCACTATGTCTAATGATTCCTGCAATGACAATTCAGTACATTGTGGTTTTCTGATGGCATCTAGTAATACTGTATAATTGGTACATATTGTTGTTAAATCTTCTAAAAGTTGAGGAATTTGAAATTCTCTTTGACTTTCTCTAATTGCTTTGGATTCATTCCGATTAAATCGCATTATAATTGATTGAATTTGTTGAAAATGGATCAAACAGTAAGAAGCTGCTGTTAGCCAAATACCCCATCGCGTTAAAATTGGTTCAGGAGGTTCTGGAATACCTGGACAAAATTTACGAAATTCTTTCAAACGTTTAGGAGATTTACGAAACACTGCTTTAGTACTTCCAATCATCCGATCAACGTTTCCGTAATGTTGTCGAACAACTTCACCAACTAAATGCAAAGTATGCAGCACGCAGGTTATATGTATTAAGTTAGGAAATATATGTTTTAAGGATCGCCCAACACTTAACATCGTTGCTGCACTATCTGTCACAATCATCACAACTTGATCTTGGGCAATTTTAAATTTTTTCAAAGCGTTCATTATCACTTTTTGAATATTTTCCGCGGTACATTGTTGAACACGTTTGCAAGCTAACAAATATCGAGATGCTGTGTTCGCGCTAGATAAAACGCGAGCTATTACATTCACAATACTGTTCTTCTTTATATCGGTCGTCTCATCCACGGTAATCCATATTTTTTTGGAACACAAATCACGTTTACACACATTTTCTAGCATCTTTTTCATTCGCGGCAAATGATTCTGTAATTGTGTTTGTGAGGGTAATGGGTACTTTGGAACGTATTGTCGCCAAAACGTTTTAAAAGCTGCTTTTCTCACCAACGACAACGGAAGATTACTAGAGGTAAACATAATTAATAAATGTATGAGGAATAGTGTATAAGGTATTTCAGTTCTTACATTTCTCATATGCTTAATACCATTGACATGCCTCTGGCAATCAGTTCTGTCCAATGCAGCCAAACGAACATTGCATATTAAGCAAAAAACTGCACTACCGTCATATTTTAAATGGGGAAAAAGTGACACATACTTATGTACATTAGTAGTAAATCTATTACGAGGCATTGTTTTCTTAGGTATGTAAATATTAGTTCTATATGAAACGATACACTAATTATGTACTTGATATAATACTACAACACACAAAAAACACCAGCTATATTTTCAAAAACGACACGTAAATACATAACCTTGACCGTTCGACTAATCTCTGCAACAGCTCAACCGGTACTAAAACGAAATCTCTCTCAGCGCGGTTTAACATGATTTATATTCAAGGTCCACACTACATGCCTGCTTCTCTCCCGGTTTAGTTTATTTATGAATTTCTCGTATTCTTATATTAACCCGTAATACCGACGCCTATGCGAGTCCGCAAGTTTTGGTTACTCTAATAATTAGATACTGTCGATTTACGATTGACACTCATAAACATTTTGACATTAAATGATTTAATTGTCATAATTTACAAGACATGTTTAAAATGGATAATGTCATAATAGTATCGCTTATCCGAGAATTTTGTGAAAACGATGCTACATATATATATTCATTTTATGCATCGATCGATCCTATGTAAACTTACAAGACTTACAGCAGAAATGTAAAGGATATCACATGAAGTTTCATCACGCGACTCGCAGCTAGTACCGCATTATTGGAGGAAGAGAAGATTTATCTCTAGACCTTGGGTAATCAAGACTGAGATTTATTCCGTCGCAAGCGTAGAAAGCCGTGCACATAAATAACTTTAAATGTTGGTAAGAGTCGTATAAAAGCGCTATTACTGGAAGAAAAATTACGTCTGGTGAATTTCTTTAACCTGAAATACAACAGAATTTAAACTCCTATGAAGAAATAGAACAGAATTTTTTTTTCGTTGTTATAGAAATATGGAATAAAGATCTTTAAATAAAACTCACCTACTAATTTTAGATACAACAATTGCCAAAATTACGAAATTATGTAGATAAAATATATTGGATTATTTTGATATAATTTGTTTAACATAATGATATTACCTAGTCGATAATTGCATCTCCTTTCTTACCTACTGTATTATTAGCCGACACTATTTAGCTGCTTTCTATTTGATCCAAAGTACTGCACTGAACCGTTCGTACGGTACAAATTTCAAATATGTGTGTTCCATTTGAAAAGAACGGATAGTTCCTACCCGTATTTTTTTTTTGAAATCCCCTTTCCCTTCGTGTCCCTACCGAATATTTGGTACATTCCGTATTGTTCTGTTGACGCATGCGCAAAACATAGATTTATTGATATTCTCCACAATATTACACTCACTGAGATTAGGTTTAGGGTTACACCGGTGTTCATAATTCGAAATTTGATTTACATTACACACTGGTCTATATTTATGTCCAGTGCAAAAAAATGCATGTTCCCTTCAGTTGACTGTCAGTACCGTTCAGTAAAACAAATCGAAAGGAGCTTTTGATGGTTGAGACACGTATCTCCAAGCATTTACTGCGCGGTAACTTTAAACATATTCGTGAAAAAATATTAATCCAGCTCAGTGATGCTAGATCTCACGATAAATTCTGAGATTTCACGATTTCATAAAAAATCTCACGATCTCACGCACAGAACACTACTATTTTAGCGACCTCTACTGAGTATACGATCTAACTAGATTTTGTGTTTTATTGTGTTAGATATATTGCAGATATTAGAGTGGATAAACAATTAACAATTGCTTATATTGCAAGAGTACTAATGATTCCTTTTGCTGAATAACTAAACGAAATTAATAATGATAGCAAGGACTGTGGGGTAGTATGGCAAACAACAATATTCTCGGCACATTCCGCACCACAGAAATTACACAAGTATACACGGTTTTGGACCAAAGCAACCAAAAGTTGTTAGTAAGGTAATTTGGGGCGCTGAATCCGAATCTCTAATCTTTTTTTCAAGATTGGTTCTAGTTTTCGAGATATTCAATAAAATAATTTTTTACAATTTTTGACAATTAAAGCCCATTCTATTGAATTAAAAGTGATAAATCCAAAATGAAGAGCGGTGGAACTGAGTCGTTTGTATTGTTTGAGATCCGTTTCACTCATTAGAGTCCAACAGTAGTCGCTCATCATGCCATCATCCCAAAATCCTTAGTATCGTCTTTCGATTTTCGCCATATCTTGGTGTAAGCGATCTCCTTGCTCGTCGCTCGTATCGCCCAAGTTTTCAGGGAAAAAATCGATATGAGAATGCAGAAAATTAATCTTGAGAGACACTCGAGCTCCAACCTTGCGGTAATTTTGCAACAGATTGTTGCAAACAGATTGTTGTTTGCAGTTACCGAGAAAGCTGTGAACAACACTTTTAAATGATGCCCATGCTGCGGCTTCATCGGGCGTTAAACATTTTGTAAAGTTTCCGTCGGCCATTAATTTTCGAATATCAAGTCCCACAAATATTCCTTCTTAAATTTTTGCGTATGACAATTTGGGAAACAACTTGATTAAGTACTGAAAAGCCGCTCCTTCCTTGTTTAGCGCTTTGATGAAATTCTTTATAAGGCCAAGTTTAATGTGAAGAGGTGGCAGGAAAATGTCCTGTGGGTTCATAAGGGGTGCAGAAGAGACGTTTTGTTTTCGTGGCTCATAATTCGTACGACTTGGCCAATCTTTTCTGACATAATGATGTTCAGTTGCCCGGCTATCCCACAGGCACATAAAACAGCAAAATTTGGTAAATCCAGATTGCATTCCAATCAAGAGACCGATCACCTATTGGAATAATATGTAAATCAATTAATGTTTCAGATTTATATAATTAATTTTCAAACCTTTAGATGACCACAAATTTTCTATTTATGCTCATTGTATTTGATCTTGGCCAAGATTTTACGCATTGTGTCGTAGCATTTTTTCGTTTGTACTGCATGAGCAATCAGAATGGATCGTTTTTTATTTCCATTATGTAACAGAACGGCCTTCAAACTATATTTTGAACCATCGATGAACAAACGCCATTCATTTCGATCGTACGGTGTATTCATCACATCAAATAAACCGGTGATGTAATCGCAGAAACACAACAGCTCTCCTTTTTTTAAGAACGGTAGAAGCGCCTGATTTCTGTTTTTGTATACAGTGACTTGTGTTCGAGTGTCAAGATATTTCCACTCCTGCAAGCAACTCTGCTTTTTGTTTTGATAAATTCAAATCACAAATCAAATCACTCAGTTCGCTTTTCTTCCATGACGTAATCGCTTCCACTGGTCGACGGTGACGAAGTCGAAGTTACCAGGGCATTTGCACTTGTACCTGGACAAACTGGCAATGGGTCATTACTCGTACGTGGAACTCGGACACTGATGATTCATCAGGATATTTATACTGTGTAAGTTTTCTTGTATTTATACCGACAACATTCATCAAACAAAAGTAGCAATCATCCACATGGTTTTTCGGTTCTTTCCATAGCATTGGCAATGAAAATGGAAAGTACACATTTGTACAGTTTTGTTCTGCACGCGTTGTAAAACAATTTCGGCACCCACGGATTGTGTATGTTTGCTACAGAGAAACCAAAGTAATGTAAATACGCATCTTTAAGCGCTTTTGTAATTATTTTGCCACTTTTTCCGAGCATATAACATCCGCAAACGTAACAAAAACAGTTTGAATCAACTATGCAACGCTGTGTTTGGATTTTCATACTTTCCTAAACAAATACAAAACGTTTCGGATACTATTGAAATGATTTTTCTAGCGATGCCGTGAACTGACGGTCGCTTTGATCGCAATGCTGCCAACATGCGAGAACTCGAAAACCTGAACCAATGTTGACAAACGGATTGAAGATTTAGATTCAGAGCACGTTAAAAATCGTTCTCATCTGCTCGGGTCCAAAAGTTGATCGGAATTTGTAAGCTTGTGTTATTAATTAACTTGAAACAGCCGTTTCGAAGACTCGTGGGTCTTCATCTTCAGGCCCGTACCCATTGGTTAATCGGTACGGGCCTGAAGATGAAGACCCACTTGCTGAGACGTATGCGTCAAAGCTATCAGAAGGCTACGACATTAGTACTCGACATTATTTGCAATAAGTACTCTAAAATGTTGTTACTATTGTTTTCTTTTTATTAATGAAACCTTAATTTGTTGAATTCCCAAATAATCTAATATAATTCAATAAGTTAATTTGTTTTTTTCTTAGAAATGTGTTTTTTATCGAGTTTTATCTTTTCCTCTTAAATTTATCACCAACCTTAAGATTATATTCTTTGCGAAGACAAATTTAAATGGATCGAATTTTTTGCAGTTGAGTGTAGAATTGTTTACAAAATTTATCTGATCTGATAGCCATCTCTATTTATAATGTCATTAACTATGACAATAAGAAACAAATCCCAGCAAATCTCTATAATACAAATAAAACAATATACAGTGGATTAAAATATGTTGACCCTTGTAACACTTGTTACGATGAAAACAAAACAAGGAAAACCCAATTTTACAGTTCACATAGCCATCAGAGTAATATTTGCGTAAGTAAAATAATCTTTCAAATAACTTAACGATTCTGTTGACGCACCTTCACAAATGTGTCTTAATGTGCCAAAATCAGAATTTTTCTCAAAAACACTTTCAAATTTTTCTAGAACAGAAACATTTTTTGCGTCTTCAATCGCGCATAGCTGTGCGTGAACATGCTGCACTATTTGTAGAGATTCTTCTAACGGCACCGCAGGATTTTGTAATTTTTCTATTGCATCTGCTAGCCCGAAGTAATTGTCGTGAATAATTTTTAAATCCATTTTAACCTGACTAGCTTGAAATTTCGACTGGGTTTTCTGGATAGCGGCAGCTTCCTTTGTATCGAATTGTAAAACCACGTTCTTAATATTGTCAGAATATTTATGATAATAAAACGCGGCCTGTAACCATGTTCCCCAACGAGTTAGAATAGGTTCTGGTGGCTCTGGTATACGGGGGCACAGTCTGTGAAATTCACGAATACGTTTCATTGATTTGACAAATACTGCTTTGGTATGCGCTATTAAAGCGTCTACCTCAGGATAACATTTTCTGATACTATCCGCCACAAGATTGAGAGCATGAATTTTACACGTAATGTGTAACAAATTAGCAGAATGCTTTTTAAAAGACCGGCCTACAGAAAGCATTTTTGCAGCACCATCACTCACTAACATCAAGAGTTGGTTTGTTGAAAGTTCAAACTTGTCCAATGTATTTAACACTAACTTTGAAATTACTTCGGCAGTACACTGTTGTATTCGTTTGGAGACTAATAGAATTGAAGGTGCCGATTGATGAGGTTCCAATTTGCGTGCCATTACATTAAGAACAGAATGTTTCTTCCGATCTGTTGTTTCGTCGACACATAACCACAATTTTTGATCTTTCAACTCCGATTTTATTTTTTGTTCAATATGTTCGCGCGCAGATGGCACAATTCTTCGTGACGATGTTCGACTTGGTAATTTGCACTCCGAATAGTTATTCCAAAAGCAGATAAATGGTTCCTTGTCTAGTAAATTAAACGGTATATTACATGCAATAAACGTAACGCATAAATTAAATATAAATTTTTCATTGTCTCGTGCGCAATTTCTTTTTGAGACATGTTTTTCATTATTTACGTCTCGTAGACAATGTTGTCTGGACCAACACATTAACGGGATTTTACAGATTACACATTTAATTTTAGCACCTTCATATATTAAGTCTGGAATTTTTGCAATAAATTTTCGAAGTTTGTCCGACCGCGGTCGTTTTGCTGACGAAATCATAATTTTTCTAGGACAGATAAACAATTGCGCAAATGACCAGCAGCGAAAATGTCCGTACTGCTCCGCAGACGAAGTAATACTACCGTTCCTCTCGGTCCGAACTGATTCTACGCCGATGCGCGGTACCGCTCGTGGCCAGCCTTAATACCAATGTTTCCTTCTACCATGTAGTAAACGCTGTTGCATTCTTTGTACAAGAAATCGCTAGTTTATATTTGAAAATAAACAGGAACTATAATGCGCAGATATAAATCCCCAAATAGAATAAGCTACATATTTCCAAACGAATATTCAAAAGATTATTTACAAATAAAATATTTCCGATAATAGAGTGGTTATGGAGGTTGAGAAAGTGAAAAATTGTTTCACGCTACAAAAAGACAGAAACAGCGAAATAAAGTATACCGGAAACATTAATAAAGTATACGAACTCGTATGCAATTATAAATAAAATTATATGTACCTATTGCATAAATTACATCAAACACAACCTACTTTGTTGTAATCTAATAAATAAGGGAAATGAAAAGGAAAAATTAGTTTACAATATTATCCAAGGAAAATTAAGTAATCTTATTATATCCGTCTTATTCTTAACCTTGTACTTATCTTCTTTGTATTAAATTAGAAAAGAATATTACAAATTCATGAACGATTGCGAAATAAGCAAGAGTGATACAGATAAATAATTTTCGCAGCACCGCACGCACCTACTTAATGACATTAATATGATGTATGTAACGTTAATTTTGTGCAATAAGTGTAGCACTAGTTGCTGACATTAATATTTATTGGGCAAAAATCAATCTATTAATATCAGGCTACTTAAAATTCTCTCCGACTGTTAGTTGACTAAAATGCGGAACAAGCATATCACATTTCAAAGCGATACATTAATTCCATCAGACACATATACATATATTATGCATACATAAGTTAAAGTGAGCCTTGCTGCTTGTAGAGAATATATAGAAGTGTTGCGACATATGGTATAGGTATGCATCTTTTTACCATTACCATTAGAGCTACAACCAAATTCAAAACTGTGAATATTTCAACAGACATTAACTGAATCGTTTTAACACTAGAACCGCCGAACCGGTCCATTTGACCGTCTTTCAATTTTAAAGTTTTTTTTTCAACGGAATTAATTTTGATATGATCTTGAAACCACGTGACTTTTCCTAAATTTGGTTTGGCAATGCTCTCACAAAATTTTGAATATTTTGTAGAACTCTAACCGATGTTCTGGGAAATTTTACCTTAAACGGCCGCCCCGGTCAAATTGACCGGTACGTTAAAAAAAATGTGTTGACAAACTTTATTTGTCAATTCTTTTTCTTGGTTGCAACATTTGAAAGAACTAAACATTTAGGCATGTACCGCATGTAAATATATACATAATTTCAAACATTTATTACATATACAACAAGGCGTATAAGTGCATCAACCGATCAGAGCTTGTTCCTATTTGTTAGCACTTGTTTCGACATGTTCAACCTTGCCCTCCACAAAGAACCTGTTTCTAGACTCGTGCTCTTTTAAGTATCGCACATGCGCAGACTTAATTTGGCGCATGCTTACAAAATATTTTGCAAGTTTCAACCTGCACTATTGTAAACATATAAAAAGATCGGTAGTACTCTGAAAGTGCATTCGTCCTGTTTAGTTAGACTGAATAGTATGTAGTCCTGTAAAGGCCTCTCGGCTGCACAAAATATGGCTTTGACGTAGTAGATCAAATGGCCCGAAAATACAGCGTGAAGGCACCCTCAAAAGGATGGCCAGTGCAATCAATGCATTTGCTGTATACAAAGATATCACTGGCAAAAAAATAAAACGTCGCGACTTCATTCTGCAATTGGCAGGGGAACTCACGCAACAATCCAATAACAACGAAGAAGACCCACAGGAGGGAACATCGAATCAAAAATGCAACAAAAACTTACAGGCTGGATCAAAAACAGATAAGCAATCTCGAAAAAGACGTACATGTCAAGAAAAGAAATGTGGAAATAAGACTTACGATAGATGTAAGAACTGTAACAAGAACATATGTGGAAAATTGACCGGGGCGGCGGTTCGAGGAATTGTCGGCGGTTCTAGTGTTAAATACAGTTTTCTTTCAATGCTCTTAATTTTAACTAATACTGTACAGGGTCACTCACTATGACCGTTACTTAAACAAATGCTTTAAAGTAATGGAGATATCATTTTGAAATGTTGGTGGGTAAATGGTACCATGAATTCGAAAGGATAATTGACAAATAGATTTTTATTTATAATATCGCCTATAGCATAACTGAAAGTAGAAAGTTAAATTAGTTGCCACCTGGACTGGGGTAAAACCAAACAATATGGTTTAAAGCTCGCTGATACTAATCCCACTACTGTCGCAAGTGTCAAAACAAAGTGATTGTAATTTAGTAATTTACTCTCAAAATAAAACTAATCTTAACGTAAATTCAAATGAGTTAAAAACTTAAAAGAATGGATCTGCAGACAAAAATAAACTTGATACAATATTATTGTGAATGTAGTAGAAATTACACTATTGGTTTACGAAGTTTTCGTACGTGAATGGGTTTCCTGGGTTTAAAAAATTTGAAAAAAGAGTATGTAGTTGCCCTCCCGAAATTAGGAAGACCAAGGGTTGGCGACGTCTAGGTTTCAGAGGTTCTTCGTGAGAATCAAACCTACTATACTAATACAATACTAATCCGCTAGAAATCAGTAGTGTTAGTGCAATATCAAAACGACTACAAATGTTATATACTTCGATTTGGAAAATTTTATACGTAAAATCCTAAAACTGTATCCTTATGAATTGCAACGGCTGTTTGATTTGAAGGAGGCAGATTTGGCAGGTACGATTTTTCTTTGCGAATAACAGCTCAGGTTCAAATTGAACCTGAATGGATATCCTGTATTTTATGGACCGGTGAGGTCCATTTTTCTCTTAATGGTGGAGTCAATACCCAAAACTGTCGAATGTAGTCAACAGAAGATCCACAGGCAATTAGGAAAACCTTCAGGATAAGAAAGTCACTGTTTGATGCGGTTGCATAGCTAATTTTATCATTAGTTCATATTTTTTCTAAGAAATACACAACGACGAGAGGTCGTAACTGTAACTGTTACTAGTGAACTAGTCAGTAAAAAAAGAATTGATGGATGTAACATTTGGGCTAAGACAGTGAAAGTATAGTAACTGTCAATGTAAAGAAACTGCTTCCCGATGTATGCGTTTTGGGGTATTTTTACGTTTTCGTTAAGAACTATGAAGTGAAGGGTTATTGAAGGTGGGTGGTTTTTACTTGAGTGCCTTTTATGTGTACAGTAGAACAAAATTTATACCAATGTACTTATTTACGGTACGTAAAATAAATAAAATCTACAAAGAATTCAAAAATGTTCATAGTTTATGATAAGGGATACACTTGCTTACATTGAATTTCATTTATATATGTGTCACATTGCTCCTCGAACCTTCTCCTTTTAGGTTTGCCACCATGGTCGCTCTACTATTTGCAAATATTTTGTCAATTTTTACATAACACAAAATTACATTGAAACTTACCGCAGTACACGAATCATTAACATTTAGGTTATGTAGTTAGTACAATAGCTTTGTTGTAACTTCTAAGAACATAAAGAAAAGAATTTATTTCGATTTTAAATATAAAGCCTACCTGTCTCCTAGTTCCTCTTTACTTTTGAAAAAATCTACGTAATCAACGTGCTGTTATGTTTCGCTGCTCTTTCATTTTCAGAATATTGTTCGTATATATGTAAGTATAAAGAAATATAACGATTTGAAGGCAATTCACCCTTCGACCTGTCGGTTTTCTAAAACTTGCGTGTTATATTCCGCTGGACACACCTAACTTGGCACACGAATAGAAGGCGGATATAAGAATGGACCTATTATCGATTATAACGCGTTCATTCACTATAAGGACTAGACCCTTGCGAAAATAGTGCTCGAAAGTAAGGTCGACCTGCCAAGGACACTGACTTTAATTATAGAAGTCGTACATTCGCGTAAAAATATCTGTTTCCAGAAACTCAAGTGTCGGTCGGGTCATTTCTGTAATAGCCTGTAATATGAAGGAACTGAATAATTTGGAATTTTACAGAATAATAACAATATACGTTGACGTCATCCATTGAAACACTAAAATTAAAAATGTAATTTAATCGGTAAAAAGTGTATCAAAACAATGGAATTTTTATTTTATGGAAAGTAGGATTTTTAGTTTTGTAAAAAATAGTTTTTTCTGGGGTTGTATTAGAAATTGAATGCGAAATTTGTCGTCGTTTTCATAAACTCTAGTCATTTCCGTTTTTCCTCTTACAATTATCTTGATCACCATGTTGGAAATATTCCAGACAACTAATATACGAGGAACGTTCAGTAATTAACGAGACAAGCTGCATCAGCGGGAAAACTACTGAATATTACTAAATGAAACTTTCTGTGGGTCAAGTTGGCAAGCTTGGGGACAAACTAAATCGGCTGTTTGAAAGAAATAAAAGCAAACATAACCTCTTTTGTTCATTTCAAGATATCGGCTCCTTTCGAAACGCGTAGGGTGTAAGAGCAACGTTCTGTGATAAGATTTTTGTTATCCGAAGATGTGGATTCAGGATTACACAGTGGTGAATCCACGTTCATCGCAGGTTATAACACGGTCTAGAAAGTCATTACCATCCGTTAAAAGCCGCCGTTTGAGTTCAGAACAAATGCAAACACGGGTGTCTTTATGGGCTTGAGTCAACTGTCTTGCAACCCATCTCGAACACGTTTTGCGATAATTCAGCTTGTCATGAATGATTGAATACGCAGTTTTAACACTAGCATTACGCCAATCAGCTATTGTCACGATTTTTATACTCCTGTCATCGAGAATAAGATCATTTATGCAATTTTGTAGCGCGTCGGTCGATACTTCAACCGGTCGTCCGGAGCGATGAATATCGGTGACACTTGTTCTACCCGATTTAAACTATTCAATCCACTTATACACGTTTCCGCGGCTTAAACACTTTTCACCATACTGTTTCAACATTCTCGAGTAAATTTCGGCCGGCTTCGCACCTTCGGATAACAAAAAATCTTATCACTGAACGTTGTTCTTCCACCCTCCACGTTTCAAGAGGAGCCGACATTTTGAAATGGACAAAAGAGGTTATGTTTTCTTTTATTTCTTTCAAAAATCTGACTTAATTTGTTTCCAAGGTTGCCAACTTGACCCAAGCTAATGCAGTTTGTCTCGTTAATTACGGAATGTCCCTCGCAATATTTCGAGACTGATCTTGCACGAAGTGAAACTATATTACTATATTCCAGTATACAGCGCGTTTAGTTTCAGCTGCACGCGACCCAAATTTGTTTTACTAAATGATACACCCTCTACGTTACTATGTTTTTGAATGTCTCGCTTAAAGGCAAGTCGGCATAGCTTTATTTAAGAAGGACGCGCTTTGCATATGGGAAATTGTTTATAAAAGAAATGTCTAGAAGAGCTGCGTTATTAGATTCTGGAAATATATACTAAGTTTCCGTTTTGAACAAGAGCGAAAGTTTTCCTCTAAATTGCTCGGGGAAGGAATTTTCTTCCAAATGTAGTAGTTTTTCATTTTTTGGTATTGCCGAGTAAGTAAAAATCAGATATTGCTTTGCGCCACGTATCATCAAATCGCATAGTTACAATTTTCTGGCTTTTTTTGGTACACGTAGTTTTTGAGATAACTTTAAAGAGTAATCTAATAGCTACAAATCTTGTCTTACCGTCCTAAATTGTTTGGAAACATCACTAAAGGAAGGTGCGATTTCGTCATAACTTCTGGTTCGATCACCATAACTCCTCATCATCAGAATTGTTATCTTTTCTTGTTCTATATACATTCCGTAGGTAATGTATACGTAAAGCTTTCAGGAAGATGCTTAAAAAACACAGTAACTAAATCATTTGAATGGGATATGCGTAACTAAGTAGCACATACCATGCTCTGCTACTGGATAAAGTAACAATTTTTTTTCTCTGGACAGAAAGACATCGTCACGTGACATTTTCGCAGTTGAATATGCGTGCGAATAGCTGTTCAATTGAAGAAGGAACTTCAGTTCACTACTCCAAAAATAAAGATAAATAGAAATTAATTTATATTGCAAACTCAAGGCAAAAGAATAATGTTTTGACCGTATTACTTACTAATGAGGAGGTAATTAAAAATCTTATGGAAAAGGTGGCGGGCATCTGTACTCTGGTGTAAGTCACCACGGTCTAGGGCGGTATTACTGTGTTTCTTAGCGCTAGGGGGCGCCGGGAGATATTTTCAGTGCTGTTGTAGACAGTGGGGACATAAAGTGAGAGGCAGAGTCAATGCCGGCAGCAGAAAAGGGAGTGCTCGTAACCACGCTGATGACGCCGGGTAGGCGGAAACACATGTGTTGGTGCTTTCTTTTCTCTGCTCGCGTTATTTTTGCCGGAAATGGTCCCACCAATACCATGAGCTATATCAGCATTATTTTTTGTTTATGGGAAGTTGGTTAAAAGTACCAAAAATCATATTGCAACAGTAAACATGATTCCATAATGATGGTTTTATGTAAAGTTTTTTTTATTACGTAATATAATTCAAGGTGCTTTTATCGTTTCTTTCATTAATATACTTGTCTTACAATATAAAAAAAACATACGCACAGACATTGAAAAAAAAAGGTCTTTGTATATGGGTTCACAATGTTTACGACACACAAAATATACAGAAAAATCAGCAAAGTATGATTAGCAAAATAAATATGTTATAAATTATAAATTACCAGACGCTAATATTTGGGGATATCGGCAAAGGAATTTTTTTGGCATTAATATTGATTCAGTACATCCAGGCCTACCTCTTATCAGCAGTCAAATATGTACATTAATGAGTAATCAATTATTTTCCGCTGGTTGGCTTTGACAGCATTTACATTGTAGATAGTGGAAATTTATTGCTTTGGGAAATGTAAATTGACATCAAAAGCAGTGTAGTGGATAATAACATGAATAAGCGAAGGAAAACTGAAGATATTTGAATATTTTGGAAGCGATAAAGAGTTAAATAAAAGAAGTGGTTATTCTGCTAAAAACTAGGAGCCAAAATAATAATAACAGTAGTAGGTATATGTGCTACGGGACACAAAACAGTGTATGTAATCGTTCAAAATGGTAATTAAACAAAATTCAATATAATATCAGAAATAATGAACATCTATACCTGATCAAATAAAAGAGAATTTGTAAATAAGAATACAAAATAAGAAAATCTTTAGCTGTTATGCAAAAATAGATACAAATTCAATGTTAGAAACAGTAACCAACAATAAAAAGATAATTATATTTCTACAGTGAATGTTGCAAAAGAAAATCTTTATTTAACTGCTTTCTTAAGGTGAATAAATGTTTTGCTCCAAAAAGCTGCTGGTTTCATTACAGATTCCGAGCGGATACTATAGTCGTACCTATCATAAACGGGTGCATTCAGAGCGGCAGAATGAATATTAACTCATTACTAACTTGGGCAAATATGCGGTAACAGCCAGAGGCGTGGCGAGCGCATAAAATTTTACACATAAAATAGAAAGTAAGAAATAAATTATAAAACGTGCTGAAACGCTTATTGTTTTAAAAGTCTTCCGTGAAATCACAAACTGGGTAACATCTGTTAAATATTTGAATCATTAGGTATGTATCCACAGCTGTTTCAGTTAAGTGAGTACGACGTGCGGAATAAATGTTTTTTAATGCCGAAAACGACCGCTCGACATCTAGCAATGTTATATTTGCATATTTAAATTAATCTTTGAAACAACTTAATACATCTTCACACGCACCTTCACAAATTTATCTTAATATAAGAAAATCGGAGTCTTTCTCTAAAACACTTTCAAATTTTCGTATTACACACCAATTTGTTTCGCCTTCTACAGCGCATAACTGTGCGTGAACATCATTCACAATTTGAACAGAATCCACTGGCGACGTCGAAACATTTTGTAATTTTTCTATTCCCTACGCTAGTGCGAAGTAATTATTGTGAATAGTTTGTAAATCTCTTTTAACCTGACTATCTTAAAATATTTCCTGGCTTTTCTTGATTGCTGCAGCTTCTATCGGATTGAATTTTAAATCTACCTTCTTTACTTGATCAAAATATTTGTTGTAGTAAAACGCAGCCTGCAACCATGTTCCCCAACGTGTAACAATCGGCTGAGACCTCTCCCTTTTTTCTCCACTTTCTCTATCCGGTGCATTTTATTACGATTCCAAGGAAACAAAAACGTAACCCCTATTAATCTTACATTTCGTTCCTTAATTTCCAAATTTAAAGTAGCCCAGTTCCCTAAACACACAGAGAATAATCTTATTTACTCTTAATAATGGTTTCCCAAATTAAATATCGCTATTTAAGGGGTTGTCAAGTTTATTACAGTAGGTGCACATTTCAAGATTGAAGATACGCAGTCATGACACTTCGCGGTGACGGTAGACGGTAAACCGTCACATAATATTACAGAGTGGAAAGAAATTTTTAATTTGAAACCATTTATATAAATTAAGTCATATGTAATTTTATTTTAAACAATATTTAATGGTAAATATTGTTAAATAAAGAATAGCAAGTTATTTTTGGTCGAAGATTAATGAATGGTAACGATGACAGGTGAGCGAAGGGTCGCTAAAATAATTTGGGCACCGACTGTTCTAGAGGATAAATATGTTTAAAGGTGAGATCTATTCAAAAGCAGTCTAATTTGTGAATTTAATGGTTAAGAAATATTCCAAAGTGAATTTTCATTGAATCAAGTCATTTGGGGGGTTTACATAGATGGCGTGCTGGAATAGAGTGGGTAAATAGAGCTTCAAGGTTAGAATGCTCTTATACAGTGAGGACCTAAGGTATCCCGGAAATTAAGTTGAACTCTCGATTATACCAAAGGTTCGCCTAGAAAAAATAAAAATCGATCTTTTCCGAAAACGCTAGCCTCAGTTGTTCAAAAGTTAGTGGGGGGGGGGGGGGCTTTAGGTCCTCACTGTATATTGTAACTTCAAAGATTTTACGAAAATATGGTGTTGGTAATCGAAATCTAAGAGAAATAAAACCACTTATGAATGACATAAATAGCGGCTACTTAATTTTGTCGGCCACTGTATAAAAATACCTCATCTTTTAAAAGTGTTTTATAAACACTGTATGAATAATAGCTCTAAATACCACACATTAATTTTATTAAAACAACAGATAATATTTCTTTCCTTTCTCAGTTTAATCTGGTTGTTTTCATTTTTTGGAAATCCCGTTTGAACATCCATTAAGTAAGTCATCGCTTGTTTTGTTGATGCTGTAATACGAAATGTGTCTGTTTTACTTTTTCCTTTAAAACAGTAAACTAAATAAAACGGAAAGACAATGAGAAAGCAAACACGTCCAACTTTATTTATGTTGTTGCCATAGACATTAAAGTACGTTGTATGAAGTAAATATACAGGCTGTCTCTGAATGGGTTACTTTGTTCGTATGAGTTTTATTGTATTGACAAGTATGCGGTGTTGAATCTTTGTTTAAATGAACTAATCAACAATAATTTTGGACATTTCAACTCCTTTGTTTCGTTTGTTTATATACATGGAATTCCAATTCATACTTTTTCCGGATATCACTTATATTTATATGCGACGCTAATATTGAGAGAACCCAATTCAAATCACTAATGTAATAGCATTAGTCTATTTTCACCAATGGTATATTAAAACCTCTGTACGGAACTTGATGGAATTGATAAATATAAAATGTCGGCTCCTTTCGAAACGTATACGGTGGAAGAGCAACGTTCAGTGATAAGATTTTTGTTATATGAAGGTGTGAAGCCGGTCGAAATTTACTTGCGAATGTCGAAACAGTATGGTGAAAAGTGTTTAAGCCGCGGAAACGTGTATAAGTGGATTGAACAGTTTAAATGGGGCAGAACAAGTGTCACCGATATTCATCGCTCTGGACGACCGGTTGAAGTGTCAACCGACGCGCTACAAAATCGCAAAAATGACAGGCGCATAAAAATCATGACAATAGCTGATTTTTGTAATGTTAGTGTTGGAACTGTGAATTCAATCATTCACGATAAGCTGAATTATCGCAAAACGTGTTCGAGATGGGTTCCAAGACAGTTGACTTAAGCCCATAAAGACACCCGTGTTCGCATTTGTTCTGAACTCAAACGATGGTTTTTAACGGAAGATAATGACTTCCTAGACCGTGTTATAACCTGCGATGAAACGTGGATTAACCACTATGAACCTGAATTTAAATGGCAAAGTCTTGAATGGAAACATCAGGATTCGCCCGCTAAGAAAAGATTCAAAATTCTCGCATCTGCCGGTAAAGTGACGGTCTTCTGGGACTCTCACGGTCCAATTTTTTGTGGCTATTTAGAAGGACAACGTACTGTGAACAGTGAGTAGTATTGTAATTTGCTTAATATAAAGTGAAACCTGCGATAAGAAGAAAACGCCAGGGTACTCTCTCAAAAGGTGCGATTCTGCTGCACAATAACGGCCGCCCCCAATACTGTCCAGAAAACGCAAGAGATGATAGAAAATTTGGGTTGGGAGATGTTGCCACGTCCTCCTTAGAGTTTGTTCGGCCCGTTCAAAGAGTTTTTACGCGGCACCAAGTTCGAAGACAACGAAGCGGTCAAACAAGCGGTACACAAATGGCTCGGACACCAAGGTCAAAAATTCTTCTGCACTGGAATTAGGGAGCTCACAAAGAAATGGGAGAAGTGTCGAAATGTTGATGGAGACTACATTGAAAAGTAATGTAATTGTCATTGAATAAATTGTTTTCTTTTCCACGGCCATTTGTCTCGTTAATTACTGAACGTCCCTCGTACTAAGAAATATGGATCACCCGGTATTATTTCTAATTAAAAGGTTGGTTAAAATAAAAACATGCTCCAAAATAATCTGTTTTTCAATGTTAGAATATTCATTGTAGAAGTCTGGTTTCTATTATATTATCTAGTGGGCGTGTAGGTTATCGAATGTTTATCAACGTAATGTAATCATTTCTAAGAGCAAGAGCGATGGTGGTGAGGATATTAAACGAAATTGAAATTGCTCGACTTCCTCGAATTAAGTGAATATTTATAGCCGTACAAGTGTTTTGCGCTTCTGTGGTTTCCAGCAGATATAAGAGCTATTGCTAATAGAAATGATAAAAGGCGTTTGTCGGGTCATTGTATTATGTTTCGAAATTAACATTTAAACTTATTGGGAGGCAATAATTGGATGTAAACACTTTTAGATGGAATTAAAAAACGTGTTCCTGGAATAAAAACACACACAAACCCACAAATTTACAAAACAAATGAGGTTCGGTTAAATAGATGATGTTATAAGAAAGAGCCAGCTGCACATTTAATTTGAAATTTGTACATTAATTTTTATTTGGTTGTAGTTTTCCCATTTTGTTCAATGTGGATAATTTCTCAGTAATACGTTTTCTTCTGAACATAATTGACGTCAATTGCTGTTTAAACCACACTCGGAGCATAAGAACATTTCCTGAATACCCTAGGAATGTATCTATCTACGTATCTGTATTTATATCAACGAGTAATAGTTGAAGAACTGAAGAGATTCCATTCAAACTGCAGATTCACCTACACGATTTTAGTGTAAAATTAATGTTTTACGTTTACTTGTCATACATAGCATATGGGATGTTGGCAACAACTACAAATGGACTACCTTGAAGCATTTGCTGTTCCCACTACAAGCTTTTGAAGAATTCGTTTCGATGCTCTCGAACCATTCTACCAACATACTACATCTTTATATAATAAGGTGCTAAAAGGAAGTTACATCCAGAAGAGACTATTTTATCGAATATGAAGCTGTGAAGAAAAACGATTTGTAACATCCTAGAATTGACGAATAATTTACGATTGATTACTGGAAGGAGCATTTCGACAAAAACTAGGAATATTAAAAGTTTGATTCGTGAATTCACGTTTACTGTTGAACAGATAAGAAGTTAAAAAGTAAAGGTAACAAAACACTTACAAAATTTAAAACAAAAGAAATATTAGTCACTATAATTTCAGTACATTAACTCTGTGCTCCTTTTATTTAAAATTTTAGTTGTTCTCTTTACAATTTGCACAAATGGTTTATCTGCGCTGACTAAATACAGAATATAAAACAAACTGAACTTTCCGGAATAAGGGCATTTCTTACATTTTGCTTGTTTTCCAGTTGGTCAACTGCTTCAACAGTATCCTCGCAATCTGATAGTTCTTCTTCGCTTAATTTAGGTGAAATACTATCCAATTCCTTGTGGGACAAATGAACAATACATGAAAATTAAAAAGTATCCTTTCTAATATATTGTGACTGATTACACAGGCCAACGATAAAAACACGTTATTATTAATTTTATCTAATTCTTATGTTTTTGGATGTGCTGAGTACGAAAATAATAATAAAAAAGTTGTACCACCCACATTTTAATATTCAAAACGCGAAAAGTTAATATATCATTCAAATGTATCGTACAACGTAATACGTTGGCAGTAAATTCAAATGTTATTAGGTTGGCAGTTTTGGTAAATGGGTCAGTTGTTTGTTTTCTTCCAATCAATATAACCTCACCTTTCAGTGTTTGATCCATGTGCTCTAAGTTTTAGTACTTATTTATTAATCTGTGCTCTAAGTATGGCTAGCGGTGGTTGTAAGAACTGTCCTAACACTTTTTGATGTATATGTGGTGAATTTGTAGTTAAAAAACATCAAAGAAACATTACTGACTGTAAAAAAGTATACTTTGCATATTTTGGTGTAAAAATTGGTGATCTAGACAAATTTTGGGCTCCTCACAAGGTATGTTTGTGTCGAGGATCTTAGGAAATGGTCTAAAAAAGTAAAGAAAGCTTTTAGATTTGCAATACCCATGGTATGGAGAGAGCAAAAAAATCATTCAAATGATTGTTATTTCTGCAACATTGATGTTTATGGGTATGACTCCAAAAATAAGAAAATAATTGTTTACCCTAACCTTAATTCAGCTATTCGACCGGTAGGACATGGACCGGGACTTCCTGTCCCTGAGCCACCTCAATCTATTGATGACGTTTTGCTGTCCAGTGAACCCGAATCTGATGAGAGTCGACCGGGTGATGATGAGTTCCAATGTTCTCCAGAAAATTTTAAACCGCAGTTGTTTACACAAGCTGAGTTAAATGATTTAGTGAGAAATTTGGGTTTGACTAAGGAAAAAGCAGAATTGCTTGGTTCTAAGCTGAAAGAACAACATTTATTGACATCTGGAACATCTATTTACCAATATAGAATAAGAGATCAACAGTTTGCTCAGTTTTTCAAGCAGGAAGAGAATTTGGTTTACTGCCATGATATTTGTAGTCTAATCAATGAATTTGGCATTGAGTACAAGAAGGCAGATTGGAGGCTTTTTATAGACTCATCAAAAACTAGTTTAAAAGCTGTTCTTTTACGCAATGTTTCCATGTTTTATATGTGAGTGGGACACCAGAGCAAGAGATCGACATTGGTCCACAAAACAATGGCCCGTAAAAAAAAACTTTAACGCCTGGCTAGAAGAATACATTGCATAAACCTTTAGTAGATCGAAAAAAGATTCTTCTAAGTTAGGCTTAATGAAACAATTTGTAAAAACCTTGCCTAAAGATGGTGAATGTTTTAAATATTTGTGTGAAAGATTTCCACATTCATCAGAAGCCAAACTGAAAGAAGGTGTTTTCGTTGGGCCTGATATTCGTAAAATGATGTTCGATTCCAACTTTGAAGCAAAGATGACTACAAAGGAAAATGAGGTTTGAATATCATTTAAGCAAGTTGCGAAGTTTTTGGATTATGTGAAAGACCCAAACTATGAGCTTATCGTATCTAATATGATTGACAAGTTGAAAAATCTGGTATGTCTGATGAGCCTTAAAGTCCAATTCTTGCACAACCACCTTGACTTTTTCTCTGAAAATTTAGGCGATGTGAGTGAAGAACAGGGGGAACGGTTCCATCAGGACATAAAGATGATGGAGGTACCAGGGACGGTGGAATATCAACATGATGGGTGATTATTCTTGGTCAGTTCATTGAAAACAACAAAATGCTTCGCATCTTAGAAAAAGCTATGTAAGAAGCTTTACAGAGAAAATGGAAAGGAAATACAAAAAAAATAAGCACCTAAAATATTTGGATTGAAATGGTATATGTTGTGGTAGATAAAAACTGTAGTCTAATTAAATAAAAATAGGGTTTAAGTTAAATGTTTTTATTTTTTATATATCCAATTTTCCCATATTCAAATATAATCGATGTCATATTGTGAGAGAACTGTGGGTGATGCCAAAAAACTGATACCAGATACGGTTTCAACACCCAAAAATACATAAGATTTGGATGTATTTATTTAAAAAGTTTTTATAAATATTTTTTTGTTGGCCTGTGAACAGAAATAGTTCCGAGCAGTTATACAGCGTGGGGATTGTCTATTAATTAGAACTTTTCCATCCAGTGTAATATTCCAAGGTTAAAAATACCATCTATGTAAATAAAATTAACTTTTATTAATATATTTTAGTAACACTGATCTATTTGAATTTTGTTTTCACATTTTAAAGTATTCCACAATCCGCTACTATAAAAATCATACGATAAGATATAAAATTTGACGTTAATATTTAACTAAAATTCTACAATGAGTCTAATTTAAATAACCCAGAATACATACTCATACTTAAAATAATACCAAACGATATCACGCAATCATATCTTTCTCTAAAACAACGAAAAGAAACATTATAATATTAATATGCAATGCTATACAAGTACATTATTATTAAGTGATTTATATCGGTTTTAATCGCTTCTTAATTATTTTACGTGGTCGAATGAGATGGAAAACTACATTGTTGAGAGTTTTTATAGCCAATTAAACAAGCTGTAAAAGTTATAAATAGGAAATCCTATTACGCTTTCGATGCTAAATAGGAAAAGAACTTATCTCCTAAAGTAAATTGGAATCTAATTTATATAGTCATTGTTGTTGATAACAAAGCCGCTCCGAAACGATCACTGGCGCTGGCGCTATTGAGATTTGACATAATTTTCTTCGTAAAACTAGACATTTGTCATTGTTGAAGCAATAACAGCACAGAAATTCCAAGTAGTTTATTTTCAGTGAACGTTTGAAAAAGCAATTTTGTCAAAGAATGAAAATTTCACGTGAAGGTTTTAAAAAATCCAAACAAGAACAAAGAATTGATGCAAATATTAGGTATGATCAAGTTATCTTAGAGATTTTTTAATAAATTTATCCGAAATAACAAGCCCTCTGAGAAATTTATTAATTGGAGTGCTACACACACCCAAACATTGAAAAACATAAAGAAATTAATATGCGAAGCTCCCATTTTGACAAACTTTGATCAAAATACCATTTAGCACTACTATATCTATAGACAATTGTATGTAATATAATTTTTCACAAATTAGGGTAGAACCAAAATATACCGATTAGATTTATTGCGGTTAATGGATAAATTATTGTTACAAGAATCAGTATACACGTCGGTTCAGATACGAACGGGATATTGGCTTTGTGAATGGCAACAGAGCATTCTAGTCTCACTGATAGATCGCATGGAGTCGCAGTATATCATAAATAGTTTGGGCAAACAGCGGTAACAGTCAGTGTAGCCGATATGTGGTGCGGAGTCGGCGATTATTTATTTCACGCGTTCACAGCGTCAGTACTAAACCGATGCTGTATGCGAGTAGTTCTGTGTATATGTAGACTGTCGTAACTTATTTCGTGATTGTACGCTTATGTTTGCTTTAAAAATGTCGCAATTAGGTACGTGGCGAAGACGACCAATGGCAGACACAGTTAAACATTTTATAGTGGACATGCCGGACTTAATTTTTGATGGCGCTAAAATTCAATGTCTAGTTTGTAAAATCCCTTTAATGTGTTGGTCCAGGAGCCATTGTCAACGTCACATCGAAAGCACACAGTATTCTTCTGCAAAAGTGCCATACGAGACCAAGAAAAATTTACATTTGATTTATGTGTTACTCTTATTTTATGTAATCTATCGTTTCGTTTACTAGACAAAGAAGCATTTGTCTCCTTCTGGAATAAATATGCGGACTGTAATTTACCTAGTCGGACATCGATACGAAATGTAGTGCCATTTGCTCGTGAACGTATAGAAAAAAGAATGAGAACGTATAGAAAAAAGAATGAAAACGGAATTGAAAGATAAAAAACTGTGGTTGTGTGTAGACGAAACAACAGATCGTCAAAAACATTCTGTGGTTAATGTAATGGTACGTACAATGAAACCACATCGACCGTCATCCTCCTTCTTACTTGCTTCCAAAAGAGTTATAAATTGTACTGCCGATGAGATTTTAAAGGTGGTGTTGAACTCATTGAACAAATTTCAACAAGTTTCAACTAGGCAACTTTTAATGTTTATGAGTGATGGTGCCGCAAACATGCGTTCTTTGGGCCGATCTCTTAAAGAACACAATGGTAGCTTCTTACATGTAACGTGTAAAATCCATACTCTAAATCTTGCGGCACAAACGATTTCTACATACATGTTTTCCACTAGTAAATGCATTGATTGCTAGTACAAAGGCAGTGTTTCTAAAGTCCCCGAAACGTACCCGACTATTTCACAAACTGTGTCCTGATTTACCTGAACCACCACAGCCGATTGTTACACGGTGGGGAACATGGTTGCAGGCTGCGTTTTACTACAACAAATACTTTGATCAAGTAAAGAAGGTAGTTTTAAAATTCAATCCGACAAAATTACAAAATGTTTCGATGCCGCTAGTGGATTCTGTTCAAATTGTGAATGATGTTCACGCACAGTTATGCGCTGTAGAAGGCGAAACAAATTGGTGCGTAATACGAAAATTTGAAAGTGTTTTAGAGAAAGACTCCGATTTTCTTATATTAAGACAAATTTGTGAAGGTGCGTGTGAAGATGCATTAAGTTGTTTCAAAGATTATTTTAAATATGCAAATATAACATCGCTAGATGTCGAACGGTCGTTTTCGGCATTAAAAAACATTTATTCCGCACGTCGTACTCACTTGACTGAAATAGCTGTGGAAACATATCTAATGATTCAAATATTTAACAGATGTTACCCAGTTTGTAATTTCACGGAAGACTTTTAAAACGGTAAGTGTTTCAGCACATTTTATAATTTATTTCTTACCTTCTATTTTATGTGTTAACTTTTATGCGCTCGCCACGTCTCTGGCTGTTACCGCATATTTGCCCAGGTTATTTATTATTGTTACTCTATATATCGATTACAAGACAAGATACATTGAAATACAAAAACAAGTAGCTTATATTAAAAATTAATGCAATTAATGACAATTACCGGGTAAAATTGAAATAACTATTACCACGATATAACGACAACGAAGTAGAAACAGAACAATAAAAACAATTGACAGATATTTTTCACTCACCAAAGCGAAATAAAATACTTTTTTTTAACCGCATAGCTGCTTTATCTAATTCATCTATCTTTACCAGACTTAATTACCATTTATTAGCAGCATAACTAACTCTTAAACATTCATATTCATTCATCGTTTAATATAACATACAACCGACTTTATCACCGGAAATAACTATCAAACTACAAATTTTATACTATTGAATGTCACTGATAATCCATCGATAACATTCCAAAAAGCACTGCACTGCGATAGTTGGTATGTCAATGTGTTATCTCCCTTTAATTCTTTTATAAATGCATATTGCATATATCTTTATGGCTTAGTGATTGAGACAGGTTTGTTGTAGTCTTAGACGTTGTTAAACTAGTGTTTACGGTATATCATATTTAGTAAAGTATAAAGGAATCTTAAAAAAAAAGCAAATTAAAAAACTATGTTCAAAATGATTGAGGCAGCTTTGTTGCAGTCTTAGACGTTGTTAAACTAGTGTTTACGGTATATCATATTTAGTAAAGTATAAAGGAATCTCAAAAAAAAGCAAATTAAAAAACTATGTTCAAAATGATTGAGACAGCTTTGTTGCAGTCTTAGACGTTGTTAAACTAGTGTTTACGGTATATCATATTTAGTAAAGTATAAAGGAATCTCAAAAAAAAGCAAATTAAAAAACTATGTTCAAATTCTTGGTTAATAATATTAGAAAAAATAATACACAAAATCATTTCGCCATTTCAACAATAAAATTATTGTTATTTTGACGGAATTAATAAGGTAATTACCCCAATCACAAACCTTATTTACTAGATCAATAGCTAGACAGGAAATCAGAAATTTCTGACGAGAAGCAGTTAAAAGCAGCAGCAATTAAAGAATTGAAAAAGGAAACTGGATTTCACAAACACAATTGATTTTATAGCATTGTCAACGCTGAGCCACTTATAAGCGATAATAATATCGTACAAAATGTGTTTAAGAAGGTGATATTACGTAAATATTATTACAGAGATCCAACAATGTATTAGCGCTCATGTAGAAAGCATTTTCCTTCTATAAAGCACAGGTGTGATTTCAACCTATAACGTGTTTTAAATTCTATTGAAATTATGTCATAGCTGTTTTGCATGGTGATTCGAAATTTAACTTACGATTATTTGTTGACATTATAATTTATTTTACACAAAACAACGTATTCTTTCGTGAAATGGTGGCAGACTATTAATGGAGATTATGGGTTAGCTGTTTGAGATTTGGAAGAAGTAGTCGTAAATGTTGGTGCAAGGCAGCAATGTCGTACAAAGTAAGTCTGTAGATAGTAGTTCAAAGCTTTGTTGGAAATCCACGTCAGAGCCCAGAAAAAGTATTCCTGGATTTCGGGATTTCCACCTACTAAAATCAAGTGAGATTATTAAAAACAAACTACAAAATAATATACAGAGCATTTAACTGAAAAACTTAAACTATAACAAGATTTCAAATTGCCAATATTCCAATGGAATCCAAACTATTTCCTAAAATTGTTTTTAGCCGAAAAGTTCCTATAAGATAATGAAAAATAATTCAAATCAATTAAATGCGCGCAAAAATATGGTGACGTCAGTGTTATATAAATTTGACACATGTTATATGTTGCTATTAACGAGCTGTCAACTGTTGTTACCACTTAATGAAAATTTTTGGAAAAATTAATTTCGCCAACTTTTACATTTTGCTAGAGAAAATGTAAAAGTGCGACAATTAAGATAACCTCGAAAATTGTGAGTGTTCCTAAGAATCCTTTTAAAAAGAATTTATGGATAAACTGGCGTAATAAATAATTGTTTAATTTAAGCTATTTTATGGGAACGGAGATAGGTTGTTGGTTAAAATGTAAAAGAACATTCTATACATATGTATTTGTCACATCATTACTGACAGATATTAAATCCCAAGTGCTAGAGCGGGGTGCTTTGGCACCCGGGACACCAGCTTTTGCTCTAGATCTTTTAAACTAATTTTTTTACAATTATTTGGTTTTATGTATTCTCCTACAAGATGAATATGTTCAATATAGCACTGTCCAGTATTATCAATTTTTTGCTGTTTTTAAAAAAAATACCAGTGAGGTGTCCTAATACCCTATGATAGTAATTGCGTTAGACTTTTTTAAAAAGAGCGTAATATTATTTACTCGTTGATTTTAGCTGGTGTTTCTTTCAGGCATTGATTGCAGAATTTTGGAAGCCCGAGAATGGAAGACGACATTCGGGAAGCATGATTTTCGTGTTTGTAATACGTGTTTTAACACGTTTATATAATCTTTATTTTATTTTGTGTAGTTTTTGTTAAAGTTTAACTTTTATTTACTCATAATTTAAGATAAATGATTGTCTAAAAACCTAAAACAATCAAAAATGAAAAAGGTTTGACAATATAAAAAAAATATATTGTCGGGTGTGAAATACCTCATCATACTTTAAATGTTACTTGAAAACAGGATAGCACTTGAGGACTAAACTTGTATTGCTCACGAGGCTCATCATTCGAAAACTATCGCTAGTATTCTTCTCTTACTTCTAAAATAATAGGAACTTTTCGCTGACATCCTTGTTATTATAAACATAAATCGGTGGATTAAATCTTGATTCAACTATATGCGTATGAAATAGAATTCAATACCTATTTCTAAACTATATTAGCAAACAATTATTTCTGAAGGATTTCAGATTTGTTAGGATTTAAAAGAAGGATATTATCATGTCAATAATGGCGATGTAACCCCATCAATTAGTTTTACTGTTGTCTCCCTTAACTATTTCTTTTAATAAGTTGAATATTTTCCTTTTAAACTGGTGCGGTAGTAGATAATAGCATTCTGGCTTAATCAAGATATGTTCATGCAATTTCCAATATGCAGTTATGTGATAACAAAGTTATATTCGACGTAGTTTTCCAGTGATGACGTGTCCCATTCCTTAAATAATTACATTACCGTCGCATATCCATTAATATTTTAATGAAAACTGCTATTCTTCAAAATATTAATGCTTTATTTCTAAGAGAGTTGGTACATTCAAATTCCATAGGTATTTTTAAATTATACTTTTAGTTGCAGATATTGAAAAGAAACACAAGAATTATGTGATAAAGGGAAAAGGTATTTGCAAATTTATTCCAGGTTTAACGTCTATTAAAGATCCAAACGTGCTCATCCGTATAATCCTTTGTCAACAATAAATATTGACATTTCCCAGTTCTGTTTGCTATCTGCGTTAGAGCTACATCTCTAAAATGTATTTTATTGCAATGTAAGCTTCATAATGAGCTGTATCAACAACATTTTGCGACATTATTTTCTTGCTTCTTTAGTAGTATTTTTTAAAATGTTGATTACTTTTTTTTATGATTTAACTGTGTAGTAAACCTAAAATGCTTTATTTGTAGGAGGGTTGTCCTTTTAGTTTTGCATATAAGCGCGTAACGGATGCCACGAATGAAACGTCGCCTGTTAAAATTAATTTCAATATTTATTGAACTTAAATCCAAAGATTCATCGAGATACGGCAGGTAATTTAGCCACAAATTTGAAAAAACTAAGAAGTCACTCGAGAAATGGACCCGAGAACAATTTTCGCGCAATAATTTTTTACAACCTTGGAGGTGGTTATCTCAACGTGGACGCACCAGTCTCAACGACCGACGCGGTGATCTCAGAACAGGATCATCAAAGACAGAAATCACTCAAAAGAACATCGCTGCTGTGCACCAACTGACCAAAGAAGATCGACATGTGGCATATCACAACATTGAGACATCCATATGCATTTAAAAGACCTCAATCCAAAAAGTTCTGCATGATTGGCTTTGAGAAAGTTAGTTTCCCGTTGGATTCCATATCTTTTAACCGAAGAACGAGTAGAGGCTTTTGTTAATTGGTGTCGAAAAACTAAACCGGTTCATCAGCGGTAGCTCAAAAAATGTTTATGTATCGTGAGTGGTGGATTTATTCCAACGTTCCCGAAATCAAACGTCAATCCTGTGTCTGGGTGTCTCAAGATGAGGAGAAGCCAACAAAACCAACTCCAGCTTCTTAAGCATTATATTGAAACATATAGCGACGTATATATCCGAACCGAAAATTGTACCTGTAAATAAAAAAAGAAATATGAATCTAGTGACAAACTATAGACCAATTGCGATCTTACCTACTTTTTCAAAAGTCTTTAAATCGATACTAAAGAAAAGAATAATAAAGTAATTAGATGTGCGGGGGTTTTGGAGTCTAGCGTAACATGGTTTTACGCGCGAAAGGTCTGCAATAACTGCAATGGAGCAGTTAATCTGTGAATTAACAACGGTTTTTGACAACGCAGAGAAACTGAAGCTAATCTGTTGTGATATCAGCAAGGCCTTCGACTCTGTGGATCACCAGGTACTTCTAGAGTTTTATGGAATCAGAGGTAATATCAAAGACCTAATCAGAACCTACCTATTGGATAGGAAGCAACAAGTTGTCTGGGAAATTATGGAGTCGGGCGTAGAGGTCACGCGTTGAGGAATCGCTTAAGGATCGCTTCTTGGACCAATGCTGTTCCTTGTATACATCAACGATCTTCCTGGAAATATATCTGAGGGGACGATTATATTTGCAGATGACACTTGTGTTGTGGTTTCCGACCCGGAAAATATCAACTCACCGTCAAAACCTAAGCTTGGAAGAAGCACGTGGTAGAGCTTTGAGGAAACCTATTATCGGCTACCTTCGACATCCGAAGACTTATAGAGGGAGCAACTTATGACGCAGCCAGAATAGCGTACTTCGCTCTGTTCCTTTGTTCTAGAACTTCACACGGGATCGCAATGTGGGGACATTCTCTATACATTCATGAAATACTGGTAAAACAAAAGGCAGCTTTACATGTTCTTTCCTGAGTACGTACAACAACATCCTGTAAAGATCTTTTCAAAAAACACAAAATACACCGTTTCCTGTATGCATATGTCCTCTCCGTCCTAATGCAAATCCACTTTACCAAACAAAACGACATTCTACACGGAGAGGTACACAAGGATGGCAGGGAATCTTGTCTTGCCGTACAACAGGGTCTACAAAGGGCGAAGTGCCTTAAATTACTATGGGGTAAAGCTCTACAGTAAGATTCCACTAGATTTACAAGCGATGAGTGAAAGACATTTTAAAACACTTGTGATAAACAAACTAGTCAACGACCCTGTATATTCTATTGACGGGTTTTTACAAAGCGAATCTTAATTTGTCTCTATTGTCGTTCTTAAATTTTTGTCATTTCATCTATGTCTTATCTATTCAAACTTTGTATTAATGTGCTTTTATCTATTTAAATGTTGGGAAGTTTTTTGCACTTATTGTGTTATAGACGATGTACGAAATGAAAAGCACTAATAAATGATGATGATGATGATGATGATAATGATGTGGTGCGCCTAACTTGACATCTTCCTCAACTTCACACATCATTTCACGTATTTAATCATACATCTTAGTTCATGTAAATGGTCTCCACGTGCGGACAATCTCCTTGCACTCGCATATTTTACTACCGCACCACAAAACGATACCTTTGACGCTTTTGATGGTGAAGATCTTAATCGTACATCGAAATGATGATGTTCAATGACTCGGAAGGATATTTTTTTTTATCTAAGCATGCATTTACCCAGTAATTTCCTAGTTTTCACCAGCACTTTCGAACATACGTACTACAGAAGTAATCTCTTGACCTAATCGGAAGAACTAGAACACCGCAAAGTTTATATCCTTGTTAATTTAGAAAGTTCATCATTTGCTAATGCGCATTATATTGAATGTCGATGTTACCACGTGACGTTTGTTCCTCATTTTTTCGAATAAGGTTTCCGAAAAGTATTTTCAAGTAAGATAAAAAAAAAATGTATAAGAGGATTAATTAAAGTAAAATGTGCTGATTTCAGAAGAGTCGAGCTATAGAGAAAGTAGTAATTAACCGTACCTAGTGTTTGATCCTATAGGATTATTTACCAAAACTATTAAGATATTAACTCTCAAATGATAGTGAGCAGGAGATTTAGGAAGTGAAATGTCGCTTATTACATATTTGGGTATTGTGGGTTGTAATATTAGTGCTCCGAGGGTATTAGATGTCCAATAATGATTCCATTGTCTAAGTGTGGTTGAAATACCAAGAAAGTAATTGAGAATTAATCCTCTACAAAGAGCAAAGGTGGGATTAGCTACCAAAAGAATGCAAGTAATAAAAAATACGATATTGTTGTCTATAACTGCGTTCTATTCAAATAGAACTAAAGTTGGGATGTTTGGATAATTGTATGTTGTAATGCTACATTCTTCTTCTAACAAAACCATGTTACTTGCATATAAAATTCATAGCGAGTAGTAATATAAGTTGATGAGGCTAAACAAACCAATGATATACAAGGGTAGTTTAAAAAGTTTCCAGCCTAAGACAAAACAACTATGTATATATTGTACCAGCAATCTACAGGTGCTCTAATGGTGTTGTAGAGAAACTTCGTCAGGTGAGAAGAAGCTCATGGTGTTATGCTATCTTGGTTTACCAGTATCCCACTCGTTGATAGATTGTGCCAGTTGCAAACAAATTGTTATTGCGACAGTGCGAAAAAATAAAAGAGAACTTCCCAAAGAATGTTTTTGTCCAATACATCCCTTTGCAAGTAATATATTTGGATTTTCAAAGACATCTACTTTGGTTTTATATATACCAAACAAAAATAAAAGTGAAAAATAAACTAATTGCCATCAACCACAATGTATGGACACGCTCTTGTCTCCGTTTTGGACTTTCATCATGGTGCAGCGAAGATATCAGAACTACACTTCTATTTTTATAAGTACGGAGAGTATTTACTTAAAGATACTCTCATACGTACTTGTACTCACGATCATCGTATATATACGACTTTTCAATTTCAATTGCCATCTTCCACATAGATATGCGGAGGCGTAGAGCACTGCACGGGTTAGGAAAAGCCCAGCCCGCCCAGGCCCGCAGGCGGGTTCTGACGGTCTTCGTCAGTTCTCATTGCGGGCCAGGCCTAAAATCATACGGGCCTGACGGGCCGAGAATGTTTTATTAAATACACTACCGGCCATAAGTCTTTACCCACCCTGAAAATATTACAAAAACAAGTGAATTACTAATTATAAAATAAAACTTTATTCTGTATTTATAACAATAACTCAAACAGTGTTAAAATCAATGTATTTGTCAACTCGCTGACAAAGATAATCATAAATTAACTTAAATTCGCGATTCATGACCACCTTTCGCATTTAATACAGCCGCACACAATCTCGGCATTCTTTCCAACAGCTTCGCCAGTGTTAATGGCTCTATTTTCCTCCACGCCTCCTGCAGTTGCGCCCAAAGTATAGTTGTCGATGTTGGAGCAGATTTTCGAACCTCTCGGTCGAGCTCATCCCACAAAAGCTCGATCGGACTTTGGGGCGGCCATTTCATTACGACAATTTTCTGTCTCTGCTCCAATTGTTCTAAATACTAACAGCATATCTTAGCAGCGTGTTTCGGATCGTTATCATGCTGGAACACGAAGCCTTCTTTTCTAAGGATACCATCTATTTTTATCTAATCGCCCGCGGAAGTACCTCCAAAACACCCCCAAACCTTGACTGATCTTCCTCCATGTTTTATTGTTGGTACGATACATGATTCAAGTGCTCGTTCCCCTTTCGATCCACGGACAAATGTTCTCCTGTTTGAACTAAAGGTGAGAAATTTAGGCTCGGTGGTCCAGAGCACTTTCTTCCAATCTTCCAACGTCCAGTCTTTGTGCTCTCTTGCCCATGCTAACCGTTTTGCTTTGTTAGCTTTGCGTAGTAAAGGTTTCCGCATAACAATTCTTCCATACAAACCAGCTTCGCGTAAACGTCTCTTTACTGCGGTGACGCTAACTGGGTTTGGGCGCGATCTTCTGCGGGTGTTGTTATTTTTGGTCGTCCTGGTCGCTGTTTATCGGATACACTACCACTTGTTTGAAACTTTTTAACATTATAATCAACGGTTCAACAGTCTAATTTCAGTAACTTAGCAATTTCTCGGTTACTTTTCCCGATGTTATGGTATACCACTATTTAAGGACGAGTTTCTATCGATAATTCCTTTCTTGTTGACATTACTTTAACGTTACTCGGCGGTTTAAAATATTGTAGACTATTCATTGCACTTGCAATACGAGAACTGAAACTACAAACTAAACTTTTCCTTATATTGAAATGACAGTTGTACGGTTTATTATCATATTTTATGACAGTCTTAATAAACATTTTCGAGAAAGTGGTCTTTATCTAATCCGACTACCTGAACGTGTCTAGGCCGCAAAAAGGTTATTTGCGATACCTTAATTTCAACCACCTCACTACGTACACACAGAACATTACAGAGGAACTATAATCTATCTCGTATTTACAGTTTATTAATACAAACATTTTCATAGCGATAAAATATCGTTTATTTGAATAATTGCCAAATATGCAGGTGGGTAAAGATTTATGGCCGGTAGTGTACATCGAATGGATATAACGTATGCAGCAAATGCTGTTTAATTTTTACGCTGTCGTTTGTATTAACAATTTTAATATATGCAATGTTATGTTACGTTTTCTTTTGATTTCATACAATATAGTATACAAAAACAAACAAAATAAATGTTTCATTCTACTGATTATAATGTAGCAATTAAAAAATGTTTAAAAATAGACAGTACAGATATAATTACTTAAACAGACTAAAATAATTTAGACGGGCCAAACGGGCCTAAATTTCCTAACGGGTGGGCCTTGTGCCGAGGTAATGAACGCAACGGGCGGACCGGGCGGGCTCACTCCATACTGTAACGGGCCACAGGCGGGCCGGGCCATGAAAAATAGGATCGTACAGTGCTCTACTGAGGGATTATGATACAGCAAAACGCGTGGCTGTCATGGTGGCCTATGGTAGCCTTTTATGCCGTTTCGAATGTAGCTGGAATCAATTCGGTGGTTGTTCACAACAAAAATAGTCCTTCCTCGCCTATAAATAGACGTAGTATTTTACGAAATTTGGCAACTGATCTTATTCATCAACATTTATCGATACGAGTCCCTCAAGAAAATCTTTCAAAATCCCTACGAGATAGACTCCATGAAATTACCGGTATTCCAGAAGAAACACCTATACATCAGCCTGGAGAACGAGAGATGAACAGATGTGGTTTCTGCAGCAGGAAAAGCGAAAAAAAATAGATATTTCTGCAAAAAATATAAAACATTCTTTTACTTGCAGCACACAATATTTGTGTGTAGAAAATGCATGGAAAACGAGCTATATCTTCAATATTTTTTGTTTATTTTTTTCAATGTTTACACATTATTTTAAACAATATTTTGAATTTCTATTTTTTATTACAATCATTGTGAAATGAGATTGTATTTCATTTATTTTTTATTGCCCAAACAAAAAATCTTGTCCCGCAGACCACGCGCGCCCTGTCGTATTAGAATATATGGCACGCCTACTGTAGGATTAGGAAACACTATTTACACTAGTTTCTCAAACTCCTTCTCAACTAGTTTAGGATTATCATTAACACAAATAAAATATTGTACAGAATATTAGGAAACATAGTAGTAACCGTACTGCAAGCCAACCATAGATTAATTCAATATTTCTATTCGAAGTATTGTTTGTTCGGAGCATTTGTTTGCACAGATGGAGCAACCATCTGGTGGCGCCGGTCTAGAATTCACCCAAGTCGTTCTCCCATGTATTTAAGTCAATATATCGTATGCTATTAGTTGCACGAGGAACGCTAATGGTAAATAAAATGAATCCGGTAAGAACTGAAGTTCAATTAACGTTTATAAATCGCCTGACTCAGCTGAAACTATTGCATAACGCTCGCGATATAGTGTCAGTATCCTTTTCATTATACGATTCAAGATTGAAAGTAAAAAATTGATAATATTTTTAAAATATTTTGGGAAATTTAAAACTTTTATTACATTTTTATTACTTTTATTTTAACATAATATTTATCTTTGTATTATTTCAACGATACTGGTTATGCATATTATGTAGATAAGGTGCTGTTTTTAATTTGCATATTAGAAGAAAGTCGGAAGCTGTATGTAACTTTAGAGCAATAAAACTGTCGCCCCAAGCAAGTTGTATTAAATCGTTGGTTTATTTTAATAGCGAATTAAAGTTCCTGTTAATGAAATGAATATTAAAAATAATAAATATAGACGCTTCTTCTAGCTATAGATCATTTTTCAACTAAACAAGAATCGCTCAATAATGTACATTGATTTTTAACAGGTGTCACAATACTAAAACGATTTAAATATTGTACATCTGTCTTTAAAAATATTCTTTAATGTAAGTTGGGAAGGATACACTGAAAAAAATTACTTGATAGAATGTACTACATATTGTAGAAAAAATATTGTAGCAGTCATTAGCAATTATATAACCCGACCGCAGATTTTTGTTAATTATTACATTGTGGCAATTTTCGGTATAAAACTTCCTAAATTTTTCGAAATAAATAGAAAATGAGTGAGTTTATAAATAAATCATCACTTATCTGTACAGATGATTCTATTATTGATGCCTACCTAAATGCATGAACCAAATGTTTCCTGCTTTAGGATTAGACCCTAATAGTATTGGTTATTCACTAATAGATGTCGCAACGAAATCATAATTTTTTTCTAATAAATCAGCTGGTTTTATACAGTCAATGAATAAAGTCTTCCGCAGTTTATCTTTTTACTCCAAATATACTGAATGTTTGAAGGGATGGTATCACATACTCGCGAAACAGCACAGGTGAAATTCTCGTAGCTGACCAGTGCTACCTGTAAATTGGGAAGCTGTTTTAGATACGAAACCATAAGAAATAATTATTGTTATTGCGTTTTACTTGTTTTTTCATCCATTATAATTATAAGAACACTGCATACATATTGTGTTATGCAATCTTTAAAACGATATTGCTGCATTTTTTTACAACGTGTGCAACTAATATTTATACTTATATTGTAACAACCTTTGTGACAGATCATTGACTACATTTTTACAACAATAGTGTCTTTAATAGAAGTACAATCCGTTAACCACAATGGAGTAGTAATGATTTGCACAAGTTGTAGCTAGTTGTATATTCTCAAACAAATTGTAGTAAATTGTTCTTCAATTGTTTGATACTTTATAACATTTTTTCCATGTCCATTGTGAAACCTACTCGATCATTTAACTTTGGACTATTTTCTTCTGAGCCACTTAAAGACAACTGAAGTTTTCTTCATTAATTAATAGAGTTTGTTAAAAAGGTGGTACCGGATGGCAGTAGCGTAGCGGTGGCGGCGTGGGTAGGGGTAATTTTCAACTCGTAGTCGATCTCGACAGTACCGCGAGAGAGTTCAAAGCGACAGTACGTTGCACGCTGCACGCCAAATAAGTACGGGGAGATGGGACGCCCAAAGGGTGTAACGTTCCCTTCGAAGGCGAATAAATATCTCAGGCATTTCCCTGGATTAGAATATAGAAGTCCGCATATTTATTGCACAATATGCAATAGCGCATTGCTAAGTCGCGATAGGTTTGAATGTAGAAAACATTGTAAAAGTAAACGTCATGTATTGAACTTAAGAAACAGTATTACATACTCTAAATCAGTGGCACTGGGACACTGAAACAGTTCACTAAAACCCTTACCACAACACTTAATTCGTACTGGACGCACGTTTCGATAGCCAAGCTATCATCATCAGCAGCAAGACTCAACAGTTCAGTCCGGTACCACCTTTTTAACAAACTCTATTAATTAATGAAATTGCTGATTTCGTGTAGCAATTGTAAAACGTCTATCAATCTCTAGAACTTTTGCTCAATAAATAATTTTCACATTTACCTTTGAGATGGTAACAAAAAGCATTTACAGCAATCTATTTCACCTGGAACAGTACAACTTCGATGTGAATTTGGCCATGTTTTTCATTATCAACCAAAATAAATTTTATCTCAATAAGGAATGCCATAGCAAACAGCCTTAACAAGGAACACATAAAGTAAACAATTTGCCTTAATTTTTGAACGGAAGAAGCTACAATAATAGATGTATCCTTTGCTAGCTGAATAATATTTCCAAACAATACACCTAACAATCTTCTTATGAACGATATTCTGATCTATTCTACGGTTATTAAAGTCGATCAGTTGACCAATCTCAAGTGCAAATTCAATATTTCCCCACACATTGCAATAGCTATTTGGTTTGCTAACCGTCAAAACAGTTCCAATAACGTCAACGGGACGGCTTTCTACGAACAGTACCACTTCTGAAGCCTTATTATTATTAAACATGATAAACAGAACCTATTCCTTCGCTACTCTTATGCGAAAAAAAGATAACGTGTGTATTAAAGGAAGCTATGGAAGCATAACGAGCGCTTGGCTTATCAATATAAACATGCGTGCAATCGTAGGTTTCCTGTAGGATTTGTTATTTGTTTATAATCCACGAGAATATTTACAAACCTGCCGTATTTTTACGATTAACGGTTTGTTATCAAAATAAATTCGTTCGTTTACCTTTGAACGTGATCTTCTAAACAACGTCATACAGTTAGGAGCAAAACTAATGAAATTCTTTGTAGTACTCACGTTCCTTTTCGAATTCATAAATGGCTGTAGGTAGATTACTAGGCCTACAGTACCTAAAGTATTCAGGAAATGATAATATTGGGTAATAATTTTTTTGTACGGATGGTGATGGCCCAACGTGATTATGTATTATTAATTCAAGTTTACCGAAACCAAATCCAAGATATAACACCAACCTATGGTCCTTGCTTGTGCCGGGTTGTGGATTTTCAGAATTATATTGTTTGGTCATGACGTCAGATGCATTCCTGTGTAGGAACACGGTTAAGTTTATTTGAGCAGAATGTTTTTTTCTTCATATATTTCACGATAGCAACGCACAGCATCTTAAATAGTGCGTAAACCGTTCTTTTGTAAATCTTTCCACATTAAGGTTCGGAAAATTGCTAATAAGCCCTATGATGTAAATTTTTTCGCTAGCTCCTTTTTCTCTCCTCTTCATTTCTCGCTTTTCCTTCTGCTACTATCTGTGCTTTCACTTCTAGCAACTCTTCATCTGAAGGTTCTTTTGTCCCACGACCTAGCAACTCCTCTACATCTTCTATTTTACTTTCTAATTCAAGATTTTTTACACGTATAACCACGTTTTTTGTAATCCGTTCCTCTCTTCTTTAAACCTCATCCAGATTCATCGGTTGAATGAGTGATGTATTAGATGGCATAAAAACGACCTTGACATCATGATAAAGGTTGTCCAAATGAGGAAGGTGGTCAGGCGCATTATCCATAACTAATAAAATTTTGAAAGGAATATCTTTCTTTGGACAGTGTTCAGGAATCTAGGAAATGAAATAATCTATGAATCCGTTTTCAAAAACTGCTTGAACCATCCAAAGTTTAGCGCCTAAGTGCTGGTGGGCGAGCAATCTATACTTGTTAATATTCTTGCACGAGTGCATGAGGGTAGGCTGATTGATAAATGAGAAAAGGCCTTAACTTAAAGCTTGCAGCATTTCCGTTTTGCTTCCTTGGGTATGTAGATATGCTCAAGCATGCATTTCCATTGTAAACCGGTTTCATCTGCGTTGTTTATTCCTTCCAGTAGATAACCTTCCATTAGGATTAATTCATTCAAACTATCAGTAAGTCTTTTGGCTTCATCTTCATGTGCATTTGCTATTTTTCCTGTGACACGTACATTAACGGTTAAATCACCCACCACTTACGAGAAATTCTTCTGTGTAATCTGTTCCTGATCGTACTTTTAAACTTTAAAGTAGACTTCCAGCTTTTGCTTCCAGAGTAAGAACAGCTTCTTTTTGTCAAATCCTCCAGGCACATGAATAATAATTTCCCCATTTTATGGGTTGATCCCTGTCGTTGTTTGATTAAAATTGTAGGCTTTCACAGCTTTCAGTATTTCTTATTTGTCCTTAAGTATCGTGGATAGTGTGGAGTGCAATAGGTTCAAGTCATGTGTTACGATATTCACTTTCTTTCTATTTTGATATTGTCGTATAACTTTGAATTTACACTCTAAATCAATCGATCATCAGTATGTGAAACCATTTTCTTTTTACTAGTCGTTTTATTTATATTTTCTTCGATTTTTAATAAACAACACGCAGTAGATGTTTGAAAATAACTGGGTATCAGAGAAAAAAATACCATTGTTGCAACAGATGCTTCAAGGTGACCGCGTGAGAAGAGCGGGATCTAATTTGTGCTTGTAAGGTTTAGGTTGCCGGATGCTTCCATAGTAGTCTCAACTGCGAATGGTTATGTCGTATAGGTCGTAAGTCGGGGAGTTGCCGTAACCACAAGAGCTTTTAGTGTATAAATGATATATGTAAGATGTTCTATGACTTTGTTACACCCCGGTGAAGCGTATCTAATTATCCCCTAACATGCGAATGGTGACCCAAGCTTTTTTCGGACCCACCGGAGCTCTTAACCGTGTCACAGTTAGAGGCTGGTCCAAAGCGAGGGCAAGCGGTCTGAATAATTTTTCTGATTATAGATACTCACGATAAAATGTTGCTGAAGAAAGTATTTTTGGGGTTCTTGATTTATTGCACGTATTTTTACTAGAATCGTTTACTTGCAGATCTCATTCTTTAAATATATAATTTAACGCGGAATATATTGTGCAAAGTTTTTGTAAAGAGAACAAGCTAAATTACTTTAAAGGTAGTTCAGTCAATCTTCACCTATTTCAGTCAAGTTGCTTTGAAACTTTGACTCCTCTAAATATTGTGTAATGAAGACATTGCGTCTTACAAGTCTAATCAATAAAGTCTACTAAGATAAGGAGAAGGAAAATATGGTATTTGCAATAGAGAGAAGAAACGTAACAAGCGAAAGAAATACGTGAATTTGATAAATTATATTCACTCAATGAGCAATTGAATTAGTAAAGATCTGTTGAAATATTCAAGTTGGAGATATCTACTTAGGCGTAGTCAATCAAAGAGTTTCATAGTAGCGAAATATATCAGGACAAAATCAGGCGAAATTATTTATATCAAGCTTGCCAAAGATAATAAGAACAGTGATATCCTTCAGCAAAGAATGACGTAGAAGAATTCGAAGATGTACGTAACAAGAAAGAAAAGTGATACCAACAGCAAGAAAAACTGTGCCAGAATAGGAAAGTCATACAACCTGCAAATTGGTTGTATGACTTTATAAAAGAATATGATCAAATTCTATCGATATTCTTTGCAATTCTGCATTTACAGCTGTGTATCATAATTAGAGCGGGCCAAGAGCGCCACGCGCCAGGTTCGCAATCAGGCTGCCGGGCGCATATATGTATGTAAACATAGGTAATTTAAATATGTAATTATTAGGACGAGGACTAAAACCACTGTCTATTACGTCGTGAAGACGCGCAAATATACACCTGCAGTTTGGGTGTTCGTTGATAAATAGGGCGTTGTTCACAGTGGGCCACTACAAAAAAAAAGTTCATTCATCGACGGCTACGAACTAACAGCGCGCTTATTCATTTACGGATGACGCGCTCTATTCATCAACAAATGACGAGTCTGCAGATGTTACGTTTGCACCACTTCGTGGCATACTAGAAACAAGCGTCGGTGTGCTCGCTTTAGTGATTATGTCTAACGTAACTATTAAAAATAAACGGCCATTACCTACGAAAGTTAATAAATTTCTTAGTGAATTTGTGGATTTACACTACAATGGGAGTACAATTTTCTGTAAAGTTTGTAAAAAGAAACTACTGTGCTGTAGCAAACGTGATTGTGAAAGACATGTAAATAGCGCACACCACAGAAATAAAAGAAATGGTGTGTCACAACAACGTCAATTTCAATTAGAATTGCTTTTAACGTTTATGGTATGTGGTCTACCACTTCGTATACTTGATAAAAAAGCATTTCGAAAATTCTGGGGTACATACAATACCGAGTGGATACTACCATCTCGGACAGCGTTACGGAGAGATATTCCACGAATACGTGAGGACATTGAAAATCGAATTAAAGCCGAATTAAAAGATAAACAGCTGTGGCTATGTCTTGATGAGACGACAGATTGCAAAAAAAATTCTATTTTGAATATAATAGTGCGCGTATTAGATCCTATTAAACCAAATTTTGCAATTCTATTAGCCAGCAGAAGATTAAAACAGTGTACTAGTAAAGCAATTACGGCCGTAGTTCTCGAAACGTTACAAAAATTTCAAGTGTCAACCAGTCAACTGTTGTTGTTCATGAGCGATGGTGCAGCAACAATGTGTAGTGTAGGCCGTTCCCTTAAAGAAAAGTGTGAAGGACTTTTACATGTTACGTGTAAAGTCCATGCTTTACATCTTGTGGCACAAACTATTCGAGAGTGTTACCCGGAGGTGGATGCATTAATAGCAAACACAAAAAAAGTGTTTCTCAAAAGTCCTAAGAGGACTAGGGCATTCCACAGGTTATGCCCTGGTATTCGAGAACCACCACAGCCCATTCTTACGCGTTGGGGAACGTGGTTAAAAGCCGCTTTTTATTATAATGAACATTTTCAAGAAGTCAAATCCGTTATTTTGCAATTCGTCCCTGCCGAAGCTAAAGCTATTAGGATGAGCCAGAAGGGATTTCTCGATATTTCTGTTGTTCACAGTATAAACGATGCAACAAGTGGACGAGTTTTAGCTAAGTTCGATAGTGTTTTAAAAAAGAATCCGGACTACACGAGATTAAGACAAATGTGCGATGGGGCATCTGCAGATTCCTTGACTAAGTCTAAAGATTATTTTAATTACGCCTGTCTTACTTCGGTAGACGTGGAACGGTCGTTTTCGAAATATAAGAACATTTTTTCGTCTCGGCGAACATTCTTCACCGAGGCAAATGTGGAAACTTATCTGATGGTGCAACTTTTTAAACAAGCCTATCCGCATTATTAAGAAGGATAGAAATTATTTATTATATCTTTATTTACAGTTACATTATTAAGTACAACAGAATAAAAAAAGCGTTCAGTTTCGCAGTTATTTCCTTATTACATTCCATTTACAACGCATACCGTTTTCAATCAAATAAAAAATCATAATGAAAATAAAACACCTCAGCGTGTACATATATATATATATATATAATATATCCGCTCTAATTACTAAACATTATTATTGCGTCAGCTTTTATTTTTTTACTCTTGTGTATTAATTTCGAAATATCACATATCTGCTGTGACTCACATATACGCTATTTACAATAAGCGGCCGTTGCGCCTGATTCCGATTCTGTTGGATGGCGCAATTTGGCCCGCTCTAATCATAATTAGTGCTCGGAAATTTATGCATTTTATGAAAATTAAATAAATTATATGAATATTGACATAGTTTTGCTCCTAACTGTAGAATGACTTTAGCAACATGTGATAACGCTTCCTTTCGATACACAAACAAAAATATTTTGAGAACGTGACCGATAAGTAAATAATATCAATACGTGTAAGTAAATAATAACAGTACGTACAAAATACATTTACGAAATTGGGACAATTTAGCGACGAGATTGCATCAGTATACCAAACACTTCCTCATCATGTTTTCGTTTTATTTTTAGAATATATAAATTGACATGTGCATATGGTTGTTTTTGTATTTTGCCTTAATTAGTTTCGATGAATTTTTTACAAGTAAAATGGATAATATACTATTTGTTATGCAAATTTATTCACACAAATATGCTGTTTATTTACACCATTTAAGCGTAAACAAATCTAGATTTCTTATAATGACCTGATAGTGTTTCTACAAAAAAAAAAAACGTGGTCAATGTCCAGGTTTCTGAAGGAAAACATGGCATGCACTTTAGATTATAGAGCTAATAACAATAAGTACGAATGGGCGAATTTAGTAGTAAACACCCTAAAATGCTCTGGACTTCAAATAATAAAGGTAATTATTAAAAAGATATTGCTTTCAAACTGTATGTTATCATCATGATAATGCTAATTTTAAAGGATCAACATTGCTTTGGATAAATAGAGTAGGAGGCGATAGCATTACGATACGGGGATGCATGTCATCACAGGGCGTTGACGAAATGTTCACATTGGATCTTCAAAGTTTGCTGGTAGCTTTTAAGGGTCTTTATCTCTGGTACGCAGCATTGCTGCTCTACCACTGAATTAGGTGTTACTACCAGGATCAACGGGGCTCCAATTACTAGATTTTATCCCCACTATGGACTCCATCTGGTATTTGTACAACGTGACGACGAGGTGGTGGACGGTCTTGAAGGATTTCGACGACTCTGGCCAACAGCGGGTTATCGGATAAACTGGCACGTCGCCGCATTCTCTCAGCCAGATCTCGCAAGTGTTCCGATAGGCTCGGTATCCTCAGGTCGTCTCGCAACTGTTGATTCCGGACAAACCATGAGGTCCCAGTAATCATACGAACTATTTGGTTTTGCAGGGTGTTTAATTTCTTCAAGTAGCTAGAAGCCACCGTTGACCACGCCAACGCACCATAGGTTAGGATTGGGCGCAGACACGTTATGTAGAGCAATACCTTGGCTGCGACATCCAGCTGACTTCTCCGGCACATTAATGGTGACAACGCATTCTTGGCTCTCACGAACTTCGTTCTAACTCGATTGATGTGTGAAGCCCAGGTAAATCTTTTGCCCAACATGACTCTCAAGTAGACAACGGAGTCCTTCCACTCAGGCCATTAGTTATTAATGGTTACTTCTTCAGGTCATTAATGGTTACTTCTACACTGTCTAAAGCAATCTGCAGCCTCCTAACAATAAGGCCTTCGCTCTGACTGGAGCAATAAATCGCTGTATCATCGGCATATATTAAAAGGTGAACTTCTAGATGACTAGGGACGTCGAAGGTATATAGGAGAAACAGCACAGAACCAAGTAAGGATCCACATGAGACACCAAAACCAATCAGCCGTGTAGAAAATGTTATTTTATCGAAGTATGTTATCGAAGTACGATAACATACGATCTTATGCACCTTATAAGCGATGCCGTCATGCCACTAGCGTCAAATGTCCTCGACACGTGGAGAAAGACAGCACTAACAGTCTTCTTCCGTTCAAAAGCGTCTCTAATTGCTTCCGACAACCGGAGCAACTGAGATTCGGAACAGAAAGAAAGATCGAAACCCAAATTGCTCATCTGTGTTCACATGCTCTGATCGCACTATGCCCTCACTATCAAAAAAGAACAATGAGTATCACCTGGACTCTGACTGACGTGCTTTCATAGGGTGAGGCTCCCTCGTTTTCCATTGGGAACTATGAATTTTCGTCTCAGGGTCATATCCATACACCGAATTTCATCTTCAGCTATAATATTGGTCATAATGTCAGAATCTACTTCAAGACGAGATCCTTTAATTCCGTGCAAACTGACATACGATTTCCCTTCTGGTCGCAAGTCAAAAATCTGGGAACAAATTTCGCACTCACTCGTCTTATTTGCAAATTATTGGTTAAAATGCTTTGCACGGACCCGTACGAGATGTTACGGTTCTTCGGTAAGCTCTCGAATAGTCAATCACCTTTTTGACCGATCCAATTTTGCAATTTTTGCACGTTTTCGTCTGTTTTTTAAGATCGAAGGACCGTTGCCCGTCTTCAACCGACTCATTTCCACTCTTAAGTGGCTCATACCACTTGTAAATAATCTTTAGAGTCACTACATTATCGCCATACACTGATTTTAACATTTCATGAGTTTCTTTGGCACTTTTTTGGAACTTGAAACAAAAGTTGCGCGACAGACACGGTAAACACAATCTCACTCTTCCGGTTCTGGCAGCGGACTGACGAGTCACTACTTGTTCAAACTTGACACTGACTATCTTAGAGGGTCAGGCTATCGAACTTATTACTTCAAATGAATGTAGCATCCGCAGTTGCTGCTATAAAAATTCATCCACCGTATTTTTTGATCACATCTCGTATAGAGTGTTATATTTAAAAAATCAAACTTGTATCGTGCGCTGCAGAAACTGTCCTGTATACTTGGGTATAGTTTTATGTTGTGCAATATTTGTTTCCCAATATTTTTTTATTTGAAAACTTTCTCTGAATGCTTAGGAAGGAAATTATCTTCCGTCCACGCACTAAGTGGATACGTTATGTACTGTTTATTTGACTAAGTATGATGTTAGTTTTAACAGTATACGAAAAAATTAATTATCATAAAAACTAATTCTTTGACCTCAGTATCATTGGAGTGAATATAAGGAAGACATATTTGTAAGAAGTACGAACTGTATTTTCTTATTATTTATTTAAAGCTTTCTCCTTTCGTTATACATCACGTAAAATTCAAGCGCTTTTTAGCAATAAGAGAATTGTCATGCAATATGTCTATTGTATATTCAGAGCTTTAAAAATATAAAAAAATTGTAAGGCTTCACTTATACCAAACAAATAAACCATGCAATTGAAACATCCGGGGAACCACCTAGCTATCTGTATTGAGTTACGCCAGATTTCCAATAGGATTATGTAAATCCAAGTATACAATGTATAAATTGATAGCATAAGCGGGTAGCAACTGGTAAATGTATTAGATTATCACAAAAAGTTATTAGATTGAACAGAAAAAGTGTGGATTGAATACTAAACATATTGAAGTTCGAACCATGTCAGAAATAGATGTAAAAATATCTCGTCTTCAGTCCTTGGGGACACTTTTTCTCCAGAAGGGTATCTACGTGGGCGGAAACGACTTAGATTTATATATCCCCTTGACACATCCAGAAAACTGAAAAGTATATATCATCAATCGACTTTGGCCTTGAATGCTGACAGTGATAAATTATCTATCGAAATTAGGATATGCAGTTATAAAATATATGTACATACGTAGGTATTACACATTGCACTGTTAGAATGATTTAACGTATTGCAGGTTCTCAGAATTTCAGCCATACCACAAATTCCCCTAACAAATTCTTTGATATTTAAAAGGATTTTCTTGTTTGGTATCTTACAATTTATTATTTGTAAACTTATTTACCCAATAATGACTCTTCAATGAAGTATTTGCCAACTTATTCTGTCTTAGGATAAAAATTTAGAATGTTTTTTGCTAATCAGTTTCTGGGTATTCTACATAATTTATACATAGTATAAATATTGTAATAAATAGAGCCCGGTAACAGGGAGCCGTGCCATAGCCGTACCTGCCTAGTATACAAAAACAACAGTAAGAAAATAGAAAAAAAAATAACAAAACTAATACATAATTGTAATATGTGAACAGTAGTGAAACACTCACCCTTTTAAGCAGCCTTGTCTACAGTATTAACATCATATGGATAAGAGTGGCAAAAAGTTGACACCATTAGATGTGTTTCCACAGTTGTCTCGGTGAGCGATGTTCGCCGTGGTGAGGAAATGAGTTTATATTTTGAAAAAGAGCATTCAACATCTACCGATGTTATACATGCATGATTAAAATACTCTTTGTACTTAGTCAGTGGATTATTCGATATACCATCACAAATTTGTTTTAGTGTGCTAAAATCGGGATCTTTCTGTAGCACACTCTCGAACTTTTCTAAAACGCGCTTATATTTTGTGTCATGTATAGTCAGTAGCTGTATATGCACTCCGTCCATAATTTGCAAAGACTCCAATAATGATAACGATCTATTTTGTAATTGGTTTATTGCGTCAGCTAATCCTTTATAGTAGCTACGAATATTTTTTAAATCTGTTTCAACGGAAATATCTTGAAATTTCGACTGGCTCCCCTTAATAGCTGCAGCTTCGGCAGTATTGAATTTTGCAACAACAACTTTTACTATTTTGAAATGTTCAGCATAATAATAAGCTGCCTGCAACTATGTTCCCCAACGTGTAGGAATTGGCTCCGGTGGTTGACGAATACCAGGACACTCTGTGTGAAATGATCGTAGGCGTTTGGGAGATTTCAAAAATACGTTTTTTGTGCTTGCTATTAATGCATCTACCTCGGGTGAGCATTGTCGAATGGTTTCTGCCACAAGATGTAAAGCATGCACTTTACACGTAACATGTAAACACTTGCAACCATGTTCAAGAAGAGAACGGCCTACCGAACGCATTATCGCTGCGCCATCGCTCATAAGAGTCAACACTTTATCTTTTGAAATTTGAAATTTTTCCAACGTATTAAGTACAACCTTCGTAATTGCTGCGGCAGTACACTCTTGTAGTCTTTGGCTGGCTAGTAACAGTGGTAATGTAGGTTTACTAGGGTCTAGTATGCGTGCCATAATATTTACAATTGAATTTTTTTTACAGTCTGTTGTCTCGTCAACACATAACCAAAGAAACTGTTTTTTTCAATATGTGTTTCATTTTCTTTTCCAAGTCATCGCGTACAAATGCAACATGCTTATGTATCGTTTTGCCCGTTGGCAACCGCAACTCGTGATTGTATTTGTCCCAAAAGTCCTTAAACGGTTGTTCATCGGGTAAGCTTAGTGGCAAATTACAATTTATCAACATAAGAATTACATAAAAAAAAATGCACTTCTCGGTGGCATGCCCAATTTTCGTTTTCTATGCTGTGCGGAATTTACGTGTCTTGTACAGTTCCACTTCTTATTGACATCAAATGTATTTTGCACACTTTACAAACTATCTTACTCCCGTTGTAAAACAAATCGGGAAAGTCAGAAATAAACTTATTTACTATGTCTTGAAAGGGTCGTTTTTTAGCCTTCGACATGTTCACTAAAAACTACAATTAATAACTACGTCTGTATCAATAAAATCAACACGCCCTATCCGCAATCCTATGCTAAACTGAACTGAATGATGATGATTTGTCGTGTCGTATCATAATCGACCAGCCTTCCCCGCCCACCTAAACACGGTCACACCGCCACTGCGACCCTTTATGGCCACAATTTAATGAATTGGATATGAATGAGCTTTGGTTTAAACAAGACAGCTCCACATCGCACACAAGCGCTCAAGCAATCAATTTACTGCAAACGAAGTTCGGTGATCAAATAATTTCAAGAAATAGTGAAGTGAATTAGCCCCGATGTCATGTGACTTAACACCAATGAATTACATTATGTAATGTTATTCGAAAAGTAAAGCGTATATCAATGCTCCACGACCATTTCAAGACCTTAAACACAACATAACAGAAATTGAGATCATAAACCAGCAGTTATTGTGAAAAGTCATCGCAAATCGACTTTCGGATGCCTGTGCAAGAAACCATGGTGGACATTTGAATTGCATTATTTTCAATAAATAAATTGTACTATGCCATTTATTTATTGAATTGATACCATAACAAAATATGTGTTTTATCGGAACTTAAAGAACTCGGTAACTAATGGGCCACCCTATACATACTTACCCAAATAAGTGAATGGACAAAAATCTAAATCCTGTGGTTCCTAATCATAATTTTGTTGTTTATTCATAATTAGAGTAACCAAAACTTGCGGACTCGCATAGGCGTCGGTATTACGGGTTAATATAAGAATCCGAAAAATTCATAAATAAACTTACTTGCTAATTATTCAACAAATTAGAGGCATCAGGATGTGAACTACTGTAAACTTGCATCACTGCATATGTTCCCACAGTTTACTTCTTTAAACCTTGTGCGCCGACAAGAAAAAATATTCTTATACATAAAAAACGATCTCTCCACATCTAAGGAAGTTACATTTGCATGTAGAAACTGTTTTTCAAAATCACTTAAAAGTTCACTATACTTACACTTATTATAAACGGCCTCTAAAGTATTAAAATCGGGATTTTTCTCTAAAACATCTCCCAACTTTTGACTAGCGCATAATCCTGGCGTATCATTTAATGTGTGTAATTTATTTTTTACACTCCACTATGTCTAATGATTCCTGCAATGACAATTCAGTACATTGTAGTTTTCTGTTGGCATCTAGTAATACTGTATAATTGGTACATATTGTTGTTAAATCTTCTAAAAGTTGAGGAATTTGAAATTCTCTTTGACTTTCTCTAATTGCTTTGGATTCATTCCGATTAAATCGCATTATAACTGATTGAATTTGTTGAAAATGGATCAAATAGTAAGAAGCTGCTGTTAGCCAAGTACCCTATCGCGCTAAAATTGGTTCAGGAGGTTCTGGAATACCTGGACAAAATTTACGAAATTCTTTTAAACGTTTAGGAGATTTACGAAACACTGCTTTAGTACTTCCAATCATCCGATCAACGTTTCTGTAATGTTGTCGAACAACTTCACCAACTAAATGCAAAGCATGCAGCACGCAGGTTATATGTATTAAGTTAGGAAATATATGTTTTAAGGATCGCCCAATACTTAACATCGTTGCTGCACTATCTGTCACAATCATCACAACTTGATCTTGGGCAATTTTAAATTTTTTCAAGGCGTTCATTATCACTTTTTGAATATTTTCCGCGGTACATTGTTGAACACGTTTGCAAGCTAACAAATATCGAGATGCTGTGTTCTCGCTAGATAAAACGCGAGCTATTACATTCACAATACTGTTTTTCTTTATATCGGTCGTCTCATCCACGGTAATCCATTTTTTTTTGGAACACAAATCACGTTTACACACATTTTCTAGCATCTCTTTCATTCGCGGCAAATGATTCTGTAATTGTGTTTGTGAGGGTAATGGGTACTTTGGAACGTATTGGCGCCAAAACGTTTTAAAAGATGCTTTTCTCACCAACGACAACGGAAGATTACAAGAGGTAAACATAATTAATAAATGTATGAGGAATAGTGTATAAGGTATTTCAGTTCTTGCATTTCTCATATGCTTAATACCATTGACATGCCTCTGGCAATCAGTTCTGTCCAATGCAGCGAAACGAATATTAAGCAAAAAACTGCACTACCGTCATATTTTAAATGGGAAAAGTGACACATACTTATGTATATTAGTAGCAAATCTATTACGAGGCATTGTTTTCTTAGGTATGTAAATATTAGTTGTATATGAAACGATACACTAATTATGTACTTGGTCTAATACTACAACGCACAAAAAACACCAGCTATATTTCCAAAAGCGACACGTAAGTACATAACCTTGACCGTTCGACTAATCTCTGCAACAGCTCAACCGGTACTAAAACGAAATCTCTTTCAGCGCGGTTTAACATGATTTATATTCAAGGTCGACACTACATGCCTGCTTCTCTACCGGTTTAGTTTATTTATGAATTTTTCGTATTCTTATATTAACCCGTAATACCGACGCCTATGCGAATCCGCAAGTTTAGGTTACTCTATTCATAATTTTTCATATCATTGGAAAGTTGGTTGCTGCCGCCGGGAATATTATGAGAGGAGGCAGTAGGTACTTTGATATTAGTCATCAATTAAATCAAGTAATATTCGAGGATTGCGGTAGTCACGAATATCTATTTTCAAAGATATCACCCAAGTAATGTTGTTCCTCATTCTTGGAGTCCCATTAACTCCAAGAATACCACTCCTAAAAACAATAATCGACATTTTAGTGCGGTCCTACTCAGCAATTATATGTAATTTAATCTAATGTGCATTCCTCTAATTTGTGACGTATTTACATGAGCACGATTTACATTTCAATCAAATAGACACACATGTAGCCATGCTTATAGCGCGGTAAATTGTACCATTATAGAGCAATTAACAGATTCCGAGAATTGAATAATTTAAATTAAATGCTGTATAATATCCATTAAAGTAGATATAAGAATAGTCGTTTTACGTTACAAGCCTTCTAATTGCTAACAATTTTAATGTTTTGATTAAAAGTGCCCCTGGAATTTTATGAAATGTTCCTGTCATTAGCTTTTCAAATCGGTTATTAGGGGACTACCATGAATCGTATATTATTGTCTGTATATACGGGAATTCCTAGCAATTGCAGTGGTATTTATTTTATCCTAAAAATATTATATTCCCTTAATGTTTTTTAATTACCGGTATTGATTTGAAAAGCTAGGTTGATTTAGATTCAAAATTATGTATTGAGAAGCTACAGAGGTCGCACTAGTTAACAAAGCTTTTGCACAGGTAACAAGTAATGAATTATACATACTACTTTGAAGAACGTGATAATTTCAAGTCCTATCTTTGTTCCTATTTTAGATCAAGTCTGTAATTTCTTAAATAAAAAGGCGCGTTCAATGCACTTCATAATATATGACAATCCGGATGGTCGACCTCCAATTATAGCTCTTTATCTCCAGCAGCAGGAACTGCTAATCGAAGGCCATCTATGTGCTCACTTTATTTCTATTTTCTCGTTCTTACTGACCGACTTACGATCGCAATCAATTTTCTTCAATATTGTTATCATGATTGGAATTCTGGTCTCTCATAGTGAACCAGGAAATATATACTACTATAGGAGATTGTTTTTGTCGCGTACTCCTCCTAATGATTGGCTCTCGCTAGACAAACGGATTCCGTTTGTTATGTAAGAGATTTCTATTTTCCTCTGTTGTGTTTACGATGAATACTGTATATTTCGTTCGTCTATTCTAGTTTTTTTTTTTAATTAATTGATTCAAATTTCCGTATTTTATGAATATTTTCTCAACGTAAAACACACCGCAAGCTATTTTAAGATTGTTAGTAAACGGCGAATATGCTAATAGGAAATATTATGACTGCAGTCCCGAAAGACTGTAATGAATGCATTTTGGCGTAGGTTGAGGTACAAAAGTACGATGTATGTTAATAAATGTTTTTATTATTGCTTGTCTAAGAAGGTGCCCTGCTTTGCACATTGCCTTTCTGTCGTAAAGTATTGCGTATTCGAAATATGCGTCCGATGTAAACATTAGTCTTTTTAGACAAAAAGTTGAGTCGTATTTCTGTTTTGGAAAGCACACACGTGCACTCTCATTATTTTTTTTGCTATTTCAGATGTTACCAATAAGCTGTTTTAATACCATTCAAGTTAACAAACTTCCCACACTTAAAATCAATTTTTCCATTTATATTAATTTATAGAAATTTACAGTTCTAATTTAGGACAGTAAAACAGTTTTCATTTAAGGAGATTACCTACTACTGCTTTTGATTGAAATTTACCCAATCTGTCAATAACCAAGCATACCATAAAAGAATAAAATGTAACACTTATAAGGATATATTTAAGTAATATTCCAAAGTTAGTTGTGATTGCGTGATGTGTACCAAAATATCTTTTGGTACTTTTTTAGACTTACTGAACCTATGAATTTTTACCATATTTTAATAGTTGAAGGATTTCCCATATACCGTACGAGCGAGCGTGCTATGCTCACCTAGCGTAATCGGAATTCTTCTGAAATGCGGGAGCGAAGTCGGGGCTTGCTACGTCAGTAGTCGATGCGATGTATCTAACAATTAAGATGCAGAATTGAATCTGCGTTCACCTAATTTTCACAAGCAAATGACATTCAACACAGTACACACATAAATGTCAATTTATTGTATTGAGTATTAACATAATAACTAGAGTTGGCCACGCGCGCCAACAGGCAGCTGCGTCATATCTATACGGTTACATACAATCCTCAGTGTAGCTTCGACCTTCCATTAGCGCGGTATGTGTTGTTTAGAAATGTTACGTACGTCGCGCAAACGACCCAAGGCGGACCAAGTTAGAGAATTTTTAGCCGAATTTCCTGACTTAACGGCGCTAAAATTGAATGTGTAGTATGTAATATCCCGTTGATGAGTTGGTCCAAAAGGGACTGTCTACGGCACGTAAACAGTGAACGGCATGCTTCAAAAAAAACTTGCACACGAGATTATGATAAATTTATATTTAATTTATGTGTTACTTTTATTGTATGTAATATACCGTTTAATTTACCAGACAAGGAAGCGTTTGTCTTGTTTTGGAATAACTATTCGGAGTACAAATTACCAAGTCGGACATCATTACGAAGGATAGTGCCATCTGCTCGTGAATATGTTAAAAAAAGAATTAAATCGGAGTTGAAAGAAAAAAAAATATGGTTATGTGTGGACGAAACGACAGATCGTAAAAAACATTCGGTCGTTAATATAATGGCACGTAAAATGGAACCGCATCAATCGTCACCTTCAATTCTATTAGCTTCCAAACGAATACAACAATGTACTGCCGAAGTAATTGTAAAGCTGGTGTTAAATACATTGGAAAAGTTTGAACTTTCAACAAATCAACTGTTGATGTTTATGAGTGATGGTGCCGCAAGCATGGTTTCTGTTGGCCGGTCTTTTAAAAAGCATTCTGTTAACTTGTTACACATTACGCGTAAAATTCATGCTCTCAATCTTGTCGCAGATGGTATCAGAAAATGTTATCCTGTGGTAGACGCTTTAACAGCGCATACAAAAGCAATGTTTGTCAAATTCCCGAAACGTATTCGCGAATTTCACAGACTGTGCCCCCGTATACCTGAGCCACCAGAGACTATTCTTACACGTTGGGGAACTTGGTTAAATGCTGCGTTTTATTGTCATAAATATTATGAGAATATTAAGAACGTGGTTTTACAATTCGATTCAAAGGAAGGTGCCGCTATCAAGAAAAGCCAGTTGAAATTTCAAGATAGTCGGGTTAAAACGGATTTAAAAATTATTCACTACAATTACTTCGGACTAGCGGAGGCAACAGAAAAGTTACAAGATCCTTCGGTGTCGTTAGTGGAATGTGTGCAAGTAGTGCAACATGTTCACGCACAGCTATGCGCGATAGAAGACGCAAAAAATGTTTGTGTTCTAGAAAAATTTGAAAGTGTTTTAGAGAAAGATTCTGATTTTGGCACATTAAGACACATTTGTGAAGGTGCGTCAACAGAACCGTTCAATTGTTTTAAAGAATATTTTAATTACGCAAATATAACGTCACTAGATGTAGAACGTTCGTTCTCTGCATATAAACACATTTTTTCCTCGCGCCGCACTCGGTCTGTCGAAACAACTGTTGAAACATATCTAATGTTGCAGATATTTAACAGACATTATTCACTTTGCGATTTCACGGAGGACACTTAAAATGGTAAGTGTTTGAGCACGCATTATTTTATTTTTATTTAACAACTACGCGAAAGTATTTACGACAGCAAACATCTACACACAATAGCGTGTAGTGGAACCCGAGGCCTAATCGAAACAACGTCGCTGCCCATTGGCGCGCGTGGCCAACTCTAATAATAACATAAGATTATTTAACAATAATAATAGTAATAATATTACAAGTGTTTTCTTTTCATACTGGTTTGTCTTAAGTTGACTTATCGATAAATGGGTATCTTGCGTAATCGGCATTCTTGTGAACAAGGTGCTGAATTTGCCTTCACGTAATTTTGACAAGCAAAATGACAATACACGTTTAGGTGCGTTGAGTTCGGGTAACATTTGTGCTGGTCACTGTATTTTATAAATTTTCAGTTTGTCGATGTTATTTACTTGATATTTGGAGCTCCCCAAAATCGCTTTAAGATTATCAGTAGACGAGAAAACAATTTTAGCAAACATTTTTGAGAAAAATTTGTGAAGACCTCTTCTGTAGCTTAAATAAAAAGCTAACTGGCATATTACTCTTATTTTGATGTTTCCTAATAGTATTCTAGACTTTTTTTAAGTTTGCTTCTTCAGTCAAAGGAAAATTAAGCAATCGATGTACCAAAAAGTTCATTGTCGAAAATTTCCCCATGTCGGTCTTCCTTCAATCTTCGTAGATGTCCAAACCATAACAATTCCTTCTGTGCCAATTGTTCTTTGACCGACACAACTTTTAATATCGTCATTTTTTCTTCTGTTAACTCTTCTTACTCCTAGTATTCTTCAAAGAAATTTCATTTGTGTCGCCTCTAATCTTTTTTGTTGTTTTTCAGTTAGGACTCAATTCTCTCCTCCATACAACAGTACTGGCAAGTACATTGCTTTATATACTGATATCTTGGTCTTTGTGGTTATATTATTATTATTATCAATTTAATGATGTCCTAAATGTTGACCATCGACTTCTAGACTTAGTTTTATGTAATTTCCATTCTACTTTAGAAATCGCAAGAGATGAGCATCCTTTTGTACCAGAAGATCCATACCATCCTGCTCTGTGTATTAGTTTTGAAATTTTAAGTTCACCGAAGTGTACTAAATTTCCATCACATGGTAATTTGCGTTACAACTTTCGAAAAGCTAATTTTGATAAACTTTACGATCACCTTCTTAATTATGATTGGACTTTGTTAAACCGTTCCGATGTCAATTTCGCGATTGACCAGTTTTATTCCGTGTTGTACAAAATTTTTGGTGAGTGTGTACCCAAGTATCCTGTCAATAACTCAGAATTTCCACCTTGGTTCTCTTTGGAAATTCGACGTAATCTGAAATTAAAAGATTACTATCGAAAAAAATGGAAAATAACGAAAGACTCTACTTTTCTTCATGAATTTAGAAGACTTCGCTCGTTAACAAAAACGCAAATATCACGTGCATATGAAGCGTATACTTCTCAAACGGAAGGTGCTATCAAAGTAGAACCAAAACGCCTATGGTCTTTTGTACGAAGTAGGAAGGGAACTACACGCATACCCGGTAGATTGGTGCTCGATGGAGTAGCCCTCGACGATCCTCAACAAATTGTTGACGCTTTTGCAACAGTATTTTCTGATGTTTATACTTTGTCCAACGTTACCGACCCTCCGCCCAATCTTCCACAACTACAGTCGTTTAGTTTGGTTCCGACAACAGAAGACGAATTGGTTAAAATTATGGCTGCCTTTCCAGATAGGGCCACCGCGGGCGATGACTTGGTGCCGAGCTTCTGTGTTAGGAATTTATGTAATGCCTTTGCGATACCTTTATGCCAGATTATTAATCTTGCCATCAGGACCTCCACTTTTCCGGATAGATGGAAACGTGCACGAATTGTACCTGTCTTCAAGAAGGGAGATTCTACTCAAATTCGAAATTATAGGCCCATCGCTATACTTAATAACTTTGCGAAGATTTTTGAACATATTATATATACCACGATATACAGGAATACTCGCTCACATATCGCAACTTGCCAACACGGCTTTGTGAAGGGACGCTCGACAGTAACAAACCTGGCCTGTTTCACACAATTTATAAGCGAAACTATAGATGACTGCGGACAAGTTGACGTTATCTTTACCGACTTCTCACATGCATTTGATACTCTCAGTCATGAATTACTTCTATATAAACTGGACTCGTTTGGTTTAGCTCCCAACTTCTCCTTGTTAATTAAATCTTACTTGGTAAAAAGAACTAACTATGTATTTTATAATGGATTTAATTCGTTTGAATTTGTATCTAGCAGCGGTATCTCACAAGGATCCAATCTTGGTCCATTGATGTTCATTCTATACATAAACGACCTCTTAACATCCTTATCTTGCCATGTCCTCGCTTATGCCGACGATGTTAAACTGTTTTGTAATATTAACTGCCAACAAGATATCGAGAGTCTTCAGACGAGCATTAATATACTGACCGAGTGGTCAAAATCCAATACACTGACATTAAATTCTAGTAAATGTAATTTTATGTGCTTCACGAGAAAAACAAATCCATATATCTCCACTTATCAAATCAACGATATTTCCATCGACAAGATTACCAATCTTAAAGATCTAGGTGTCACTTTTGATCCAACTTTATCGTTTAACATACATATTGAACAAATTTGTTCATCTGCCTCTAAAATGATGGGTTTTCTTATGAGAACGTCCAAATACTTCAATGACGCACTAGTGCTAAAATCCCTTTATTTTGCATTTGTACTCTCGAAATTGGAGTATGCCTCTATTGTTTGGTATCCTTTCTATATGTCCCATCAAGCTCCAATTGAACGTGTTCAGCGTCGATTCCTCAAATTCTTGTCGTTCAAAGTTAATGGCGAATATCCGCCTTGGCATACTTCTTACAACACCCTTCTCGAATCGCATCAATTTCGTTCATTGTCATCCCGTGGTGATTACCATAGCGCCCGATTTTTACACAAATTATTAAATGATAGGATCGACTGTATGCAGCTGGTCTCCCACATAGGATTCAACGTACCTCGAATAGCATCTCGTTATGCTCCAACCTTTACTATGCCGACACCGAGGACCAATCTTCGTTTGCGGTCGCCAATCTATCACATGATCAGGAACGCTGAGAAGATATTCAGTGATATTTTCACCGGAGAGTTGGCGCCATGATACACGAAACATAATAGTTTTTTGTATAGTTATGTCATGTTTTTAAATCAATATGTATTGTGTTCACAATGTGTATATTTGTCCTGTAATTGGGTTTACCTGTTGGACAATAAACATTATTATTATTATTATTATTATTATTATTATTATTATTATATCTTTATGATTTAAGAATTTATTTTTTAGCGTATAATATATACAGTTTGCCGATTTTATTCTCGCATTTAGTTCCTCCTCTATATCACTCCTGCTGTTGCTGTTGCTTCCCAAGTACTTCTACTTGTTCAATTTCGTTTTCATTTACCGTTATTGCTGTTTCCACTGCGTTATTGCTTATTCTCATTCATAACCTTTGTTTCTCTATATTCATTCCTTCTCATTTCTTGTTTTCTTTAATAATAATAGATCAAAGCTATATTTGCTGTCATCAGGGACGTATAACATCTTCCAAATCGTACTCCGTGATTCTACAAACGTTTTATAGTATTGTAGGAACTTTATAATAAAAGTGAGGGTATTTTTAAAACACATTTAAAAAATGGAGAAACTATATGGAAAAACGCCAACCTAATTAGCACAAAAATTACATCCATCCCACACTTTACATCAGCAATTACAGCATAATGGCATAATTAATGTTCAAAGATTATTATTGAATCATAACGATCAATTAACGGCAGTAAAAATTAGTTGATGATATGGCGTTTTCATGTACCCCACGCGTGGAATGTTATCAAATATTGCCCGCGAATATTGTTCGCTGTTCGATTCCACACCTGCGGATTGAACAGGAAACGAGGCGATAAAATCCGCCCGATAAAGACGAATATGGTATTTCACACCTCGACAATGAAAACCATGAATGAAATTTTATCGGTGTAAAACGTATTTGTTATATTTTACTTCCTTTACCACAAGCATATTGTAGAAAGTATACGCTATCAAACAGAACCGTACTCAGGACCTCAAAGGTTAATTAACAATATCCTCTACAGACCCGACATTTTTCATGTTTTCTATAACTGTTAACACGACTCATACATCATAGTGTGCATTAACTTTCTTAGTAAATTTAAGCTCATTTATGATCTAATTAAATCCATAAAACTACGTTTCTGTTGAGAAATATTTTATTGTAAATTATATCACTTATCGGGTCACTAATGAAGACAATTTTTATGTACACCCCAGTGTACACCAGGTCTGTAGAAGATATGTCGATAAAATAATATTTTTATATACGAGGTATGTTCAGGTAAGAGCCAAATATCTTGAATTATGCGCCATCGGAGAGATTTAGTGATGTGCGGTTGGCAACAGTCCGATATAACCTCCAGCATAACCACATATTTTCGAGTTGTTGACATCTCGTGTGTTAAATGTCGTATTCTAAAGTATTACTCTTTTTTTTTTGGCACTCGACGCCTTATACCTCAGTAAAAGTCGAGACGGAAATTGACTATATTCTAATATGAATTTTCCATAAATTGTCCATGGGTAGTTTGTATATCTTTCTACTACTGTAACTAAGTAGAGTAGTAACACTAGTTGGAAGTAGAATCCTTTCCTATATAAGAACCCCATACAAACAATTAATTATACTATTGTGGGTTGTGCACGCTAAAAGAATGTGATTAAGATCAGCTACTTGATGACCGCAAGAGCATTCTGCTGAATCAATCAGACCCAGCTTATGCAAATGTGCAGGAAACTGGCCATGGCCGAATTTCATTTTAGCTAATATGGAATGAAAAAGTCTAGAAACAGAGGGGTCCATATACCAGTACTTGCTCTCCACATTGGGGTGTATGTAAGCATATTGAGTCATTTTGATTTGTACGCAGATGACCAGTAGGTGTTCCATTGTTCATTAAAAATCACTTGCTTGGCTGTTTGTAATAACTCTTTACTAGCAAATATGGGTCTATAATGTACTTCTGTAATGGGGCCTTTTTCTGCTAACTTGTCTACGATGTCATTAGTAAAGCTGGCCACGAGCGGCACCGCGCAGTAGCGTAGAGTCGACCAGGCCTCGCGTTCCACTAGAGTTATTCTGCTAATAGAGATGTTTGCTGCCGCAAATAATTTCGCTCATCTTTTAAATAAAAATTAAATAACACGTGCTCAAACACTTACCATTTTAAGAGTCCTCCGTGAAATCACAAAGTGAATAATGTCTGTTAAATATCTGCAACATTAGATATGTTTCAACTGTTGTTTCGGCAAAACTAGTACGGCATGAGGAAAAAATGCGTTTATATGCAGAGAACGAACGTTCTACATCTAGTGACGTAATATTTGCGTAAGTAAAATAATCTTTCAAATAACTTAACGATTCTGTTGACGCACCTTCACAAATGTGTCTTAATGTGCCAAAATCAGAATTTTTCTCAAAAACACTTTCAAATTTTTCTAGAACAGAAACATTTTTTGCGTCTTCAATCGCGCATAGCTGTGCGTGAACATGTTGCACTATTTGTAGAGATTCTTCCAACGGCACCGTAGGATTTTGTAATTTTTCTATTGCATCTGCCAGCCCGAAGTAATTGTCGTGAATGATTTTTAAATCCATTTTAACCTGACTATCTTGAAATTTCGATTGGCTTTTCTGGATAGCGGCAGCTTCCTTTGTATCGAATTGTAAAACCACGTTCTTAATATTGTCAAAATATTTATGATAATAAAACGCGGCCTGCAACCATGTTCCCCAACGAGTTAGAATAGGTTCTGGTGGCTCTGGTATACGGGGGCACAGTCTGTGAAATTCGCGAATACGTATCGGTGATTTGACAAATACTGCTTTGGTATGCGCTATTAAAGCGTCTACCTCAGGATAACATTTTCTGATACTCTCCGCCACAAGATTGAGAGCATGAATTTTACACGTAATGTGTAACAAATTAGCAGAATGCTTTTTAAGAGACCGGCCTACAGAAAGCATGTTTGCAGCACCATCACTCACTACCATCAAGAGTTGGTTTGTTGAAAGTTCAAACTTGTCCAATGTATTTAACACTAACTTTGAAATTACTTCGGCAGTACACTGTTGTATTCGTTTGGAGACTAATAGAATTGAAGGTGCCGATTGATGAGGTTCCAATTTGCGTGCCATTATATTAAGAACAGAATGTTTCTTCCGATCTGTTGTTTCGTCGACACATAACCACAATTTTTGATCTTTCAACTCCGATTTTATTTTTTGTTCAATATGTTCGCGCGCAGATGGCACAATTCTTCGTAACGATGTTCGACTTGGTAATTTGCACTCCGAATAGTTATTCCAAAAGCAATTTCTTTTTGAGACATGCTTTTCACTATTTACGTGTCGTAGACAATGTTGTCTGGACCAACACACTAACGGGATTTTACAGATTACACATTTAATTTTAGCACCTTCATATATTAAGTCTGGAATTTCTGCAATAAATTTTCGAAGTTTGTCCGACCGCGGTCGTTTTGCTGACGAAATCATAATTTTTCTAGGACAGATAAACAATTGCGCAAATGACCGGCAGCGAAAATGTCTGTACTGCTCCGCAGACGAAGTAATACTACCGTTCCTCTCGGTCCGAACTGATTCTACGCCGATGCGCGGTACCACTCGTAGCCAGCGTTAGTCATTAGACTCAATTCCACTATAACCTTTACAATACAATACAAACTTGTGTGAACACCTGCTAGTTTCATTTCAGCAATTATCTTAATGATATCTACCAAAATAGGACTTATTTTGGAAATATGCTTACGATGGTGAATCGCTTTTAGAACACTAGCAAAATTGGTCATGATTACCACGCTCCTGAAATCAGTATGTTTCGCATATGCCAGTGCTTCTAATATAGCCATAGCCACAGCAGTAAAAACATTTACAGCTGAATCCAAATTAAATGATGTACCTATTCCTATATTATGTACATGGTATATGCTTCCGCATCCGTAGGTGCTCTTGGAATCATCCGTAAAAATTATCAAAGAGTTTTGCTGATACTGCAAAATGGATGAAGCCAAGCAGTTATCATGATCTGGTTGTCCAATGTACGCTGAAAAACTAACATTTGTTGCTTGATAATACGATTCATACCTAAAGTTGACCACCTAACGGTTTGTACATACATCCGTGAATCGAAATCTTCTGAAATGAAATCTTCAGCTAAGATAGGCGATTTCTTTTTCGACCAATATTTATATGTAAAGACGACGCTAACTAGATTACATATTTTCCTCAATATCCTTTCGAAGTTATAGACTGTTAACTTGTAAATATACTTAAGTGTATCTTCTTCTCAAAAATAGTGGAGGTGCACGAGCTTCGATCTGAAGAGTTTTGGTTGGCGTATTTCGTATAGCACCCATGCACAATGTAAGAGCCTTAGATAAAAAGAATCCAGCCTCTTTAAATTATTTTGGTTGGCATCCCCACACAACGAGCACACATAAGTTATGAGTAAAACGAAAAAAACCTGTCAAAATCTTATAAGCTAATCAATCAACTTGCAGTTTTGCCAAACATTTGTAATAATATTTAAAAATGATGTTAGTGCTTGATCCAAAAATATCTGATTCACCACTGGAAAGATATTTTAAAAATTATACATGTCTGGTTTTGCTTCTGAGACTTTCAAGTGTCTGCTTATGCATTTAAGTGAAATGCAAATATCTGGTTATGCATTCTGTAATATTAATAATCGTACCATTTATGGTAAAAAAATGAGTTTTAGTAAAAGAAGATTGCCAAGAAAAATTATTTTATTAATATTTTGAGAAAATAAGCATACATTTAACAGAAAAAAAATTAACAAAGCTAAACTTTTAACTCATTGCCTTCGGTATCGAATAAAATAACCATATCATCATCCTCAACAGAATTTTCCTCCTGATTAGCTGCTGTTTCTTCCTTAAAAGCGTTTCTGAAGAAATAAAGACGTTCGTCGGTCGCCCAATCAGCCTTATAGTGTTTGGCTAACAAAGAAGAGATACTTCTTATTTTGTCGGGTTTAAGACTTCTACCCATTCTCATTGGTTATAATTGTATTTGAGTAATTTTCTTGCTTTGCTTATAGATACTTTTAGCAACAGAAATATCATTCTTGTAAAACGGTTCACCTCTGACAAGGATCCTGTGATGGTTTTTGAAAAAATTAAACATACTACCGCGCAAACACAATGGCGTATCGCGAGATAACGTGACTAAAAAGCAGCAACCGGATTGGCCAATGGCAAATGTCTGCTTTTGCACGTAACGTTTGTGCGCAAATGTCTACTTTTGCATCTATACGTTTCATATATTTAAAGATGTGTTGAAATCAGAACCCCAAGTTATTTTCATTAAGCATCTCATTAAATTTCAGGTTTTTTCGCATTTTCCTACTATGCTATTAATGTGCGCACTCCATCTTGGCTTATTGTCAATATTGTGTATATAAACGGGACTCTTAACTTTAAAAAATTCTAACTTTATTTAGCTAAGCTTACAAATATATGTTATTTTTCTACGTACTCTCCCGCCCTAGAAATACATTTTTCCCATCGGATGGGTAACTTTTTTATTCCATCATCGTAAAAACTCTTCGGACGTTCGTGTAGCCATCGGAGCACAAACGCTTCCATCGCTTCATTGTCGTGGAAACGCTGGCGTCCAAGCGCTTCTTTGAGGGGTCCAAAAAGATGGAAGTCACAAAGTGACAAGTCTGGACTATAGGGTGGATATTCCAGCGTTTCCCATCCTAACGCATCCACTTTTTGCATCGTGGCTTTAGCCACATGAGACCTGGCGTTGTCATGCAGAAGAATGACACTCCTGGCCGATTGCTTCTTCCTTTTCCTTTGAAATGACGATTTCGCGGCATCCAGTACTTCACAATAGTATTGCGCATTAATTGTGCGTCGATGGTGGAGAAAATCAATGTGAAACGGTCACACTTGCCCTTGGGCAGCGATCATGGCTCTCATTCTCGACCTTTTCACGCCCTCCAGAAATTTTTTTGTGCCATGCAAACATACGGATTCTTGACAAGATGTTGTCCCAGAAATGTGTCTGTAATCGCCGCAAAATTTCGGTTGGATTCACCCCCTCTTTGGTCAAAAACTTAATGATAATCCGCTGCTCCACGGAGACATGCACTTCTTTCTCGCTCATGGTTTCTTTTGATACTAGAGGGGCCCGAGAGAATTGCGGTCGTAATTTTTAAGAAAATCAGTCCAGTTTATATTTGATACACCCTCGTATGTTAATTGGTACGTTGAAAATGCTATGTGAGTCATGGGTATATATGTTAGATAAGATCGGGCCGAGACATAATCCCTGTAATGACCCATGCGACAGATATTCAGGCCCTATTCTTAAGTTAGAGTTTCCACATATATATTGGGATTAATTTATATTAATTGACAATATTTCGAGCTGCTAAGACAGGTATTCCTATATTAATTATCCTACATTCCAACGCATTAAGGTCCACACAGCCATAAACGTTTATAATACCAAGAAACATGCAGTACGTAGATTTGTTTTCAGTTAATTCCAGCTTCACATCTGAGCCAAATACAATTAGCTCGTCAATCGTACCTATCGATTTCCGAAACTCATATTGTACAAGCTATTTGATTCTATCCACCATTTTAATGTTTCTTTAATGATCCTTTCATCTTTTCCAGTACAACACATAAGAGCGATGGGACGGTATGAATCAGCTAAATTGGCATGAAGTATTACTTTTGATCCAAATTAGTAAATCGAAAAATGACAAACTTTCATTATTTTTCAACTCTGGTTATTAAGACCCATTCGAGATGGCGCAGACTCAGTCTTGTGCTTATAAACAAAAGATTTGTTTTCAGTGAACACTAAAGCTGGCCACGAGCGGTACCGCGCAGTAGCGTAGAGTCGACCAGGCCTCGCGTTCCACTAGAGTTATTCTGCTAATAGAGATGTTTGCTGCCGCAAATAATTTCGCTCATCTTTTAAATAAAAATTAAATAACACGTGCCCAAACACTTACCATTTTAAGAGTCCTCCGTGAAATCACAAAGTGAATAATGTCTGTTAAATATCTGCAACATTAGATATGTTTCAACTGTTGTTTCGGCAAAACTAGTACGGCATGAGGAAAAAATGCGTTTATATGCAGAGAACGAATGTTCTACATCTAGTGACGTAATATTTGCGTAAGTAAAATAATCTTTCAAATAACTTAACGATTCTGTTGACGCACCTTCACAAATGTGTCTTAATATGCCAAAATCAGAATTTTTCTCAAAAACACTTTCAAATTTTTCTAGAACAGAAACATTTTTTGCGTCTTCAATCGCGCATAGCTGTGCGTGAACATGTTGCACTACTTGTAGAGATTCTTCTAACGGCACCGCAGGATTTTGTAATTTTTCTATTGCATCTGCTAGCCCGAAGTAATTGTCGTGAATGATTTTTAAATCCATTTTAACCTGACTATCTTGTAATTTCGACTGGCTTTTCTGGATAGCGGCAGCTTCCTTTGTATCGAATTGTAAAACCACGTTCTTAATATTATCAAAATATTTATGATAATAAAACGCGGCCTGCAACCATGTTCCCCAACGAGTTAGAATAGGTTCTGGTGGCTCTGGTATACGGGGGCACAGTCTGTGAAATTCGCGAATACGTTTCGGTGATTTGACAAATACTGCTTTGGTATGCGCTATTAAAGCGTCTACCTCAGGATAAAATTTTCTGATACTATTCGCCACAAGATTGAGAGCATGAATTTTACATGTAATGTGTAACAAATTAGCAGAATGCTTTTTAAGAGACCGGCCTACAGAAAGCATGTTTGCAGCACCATCACTCACTAACATTAAGAGTTGGTTTGTTGAAAGTTCAAGCTTGTCCAATGTATTTAACACTAACTTTGAAATTACTTCGGCAGTACAGTGTTGTATTCGTTTGGAAACTAATAGAATTGAAGGTGCCGATTGATGAGGTTCCAATTTGCGTGCCATTACATTAAGAACAGAATGTTTCTTCCGATCTGTTGTTTCGTCGACACATAATCACAATTTTTGATCTTTCAACTCCGATTTTATTTTTTGTTCAATATGTTCGCGCGCAGATGGCACAATTCTTCGTAATGATGTTCGACTTGGTAATTTGCACTCCGAATAGTTATTCCAAAAGCAGATAAATGGTTCCTTGTCTAGTAAATTAAACGGTATATTACATGCGATAAACGTAACGCATAAATTAAATATAAATTTTTCATTGTCTCGTGCGCAATTTCTTTTTGAGACATGCTTTTCACTATTTACGTGTCGTAGACAATGTTGTCTGGACCAACACATTAACGGGATTTTACAGATTACACATTTAATTTTAGCACCTTCATATATTAAGTCTGGAATTTCTGCAATAAATTTTCGAAGTTTGTCCGACGAAATCATAATTTTTCTAGGACAGATAAACAATTGCGCAAATGATCGGCAGCGAAAATGTCCGTACTGATTCGCAGACGAAGTAATACTACCGTTCCTCTCGGTCCGAACTGATTTTACGCCGATGCGCGGTACCGCTCGTGGCCAGCGTTAGTGAACACTTCTATATTTTTCGAACCATTTATTTTCGTCATTAAAAAACAAAGCTACTCACTTTTTACCGTTCTCCCAACAAGATTCTAAAAACGTAGTTGGCGTTAGTTATTTATATCAAATGATTTATTTTAAACCGCTGGAGAATTTGTATTATATCTTTTTTGTTCGCTCTAAACATGTACTATAAAAAAATTACCTGGAATCGTTTTTACAAAGGTCGACCTTTTTCATTAATCACTTTATGAAAACATATACCATATACCACCTATACTTGCTTACTTTATGAACTGACAGTTCAAATTACATTGACCAGGTTCGTTTTATGAAAGAGAATTTGCAAAGAAATATTACGGTGTATTAAATCAGTTGGTATAACAGAGCACAGAAGAAATATTTCTACGCATAATGTGCCGGAAAATTACTCAAAAATTATTAGTTCTGTAGCACTATATAATACAAATTTTGTCCTCTGTATACAATACAACGCATCTGTTCACGGTCTTTTCAAGTATGATAACCATTTTCCGATATCACATACCATTCGTTCAGGATTTTATTTATTTGCCTTTAATACACATATAAATTGACTTTCATATAGAATAGTTTAATTTCTTGAACAAAATCATTGTAGTCCTTGGGCTGATAAAATGGGCGATACTGGAAAAAAATTGGATTGCGCTCACATCAGTAAACACTAAGCTGCTAACTATAAGGACGTTAGTAATGATAAGGACTGTGGAGTAGTATGGAAAACACTAAAGTATCAGTACACCCGGCACCTCACAAGTTATACGATTAATTGGCAATAATTGTTTCGAGAATTCGTGGATTCCCATTGTCAACCGTTCGACAGAATGACGTGAGAAAAAGATTTTAATTCTAACATACCTTGTTCTGTCCTTACTCTAAGAGATATTTACTACAGGTACCTACCCTTACCGTTTATATACCCAAAAACATGCGGAACATATATAAACTAAAAGCAGAAGGTTCTTCTTGTAACACAAAACGTGAACGTGTGTCCGTTTTACGTCAATAAATCCATCAAAGCTAAGTGACTAAGGAGACCTTTTTCCTTGTTTCACAGACGTGCATTCATTTTCATATAAATTGTTTCGTAAGCGTCTAATTCTCGCGACGAAGTTACTTTCTTATTGATTTAAAATTTTTTAGTTTAATATTATGCCCGATTTCGTTTATGTGTTGTGCTACACTTGACGATTCGATCCTTCCATGACGGTATTGTGCTAAATGCTCTTTGAATTGAGCTCCTATCGCCCGTTCCGTTTGTCCAATGCAGGCTTTGTCACAGTTATCGTATGCGATTTTATGAATTCCCGACCTTTCCTTCGTATCCGCTTTACTTTTTGGATTGCCTATAAGGTTTCTGAGTATTTTGCGAACTAAAAAACACATGTCCCCTAAAAACTTCACTAATATATTTCGATATTTTGTGAATGGGAGGCTTCATACATTCCTTAAAGCCGGTTTCCTTTGGGATTAAAGCCGGGAAATTTCTTGCATAATGCCTACGTTGGACTTTCAGGATGCGATCGACATCCATAGAAGAGCAACCATTATAAATAGTTACATTTTTTATAAATTTAAGTTTTATATCGTATCCACTTTTATTCAAGGGGAGGTTGACCAATCTATTAATTAAGAAACAAATAACTTTGTGTTGTCCACAGTGGTAAGTGTTTTCGATAATGAAATGTAACCTATTACCGAAATTGGATCTCGATTGTTACTTGGACCTTTTCCCTAAGAATTTGGGAGAGTAAGTAATAAACATGGCGAACGTTTTCACCAGGACTTTCGGTCATGAGAAAATGCTTTGTGGGAAGGTGTAACTGCAGTATATTAGTGAAATACTGTTGGCCTTTACTGAGAGAAAATGTAGTAGCAGAAACGAACTATAAAGTTCTGTCTCTCGAAAATGGTATGCGCTAGAAAAATTCCGAGTTCACATCTTCATTCACTTCATTCACGACAACTAAAATGAAATAATTTAATTCAAAGAGCAGAAAAAAAATCAAGTTTGTTGTACAAATTTTTACATCCTGAGTAGATGTCTCATCCATCTTATTCTTTGCGCCGGTTATATGGCTTTCCTTAAGGGAGGATTCCGGTTCGTCGCTTCAAAAAATTCCGGCTTATCATAAATAGGAGTGGATTCTACGTACGTTCGCAAAATTTCATGGCTGTAGCTCAAAAGTTGACCAAGTTACAGCCGTTCAAAGGCGGCAGGTAGCAAAAACCTTTTGTGGGATCACCGAGGGGATTAGCAAAAAGGGCTCGCATCGCACAAAGGGATCGACATTTGCGGGAGAACGAATTGCACGAATCGGAGGAGGGTATCCTTTATGCACCAAGCTTGAGAGATGAATAAAAAATTTTAAAACTTTTGCGTTGCAACGTTGTAATAAAACTATAAATTAAATTCTCTCAAAACTATGTTTTCGAAATTGGCTGGCATGATTGCGTCCAAACTAACGATCCGATTTGGATGAAATTTTGCAGGATGATAGCCAACCGATTTCTCCTGGGTCTGAAATTCACAAATTACACCTTTTCAACAATTAAATATTTTTTAAGGTCTCTCAAGAACGAAAAAAAAGGAAAATTTCAAACGTTCAACTTTGGACGCCCGCCATTTTGTTTAAACATTTTTTTCTGCACATTTCGGAATTTCAGACCCAGAAGAAATCGATTGGCTATCATCCTGCAAGATTTGGTTAAAATCGGATCATTCGTTTAGTCGGAATCATGCCAGCCAATTTGCAATGCATTTTCTGCAGTGATATGTTTACCATAATGAACTTTGGACTAAACAGAAATACTGGAAAAAGGTTTATTTCTAGGTTATTAACCCTCGCAAACCGCATCCTGAAATTTCCTTCATTTTGACGCCCGCGAACCGGAATCCCCCCTTAAAAAGCTCCTTTATGTCATGGTTTATTCAATTGTTTCACACGTTATTATTCTTTCCACCTAATATTTTTCTGAGTATTCTTCGTTCCTATACTTCTAATATGTTCTGGGGCTGTTTCTATTAGTATCCACACTTCTCCAGCAAATGTAGCTATTGATTGAATTATCGCTTTGTATACTAATTTTTACCAGGTTTAATTCAACTCTGAGTTTGATACCTGGGAACCGTTCCTCGTCAATCTAATCGCTTATAATCTCAATTTCTCAAACTTATCGAAGTGCAATTTCTGCTGGTTTGTCATGAAACAAACAAAAAAAAAAAACTAAAATGTTCCCAATGCGGTTCTGATAGAAGAAAGTATGGTTTTGGACAATCCTAAATCAACATGTTGTACCTTTATCTTGACGCCAATCCTAAACCTAACCAATACCACAAATATGCAAACACCTATCAAAGTACGTACCAATTTTCTGGAAAAACTCTTATCGCTTATTCGATAAGGAACGTTCAGGTTACGAGGAAGGAATTTAAAAATAATCTAATCTCTCAGTTCCTAGCCGTATTGGCAGACTACCGGTGTGTTTGCGCAATCATTATACTTATTAAATTATTCGCTGTATTGTGTTATTATTGTAAATTAACTATTTATTTATTATTTATTTGTTTATGTGATCGAACAGGTCTATTCTCAATTTCAAGGTAAGTGCATATTATTTATAATTGCACGATGTTCAATGTTGAACCCATAATTACCGATAGTAATAAATTCGCTTTGTTTATTCAATTAATGATTAACAAGCGGGTTTCAATATAATTTGTTAAAGCAGCTTTAGATGCGTAAAATGTATAACAGAAACCGGAAATATTTAATATTGTAGCGGATTCTTTTCTTGATAAAGAATAATATTTCATTTTTAATATTATTTCAATGTACGAAGAAAAGAATAACAACGACTTAACTACATGGAGTAATAACAACACAACAACTAACCAACTACTTCAAAAACTGTCAAACTCCAAACTAAAAAGAAACTAGTTCATTTATTTGACACACGAGAGTGATCACAGCTCGGCTTCTCCTGATAACATTACCTTAATGTTTCCATCCTCCATTAAGCCATCGTCTCCTTCTTCCGTCTCGCCAACCTCGCTGAAGCCTTCACCATTTTAGACATCTTTTTCATATTAGTCTTCCTTCAATTCTGCATATTGGAACCGCGGCTTGATTCTTTCGGGTGGTAAGACATTCCTATTTGGCTTCTGTCTCTTCTGGAATCCTGGTATGCCGATAATCAAATATCGATCATTGTCCAACACCTTAGTAATTTGATATGGACCAATAAACTCTTTATCCATTTTCGGATTACAATCAGCAGATTCGATCTTACGTATGGATATATAATCGAGTAGGAATATTTGTGATCAGGTCTCCTCTTCTCGTCGTATAATTTCAAGACAGGTTCATTTTGCAAACAACATTTCAATTCAGCAAAAGCAAATTCAGGAAAGTTTTCTATTGTTTTCATTTTCTCCATTCCGGAACGATCTTCTCCTGTTCTGGTATGGTATGCTAAGCAGTCAATTTCATTCATTCCAAATTCGCCTTTATCTAACGTCAATTGTAAATCAAATTATCTAATCTTGACCAAAACTTTGTCCAAAACAGCAATATGACCTTCAATAATGAATCAATAAATGTAAATTTCTAAATTTCCCTCTCGGACTAAATCTTCAAAAATATTTGACACAAATCTTGCAAATGCTGAGGGTGCGCCAGTTAATCCAAAAGGCATTTTCAAAAATTCGCAATGTCCTGACGATGTTACAAATGCCGTATATTTCACTGAACCTTTATCCACTTTTAGCTTTCAAATACACATAGATCTTAGATTTCGTATATTTCTAACAATTGCAAATTATTTTTTTTTGCCTTTGATTTGACTATTGCATATTGATCGTAAAAAATATTTGAATTGTTCCACGGCGAGTGTTTATTGCATTGATGTTTCTAAACGTTATCATAAGTAGGATTATGTTATCCTACTCATTTTAGTCGTTTTGAAATTCAGGACATGGGATTACAAAATGTGGTATCCATAATCTGGGTCATTTACTAAATTAATCACATTACTATAGATTCAAGAAATATAAATGCTTCTAGTGACGTTTAATTACAACGCCATATTTTTTTTAAATCACACGAAAATAACATTCGTTTGACGTAGATTTTCTATAGCAAAACGAGGATAAATTATACTTAAGTACAAACACAATTGTGAGCAACAAGCAAGACGATTGCAGTACCTTTTTTTTCTGTCGTTCATTTAACGAAAAACTATTTCTTCGAATCAGACGTTATCTAACGCAATTAAGTAACAAGCGTGCAGGAAACAAACACCTAATGGCTCTAATATGCCCACATTATCGACGTAATCACTAAGAATTTATGTAAATTGGGTGTGAGAATGCTTCAATTGTGAGAAGTGAACTACAATACGGTAAATACCACATGGGGACTTTTTCCGTTTGCCTTTCGATGATGCCTCCAATTAATCGCGATTTGCTGGGACATGATTATTTTCTCCGTTATAATATTGGGTACTTAGTTTTAATTTTGACAAACGCATTTCAAGTTTATACGCAATTATCACACCAATTTCTCAATAAATAACTGATCATTTCTGTTAAATTAATCGATAAACAATTTATATAACTTACAAATGATTTGTTATTAATTCGCAGCTTCTCAGAAACAATAAATATAATAGGCAAAAATAATTCAAAATCCGAAAAAAGAGAATATTTGAATTCATAAGTTTTGGAGACGCTAGGTGGCGTAGGGAGATATATCGTGATTCTCTTCGTGGAGAATGACAACATATACTGGAGAGGTGAAAAACAATAGCGAGGGAGAAAGACATGTACGGAACCGCGCTGATGACGCCGGGTAGGCAGAAACATGTTCGCGGGATTACCCTGTCCCTTTCCCTGGCTTTGTTTTTTGCCGGGAATAATTCCACCAATACCATGGGCTATATTAGCATTAATTTTTTGGTTATTGTTACTAGGCAATCTTTTCTGCCAAGAAATTGAAGGAAGATGTAGATATTGTAACGATATTTATTTATTAGTCGGGTTACTACACAAAGGATTGCATTGCATTTAAATTGGGATTTTCCATCTAAATGGCCTAGTAACATAAGTATAAGTCTTAAGAAGTTCTGGAAGGATACCGTCTTGGAACGATAAATTTATAAGATAAGTTAATGGTTTTACCAACTCAAAGCTAAATTCCTTAAGTATAAATGAAGGAATACTATCTGGACTGGAAGTGGATTTATCTTTAATATTATTAAAGATTGAGAGCATTTCGGTTTCACAATGGGAGCGTAAGTAGTATAGTATGGGGTTTATACTTAGAGTGACTGGAGGATATAGACATGTTGGGAATTTGAAATATTGGTCCATCTCACCTTCTCGCTGTCCATAACCATAAGCATGCAAAAAATGACAGACAAGTTGGGTGTCGTGGCTGTTTAATGTTGATTAAAATTGGTGCGAGATCAAGGTTCCCATGACTGGTTGAAGCGTTTTCGAGACGACCAACTTGGGTTTTATGGGTTACTTTACCACAATCAGTACGGTGGTAGTACAGTAGTTCTCTTCTCCAAAAGGGATGCGACGACTGTATCATCTGCAGGAAATATAGAAGGTATTGTTCAAATTGATTACCTTCCAAAAGGAAAAACCATTACAGACAAGTACAGTCCCTGACCATATTACTTGAAACATGTCATAAATCAACCCTTCTACTTGGAAATTCCCATCCTATTATAGTGATATTCTTTTGCTTTGAATCCGATCGTTTATAGGGAAACTAGATTATTGTATCAATAAACAAAAACACCAGAGAAATGATATTTAGAAGAGTAAAGTACGTATATATAAATATTTCAGTTATCAACTTACATTTAGCGAGTTCACAGTTTAGAGAATGCATCGATATTTTTAAAAATATTTCGTCATAACCGTATAGAAGCTAAGTTGTAGAGTATCGTTACGTGTTTTGTCTTGATATATCGTTATTGCAAAGGTAAAATTGTTATTCTATCTCTCTCTTAATAATTAATTATTTGGGATTTGAAAAAAATTGAAATATTTGGGGTTCTTTGTAGAAAGTGCCCGGGAAAGATTTAACAAGTGAACAAAAAGCCGCTATACAAGCTCTTCTAAAATCAAACAAACATTCACAACGAGAAATTGCAAAATTACAGAAAGTATCCCTTTCTTCTGTATCGCGTTTAGCTAGAAACTTAAACGAAGGAGCTAGCACATGGACACAAAGACGGGTCGGAAAAGAAAAACTTCGAAGAGATCTGACCGTGAAATTGTTCGTCAGGCTTTGAGCAATAGATTTGCTACAATTAAAATGATTCAAAAAAAATTACAAGAGAGAGGAATAGAGATTTGGAGCAGAACTGTCAGGCGCCGATTGCGCGAAAATCGCCTAATGGGCCGAAGACCTGTAAAAAAGCCGCGTTTAACAGAAAAAATGAAATCTGCTCGTCTCAACTTTGCAAGAGAATATCGACATTTTACAGACGAGAATTGGAAAAAAGTGAATAACTTAACAACATGATTTTTACTGAATTAGTGTTTGCATTATTTAATAGGTTTTCTTAAGTGACGATTGCTCGCTCTCTGTGTTAGTGCAGCAAGCACAATTTGTTCGTAGACGACCTGGCGAACGTCTCATAGAGTCCACGGTTCTGCGAACTGTAAAACACCCTCCGCAGGTAATGATTTGGGGAGTGATTAGTGGAGACGGACCCGGCCCTTTGTATTTTCTAGAAAGTACAATGCGTCAAGAGCAGTACATAAATGTGTTAAAAAACACGTTATTACCGTATTTTAAACCAGGACGTCGCATACCGACAGGCCGTATATTTATGCAAGATAATGCTCCTTGCCATGTGGCAAAAAAGGTTAAAAAATTCTTTGAAGACAATCACATACCTCTTTTACGTTGGCCCGGAAATTCACCGGACCTCAATCCCATCGAGAACGTATGGAATCGACTAAAAAGTAAGGTATACGAAAGAGAAAACCCTGCAAAGGAAATATTAATGAAGAATATAAAGGATGTATGGGCGAGCGATGAAGATATAAAAGAGACAATCATATCTTGCATTGAAAGTATGCCCCGAAGAATTAAGGGTGTTATTAAAAATCATGGATTATGGATTAAATATTAATTACTTATTTCATATTTACATATGTTACACGTTTTTACAATATATTTTATAAATAAAAAATATTATACATGTATAGTTTATATTTTATTATGAAGAAACTACAAAATATTGAGTGTTTCAAGTAATTTGGCCAGGGACTGTACTTTATAGCTCTTTTATACAGCATCATGAAAGAAGTCCCGGATTGTTCAAGACGTTTTATTTTTTATTGTCATTCCTCCGACTACAATTTATACTGGTATTAACTTGATCATTATTTACAAACACAAAATTCACGATAATTTATGTTTCTTTAAACAATTCATTGTAGTTACTCATATAGAATATTGCCTTGGATTACCAATCGAAATCAGTTTGTCATCAACATCTAGCATTTCGTAAATCGTTACACCATCGCATTTGTATAAACATTTCTCTTATTAATGGGAATGCTTCGCACAACAATAAACGCAATCATTGCTCATTTTTCAGCACAACAAAAATTTCAATTTCTGCTCGTAACGTCTCCGTAACATCGGAACTTGTGCAACGAATTTCGGTAATCGATTGCGCAACGAGCACTGGACGCTCTTTTGTGCTGCGGAATGGAAACTAAGTCAGAGGAAAAATTTACGGGTCGGTCGAGAGCAGTCAATTTGCATCGAGTGTGCACCGTTTGCGTAACCGTAAGCTTGGTACAAAGTCCGCAATTCGCTACACAATTTACAACGCGCCATGTCGATTCAATTGAAAATTTAAACAGGGAAAATATGTTCATTGTATCAATAAATAGATGTTACTGTGTGTATATTGTTTTGCAAGAGCTGCCTCGGCTCACAACCATAGAAATCGATGTTATTTATGTACAGTGTGTCTCACTTTAGACGACATCACCCCAGTATTTTTTTGTATATTATCGATTCAAAATATATATATTTTTTTATTATACCCCTTATTGAATTGCACTTTTAGGGTATGTTACTTTCTATTCACGATAAAATGCTAGTCTACTAGGATTTAAAATAAACAGCAAAATTGAAGGAGTCGTATTAGGGATTTTTTATCAAAAAATCTTGTTAATAAAAGTTGTTCAGAATCGTTCAAGTAAGCTAAATCTAAAGATTTCATTAAAAACAAAAACTTTTGAAAATCCAGAAAATTGTTACCATTACTTTTCATTAATACGTCAGAAACAATGTATTGGTAATCTAACCACATGTCATTTATCAAATTGGGTGCAATTAATTAAAATTGTTCAAAATAAGATAATATGCCTGCAAATTTAACTTGGCTATAAAGTTGAGACAATAAAATTGGTGGGTGGTAATATTCGTTCAACACGGGAAACTGCCCGGGAGTTTAATACTAGACAGCCGGGGCCGTCCTTCCATTATACAAACGACTGTGCTAAGAATTAACAATTTATTTAATCGTACTGGAAGTGTGACAAAAGCAATTACAAGGAATTATCATATTCCTGAAGATGACGTTATTTTGAATTACATCACTGAGAATCCTACATCCAGTCTAAGAACGATGTTCTTAGTTTTTAATTATTCAAATGATAACACTGGGAGATGTCTTCGTAAACATATCAAAATTCCTTTCAAGCCGAAGTTTCTGCATACATTGGAAGAGGGATATATTGAAAGGCGTTTGGAATATTGTTTGTGGGGTCAAGGTAATTTTTTAAATGATCAGGGTTTCCTAAAGAAAATCTTACTTACTGATGTGGCTATATTTACCACCAACGGAATAGCTTTATCGCAAAGTTATCGACATTGGTTTGTAAGTAACCCACACTGTGCACGTCGGTATTCTTAAAAAAATTAACGTTTGGTATGGAATTATAAATAATAGGATTATAGAACCATTCCTTTTTACACAAAATTTAAATATTAGAATTTTTAAATAATGTGGGATGTATTATATGATCTTCCAGTTGCAGTATGGCAGGAAATGTACCATCAATAAGACGAGGCACCTGCACATAATTGTATTGTGGTTAAGATGGATAGGTCGTAATAATCCCCTAATTGAATGGCCACCTGGATCCCATCACAACATTAGATATTTATTTATGAGGAACTATTAAAAATAACGTATAAAACTAGACCAATAAATATTCAACAACTTTGTGACAGAATAACGCAAACCTGAATAGAAAAATGCACATGTCCTAATGATGGTTTAGTTGAAAATATTATTATTTAGGTAATTAAGCATCGTTTGTTCTTATTGTATTGAATTAAAAGAATAAAATAAAAAATCATGGCAAACTTGTGAGATTATTGTTCGAATTTTTTGGACTTTTTTGAGAAAGATTTTCAAAACTTTTGTTTTTAATGAAATTTCTGAACAACTTTTATTAACAATTTTTTTTTTATAAAAAAATCCCTAATACTTCTTCAATTTTGCTGTCTATTTTAAATCGTAGCAGAGTAGCATTTTACCGTGAAGGAAAAGTAACATACCCTAAAAGTACAATTTAGTGAGGGGTACAATCAGAAAATTTTTTTTTTCAAATCGATGTTCGCTGATGTATCTTTTTAATGAATTAAATAATAAACAGACAGCAATTGATGTTAAAGTATTCAATTTAGACGTTTAATAAGTCTACCATTTTGTTCAGCATTACCATCAAACAATGCTACGTAAAGTTGTGTACATGCTTTGCGAGTCAGTGTGCTAAGTCATTGTAAGTGGAATATCTCTTATTTGTAAACAATTTTTCCAATTTTTTTCTGTTTGCGATTTTTCAATAGCCAATCTAAGGGAACAACGGGAACAAAGTATTAAAGGTAGCATCCAAAGACGATGGTTTGGGTCAAACACAAGCTTATGAACTTATACACTACAATGAAATAATGCAAGCGATAAAATTTGCTTTTAACGAGAAGAATGATATTCTATTGACCTGTTGCGATCTCTCAAAAGCATTCGATTGTGCCAAGATACCAAATTTACTGGCCAAATTACTGTGGTATTAGAAGGCCTGCACTCAAATTGCTTGAGTTATAATTGACTGAAAAGAAACAGCTAGTAGTATGACAAAATACAGAATCTAACGTGCGTTCAGTTCGCAATGGCGTTCCTCCGGGATCAGGTTTGGGCTCACTAGTTTTCCTAATATATGCGAATGATCTCCCACGCAATATACTGTTATGTTATGTTCAACGTTGTGTTTACGACGACAACAACTTCTCTCGGTTGTCACTTCGGTACTGACCAAATGTCAGGCTGGCCACTCGTTGGCAACCAAATATCCCTCTTGCGGGGATAATGGGAAATTTCTTCGGTACCATTCCCCCTCAGCCAACCGTCCTTGGGGCGATGACGGTAGAATTTAATTATAAGTCCAGATAATGACGAGTGTGGGGTATCATGGACAAATCTACTCGGATATTAAGTTTTCTATTCAATTATTTCTTCCAAATTAATGTAAAAATCGTCTGGAACAAGCAACAACATAAATGGCAAAGCACAACAGATAATATTTCATCGGTTAAATCTTTATCTGAATATTCTATATTCTATAAATTAGCAGTGGATTTTCTATTTTAAAGCTTGTTGGTGACAGTTCGGACCACAGAATCATCAACAAACAACCTCCTGGTTAAGTCACTGCATTCGTTCTCGTATACTAATATCATTTGATAGAAAGTCATCGAAAAGTTAGTTTCTATTTGGGCAAATTATCAAAATTGGCTGTGAAAGAAAACAATCGCCGGTCTTTCGCGATTTAAAATAAAAGAAAGAGGAGCGATGCCCTAAATTTTCATCAATTTTTATTCGGCCTTGGTTGAATCAAAGTTTGTATTGAATCCAATCTAAAGATAAGTGTTTGTGGTGTATTCAAAGTCATTATTAGAAAAGTAAATAGGGTTGAATATCCAGAGCAGGCCGTTTCTGTGGTGGGTATATAAACATAGTGTTTATATACATTGGCGTCGTTCGAAAGTTTAAAGGTTAGTTAATTGTTAAAATCTTAAAATTCGTTAATTTGATTTTACTAAGTTGCAAATTCATTCAAAATTGCCGCAAGGGTATCTAGGGATACTCCCGAACCTACAAAAATCATTTATTAGAGTTAAATTAGAAAATTTAACAAAATTAGAGTAAAAATCCTGAGAAAGATATTTCAATACATTGTGATGAAATGTGTCTAGATGCTGACAGTACAACGCTACTAACTAGAGGAAATATGCATAGAGATTCATGAGTAACGTTTTCTATTTAAACAAAAGCAACACTCAAACATTATTACTATCAACTAAAATCTCACTTGAGAAGAAATGTATCTGCTTCCTTGGATAAACTGGACTACAAAGTAGGTACATATTGACGTCACCGCAAGAAAGTTGTCAACTGCAACATACGCTATTAGAAGAATCATTGGGGTGGCGGCATAAGACGCAGCAAGAGCAGCACATTTTGCTTTATTCCACAGCAAAGCTACATATGGCATTCTAATATGGGGGCATTCACTTGAGGCTGTAAAGCTATTCCTAAAATAGAAAGAAGTAGTAAGGATCTTAAGCAACGTAGGCTGTAGAACATCTTGCAGAACACTGTTTAGAAAGAATGGTATACTTACTCTGATGTGTTGTTGCATACTATCCTGTGCGCTGTATGTACCTACCGACAAATCAAAGTACGTAACGTACAGTAAGCTTCACGAAACAATACGCGCCAAAGGAATATCATATCATCAGCTTAAGCCGGCGCAGGATTCCAACTATTTGGTTGTGAAATTAAGTAATCATCTACCCGAAATATACAATTAAAATTGGAAAGGTTGCTGCTACAACACTTGACGAGTACTTCAAAACCATACCATAAACACCGCACATATCATGCAAGACGTTTTTTATTTTACTTATATACGGTGTCTGTCTTTATCTGTTTGTAATATACATTTACATACGTGTGCGTTTTCTTCTATTCGTTTCTATATACTTTTTTATAATTACACGGATTTTATTTCTCTATCTATTTATATATTTTATCATTTTATTTATATATTTATATTGACAATGTTAATGCATTTGTTAAAGGCCATAACTGAAATCAATTATTATTATTACATCAGTATTCGTGTCAATGTATTACAATTACATCAACATTGGGATCAAGATAAACGATTATCACAGAGGTCATCATATGAAAATATAGAAGCCGTTGGATTGGTATCTCAAATGGACAGAACGAAAACCAATTTAATAGAATGAAAACGTTTCAAAGTAAAGTTGTTTTAAAATTAAATACAAAAGCAGATTTTAACATTTGGAAATTATAAAATTTTTGGACTAACTTACCTTTTGGAGTTTAAGATTACGTAAAGATTTAGAATTGAAGAACTTGGAGAACAATGAGTGTTTTCACTATTGCTTGTATATTTTATTGTCATGCAATTTGTAGAGCTGCCTATAACTGGGTGTAAAATAAATGTTATTAGTATTATTGCTGCTCTATAAAATCATGGTACATATTCTTCCTGTGTTATTTTTCATATTATTCTACAAATTCCTTCTCACAGTATTACTATTATTAAAGCTGGCCACGAGCGGTACCGCGCAGTAGCGGAGAGTCGACCAGGCCTCGCGTTCCACTAGAGTTATTCTGCTAATAGAGATGTTTGCTGCCGCAAATAATTTCGCTCATCTTTTAAATAAAAATTAAATAACACGTGCTCAAACACTTACCATTTTAAGAGTCCTTCGTGAAATCACAAAGTGAATAATGTCTGTTAAATATCTGCAACATTAGATATGTTTCAACTGTTGTTTCGGCAAAACTAATACGGCATGAGGAAAAAATGCGTTTATATGCAGAGAACGAACGTTCTACATCTAGTGACGTAATATTTGCGTAAGTAAAATAATCTTTCAAATAACTTAACGATTCTGTTGACGCACCTTCACAAATGTGTCTTAATGTGCCAAAATCAGAATTTTTCTCAAAAACACTTTCAAATTTTTCTAGAACAGAAACATTTTTTGCGTCTTCAATCGCGCATAGCTGTGCGTGAACATGTTGCACTATTTGTAGAGATTCTTCTAACGGCACCGCAGGATTTTGTAATTTTTCTATTGCATCTGCTAGCCCGAAGTAATTGTAGTGAATGATTTTTAAATCCATTTTAACCTAACTATCTTGAAATTTCGACTGGCTTTTCTGGATAGCGGTAGCTTCCTTTGTATCGAATTGTAAAACCACGTTCTTAATATTGTCAAAATATTTATGATAATAAAACGCGGCCTGCAACCATGTTCCCCAACGAGTTAGAATAAGTTCTGGTGGCTCTGGTATACGGGGGCACAGTCTGTGAAATTCGCGAATACGTTTCGGTGATTTGACAAATACTGCTTTGGTATGCGCTATTAAAGCGTCTACCTCAGAATAACATTTTCTGATACTATCCGCTACAAGATTGAGAGCATGAATTTTACACGTAATGTGTAACAAATTAGCGGAATGCTTTTTAAGAGACCGGCCTACAGAAAGCATGTTTGCAGCACCATCACTCATTAACATCAAGAGTTGGTTTGTTGAAAGTTCAAACTTGTCCAATGTATTTAACACTAACTTTGAAATTACTTCGGCAGTACACTGTTGTATTCGTTTGGAGACTAATAGAATTGAAGGTGCCGATTGATGAGGTTTCAATTTGCGTGCCATTACATTAAGAACAGAATGTTTCTTCCGATCTGTTGTTTCGTCGACACATAACCACAATTTTTGATCTTTCAACTCCGATTTTATTTTTTGTTCAATATGTTCGCGCGCAGATGGCACAATTCTTCGTAACGATGTTCGACTTGGTAATTTGCACTCCGAATAGTTATTCCAAAAGCAGATAAATGGTTCATTGTCTAGTAAATTAAACGGTATATTACATGCGATAAACGTAACGCATAAATTAAATATAAATTTTTCATTGTCTCGTGCGCAATTTCTTTTTGAGACATGCTTTTCACTATTTACGTGTCGTAGACAATGTTGTCTGGACCAACACATTAACGGGATTTTACAGATTACACATTTAATTTTAGCACCTTCATATATTAAGTCTGGAATTTCTGCAATAAATTTTCGAAGTTTGTCCGACCGCGGTCGTTTTGCTGACGAAATCATAATTTTTCTAGGACAGATAAACAATTGCGCAAATGACCGGCAGCGAAAATGTCCGTACTGCTCCGTAGACGAAGTAATACTACCGTTCCTCTCGGTCCGAACTGATTCTACGCCGATGCGCGGTACCGCTCGTGGCCAGCGTTAACTATTATATTTCTTACAGATTGCAGTGTTTGCTATTATTGGTGCTATAAAAAAATATGTAAATGAATAATGTAGAATAATATTAATGAATACAAACGAAATATGAATCATATTATAATTTTCTTCTTTAAAGAGATATTGCTAAGCATAATAATAACACCAGCATATTTTCATCGAATAAACAGGATCTTAAAGACTGGTACTTTCGCCCACCTTGCCCCATTTGAGAGTATCTATCCATAGATTCGCTTATAAATCGCACCACACAATACTGCCATAGAAGATACATACATACATAGCATAATTATGAATACACTCGCAATAGTAATAAATAGCGTACATTAGATGCGAAGGCGTTAGGTATTGCGTACATTTATTGTTATTACCTTACAGTTACGACTGCACAACAGTTTACGCAAAATACACATTCCATAGATACACCCAAGCTTCTCTGACAGTTAAAGGTCGTCGTCATCATCAAGCCCATTCATTACCAATGGCCCGTGTAATTTGATTGTCAATTATGATTGAATTATGCGGCGCCCACTACGGAGAAATAAAGAAAAAAACAATTTTTTGCATCGTTTTCAAATACGTTCACATCCTGTATTAATCCTGTCAACTTCCTACGATCGGACCGTCTGAAATCAGGTTTATAAATAAAAACTGGACATATGTATGTATGTGGTGATTATAATCTATGCTTCGGTTTGTGAGAACCAATTACAAGTAAGACATGAGGGCATTAGTGTATAGAATTTAGAGAGGAAGCACTACATTTCAAATTAGAAAAAATCAGTGGTGCACCCATGGTGTCGTTAGGGAATTAAAAAAATCTAATTCCTGTTTCGCCCCCACCCACAGATATTGCCAATTTATTTTTTCTTTTCGTATCTTTACACTACACAAAAAAAAAGTAGCCTGTTTTTGGATTTTTTTCTCAATGTTCATTTTAAGGGAGTCATCGTCATTTCAATGTATCCCCCCTAAAACTATTTTTCTCTATATTTTTAGAATTAAATTTTATATCGCATTGTATTTTAAGTAAAAACTCTTTGTTATGGCCCTTATGATGTTAGATAGATAGATATTGTTGATATTGGCCTTGGTACTGTGCCATTAGCCACACCCTTATGATGTTGATTATGTTGCTATATACAAAAATTGGTATGACATATACATATACATATATCAATCTCCTACTCTTTCAGTTTACGGAAGGCGACACAACATTGAAACATGGATCAAGTAACCTTTTATTAAAAAAATGTAACTGCATTTAATGCGTTGATATGAAATTAGACCTTTACACATTAAAAAACCTTTTATCTACAACAGTATACATTGGAAAACACTTGAGCTATAAATGGGGTTTATGTAAATCCTTTTTTTATTAAATTTGTTTTTATTTCAAAGTCTCTGATAAAAATAGAAGCATATTTTGTTATATATGTTTGTTGTCCTGCTATTCATTGTAAGTACATTGTCATCTTCGTTTGAATTAATATTAAACACTTACACAAAAGTGCTGGACACGTAGTGATAATTAAAATGATTTTTTTTTTTGCGTTAAATGCACTCCCTTTGATGTAATCGTGAGTACGATACGAGTTATGAGTAAAGTAACCAAAACTTGCGGACTCGCATAGGCGTCGGTATTACGGGTTAATATAAGAATACGAAAAATTCATAAATAAACTTACTTGCTAATTATTCAACAAATTAGAGGCATCAGGATGTGAACTACTGTAAACTTGCATCATTGCATATGTTTCCACAGTTACTTCTTTAAACCTTGTGCGTCGACAAGAAAAAATATTCTTATACATAGAAAACGATCTCTCCACATCTAAGGAAATTACATTTGCATGTAGAAACTGTTTTTCAAAATCACTTAAAAGTTCACTATTCTTACACTTATTATAAACGGCCTCTAAAGTATTAAAATCGGGATTTTTCCTTAAAACATCTGCCAACTTTTGACTAGCGCATAATCCTGGCGTATCATTTAATGTGTGTAATTTATTTTTTACACTCTCCACTATGTCTAATGATTCCTCCATTGACAATTCAGTACATTGTAGTTTTCTGATGGCATCTAGTAATACTGTATAATTGGTACATATTGTTGTTAAATCTTCTAAAAGTTGAGGAATTTGAAATTCTCTTTGACTTTCTCTAATTGCTTTGGATTCATTCCGATTAAATCGCATTATAACTGATTGAATTTGTTGAAAATGGATCAAATAGTAAGAAGCTGCTGTTAACCAAGTACCCCATTGCGTTAAAATTGGTTCAGGAGGTTCTGGAATACCTGGACAAAATTTACGAAATTCTTTTAAATGTTTAGGAGATTTAGGAAACACTGCTTTAGTACTTCCAATCATCCGATCAACGTTTCCGTAATGTTGTCAAACAACTTCACCAACTAAATGCAAAGCATGCAGCACGCAGGTTATATGTATTAAGTTAGGAAATATATGTTTTAAGGATCGCCCAACACTTAACATCGTTGCTGCACTATCTGTCACAATCATCACAACTTGATCTTGGGCAATTTTAAATTTTTTCAAAGCGTTCATTATCACTTTTTGAATATTTACCGGGGTACATTATTGAACACGTTTGCAAGCTAACAAATATCGAGATGCTGTGTTCTCGCTAGATAAAACGCGAGCTATTACATTCACAATACTGTTTTTCTTTATATCGGTCGTCTCATCCACGGTAATCCATATTTTTTTGGAACACAAATCACGTTTACACACATTTTCTAGCATCTCTTTCATTCGCGGCAAATGATTCTGTAATTGTGTTTGTGAGGGTAATAGGTACTTTGGAACGTATTGTCGCCAAAACGTTTTAAAAGCTGCTTTTCTCACCAACGACAACGGAAGATTACAAGAGGTAAACACAATTAATAAATGTATGAGGAATAGTGTATATGGAATTTCAGTTCTTGCATTTCTCATATGCTTAATACCATTGACATGCCTCTGGCAATCAGTTCCGTCCAATGCAGCCAAACGAACATTGCATATTAAGCAAAAAACTGCACTACCGTCATATTTTAAATGGGAAAAAAGTGACACATACTTATGTACATTAGTAGCAAATTGTGTTATTGTTGATAAATTATTATTGAGTATGCCGAAGGCAAAGAAAATATACAGTATGCACCAAAATATACTGTAATGTTCAATATTTAAGACAATTACAGCATCTGAACGAGTAGGTTCTCTCTCTGAACGAGGAGGTTCAGGTTTGCCACTCATTGGTAATTAAATATCCCTCTTGTGGGGAAAAATTGAACTTTCCCAGTCACCATCTCCGCTGCAGCAAACTGGCTGTGGAGCGAGGACATTATATTAAAAGTATAAGTCCAGATAACGACGATCGTAGGGGAATTAAAATTATACTTCATCTTCTGGTCAATTTCTCCATTTGTAATTCGTCAAAATTAATGGAAAATTAATCTAAAATAAGCAACAGCGTAAATTGAAAGGTTTAAGTAAATCGTTGGAGAATTTTCACGTTTAATATTTGTCAGCCAGCTGTAGGTCATAAATATTGCCTACTGTCTGCTGGTAGAGTTCCTGCATGCGTTCCTCCATGCTACTTTCTTTTACAAATAATTTCATTTCATCGAAATTCATCGTAAAAGTTTCCATTTGGGTGCTTTATCAAAATTTGCTGTGGAAGAAAACAATCGCCGGTCTTTCTTTCTAAAATAAAAGAAAGATGAGCGACGCCAATAATTTTCATTAATCTTTATTCAGCCTTCGTTGAATTTCGACTCCGATTTAACTCCGATCCCAATTCAAAGTATTCGATTGTGAAATCAAAGTATTTATTCGAAGAGAAAAAGGGTTAAATTCCTGTAGAGGTTATTATAAACAGAGTGTTTATATAGCATTGGCTTCGTTCAAATTTCAAGGCTAGTTACATTTATAATTTTAACATTCGTTAATTTCGTTTTATTCATTTGGAAATTCGTTAGAAAATTGCCAAAAAGGTATCCAGGGATACTTCCGAACCCACTAGGAATTGTAAATTTAGCTTAAGTTAGAAAATTTAACAATTTTCCCAAAATCCCCTGAGGCAAAAATATTTCAGTACTGATATGTTTATTTAGTTTATTATGCTACATTATGCATAACAAAGTGCTCGAAATGTCCACCGCCTCGCTGCGTTTACGCCAATCCTCAAACATATCCCAGAATAGCGGTGGCTGCAAAAATTCGTCTTAGATTTCGTTGGAGTGAATGCAACACCTGCTGTAGAACACGTTGAAGATTTTCATTCGTCGAAATAGTTACTGGTTGACCAAACTTTCCTTTCCGTACACACAAAACACTACCAATCTGGCGAAATTTTCTAACAATTAATAACAACAGTGTTACTTGGTGCCTGCTTACAAAATCTCTCTCAAAGTTGATCTGTCACCTTTTTCAAACTCGATCCATCTTACTCAACTATGAACACCTTTTCCTCCGTCAAGAGACCCATATCCAATGGCAATTGCACAACACAACTTCCTTTACACTACTGGGAACACCTGCAGGTCCTGCAGACACGGTTCTGTTAGGTTGACAAACGAGCGTGCGCAAATTTCAGTATTATGGCGCATTCAGCACATCAACACTAGAGCCAGAACATGTGCTTTACACGAAATCGAGAATGATGAGAATTGTGTGCGTCAGATACTTCCCCGAGCTACTACAAGAAGCGAGGATCAGTACCTTGGATTAATATTTTTATTAAATCTTACTGCGCCAGCAAACGCAGCGAGGTTTGCTTGGTTCAAACAAGTTTAAGGGACACACAGCCATTCGGATACCCTGATTAACGGCTGCTCGGAAAGAAAAATGGATCAGGTGGACTAAATACCACGAAAATTGGACAACGAACCAATGGAAGATGGCGCTGTGGTCACATCAATCAAAATTTAAGCTGTATGGTTCCACACTTCATATAGGTTAGAGAACAGTGCGGTAAACATGGTCCTGGCAATATTATGGTTTATGGTTGCATTGACGGTGATGGAATTGATACATTATTTAAAACAAATTGAATATAGACCAAGGGCGTCTAATTGAAAAGAAGCGCTATACTATTCTCTTGGTTTCCAGATTGGAACCGCGTCGTTGTCATAGCTTTAGCAGACGTTTCGTCTACACTCGTATGTGACATCTTCAGGGCTGTAACTGCACGAAACGCGGTTTCAACCCGGAAACCAAGAGAAAAGTAGTATTGACGAGCGAGGAAACCTACGGACCAAACTCCAGAAGCGTTATAATTAAAAAAAGGAAAAGTAAATTAATCAAAATATAAAATTATTATATACAAGGATGGTATGAGAAGTACTCGTGTTTGAAGACAGATGACAACATTTCAGAGAGATTCATCGAGTAGTGTTGTTTTGAGAGCTGTTTTATGTGTTTGTGGAATCATGGAAAAAGAACAATACTGGTCAGTGATTCGATTTCCTTTTTTGAATGGGAAAACGTGTGCAGAAATCAAAGAGAAGTTGAATGCAGTTTATAAGAACCAGGTACCTTCGGCGACCACCATCAAGTACTGGCTTAATAAATTCAAGTGTGGCCGAACATCCGTCTTTGATGAGAAGCGGCCTGGTTGTCCCACTAAGACGACTATGAAGAATATGAGCAATAAAGTTCATGATATCGTGTTAGCAGACCGCCGGGTGAAGATTAGAGAGATTGCTAATATAGTAAACATCTCAATTGAACGTCTACAAAACATTCTTCACGAAAAATTGAGTATGAGAAAGCTATCGGCGAGATGGGTGCCGCATCTGCTGACGGTTAACCAAAAACGGAATCACGCGATAACTTCAAAGCAATGGTTGGGCACGTTTAAGCGCAATACGAGTGAGTTTCTGCGCGTTTGTGAGCGTAGATAAGACATGGATACATTACCACACGCCAGAAACCAAAAGTCAGACGGAAGAATGGTTTTTTTCCCGGCAAACGTGCACCGAAGAAGGTGAAGACGAGTCCACCAGTTGAAAAAATCGCAACGTCTTTTTGGGATTCGCAAGGCATAATCTTAATTGATTATTGGGAGAAGGGAAGAACAATCACGGGACGGTACTATGCTGATTTATTGGACCGATTTGACGCTGAGCCAAAGAGAAAAATGTCCTTTCTAGCGAAGAAAAAAAATCTCTACTATCGTGGATGAAGTGTACAGAGCTATAAGGAGATTATGTCCAGAAATAAATTTACTAAATGCAAAGCAATTGCGTCTTCCTTAACACAGATATTTATCATACCACCCTCCTATAAGTTATATAGCATATGCAATATGTTGAAAACTGTTACAGTACTAACATTAGATGTGAGAATAATATAATTTTAAAAGAACATATATAAAGTATAAATTCGCCGATTTTCTCCGGTTTCTGTTTTTTTTTAATTTTCCATTAAACGATACATTTTCACTTAACGCATCGACAAAAATGTTTAGTAAACACTAAAATTAACTCGCGCTGACAGACGCGAAGGTGAATCAGACCCGTATTTTAAATATAATTAAGCGCTAATCTCGGTAATTACCTTCCCATAAATTCACGCAATAAGTCACGCAAGTACGCTCGACACGCTTAACCTTTCTACATTAGCCGGCAGCGTTGTAATAAACAAATCTTCGATTTTTGCGGGATAATCTTTTCGCCGATGTGTTTGTTGTTATTATTCAATCCTTTTTTTTTCACTTACTTACTGGATTGACTTGGTAGACTAAATAAACAATCGTAAAACTCGGCAAATTGAGTACGAGTGTTTTTAGAAACAAACGAAAGATGTTAACATCAACATGAATGATCTGAGTTCACTTATACACGATGGTTGTAATTGAAACGTGTTGTTGGAATTTTTTATGTTTGAAAACGACATCTCTCTTTCCTTGTTCCCCTTGATTGATTGATTTTGATTGATTTTCCTACCAAAGCAGGGCTGGTCTTTACATCCTTAACACTGAAGCTTAGTAGCTTATTGTATTATTCCTGCTTCGGTTTTGTTTTACTTGAACAGGTTAGTTCCTGCAATCAGGTTTAAGAGCCTATGTAGTAAATCTTTCTCCATTGGTAGTTCAATTGTGCTTCCCATAACGAATCTGCGTTGAGCTAACGCTGCACATTCGAAAATAATATGAGGGGCGGTTTCCTCCTCCTCATTGCAAAGTCTACATAAGGGCTCATCTTTGTAGATCCCCATCTTATGCAAGTGGCCTCTCAAACAGCCATGTCCTGTTAATAGACATATTGCTGCCCTAAGCTGTATCTTGCTTAATTCAAGCAGGTCAGCAGTCAGATGTTGCGACGGTCTTCCCATCATCCGTTTGCTGTGCTTTTGTCCAGCTGCATGTTTCCAATTTAATTGGTGTTGTGTTATGATCCACTCATTAATTGCACCACGCACTGCATTCTTAGTAATACCTAGACCCGGTTCAGGGTCTATATAATTCATTTTTGAGCTTTCCCTCGCTAGCTGGTCTGCAATTTCATTGCCCGCTATGCCCTGGCACCCACACCAGTGTGTTTAGACAGAACCATTAGGGTTTGCAGGCACTCCCATACTAGTTTGGAGGTTATACGATAAGATGCTAGTGCCTTTAAGGCTGCCTGACAGTCAGAGAGAATGCAAATCGTCTCACCCCGCCGTCGCCGACGCAGACTCTCCCACGCGCAGGTTTGTATAGCATATATTTCTGTTTAAAATACGGTGGTGTATCGCCCAAGTGGTACACATACTTTGTATCCCTGGTTTTCCTCATATACACCAACGCCAGAAGTAGTGCCCGTTTTGGACCCATCTGTGTACCAGACTAGTGTTTTCGGTTTTCTCCCCTCACCGTCCCTCCATTCTTCCCAATTCAAGAAAACTTTAAAAAGTGATTCCTCTACGTAGATTTCGGCTTTTGGACAAACCGAGCCCATTTCTGAGATTTGTATTTCTGCCAGCGCTGTGCAGTCACACAGCACATGGCCGACAGTCTTTTTTTCCGCCAGGCAGAATCTACATGCTGTTTTCTTGAGCATACAAATTCCTGATAGCAGGCCTACTGTGGTTCTAACGGACTTTCTGTCCCTACTTAGTAGGTCTGCTGTAAATTTAGGCCAATCAGAAATAGCTTGGCCTGTCGTTGACCTGGAATACTCTTCGACCAGTCTTGAGATTTCTTATCTTTCCATTGTTTAGTGTTTGCTCTAACTACCGTATATGCTATGCCTTCAGAGTGCTTTGGGTTTTTATCAGCAGTTGACGAGCCTATTCCGGCTAATTACCCCGCCTTGGCATTACCTCGATGATCTTCAAGTCCTGGTACCCAGACCAGGGTCACCTTAGTTCGACTACCCGGCCTATTGAGCGCTATCATGCAGTCCCACGTCAGTTTCGATTTCGTCTGTGTGGAGTTTAGTGCTTTTATCACCGTTCGGCTGTCTGAATAGATAGCAATTGATCTAATCCCGCAAATTCCTGCTCCGATTCCAGTTTCCGTCTTTGTACTAGATAGAATCTGTTTTAATAGGCGGGGTTTTTTTCCATACTTCTCTCTCTGGTATTACCGTTTTATAGTTCCTATCGAAGCTGTATTTGGGACTGATGGCGTCACTGGGTCCACTTGTTATCGGCCTCGCCTTGAGTTCCTTTAACAGTTTCTGGTAATCTACACCATGCGATCTAATTACTGTCACAATGGACGCGATAAGTTTTGGGAATTTCATATCAGCACAGTTTGCATTGTTTAAATATTGGCAATTTTCTTTCTTTTTACTGGTTTAATTAACAGATCAAATCGCTACTACAATTCATTTGAGTCCTACTTTTTTCCGTGCGGGTTATTGGAATTTCTGCTGGTTGGTAGATCGCAAATGCGTATCGCATATCGAAGGCTAAATGTACGTTAAATAAATCGTTGTCATTTCCACGAAAAAGAATAATTTTGAAAATATAAAGACGCTAAAACTTTAAACAATACCAATATAACATACTTCTGGATGGAGTTTATATTTATTGAGAAATCAAATTTCAAAGTTTGGCCTTTTAAATTTATACTAATAAATAACATTATAGTTTAAGTTGCACACCTTTATGACCTCCTCGTTGCTGAATTTGAACAAATCGGATAATATTGAATCCTATTACAAAATAGTATGCGGGTTTTTTTTGTTTCCCACGATGACGTAATAGCGTCTTAATGGAAATACGCGGGAATAACGATCATGCAAAATCAAACGTTATACAAAAGTGAACCTTATACACTATGTCCCTAAGAATCCGTTCTGTAGTCATATGACCAAATAAAATAACAAAACTGAATAAAGTATTGCAAAATTACATTCGTGCACGAAAATGTTGCAGTCTAAAAACACCCTATATGTAGTACACAGCTTTCAAACATAACCACGAACTGGTTCTCAAAAATTCTCAGCGTCGTTCACAAGCCGTTCAGCGGGAACTTTGGGTTGCTTACACGGTTTCTTGGGGGCGATGGCGGTATGACGTCAGCATTTATCTCGATAACTAAGAATTTCCCATCGGGTCAATTTTACGACAGAAAACAGTACGATACTTGATTAGTAGAGCCTGGTAACTGGAGAGCAATCGCAGCGGCGGTGTGACTGTGTTTAGGTGGGCGGGGAGGGCTGGTCGATTATGATACGACACGACAAATCATCATCACTCAGTTCAGTTTAGCATTGGATAGCGGATAGGGCGTGTTGATTTTATTGATATAGACGTAGTTATTAATTGCAGTTATTAGTTAGTGTAATGCGTTTTGATTTTATTGATACTGACGTAGTTATTAATTGTAGTTTTTAGTGAACATGTCGAAGGCTAAAAAACGACCCTTTCAAGACGTAGAAAATAAGTTTATTTCTGACTTTCCCGATTTGTTTTACAACGGGAGTAAGATAGTTTGTAAAGTGTGCAAAATACATTTGATGTCAAATAAAAAGTGGAACTGTACAAGACACGTAAATTACGCACAGCATAGAAAACGAAAATTGGGCATGCCACCGAGAAGTGCATTTTTTTTAATGTAATTCTTATGTTAATAAACTGTAATTTGCCACTAGGCTTACTCGCTAAACAACCGGTTAAGGACTTTTGGTACAAATACAATCCGGAGTTGCGGTTACCAATGGAGAAAACGGCACGTAAGCATGTTGCATTTGTACGCGATGACGTGGAAAAGAAAATGAAACGCATATTGAAAAAACAGTTTCTTTGGTTGTGTTGACGAGAGAACAGACTGTAAAAAAAATTCAATTGTAAGTGTTATGGTACGCATACTAGACCCTAGTAAACCTACATTACCACTGTTACTAGCTAGTCGAAGACTACAAGAGTGTACTCCTGCAGCAATTACGAAGGTTGTACGTAGTACGTTGGAAAAATTTCAAATTTTAAAAGACAAAGTGTTGATGTTTTTGAACGATGGCGCAGCGATAATGCGTTCGGTAGGCCGTTCTCTTCTTGAACATGGTTGCAAGTGTTTACATGTTACGTGTAAAGTGCATGCTTTACATCTTGTGGCAGAAACCATTCGACAATGCTCTCCTGAGGTAGATGCATTAATAGCAAGCACAAAAAAGTACTTTTGAAATCTCCCAAACGCCTACGATCATTTCTCACAGGGTGTCCTGATATTCGTCAACCACCGGAGCCAATTCTTACACGTTGGGGAACATAGTTGCAGGCAGCTTTTTATTATGCTGAACATTTATAAATAGCAAGTTGCACAATTCAATCCTGCCGAAGCTGCAGTTATTAAGGAGAGCCAGTCGAAATTTCAAGATATTTCCGTTGAAACAGATTTAAAAAATATTCGTAGCTACTAGAAAGGATTAGCTGACGCAATAGACCAATTACAAAATAGATCGTTATCATTATTGGAGTCTCTGCAAATTATGGACGGAGTGCATACACAGCTACCTATACATGACGCAAAATATAATCGCGTTTTAGAAAAGTTCGAGAGTGTGCTACAGAAAGATCCCGATTTTATCACACTAAAACAAATTTGTGATGGTGTATCGAATAATCCACTGACTAAGTACAAAGAGTATTTTAATCATGCATGTATAACATCGGTAGATGTTGAACGCTCTTTTTCAAAATGTAAACTCATTTTCTCACCACGGCGAACATCGCTCACCGAGACAACTGTGGAAACACATCTAACGGTGTCAACTTTTTGCCACTCTTATCCATATGATGTTAGTACTGATGGTGGTGCTTCTAGTTTTACTGTTCCGTAGCCAAGGCTGCTTAAAAGGGTGAGTGTTTCACTACTTTTCACATATTATAATTATGTATTAGTTCTGTTATTTTTTTTTCTATTTTCTTACTATTGTTTCGGTATGACTATGGCACGGCTCCCTGTTACCGGGCCCTAGTGATGTATCAAAGTAAATCTAGTAAATAATCAAACCACACCGAAGTTATATACAAGCGAATTAAATTTCCAAACACACATCACGACGTAACCCCATTTACTATACGACCAGACACCATTATTTCGGCCAGTAATTCACATTCATCGCACGCAAATCTCACTCTCTCGGTCCGTCACTTTGTTTAAGGTCGAAAGATGTAGCGTAAAAATTCTCTCCGGTACGCCCATTGTTTGGCAACAATCCAGGTTTCGTCATGTAGTTCACCGCCGGTGAACGACGTATAGTGGTTCTATAAAATGATCGCTCACCCAAATATTTCCGAAAATATACATTCATAATAAATAAATGAGACAACGAAAGCTAAAATGGCCAGTAACAATTCAAATCATCACAGATTTTAGACACACCTATTGATAGAAAGTTACCTTAATTACTTACTAGTACTGTTTAAGCATGTACTACTTGACCAAGAACTTGTAACGTATACAAAGATTGTTCAGTTCATATATGGCAGCGAATTTCTAGTCACGTGACTACGTGACGTTGTTTGCGTTCCACGGCCGTGCGATGTGTGTAAACTAAGTTGTGGTTTTACCATTTTATTGCAATTCCTTCTTGTTGAAATTATTCCCACTATAATAGTCTTAACATTTTGTTATTGTTTATACTCTTTATAAGTGCTACTTTACAAATTACAAACAAGTAGTAAAAGTAGTTGTTAATCAACGAAAATGTGTTCGCTCCTAGCTAACAAGGAAACACAGGTGACTCACCGATTTAAATGAAACTTTGGGGGTTTACAAACCGATCTAGTGTAAGAACAAGGGTAACATACCTCATGTCTCATAACGTGTCTCTCTTAGCGGATGCATATCATCAGAAACTCATACACATCTTTTGTATGTTTCGCCTTCATATATTGCGCTATGGTTATTATTTCCTCAGGTGTTATAGGGGTCATATATGCAATCATTTTATATGCCCCCCACAACACCTGAGATAGGAAACTTCCCTTCCATAGAGTATCGAAAGGCATTGGTAAAGTTTTTAAGGAACAAGAGATGAACGTGTATTTCAGTTCACGAAATACACTCAAAAACCTTCTTGGCAATCCAAAAAATAAACCTATGAGACTATTTACATAAACAAGAACGGAAATCTTGTGAATAAAGAAAAGGGACTGCTACATTTCTCATGTTTGTTCGATGTATTACAGTAGAGGCCTTTTTGATTTATGGTTGTACTATGACAGAGACGCCGATCCTCCCGCACTTTCCGCGTGCATCTTTAGTTTAAGAGAGAGAAGGAAAAAACAAATTTGACAGAAAGGACACAACCGTTGTTCTCGTCTGTATTTTATGAGGGTATGATTGACCATATGACAAACCATTCATTTTTTCCCCTTATTTAACTTATTTTCTAGCCGAAAAGACAAAAGCAGGTATATACATATACAAGCCATGCTAGCCAAAAGATGGGATGTATGGGGTGGGGTTCGTTAGATTTATATTTGTTTTCTCACATCAATCGGTATTTGGCTTGATGATGATGACCCACGTGTCTTCGAAAAGGCCTTCCCGAGTTAATTAATAATTTGTGTGGTGCGGAGTGTGCCGTGAATATTGTGTTTGCCAATAAATTAATATATTGTTTCTAAATAAATGTTAGAGTTTTCAGACATGCTGAGCCTATTCCCCCCCAAAAATTACCATAAAATAATTTAAAAATTTTCGATATGATACAACTAGTGATGCGAAAAATCATTATTTTAAAATAATAGTTTCAATCGTTATCGTTATTTTGAAATAACGGTTGCAAAATAACAGCTTTAGCGTTATTTCGTAGTCTACAGTTCTACACGATAACGCATCGTGATTCCACATAGCACATGTGCAACTGCTGATCTTGCAGCACGCTAAAATTTAAATTCATAAGTTTTTTGTAATATAAATATTTTATTGCGTTTTTTTGCAGATAAATTAGAAACTGGTTAATAGATTAAAATAAATTAAGTGATAAACTGTTCACTGTTGTACTAGCAGATTCACTGCAATCATTGTTACAGCAGCGTTTAATTTCCACCATTTTGATAGATCCTACTGTTATTTTTCTTATATTTAATCTTAGTTAATCTTAGAAATGCGAGAACATGTGCTTAAATGCTATATAATTAATATAACGGTTTTATTTTTAGTTTTTATAAGTAAATTTTTTTATATAACATCGGTCTTTTATTTTACATTTGATAATTCCATTACATACAATTATTTAGAAAATATGTCCATAATAAACGTCCTACTCGATGTCGACTATCGCCATAATAACCGTTCGAGAGGATATTTATGTAGGTACGTGATCTGATAAGTTATTTTTCTAGGGGAGTTGTAACTATTATCTGTAATAAACAGCGGCTTCGATCAGACAGTCGTAGCGCCACGCAGTTGAGTACGCCGCAACGGCGGTCGATGATATGTTCACAATAGTCCGAAAGCAACCGTGCTATACCTGTTATTCTCCCAGCGAGATAAAAGTTGCAACCGCTATTGGATCCATAAAGGTTATAAAATAACAGATAGTTAAATAACGACCCATCCCTAGTTACAACATTTATGCCGGTCAACTGTTATGGTTGTTATCAATATCAATTACCATTTTTTTAATGTGTACTTCTACAACTAGCAGACACTTTAACCTTCGGCTTTTCATATAACTGAAAACAACAGATGTGAATATTTTAGCTGACTTTACTTTACTTTCCCATTCATCTTCAACTGACAATAAGGCGTTTTCAGTCTTCAATGATTGATTCTTTTTCTAAATATCGATAGCGATAGCATGAATAACGATATCTCTTGTATAAATAAAACTATTTCAAGTTTATATCCTTGATATTTAGCAGAACGAACAATCTATTAAGCCACTGTATATGAAAACTTCTAACCGCAACCGAATACAAAAATACTGCTTCACGCTCACAACTCGCCATTATTAGCATTTGGAGAACTGGTGTGCAAAACGTTGATACGGACCCGACAGAACTTTCGTAAATTAGGTCGTTAGCTTCTGAAGTATTTTCGTGTATCCGAAGCGGTACTGACGTATATGTGTGTTCTAGAATTAAGATCGTTTGGAATTCGCCGGGAAACAGACCGGCGAAAGATGAATCAAGTATTTGTTCCGAATGCACTCGTTTGAATGTAGTTTATGCAATAGAACATTTTGATATAGCAAAAGTATTGCAAGAATTTATATGTGAATATTTGATAAAAGACATGCATACAAGAATGCGTAATCATGGAAGAAGTATTGCACATGATCGTCTGTCAGTAGGTGTGGTTTGCGGCTTAGAGAACAGTATTACTACAACTAATACTCAAATTTACTCAAATTGCAGACCCAAAGAAATGTAGGCGCGCTTTTTTCTATCCAACGTATTTGCATGATAGATTTCATGATCAGATGATAGTTTTACGATCACTTGTCAATATGAGAAATTCATCACTGCTATTTCAACCAAATTATACAATTTAAAAACGATCTGGTGGAAGTGGAATGAAATATCTTCATAACGTAGAACTAGAACTACAAATAAATTTCACATTTCGACAAGATACTTTAGTGTTATCAATTCGCTTTTCATCAATCTTTATTGAAAGGAAAAATTATGACAGGATTGGTGCACTTGTTCTCGAAAGAAGGTGATAATTAAATTAATCCAAAAGGATTATCTATCCTATTAAAATGATTTACTTAACCTCTTATCTACAAACTGACAACTCACAGCTACCCCGCTTATTATCCACCGACGTTAAAAACAAGTGGAAAAATTTGATATATGATAGATTCACCTTTAATACAAACCCAAACTACCGTATCTAACGTTAGGTTATCTAGGCAATCAACCATCAAAGATTTCGACGTTGTTTTTGACTCGAAGCTTTCCTTCAGTGATCATTAGTCTGGGCAAACAGCGGTAACAGTCAGTGTAGTAGATATGTGGTGCGGAGTCGGCGGTTATTTATTTCACGCGTTCACGTGTTGGTCCAGAAGCCATTGTCAACGTCACATCGAAAGCAAACAGCATTCTTCTGCAAAAAGTGGCATGCGAGACCAAGAAAAATTTACATTTGATTTATATGTTACTCTTATTTTATGTAATCTATCGTTTCGTTTACTAGACAAAGAAACATTTGTCACCTTCTGGAATAAATATGCGGACTGTAAATTACCTAGTCGGACATCGATACGAAATGTAGTGTCATTTACTCGTGAACATATAGAAAAAAGAATGAAAACGGAATTGAAAGATAAAAAACTGTGGTTGTGTGTGGACGAAACAACAGATCGTCAAAAACATTCTATGGTTAATGTAATGGTACGTACAATGGAACCACATCGACCGTCATCCTCCTTCTTACTTGCTTCCAAAAGAGTTATAAATTGTACTGCCGATGAGATTTTAAAGGTGGTGTTGAACCCATTGAACAAATTTGAAGTTTCAACTAAGCAACTTTTAATGTTTATGAGTGATGGTGCCGCAAACATGCGTTCTTTGGATCGATCTCTTAAAGAACATAGTGGTAACTTCTTACATGTAACGTGTAAAATCCACACTCTAAATCTTGCGGCACAAACAATTCCTACATGTTTTCCACTAGTAAATGCATTGATTGCTAGTACAAAGGCAGTGTTTCTAAAGTCCCTGAAACGTACCCGACTATTTCACAAACTGTGTCCTGATTTACCTGAACAACCACAGCCGATTGTTACACGCTGGGGAACATGGTTGCAGGCTGCGTTTTACTACAACAAATATTTTGATCAAGTAAAAAAGGTAGCTTTAAAATTCAATCCGACAGCTGCAGCAATCAAGAAAAGCCAGGAAATATTTCAAGATAGTCAGGTTAAAAGAGATTTACAAGCTATTCACAACAATTACTTCGGACTAGCGGAGGGAATAGAAAAATTATAAAATGTTTCGATGTCGCTAGTGGATTCTGTTCAAATTGCGAATGATGTTCACGCACAGTTATGCGCTGTAGAAGGCGAAACAAATTGGTGTGTAATACGAAAATTTGAAAGTGTTTTAGAGAAAGACTCCGATTTTCTTATATTAAGACAAATTTGTGAAGGGGCGTGTGAAGATGCATTAAGTTGTTTCAAAGATTATTTTAAATATGTAAATATAACATCGCTAGATGTCGAACGGTCGTTTTCTGCATTAAAAAACATTTATTCCGCATGTCGTACTCACTTGACTGAAACAGCTGTGGAAACATATCTAATGATTCAAATATTTACATAATATACATAACCAGCTCGACACCGAGAACAATGGGATTCATAGATCGCATTGCTAAGCCCTTTACAACAGTTAGACTGATATTGCTTCTCTATACCTTTATTCGCTCCAAATTGGAATACACTTCTGTGGTTTAGTCACCTTTTTACAAGCAACATGTACATTCTTTAGAACGTACATGAACGTACACGAAATTCAACGGAGACTTTTAAAATACTTACTGTTTTATTAAATATTTACATTGTAAAGTCCAGCTGTCACTTTAAAACGTATAGAGTATTCAGTATAGCCACTCGATAGATACGAAATTCCCTCTTGCGAATATTAGTTCTGCATCGTAGCCACAATTTCCCCTCAGGGCGATTGGCCTTGGAGTGGGGGTACCATAAATTTAATGTAACTCCAACCAACGACAATCTTGATGAATCGAAGACGAAACTACTCTTCTTTTTATTCCCCTTATTTTGTAAACTCTGAAATTTAATGTAATACTTTCCTACAACAAACAATAGGGTAAATTTAGAGGTATTTCTAGCAGGGTTTCGTAAATTAAATATCAATCATACAGTTATTAATTAGAACGTCAGTGAATTTTGTCACAATTATGTTGTCAATTGTGTTATAGAGCACAGAGTCATCTAGTTTGAGTTATCTAGTAGCACATCACAATATTACGTTTAGATACAAATTATCAAAATTTGCTGTGAACATAAATAATCGCCATCGCGATTAAAATAAAGAAGAAAAGGGACGCCAATAAATTCATCACTTCTGGTTAAGTTTTCATCGAGTTAACTTGCATTTTGGGTGTGCTCCCAGATTAAAGTGTCCCCGTATTGTGACAAAAGTCTCCGGTGAATTTCAGCACCTTTCACACCCTCTGGCCACAAAAATCGAATCACTGCTCGTCCCTCATTGGTGCAAACTAATAGCGGAGCTGACATGCATATGCTGTTGTAGCTAGCAGATAAATGACGCGATCGTGATTAAATTCCGCACACATGACCACAGAGGCGCCAGCTCAACGCATGCGCAAGCGGCCGCCACTACGATAACCTTCAAAGCTTGTTATGGCGAAAATGTAGATAATATTTGACTTACCCCCGTAATTGTTGGAACTATTGCGTCCATGTTATTTTATTTTTAAAATGATTACTAATCTGTCATTGTCTAATTTTTTAACTCACTTAATGACAACCTATGAAACTCAAGTGTTTTCGTTTTTATATCAAAATACAAATTATACAAAAAATAAAATAAAACAATTTCGGACAGCGTTTTTCTTTCGTGGATCATCTGCAAGATTTAAAAATAAAGAGTTTATTATCTGTCCAGAGAATAAACGCAAAGAATGAAACAGACGTTTCGCTTGCTGGCTGGGTACCTTTGCGAAACAGAAGCTTCTTAAAAAATCGTCATTGACGTCATTAGTCGAAAATACTAACCTATAAAACTGTTTGATATCACCAGCACAGGTGATAGGTGGTATTAATAGCAACTTAGTATGCTATAATATAGGAGAAAGATTTCAATTGGGACACGTTTGACTGATTTAGAATGAAGTAAAACGTATCGCAATGTGTAACGAATAATGCTATCTCGTTTTAAGCACCTAGAAGTTATGTTACATGAGGTTACGTCATTTAAATTTGATCAGTTAGCTTCGTTTGGCTAATTGTAAATATTATATATTATTTCAGGTATATTGAACAATCAAATAGGTATTCATCCGTTTGGGAAAACGTTTCTAAGATCTTAATCAATGAACAAACTTTCATTAATTTATTAGTCGATTATACATCTATTTTATTGTCTTGTTATGCAACAAACATCGCTAGTAGCGCTAAATCTACTGTTAGACGTTGGCGGTAGCATTCTGATTGCTAATCACTGTTAGTCTAGATCTGGCGCAGCTCAATGCTAAGGGCACCGGCGCCGTAACACACTGAATGCACCCAGTTTTAGTTGAGTTTAACCTGCATTCTCAAGAACCAAAAAGAATGGCACAATATACAACTTCACGCTGAAACTGTGCAATATTACAAGGCTGGGATGGTGATCAACATTCTTTTGATGACTATTGTCCAAATGAAATGACAATTAAAACGTTATACCCGGTAGTAACAAGAGATAGTAGGAATCATAGATGGGGGGCTACCTTTCAATTGATAGACCCACAATGCGAATACACAGAATCAACAGTGCATGACCAAATTTTTACAAACAGAACGTGTCTATGGGTGCGATTATGAAGTACGCTGTAGTGTTGGGCATAATCGATATATTTCAATAATCGAATGAATCGAAATAATCGTTTAAAATAATCGAATTATCATCCCCATCGCGTTATTACAGGCTGAGGTGGTGGTGGTAATTTCGGACACAATTGTTTGAATATACGGATATGTTTGGAAGATTTGATGAACACTTTTTTGGTAGATGCTATTAACTTATCCACCATCGGATACTTCTTTCGAATGGTTTCTGCTACGAGGCGACATGTGTGTATGAGGCATCCTACCAACTCTCAGCATTGTTACGGCTCCGTCAGTAACGAACATTGCGACTTGGGTTCCTGTGATACAAAATTCTCTCAACGAATCTTTTATTATCTTGACAACGGTTTCTGCATTAGCCTTCTGAATCCTTTTACTGGATAACAACAATGAAGCTGGTGGACCATCACGTTTTAAAGGGCGCGCTACAACATGAATGACGCTGTGTTTCTGAGCATCAGTTGTTTCATCCACACATAAGCAGATTTTCTTATTTCTCAACTCGTCTTTTATACATTCCTTTACTGTACCTTGCACACGTGGCAAATTGTATCGTAATTGCATAGATGTTGGCAGCTTCCATGAGGGAACGTGAAACAGACTTCCTTTAAATCTAATTTGTGGTGTTAGATATCCATAAAGCACATGGTGTTTTACAATATTAGCCATAAATGATTTCCCATGATTCTTGGCTACCACAATTGAAACCCAATGGTACAAGTTGCAACAACAGCAAAATATTTTCTACAATCTGAGTATCAATCCGAATTAATTTTTATGGTTGACTTACTTCTAATAGTACCGACTTACATAATATGAAATCACAACGTTAGTATAATCCATGTATCACTTGTTCTATGGAACATTACGCTGACAGTATAGATGGCGCTAAAATCGTCCTTGAAACTAGTTCGAAAATATCACAGCTAATTCGAAATTTTCCAACCTACTTCGTTCTCAACGTTACGCCGGCTGACATTTAACGCTAGGCGCCTAGAAACATCTAGAAGTTTAATTACGGTCCATTAATCTAGACGCCAAAGAAAAAAGCGATTGCGTGCACTGCCCTTGTTGCTACCGCTGGCGTTGTGTACGGTAAACGGAAACCAATGCAGTGGTATGCAGCCAGTGACAGGCCTGTGGTCTGAGGCGACCCGGCCGTAAATTATCTGCCGCTTCAGATGACCTTCCTAGTGGGGAATCTCTAAAAATATAATGGTCTATTATGTTCAGTTCGTTGCTCTTTTTTCACTGGTAACCCGTTGAAGATGTGTCCTAAAGCGTTCGAGCGATTACCGCTTTACCGCATAATAATGGGGGAGATCCCTCTTGAAACAATGGCTCGTATCACAATTTTTTAATTGCTTCTATGGAAATTTAATGATCAAGTATACACCACCGATACAAAGTTTAGAAGAAAATATGAATTTCTTAGAAGCATTAATAGTAGTAACTGTATCATGAAATCGTCTATGATGAAGTACTTATTGAGGGCAAATTTGAAGGGTGCGTTACTGTAAAAACCTTTACTAAAAATGTTCACAAACAAAAAAAACTTGGTCAAGAGAACACGTACAGATGAAAGGAAAAATGCACCGATGAAACCAATCTTGCATAATTTCTTTGGTGAAACATGAAGACGGAAATATCATCGTTTGGAGTTATTTTGCTAGTTTGCAGTTGAAGCTGCTGGGATGACAACTCATGTATCACACCTACAATCTATACAAGGAAACATTAAATACTAATAATTAAATTACTAAATTATCCCCGAGGTGTTGGGCGATTTACTTATGTAGCCATAGAAGTGGAAAGAACAAAATCCGGAAAACTTTTTCTCACATCATACCTATCGATAACGATGGGAATCCACGAATTCTCCACAGGATCGTTCCGAATTAATTAAATAACTTGTGTGATGAGGGGTGTGCCGATACTTTAGTGTTTAAAAATCGCTGATTTTAAACATTTGGCCATCATCGAGCAAGTACTAGAATCTTAGCTGTTATCACAACTATCTTCGCAATAAAAAGCAGCTTCTATTATTTAATTCTAGGCGCAGAGTCTTTTTTTATTTCATTTACGAAGTTTACGATTCCCGTATTTGATGGCAATAAACAAATCCAGGCTTTGATTACTCGTGAATTATAGACTCTCCTTATTTTGTTTACTTTCTTTCCTCGCTAGATCTATTAAACACGCCCGCGCTTTTTTAGCCAGTAGATATCAAAGCTCCGATTTCACATAGCTTCCTTCTTTTTCAAGTTCATTGCCTATCAGTTTTGTTTGTAGGATTCGCACTTAAATGCTAATATTCCAGAGGGTTATTCGAATAGCCAATAAATATTTTCCATCAGTGGGTTTTTAATTTTGTCTTAGGTGTTATGTTTGTGTAGAATTTTGTGAATATATAAAAAAGCTGGCTTGGTCATTGTTGTAGAAAATGTGGACTTTGGAAGGATGATGACGCTCAAAATAAATATTTCACTCAGAAGAAACTTTACAATGTGTTACGACGAAAAAAACTTGGCAAGAACTATTCGCAAAAATTCATTAAAATATCTTCTGTCACGAAATATATGTAACCCTGGTTTTATTTACTTTGCTTCAGAAATATACTACTTTACAGTACTTGCAAGAAAATTAAATTTTTATTTTAAATTATTCGCTGCTTTAGTCAAATACAAACCGGTTGACAACCAAATCTGATATAATAGCTACAAATGTATCTAACAGAGAAGGGTACTTTTCATAGATATACATCACATGGTAGGGAACAACGTGCAATGTCCTCACCAACAATATTATTTTTTCTCTTAGAAACATAGCTATTGAATCCAATTCGTCTGTCAACTGGTGCTTGAACATAGGTTTTCCTATTATTCAAATTGATTTTTGAAATTGCCAAATTTATAAACCAGAAATAACTTATTGTTAGTTACTACATATGCCTTAAAAGTTAAAATGAAGGGCTGTGTCTCTTCTTCATGGATATTTTTCCCATAATTACCTTAAATTCTTGTCCTTCTACTAAAGTGATCAAGATGGCTTTCGTTCCTGGTTTGATAGGCCTAGAACTTATCTAAAACCAGGTACATATTTCTTACTGTTAAAATCCTTCTAAAGTCAAAATAAAACATAGAAATGATATTACACATGCATTTGCACCAACTGTGAAGCATTGAACTCTAAATGTGATTGAAGCAAAGTAGGCAAACAGCATTCACTATAAAAGAAGCATTGAAATCAGAATTTCGGTCATACTAAAAATGAAGCTAAGAATATAGAGGTATTGTAACCATTTATGATGAAACATAACATTTTTAATATTCGTAAGTTACAAATCAGCGCAAAAATTGTCTAACATTAGGCAACATGGTAGTTGTACCGCTGATTCACTTTCGAGGCATTTCAATGTTTTCGTGCAGAGAGTAACCATCTACTTCAGCTATTGTTGTTATTATTCCTCGGTGCCTGGTCGGTTACATAAGCTTCTATAGCGTAACAGTGTTGGGTAATGAAACTATGTAAGTGCTTTACTTTCTTATTTTTACGGATATTTTCTACGAAATGATTTTTTCCAAGTGAAACTCCTTATATCTTTTTCTCGCTTTTATTGTAATAAAATAAAATGCGATGAAATAAATATAAAGGCAATTATTCCAAATCAGAAAATATTTCCGCCTTAAACACGCCGTAATATGATTAAACTTATGTAAAACGGAAGACATTTGAAAAGAGAATCTTCGCTCGCCACTACGACTGCAAGTCCGATACAGCTGCAAGCGAAAATAAACCTTAGGTGATGAGTAGGGTACCGCAATAAACAGATAAGCAGGCATAAATCGTAATCACTAAAGTATTCTTATCCTTGTACCTATCCTTTTTATCTTACAAACTCACTGGAATTTTGTTGGAGTTAAATTTAAATGAAGGTATGTTTTTCATAATAGAAGCAAGCATATTTAGAAATTACAACCTAAAGGATTCAACAAACTAACGCAGCTAGAGTCGCGGTGGCGTTAGCGGTCACGTACCATCGCGGTAGCGGTACCAGAAGCGATCAAATCTTCTCAAACACACGCGGTGCCGGTAGCGATTTTAATAAGTGTTTAGTAATCTATACACAAAATAAATGGTCAGAAATAAAATATAATAGGTGCTCAAACACTTACCGTCTTAGAGTCTTCCGTGAAATCACAAAGTGAATAATGTCTGTTAAATATCTGCAACATTAGATATGTTTCCACAGTTGTTTCGGCAAACCGAGTGCGGCGTGAGGGAAAAGTGTGTTTATATGCAGAAAACGAACGTTCTATATCTAGTGACGTTATATTTGCGTAATTAAAATAATCTTTGGAACAACTTAACGGTTCTGTTGACGCACCTTCACAAATTTGTCTTAATGTGCCAAAATCAGAATCTTTCTCTAAAACACTTTCAAACGTTTCTAGAACATAAACATTTTTTGCATCTTCTACCGCGCATAGCTACGCATGAACATGTTGCACTATTTCCAGAGATTCCACTAACGACACCGAAGGATTTTGTAATCTTTCTATTGCCTCCACTAGTCCGAAGTAATTGTTCTGAATAGTTTTTAAATCCGTTTTAACCTGACTATCTTGAAATTTCGACTGGCTTTCCTTAATAGCCGCAGCTTCCTTAGGATCGAATTGTAAAACCACGTTCCTGATATTCTAAAAATATTTATGATAATAAAACGCGGCCTGTAACCATGTTCCTCAACGTGTAAGGAGAGGTTCTGGTGGCTAAGGCATACGCGAGCACAGTCTGTGAAATTTGCGAATACGTTTTGGGGATTTGACAAACACTGCTTTTGTATGCGCTATTAAAGCGTCTACCTCAGGATAACATTTTCTAATTCTATCTGCCACATGACTGAAAGCATGAATTTTACACGTAATATGTAACATGTTAGCACAATGTTTTTTAAGAGACCGGCGTACGGAAACCATGTTTGCGGCACCATCACTCACAAACATCAACAGTTGGTTTGTTGAAAGCTCAAACTTTTCCAATATATTTAACACTAACATTGAAATTACTTCGGCAATAGAATTGAAAGGGACGATTGATGTGGTTCCATTGTACGTACCATTATATTAACCACAGAATGTTTTTTTACGATCTGTTGTTCCGTCCACACATAACCATACTTTTTTATCTTTCAACTCCGATTTAATTCTTTTTTCAACATGTTCACGAGCAGATGGCACAATTCTTTGGAACGATGCCCGACGTGGTAATTTGCAGTCCGAATATTTATTCCAAAAGAAAACATATGTTTCCTTGTCTAGTAAATTAAACGGTAGATTACATGCAATAAAGGTAACACATAAATTAAATTTAAATTTGTCATAGTGTCGTTTCCATTTTTTTTTTTGAAAAATGCTGTTTACTATTTACGTGACGTAGATAATCCCTTTTGGACCAACATATTAAAGGGATATTACAAACTACACATTGAATTTTAACGCCATCATAATTTAGATCAGGCATTGCTATAAATTCTGTAACTTTGTCCAACATTGGTCGTTTTCGCGACGTAAGCAACATTTTTAAAACAAACGTAGAACTACGAAATAGTATTTATGACAGCGTACATGTATACACAACAGATCTAGTCGAGACTCGCAGTTATACTGAGGGTTGTATCGAACCTGAACTGAACTGAACTGAAGCAATATACGTTTATGTAATCGACCTTTATTCCGTTTTAACTATTCATTTTATATAACAAAAGGTTTAAAACTTAAATTTTAATACGTTTATGGCCCCGAATTTCTTATTCTCCTTCTCATATCTTATTTTTTCTTGAAATAGTGAAAGTAAATTGTAATTGTTACATAATAAATAACTACATTATAGTCACACATCCTTTTTGAGGTTAAGTAGAACTGTCAACAATTGAAACCACACCACCGCTAATAGTGTAGCTTCATAGTTTTTGATTTTGTCGAATTGGTTTTGATGTTATTTTCTATTGTTTCAGATACCGACATTAAATAACTGATGGCTTTAGATCAACACTGGTTCATAACGATAGCTCTGATCATATCATCTTTGATTGCTGTGACGGCGAATGCTCTTCTGCTGCTGGTTTTCTTTAGGAGAAGAGGTCTTCGAACGATATCGAACAGGTACCTACTTACGCTATTGACTGTTTCAGAGAAATTTTGAAATATCGTGCCCATTATAAAATAGTATTTAACAGAAAAATTTAAAATTTCCTTGTTAGTTTGTCACTTCATATACCGGGTGTCCCAGATTTTGGTGCACAGCCAATTTGATACTTATTTGAAAAAATAGAAGATTATTTTTAGGATGAAATTCTAGGATGGGAAATATGCTTCCGCGTGCATCTTACGATATCAATACAGCGTGAATCAAAAATGCTTTCCACGCAACCTTGCTTTAATCTTCTAGTGTAAAGAATATTGGTTTACCAAGATACTCCCAAAAAAAAAATATGCTCCTGCTATAATAAATACAAACTCCCGAAATCCTGAAACAAGCACACAAATAAAAACTACTGATAACAATTTGGTTATGTTTTTGTTGTATAAACACCACTAATCACATGATGCCAAAAAAGTTAAATTCCAGAGTTATTAAAATAAAAAATGTGTATTTATTACGCCTACCAAATATAATAAAATATATTTTACTTCTCTCTTTTCAGATTCGTAATAAATTTGCTGATAACGAACCTATTGTCGAGCATATTCCTAGTACCTCTTCTCATCATCGACCAGGACAGTCCAGACCTAGCGAACGCGTCTTCAACTACTCCGGCGATTTTCGAGAACATCTCGACAGAGCTCAGCGTTGATAGTTCCACCAATCTTCTATTCGAGGGTGTCGTATCCGAGGAAACCGAAGAAATCATCAACGGCGATCTTAAGCAGGAGAAGATCACCATACGCAACGGCATCGACGCGCTGGAAATTGACGTTTCGTCTAATCGTTCGGCGTCACCATCAGAACCCTTAAGGACGCGAACGAACGATGTGTTGTGTTTCTTCGCGCAGAGCACTACGAATTTGATCTGTACGGCATCTATTTTTAGCATACTCTTAATCGGTATCGATCAGTACTTCGCCGTGGTACACCCGCTTAGGTATCACTTCTATATTGACAAGTATCGATCGACTGCCCTTATAGGATCGTGTTGGATCTTCTCGATTGTAATTGCTAGCGTGGATGTGTTAATCTCGACAGATTGCGACTTTTGGCGGTTCTGTTCGCGACGCGTTGTCGAAATAGATGAAATCAGAGCTTCACTACGCATAGCCTTTTCGTTCGTGTACTTCTTCGTTGTCATAGTAACACCTTTCGTTACGATATGCGCAATTTACGTATGTATATACGCGGCTGCGCACGAGAACAGCGAAAGAATGCGCAAATCGACGTCGACAAACAACACGGCGACGCCCAATTCCTATTCGCAGCTTCCTCTGAAAGGTCACGAGTCCAGCGACGACAGTCCGAACGACGATCATCAAAACAAAGTATCTTCGACGATACCCAAAGTACATTCCGCGCCGAATTTCATCAATCTCGTCGAAATGGCAGAGGAGAAGGAGCAGCACCGCGAAGCGCCACCCGTGAAAGTGTCGCGAAGTTGCAGCGATCGAGTCTCGCACAGGAACATTATCATCTCGCTGAAGTGTCGCATCTCCAACGCGTCCGTCTTTAGGTATCGCGAAGAGACGCGAGCCGCCAAGATCAGCTTATTGGTGATATTCATGGTGTTAGTGTGTTACGCGCCTTACGGCTTGGCAGTGCTCTTGAACACCGAGCTGTACAAGCCTAAGATGCCACGGTTTTTCAATTACATTTCGCTGATGCTGCTAGTGATATCCGATACGATTTCGCCGTTCTTATTCGCCTATCGTAGTAGGCGAGTACAACGCGAACTGTTGAAATTCCTCCGCGTGTTACCACCTAAAACCGCCACCAACGGGGATTCCCCTAAGCATCAGAAATTTCCAAGATCGGCGGAGGACGATGATGCGCCAGCGAAACGTAACGATGAGGAGGATGACGCGGCGACACGAGAAGAGGCGGAGATCGCCGAACCGTTCATCGCCGGCAATTTCCAAATACCGAAAGTGGTCGTCACGTGCAAGGTGGACAATGAGAAAAAAAGCATCTTAAAGCGAGTCTGCAGTAAGAACTGGACGAATTACAAGAAGTGCAACTTTATCACCGTACCTGATAGCTGTCTGGACGCTCGCGGTTCGTTCTCAAGCGCCAGCACGCAGATCTCTTCGGAGGAATGACAAGAACTATCCGATTATAGCGCCAGTAGTGATCCGACTTGAAACACTCGTAATAGTTTTCAGCATTGCAAAAGATTGGAACAAATTCGATGCTATTACAAGGAAAAACTAAATTTGGCGCTTAACCACCTCCTGAGCTTCAATCAACTTCCTGCTTGGAAGCAATGAAACTCCATATAAAATATCACTATAGTAAATTGTTTTCCCTACATTTTACTTGGAAAATTGAAATATTTGCAGCATTTGCAAATTTTGTTCTTTTACGAACTTTTGTTATCAGAATCTTGTGATTCATTGGCGTCCTCGACTAAAAGATAATATTCACATGGTCTCATAATCATTAAAGCTATTCGACTTCTCCAGAAAAACTGCTTGGAAGAAAATTCAATTAATTTCGCTGACCAACCTGACTCTATTCTTAACGCAACCTTTTAACCAGAATAGACCAGATTTTATTGACTATTTCTATAACCAATGTGTTAAATAGGGGACGATAACTATTGAGAACTTCGAGAAAATGTGAGTAAAACGTTTCAATTACATTAATCGCCTAGCCCTGTTTTCCTGCCGTTTAAATTTATTACGCAATCGGACTGTTCTGGTCAATGTTAATCGATTAGCAATTTTATACATTTGCAGGGTAACAAAGACAAAATAACTTATTATATTTACAAAAGAAAATACCCATTCAGAAAAAAATACCTAACCGTAACAAAGAAGGAATTTTAGATGAAATAGAATCGAATATAACAGCTGAGCTCAATATATAAGCTGTAAGAATTGTTTTTGAAATCAATCGATTTCTTAGCTGCTATGAGATTTATGTGGCTAATGATTTCCAGTCGAGGTCAATAATAATAATAATAATATGAGATTTATGTGAATATTTTCTTCAAAATGGGATTTTATTCCCCGGAAGAAGTTATCCAATAGAATAAGCTCATCAAGCTTTGGGACACCCTATAATATACAGGGTCCGTGTAAAAATTACCATAAAACTTTTTGAGATGATAAAGAACTGCCCAATAATGATCGTTTTTTAGTAACTTTTGTTTTAAAGTGTATTAATATTCCAGAGATTTCGAATCACGTTGGTAAAATCCACGTGTTAGTAAGTTCGGATAACTGGGTAACTTTTTGCCAATGACTTTTGCAATTTCCGGAAAAATAAGCTATTAAAATACATTTCAAAGAAATTAAGCTAAAGAAATATGTATGAACAGAAGCTAAACAGGAACTGCGCCGAATGAAAGAACTTTTCACGTAATGCCATCGAATTTGCCTTGTTCTGTACGGCGCCTTGCAAAGTTGATGTTTCTACTTACGGTAGTGTGTAAGCTTTGGTCTCAACCATCTTTGATTTAACGTAAAACAATCGTAACTTATATTCATTCAGTTAAAGACCTACTGAATAATTTCACTACAAAAACGAAGATGGCGTTGCAGTCGAAGTAGTTTCTTGCCTTTAGCTTAACATATCCCTAAAATTGCCAAGGGAAGCAATTTTTATCTTTTAGCAGAAGCTTAAAGAAAACTAAGACACTCTAACTTGTCATCTGTCAAAAAACGATTTTATTATTTACTTTGTTTCAAATTAGAAGCATTATCTTTGCAATAAAATATGCAAAATGTTACAGTTGTTAATTTCAAATAATCGTTTAATTAAAAGAAGAAATTTTATGATTGGTAGATAAATAAACTTTATACTTCTACAAAGAAAACGATGTTGGTTATCAAAAGATTTAGAAAACATTGTCTATATTTTAAACAAGGCGTTGGTAAGCTTCGTATTCACTGGTACGCCATTATAATTTTCACAAAATCTTAACAAACCAAAAAATCTATGCTATGGTGCTATTATCTTTAATAAATGCATTTACCTGTCTTCGTTATTATAGCTGATGTAATAGAGATAGGTGTGTCTAGTATACCTATCTCTCATTATTTACATCTAAGATGCATATTACATAAGAACTTGTACGTCGTAGCCAAAGATATATTAAAATGAAATGTGAAGCGATAAATTCACCTCTATTGTACTTTATTCTCGTGAGCGTGACTTGATGAAACGCAAGACTGATTGTAAATTGTTATTAGATGTACAAAAATACTGAAAATTTCGTGTAAATTCTAAACAATCGCATTGAAAACTTTTATTTACACAGAAAAAGGCATTTATTACTAAGTAAGCTATTCCAAAGAAAAGGATGCTGCACTGATGACTCGAAGTATTCCTATGCATTTCGATTAACTGCATCTGGGTTTTTCTTTAACGTAAATATGTCCACTTCAGTAACTAAGATAGAAAAATCTTTCTGATTTAATGTTAGTCTCAAGATAAGAGGAAGAAGAGGTCTATGTTTACAGTTGTTTTCAAAAATCATATGAAAATTTCGCGTAATTAATTTTCTATATGATTTACTAGTTACACTAAACACCTTAACAATATGTTCCTCGATCACTTAAAGAGAAAATGGTTAATATATGCATTAATATATGGGATTAAAATAACTCGTTACGTTTAGCGATGTTCACCCACGTACATTCAGGTCACGTACGACAACTGTCAGAACGACGCCGGCCGTTCCAACTCTGAATGCGACATTCAATGGTAAAATAGAACATTTCCTAATAAACTTATTGGCCACGAAGATGTAGTACTTCTACCATCAAGATCTCCAGATTCAAATCCATCAGATTTTTATCCTTGGAGAGACGTAAAAGGGCTCGTGAGAACTTATTGGGGAAATAATTAGATTTGATATTATACAAGGTGTGTTAAAATCTTTAATAAGACGATGTCAAACATATACTGTTAATCGGGAACGTTTTGAACATCTGTATGATGATATATTTCCTAATTTATTCCTTTGTTTCCTTGATGTTACCCTAATAAATAAAACTTTTGAGTTTCATGGCCTTATATTTTAATTAAAATTTGTCGAGATGGTTAATCATTTAACATTCTTTACATTTCGATGATACGTGCTCATCTTTATCAAAAGATTTGAAAAATTATCATTCTACGTCAAATTTTTTCTTTTAACTTTTGAAAAAAAATTAAAATAATTTGAAAATACAGCAGATATGTAGAATTATAATCTTTCAAATCTTTTGATAAAGATGGCATATTCCATCGAAACGTCAAGAATGTTAAAAAATGCAAAGACAAGTCAATTTTTCTTTCGAGGAGGAACCATTTTGATTAATATATCATGATACTAAACTTACCCCCCTGAGGCCCCCCTCGCCCCCAACATAAAAATCTCAAATGACACATCGAAAGATATTTTTGTTACGAATTCAGTAGTATATCTTACTTTGACATTTGGTCAAGTTCTAGGGATTATTGCTAAGCAAGAATTGTAAAATTATAAAAAATTAATAATAATGAGATAAGATTATTCGATATTTGTTTTAGTGATGAATCAACATTCTATCTAAGTGGTTTTGTAAACCGCCATAACTGTAGACACTGGGACAATGAAAATCCTCATTTATTCAAAGAAGTTCACACGCAAAAACCTGAAAAAATTAACGTTTGGGCTGGTATACTTGGAAATGGGGTAATCGGCCCGGTTTTCATTGATCAAAATCTTACTGGCGAACTACACCTCGAACTATTACAAAATACAATTAATCTCTTAATAATACAAAGTTTGGAAAACCAGCAAAATCAAATGGGGAATTTGTTAATTAATGAAAATGAGTTTTTCTTTTACCCTCGCATTTTGCCGCGCTGGTTAAAAATATTTGAGGGTTAGAAGAGAATTTTAAAATAGTCTACATTATTGTCTTCAACAAAATACAATTTGAACATTTACTTAACTAATTTGAATATTTTTTTTTGAATAAAAGTTTGTATTTTACAATTTTTGCTTAGCATGATATTCTTTCTGTTGTACGAGGGCGAATCAAATATTAACCGGACTTTTGTTTTAGAACATTTATTGGTACAGTAAATAAAATTTTGAATACACCTTATTTTTCTATATAATCTCCTCTTTTATTTACACATGTTTCCCACCGAATCGGAAGTTTTTTAATTCCGTCATCAAAGAATGAATGTGGTCGCGTCTGTAACCAATTGCGCACGAACGTTTCTACACCTTCGTCGTCGTCAAAGTGATGACCTCCCAGTTCTTCTTTGAGTGGCCCAAACATGTGGTAGTCACACGGCGACAGATCAGGACTGTAAGGCGGATGTTCCAGTGTTTCCCAATGAATTTTGTCCAATTTTTCTCGGGTTAATGCAGCTATGTGTGGCCGAGCGTTGTCATGGAGCAGAATCGCACTTCGAATAGGCATGTCTCGCCTTTTTCGTCGGTAGGCCAATTTCACTTCATCAATCAGTTAACAGTAGTACAACAGCAACTCACGGATCGCAAGAATATTCGTCTCACTGGTGCTTGTCCGCGGTCGGCGTGCACGGGTCTCATTTTGCACTGACTCTCGGCCATCGGAAAATTTTTTGTGCCGTCCTTGAAAGCGTTTTTTCAGCGAACTATGCAGTTAGTCGACGCAAAATTTCGGCAGGTTTTACGCCCTCCCGCGACAAAAATTGAATAACAATGCGTTGCTCGACAGACGTATGCACCTCTTGCTCAGACATGATGCTACTAACAACCAATCTGCTCTGGCGAGCCGAACCGATTTACTCCCCTCCACTTTACATCCCCATCCAACATATATCAACACGTGACGTTACTCACTTCACCTAGGGAGCGTTAAAAAGAAAAGTCCGGTTAATATTTGATTCGCCCTCGTAATTCCCAGAACTTGACCAAATGTCAAAGTAAGATATACTATTTAGGAGGGTAAGTTTAGTACCATGATACATTAAATAAAATGGTTCCCCCTCAAAACAAAAATTGACCTGTCTGTGCATTTTTTAATAATGTTATTAGTTTCGGATGTAAGTCGCCTGGGAAGTTTTCAAATGAACAGACTGTATAAACTCTTCAACATCTCAAAAAATTACAATAGACAAATAGTTTATTGTCTTTTACTTTACATATCTTCGCACCGGGTACGATTAAACACATGCATGTTAACATATTTATCTTTAAATGGTTTGAAGAATATATTGTCAAAAGTCTTAATAGAGTTGATAACATGATCCGCCAAATTTTCATTTTTGGATACATTTCTTTTTAAAATGCATTGTTTTCGATATATACTATTGCAAATGATGACGATTATAGTGGACATGTAATATAAACCTCATAACGATGATCAATTCTTAAATATAGATAATATTAAAGACCTTTCTACATCTATTAAAAAATCCGCTTCCTATAAAATGTTTCTTTGGCTGAATTTATACGAAACTTTCAATTAATCCTGTATATATTCTATAATTACCCATGGTTTCTTTTTAAAAAGCACCATGTTTTAAATATTGTAACCTCCATACTCGTGGCAGCTAATGGTTCTAGTTGGTGCTAATCATTTTTAAAAGGTAACTGAACGGGTTGGCCGTCTCTTTCAACAAAGATGCAAGCAATCCAGTAGCTGCTAGTAATTACAATAATTATAGAATAAGTATTTGTCCGTATACATAGTCATATTATTACGAGCATTTTAGCGTTTTCAAACGAACTTTTATGTACATGTCGGTTGTCGTGTATTATTAGACTGCAGATCGACGACTTCCTGTATGGCAATGCGAAAATGTTGGCAGCAAGGATGTACGCGTAACAGCTAAGCGTGTTAATAATCTTGAGTGTGATGATCTCATTTACAATGTGCACCTTTCACTAGCTTTTCTATCTTTAACCCATTTAGTCCTGAAAGTTTATTTTTCTTAAAAGTTCATTTTGAATATACGTTTTTGATAAGCAGTACATATTATTTACTGAAAAAACATTAATTTATTTTTCAAAATAATCTTTTGTGGGTTTGTAGGGTGTTCTTTTAAAGGAACGGTAGCATTATATGTATTTAAACGAGGTTTTGATTTATTCGAAATAGAAATCCATATGTATTGGTAAAATTTACTAGCATGTGGACGATATCTTTGTTAAAGAATAATTGAAACAGGTCTACGAGTGATCTATATTCATTCATGGGTTTCTCAATGTCACACCAATTAGAAGCCCGAAGATTTAAAGCGTCTTCGGTCCATATGACCTTTTTTTTGGAATATGTTTTGGGCTGAACGTGTAACGGCACTTTTTTCCGATGAGTAAATGTTCGCAACCTTCATACGATACAATGACAGTAATGACAATTACAACTAGGAAATTGAAGCAAAAATAAAACCTGTTCTAATTCATGAATATCCGTTTTTAATAAGCAGTACATATTATTTACTGAAAAAACATTAATTTATTTTTCAAAATAATCTTTTGTAGGTTTGTAGAGTGTTCTTTTAAAGGAACGGTAGGATTATATGTATTTAAACGAGGTTTTGATTTATTCGAAATAGAAATCCATATGTGTTGGTAAAATTTACTAGCATGTGGACGATACCTTTGTTAAAAAATAATTGAAACAGGTCTACGAGTGATCTATATTCATTCATGGGTTTCTCAATGTCACACCAATTAGAAGCCCGAAGATTTAAAGCGTCTTCGGTCCATATGACCTTTTTTTTGGAATATGTTTTGGGCTGAACGTGTAACGGCACTTTTTTCCGATGAGTAAATGTTCGCAACCTTCATACGATACAATGACAGTAATGACAATTACAACTAGGAAATTGAAGCAAAAATAAAACCTGTTCTAATTCATGAATTTCTACAACTTGGCCAAGTTCTTATAATTGATCAATATATTGACAAATGTCAAGTATTAAGTCAATAAGTTAAAATTGTATTAGAAATTGATAAATGTAAAGATATAACTTGAAGTTACATCTTCTAGCTCTAGAAATTGATCAAATTAAAGATAGAAAGTCCATTAATTCTCGTTAACTCTCCATCCCGTGGTATGGTCCATGATCCATAATTGATTCAAGTCATTGATCTGCACGATAGAATTCTGCCAACTGATTTGCATCGAACGTAAACTGTACACAACGTGTAAAATTCACGCTAGTATATACAGGGTGTTAGTCAATATACGGGCCTTACAAAAATGACAATATCTCTTACCTCATCTTCGTCCCAATGACATAGTAGATTATAACATGAATCAATCGCGCAGTATCTGTTGAATCAAGTGAGGAACTAAGAAGATATTCAAATTTGTAAGACCCAGATCTCTATTAACAAACTGTATAAGCCAATAATTGCATGCCAGATGAGTAGCCACTGATATGAGATAAGCAGGTACCTTTTAGTAAATAATATGCGATTTGTGATATAATTTTTTCTTTAACGTTTTTTTGAGCGAGGAAGCCTCAGCGGGAGGTACCTCCGATTTCACTAAGATTTTATATTAAAATTAACTCGTAGATCATATTGATTGTAAATACTATATTACGCAGTATATAAGATTATTTATATTTAACAAATTTATATATTTTTTGTACTTGTTATTTATTTATTCGATTATTCTCTTTCTATACTCGTTTTGTTCGTCGAAGAGAAAAACATGCACATGAAAAGAGTTTCCTCTAAAGAAATTTGTAAATTATACGTGATGTGTATTATATATCTTTTATAACATTAATGTTGTTTTATTTCTTCTTTCCTTTTAATTCTAAGCGACTAACACCGCATCAAAATTGATAAGAAACGTGATGTCGACCAAAAATATCAGCCTTTAAATCATTATAAATAAGCCTGGCACAGAGTGCTTCGCACCAGGTTAGAAGTAAGGTTGCCCGGCCCACGACGCGACGTAGGTATGCAGATGAATCGGCACGAGCTACCTCAGCAAATGAAATTATTGATTTATTCTTCTCAACCTTTCCCAGCGTTACACGTAATTATCCAGATAAATATATGTATGTAAGTATGTCTAACGCATACGCAAAGAAAATAAGCGATTGTTGGCTGATACTAAAGGTTCGTTCCAACTAACGATTTCTGTACGGTACGCGTACCAGTTCACACATCGATTATTGCGCGTGTGTCGGATATACAACGTTTGTGAATTAGTAAATGGTATCGCAGATGTTGAAACACTTTTTGGAATCGATTGTGTATCGCTATTGAGAAAGAAAATGATAGATGGGGACGTAACGTGGAATATGAATGTTTTCTATTGGTACAGATACACATTGCGCATGTCTGCACAAACAGTTCTTGCTTGATACGATGTACCGATATGACCGTACAGTAACTGGTACTTGTACGGTATAAAGTTAAGTTGGAACACTATTATTATCCTTCAAGGTACGGTACATAATGTAGTTGAAACACATCGTTTGCACTGCGCAGGTGCCGGACTGTAAACTTACGGTTTTGGAACGAACCTTAAATTTATCAGTGAATTTCCGGATTTGAATTATAATGCAGCTAAAGTATTGTGTAAAGTTTGCAAAATACCCTTAATGTGTTGGAATAAAGGCGACTGTAAAAGACATCTACAAATAAAAATGAGAAAAATGGCGTGCCACCTCAAACGCAATTTAAGTTTTACGCTGTTGAGAAATTACGTTTGCTTGTTATATTATTCATTGAAATGAAACTTCTTATGTGGCGTATTAAAATTAACATAACCTTGATTTTAAAAAGCAATCGATGCAAATACATATACTCGTTGTTTTTCAAAAGCAAAACTGTCTTTTACTACATACCTATAGTTGCAGTTTCAGTTCACTAAGTGTTTTAATTGTCGAATAGAGAGCATAAGATAAAGAAAATGAAAATGAAAACTGTAAATTTACAATAAGACATTTATTGTTAAAGATTGTTACACTTTAATTTGCAAATTTCGTTAAATTGATATTTAAGTTACTTCAAACATTATTTCTTTTCGCGCCAATTCCTTTACTTCAACATATTACGAAATTGAACACCTGCGAGGATGACTTCATCGCATCGATAGTGCGTAGTATTCGTGTACACGCTTTAACTAAATTCATTCGCCTAATTTGTTCTAGGATTTGATCTTTATTATTTAATAAAACCATTAATATCCATTATTTCAGAATTCTACACCGCGAATATCTTTGTTATAAACCCTTCTCGCCTATGATAGCAACAAATTTGAATTACATTCTTAATCCAATGAGATATTTAGTAATTAACAGTTTGTGAAAAAATCATTCCCATCTCTTCCCATTCTTTATGCCCCGTAGCTTCTTTGTTTATTTAAGGACATAAATGAAACTTTGTTAACATATAGTAGTATTAATCCCGCTTTACATTATGGTATCAGTTAAATTAAATTTCATCCGTAGCTAATTCTTGTAATTAGCAATTATTCAGTTCAGTACACGCACAAATAGTGACATCATCCCATTTCTGCATTTTCTATTGGCTATCACGCATAGTATGTTACGATTTTGGTTGGTGGATATATAAGCAAGCGCGAAGTTTAGCGTGTACCTAGGAAAGGCATAAATAGAGGCGTTCTGATGCCAGAGTTTCATTACCATTATGATTACAAGTTTGTACAAGTTAGTTGGCAGCAGTTTTAGTGTGGCCATAAGTGGCCAAGTGTGATAGAAACCTTGTTACCTCTGGAGTACTAAAAGTTGTCGTCTGATATAACCCTTCTGGGTGATATATGGTGCCCGAGGTCCTTTTTTCCCGGCGACTTTCTAGTTTGTGACTCTACGTCTGTTGTATTAAGTCGTACGGGATCGCGGATTTTGAACACTAGTTTCTTCATCTGGATCGTGTCTGCCCACTGTTTGCCAAAGGCGCCCGTCTTCCTGAATACACCGCGGCTAAAACTCCAATACCACCGTATTTTGCTGACGGATCTCCTCCTTCGGCATGTCTCTCTGAACCCCGTCTTCTATGTAAGTTAATGTATCAATGTACGTTTACAGACCATAATTAACTTTTTGGCTATTCGTGTTGAGCTATCTAGAGCAATTACTAATCATTTTCTCTAGTTAATTATCGTTCGTATTAAGAGTTAAGAACTGCGCCTCACTCCACCATGTACGGCACTTGCTAAAGAAACAGGCGCATTCTGCAAAAACGATACAGGTAGATAATGAAATTAAGTGAGACAAATTTGAGAAAAGTATTTTAAAATACAGTAATGTAGAGGCTGCTCGATTTAAAAAGCCAAACTTATATGGTGTATAGCGAAAAGTAAATGCTTGTCTTCAAAAACTTTTATTTCAAAGGTTTTCTTTAGATTGTTGCAAACTTGGCCTAAACAAATTTTCAAGCATTGTAGAAAATAATAAATAGGCAAACTTTCTTTCATTTGAGCTTCTGGAAGTATACTTACTATTAAAAGCTTACATGATTACTATTAAGTCAGCTAAGTAAAAGCCATCGACAGAAAATGAACTAAAATTTTTAAATACACAATTTGAAAACAAAATTGCTGTTTTCGTGTATTTCATTATATGAATTAATTCTAAATTTTTGAAGATAAATTTAATCTAGTTGTTATTTATTATTATTCTAAATTATTCCGGTTTAAATAAAATAAAATAAAAAATGGATTGAATATATTTATGTAACAAAAACATTTACCACTGTTTTATATTTTCCATCATTAACGTGTAATATACCATGTCGCGACATCTCTTGTTAAAAGGTGTTACTGTTCTAACTTGAGTTCAAAAGTAGAAAACTTTGTATACAACGTACAAGCGCAGATAAAAGGGCCTTACAGATAGCCAATCCCATGCTATTATTTAGACCCACATTTTTAGAGACGGAAGCGCTTCAGTTTGAAAATAAGCCACTACTAAGATGGGCGCTGTATTTCTAGATATCTACGGTTTTAGATGTCTCCATTTCTAGATTTCTGCATTACCATGGATGAATTAGACTAGGAATACGTTTAAATCTACGCGTAAAATCTTCTTCTTCTAAAAGGTTAATAATGCCTAGAATCCACTCAAATCTAATTTTAAAATGAGAGCACACAGACTGCAACATCGATGCCGGAGGCGCCCTCTATATAGATGAAATCAGAATTATTAAGGAAATAAACTCAAATAAAACAGTTGCGCCATCTTTTAAGCTTTAAACAAATTATTAAAAAGTACGTCTAAGGGTGCCATATACAGTGCTACGTGTAAAACTCTTTTATCCATGTTATGTCTATTTGAGCTAGTAAAAAAGACATGGCGCCAAATCATAAAAATTAATATTTCTGCTATAAATCTTTGGACCTTTGTGGTATTATTTTATTTAATTAGCATCATGCAGTAACCATAATCTTTATTCAAACGCACTTCTAATCTTAAATCTATTCTTTTAATCTTAAATAGGAAAAATATCTTCATCTCTTTTATTTCGAGCATTATTCGCTTTTTCTAATTGCCTTGAAGTGGGCAGAATTGGCACACTAGCCTCTTTACAATCCAACTTTCCAATTATCATATTTGCTATATATCTCCCCACTGAATCAGTTGTTTCATCTACGGAAATCCAAATATCATTGTGCCCAATGTAATCCTTAATTTTTTCAACAGTCTGAAAAATAAAAAAACTTTGGCACATAACAATTTAAAATGCACGTTTTTTTCACTTACTTGCTGAAAACACTGCGTTAAATATTTTTTTCGAAGCGTAGATTCATCCGGAATATTTTTCCCATGTATTTTTATAGAAACTCTTTCAACTGAGGACAAGACAACTTATTTCAAGAAATGTTTGCAGCAATTGAGGCGTTAAACTCCCGATTTGTCAAACCAGACGTAGTCGGTTGGTTTAATAAACTTTGTCTCAACGGCCTTTTTGAATTATTTTTATGAAGTTCTCCTCTTTCATGCTGTTCCAAATGGAACGTCTTTTCACACTTGAATATTCCAGATTAAAATTTACATCATTTTACTTTTTAAACAATATAATAGAATAATGTAATCTGCTGCAAAGAAAAAAATACTATGTAGCGTATATATAGATTCTACTACACTTATATGAAAGATATTTAAGAAACCTCTTTTGGATTTGCTCAATTGACAGCTGATGGGTACCAAACAATTGACGCATATTCCAGTCCGGTACGGACGAGTGAATAGTAGGTAGACTTCAACGCGCAGCTGTTGTAAAAATTCTTACACGTTCTGAACAAAACTCCGAGCAATCTAGATGCTACAGAGGTCATAGCATCTATATGTGGAGAAAACGAGAACTGAGAATCAAATAAAACTCCAAGGTCATTAAAAACGTCCACACTTGGGGTAGAAGTAATAATGGTACTGTAAATCTTTAGATCGTCAGCGTTAGCAAGCGTATTACAACCCAATGAAAGTAGATCATTTATGTAAATGTTGAAGAGGAGCGGACCTAAGTTGGAGCCCTGAGGTACGCCGTTGGAAGCAACGAATATTTATGACAAAAATCCATTATAGTAGACATAGCATGACCGGTAATGAATGTAGGATTGAATTAGAGTAGTAACGCTAGGAGAAAAGCCAATAGCAGATAGTTTATCTGTTAGAATGCAATGATCTGTCAAAAAATTAAAAGCTTTACTAAAATCCGTGTAGATTACATCTGCTTGTCCACGATTGTCAAGACCTTCACTGAGGTATTGAGCGACCGCAATTAAATTAATAACAGTTGACCGTCCATTAATAAAGCCATGCCGATGAATAGAGAGACATGGTTTGACGCAGTTATACAGCCTATTACGAAGAAGTTGATCAAAAACTTTAGCACAATTAGGGAGAATACTAATTGGCCTGTGGTTAAGAATATCTCCCTGTCACCTTTTTTTGAAAACCGGTGTTATCCTGCTGATTTTCCAATAAGATGGAAATAGATGTGCGAATAACCAGATTGAAAATAAAGCAAAGAGGTTCGCATAACACCGGGGCTCAGTCATGAATGAGAAAGCTTGGAAGTGCATCATGTCCACAAACCATAGTCGCTTTGAGTTTATTTAAAGCATGTAAAACATCTTGGACAGAAAAGTACCCAATATTGAAAGAGCAATAATTGATGTCTGATCTGTCCTTATTGGAGGTATTAGAAATGTCGCTGGTAAATACATTTGAGAACACATCTGTAGAGGCATGTACAATATCAGCAGGTTTGCCGAGAACTACATTATTGATCTTCATACATCCGGGAATTCTGGGGGAAGTTTATAAATTTCCAAAATAATTTTGAGTCGCTAACAATATCATTCTCAATTCTTTTGCGATATTCCTTGTAGACTGTCTTGATTTGCGTTTTGAGCAAGGACCTTAAACGTGAAAACTCTGCTCGACAGGTAGGCGACTCAGTTCTTTTCCATTTAGCGTAGAAGAAATTCTTTGTTTTAAGATACCCTTCGATAACAGCATTAAACCACGAAGGGAAATTACGTTGAGAACTTTTACATCTTAGAAGAAAAAGACTTGTAATACCGAACAGTTGATAATAAGATGCAGACACCTCGTCATCAACATTAGAAAACGCCCCAACAAAAGGCCAACCTGTATTCAGTATACTAAAATACAGTGACCGGAAATCTACACTTTTTTTGTTGGACTATTGTTAGATGGATAGTTACTTGTAGGTTCTGTATTAATTATTTCAAGGGATACATTCAGCGCAGGGTGAAATACATCTTCTGATGGAAACGGATCAGTATCATGATCTACTTTAATCAA